>CM070829.1:16305845-16905845 GCA_036326025.1 Chrosomus eos
CCTGAAGATTTTCTGTTCATTTGTTTTACCAAAGAGCAGTTGTCGGGAAATCATCTCTCATCATCAGAGGAAGAAGAGAAGGACATGAGTGATGAGTGTTTAGTGCGCTCCCACCCTCTCTCCAAGCAACAGCAACATGACAACAAAGCAGGAAGTATAGCCTCTGTACTCCCTCCTTATGGACCTTTGGGAATCTGAGTGGTTGGAAAAGGTCATGATTAATAATTTAATGTTTATTACGCCCTTGCTTCACTAACGGGGAGTCTCAAGCTGCTAAACTCTCTGTTTAGGACCCATATGATATACAAGGCACGTGGTTAGATAACACAGTCTCATCCCAAGAAGTCATATATTGACGTCTTGGGACGTCTTTTGACCATACGTCAATATCCGCCTTTTTAGGGTACCCTTAAACGTCGGTAAATGACGATCCTGGGACGTCATACAACTGACGCTTTACCGTTAACGTCAGTAGGTGACGGGGTAGGTTTAGGGGTAGGTTTAGGTCTGGGGTAGAGTTAGGATCCGATAACGTCATCTAACCGACGTTTAAGGGTACCCTTAAAAGGCGGATATTGACGTATGGTCAAAAGACGTCCCAAGACGTCAGTATATGACTTCTTGGGATGAGACTGCGCTGGGTTAGACCATGTTTTTGTGAGATGTTATTTTTTTTTTAAATATATTAACAACTGATCTACTACTACTATTAGTCTACTGAGCTGTAAATGCTCACAGCATATGTAAGGGGAACTTTCCCAAGAGAGAATGTTCTCAGAACGTTCTGGTCTTTAATAACATTCTCAAAACGTTAACATGAAAAAATAATTAATACATTGTTCATGAAATGTTTTTCTGAAACATTTTAGTTGGACGTTTATCTAAAAAGATGTCTAAAAAAAAAAGTTCGATGTTACTAGTTCCCTTTCAAGGTAACTCGCGCTGGGTTGATTTACGCTAAGAGAACGCTTCACATGATGACATCTTGAAGGACATGTAAAATCAGGTGTGACGGAACGTTAGAGTCGGGTGACGTCATGAACCAGGAAACTATAAAGCCTGCCCAAAACAGAGTCGCGCTAGCTTCTGTGTCTTCAGTAGCGCTCATTGTGAAACTGTCCTTGTCTATTTGGTGTTGTTTTGTCTTTTATATATATATATATATATATATATATCCGATATATATATAAAGTCATGCCGAGCAAGCAGCTGTTCAGGATGTGTGTGCAACCCTGCCTTGGTTATTTAATGGGTTCGGACACACACATTCTTTGTGTAGCTTGTTTGGGTGAGGAGCATGCACAGTCAGCGCTCCAGGGCTTCCAATGCAGACACTCCGATCCCGCCTGGCGTTCTTTAGTGAGGACGCTCAAGCTCACGTTCCAAAGGGCTCTGGTCCCGCTGCTGCCGAGGCAAAGTGGCGATCACAGACATGGGGTTCGCAAATGGATCTATCAGCGGGATTAGAGACAGGCCGAGCCTTATCTCTGCCTTCACCTGATATATCCAGTGCCTTCTCTCAGGGTTTGGAAGCATACGCTGCAGTTCCTTCCGCCCCGATTGAGGCACAGACACTGCAACTATCCAGATCTGAGGAACTGGACGTTGTCAGTGGCAATGCAAGAGATTCTGAGGATTCGCCTCATCAGTCTCATGCATTTGAAGAGCTGGTTGAGGTTGTGACAAGAGTGGTTGAAAGACTGAGTATTGACTGGTCAGCAGATAAACAGGAGGTTCAAAAGTAAACTGAAGGAACTCTTCCCCACCATTACGATCACAACCTTAATGCCAGGGCCTACCATTTCCCCATGATCTCCACACCGAGGTGTTGAGATCATGGGAGAAACTGGTTTCATATAGAGTGTATAGTGCACAAACATCCAATTATTCCTCTATATCTAACTATAAAGAGCACGGTTATGGGGAGATGCCAAAAGTGGAAGAGACGCTTGCGAGCTATCTCTCCCCGAAGCGGCATCTTACCTAAAGGCCCCGGTATTACCCACTAAGCCAGTCAGAACCACATCATCACAAGTGGGTAAAGCTTATTCAGCCGCTAGTCAGGCTGCAGCATGCCTTCACACAATGTCGCTGCTGTAGGCCTACCAAGCTGAATTGTTAGGAGACATGGATGAGGGCGGTGGAATTGGCCCTGACATAGTTTGCGAACTACATCGAGCCACAGATTTAGCCACCAAGGAGACTGCTAAACCCATCGGCCGCTCTATGGCAGCCCTGGTGGCCACTAAGAGGCATCTCTGGCTCAATTTGAATAATAGAAAATAAAAGGAAAATAATTTTCTTATGGACGCACCCCCGTCACCTTTTGGCCTCTTTGCCGACGCAGTAAATTCAGTCGGCAGCCAAGTCCAGGAGGCAGCCAAGCAGGCAGCCGCTTTCCAGAAGCTCCTCCCATGTCTCTGGGGCTGCTGAGCGGGAGCAGCCCCAAACTTCAAAAGCCAGCTCTTCACACCGTGCCACCCAAAAAGGCTGGGGACAGGGAGGTCGCTCTAACCTGCAGTCTTCAAAGGGTAAGACGGATCTGAGGACCGTCATTATCTCTAAGAAGGGAAGAGCTGGTGTGTGGTGAGCGCACTGGCGCCATTGTACTGTGGCTGCCGTCGCATCATCCAAGTGGATGCTGCATACTGGTGGTGGCTGAGTAGAGACCCCGACATGGTTGTAAAGCGTTTTTTTACAGTAGTACATATGAAAGCGCTATATAAAATGCCTCATTCATTAATTCATTCATTCAAGAGGTCCTGACGCCCGAGGGCTCAGGTCAATGAGGGCAGTTCCCCCCCTGAAGCGGAGCGGTCAACACCTCATTATATGGTGCCCGTCTCTCTTCGGTGCCCTCAGGGGACCGTTCTGCCAACCCTGCCACCTCATGTGCTTCAGGGCGCAGCGTATCTCAAGGACCACCCGGAAACAGAGTGGCCCGCCCCCTCTGAGGAGGGCTCCAGAGCAGTCAGTTCATTCGTTCCCTGCGAGTTCACCGTTACAGGGGGTCGGCTGATTGCACAACAAAAGACAGAAGTCTTGAGAGGCTGGTACAACTAGTAGAATTTTTGGCAGTGTGGAAGCTACTGCCAAATGTTTCTCGTCGGGTCCTGCAGACCATAGAAAAAGATATCAACCATATCAAATACAGTTCGGGTCTCACCTGCCCAGGTTTATGAGGGTCCTATCCACCGTGGTGTGCCCCGAGCAGGTTCTGGTAATGGAACAAGAAGTGGAAACCCTGTTAGAGAAAGGGGCCATAGAATATGTACCTCCCTCCAACAGGGAAACCGGGTTCTACAGCAGATATTTCATAGTTCCAAAAGAAGGATGGGCGGTTGTGTCCCATTTTGAATCTTTGAGTGCTAAACGAGTCTGTCATGCAACTAAAGTTCAAAATGTTAACACTGAGAAAAATCGTGCCACAGATCAGATCCGAGGACTGGTTTGTCACAATAGATCTCAAGGATGCATACTTCCATATCCATCCTTCCATATCACAGGAAGTTCCTGAGGTTCACTTTTGGGGGCAAAGCTTACAAATATTGAGTTCTTCCGTTCGGCCTAGCACTATCACCCCGCACTTTCACGAAATGCGTAGATGCAGCTCTGGCGCCTCTGCGCCTGCAGGGTATTCGCATCATGAACTACATCAACGATTGGTTGATTCTGGCTCAGTCGCATCAGTTGGTGGTTCGACATCGAGATGTCGTTCTCGCCCACATGAAAGATTTCGGGTTAAGTCTAAATGCCAAAAAGAGTGTGCTTTCTCCACTACAGAGGACCACTTTTCTAGGCGTGGTGTGGGACTCAATGTTGATGCAGGCACGCCTGTCACTGGCACGCATAGAGTCCATCCTTTCAGTTGTGAAAGAATAAAGCTAGGCCAGTCACTCACTGTCAAACAGTTTCAGAGGTTGTTGGATCTGATGGCAGCAGTGTCCAATGTGATACCCGAGGGGCAACCACTTTCGCATGATTAGGGTTACGCAGTGATGCTTACAATGCCCTGGTTATGTGGAAGAAACCTTGGTTCCTGTCCCAGGGTCCCGTGGTGGGAGCTTCTTGTCATTGCGAGGTGCTAAGGACAGATGCCTCTCTCACAGGCTGGGGAGCAATCCTAGATGGACGCTTGACTCTGGAACTGTGGATGGACCACCATCTCTCATGGCTTATCAACCGTCTGGAGATGTTGGCTGTATTTCTTGCTCTACAGAATTTCCTTGCAGATCTCAGGGGCCATCATGTGCTTGTCCACACAGACAACACATCAGATGTTCGCCTATATAAATCACCAGGGGGGGTTGCGCTCACGTCCACTCTGCAAATTGGTGCACCAAATCCTCCTGTGGTCCAGAAAATAGGAGCAGACATCCTGTCGAGACAGGGGCTGAGGTCCAGAGGTGGTGGAGCAGATATGGATGGTGTTTGCCCAGGCACAAGTGGATCTGTTTGCGTCTCAAGAGACGTCTCACTGTCCACTTTGGTTCTCCCTCACGCATCCAGCTCCTCTCTGACTGGATGCTATGGTACAAACGTGGCTGAGGCTACATTTCTATGCATTTCCCCCGATCGCTCTGCTCCCGAGGAGTTCTGGAAAGAGTTCGCAGGGACCAGGTTCTCCTACTTCTTTCAGAGCTGCGGTGGCCTGGCCGAGTATGGTTCCCCGATTTAGCGTCTCTCCCCGACGGGCCTCCACTGGAGTTAACCATCAGGAGAGACCTTCTGTCCCAAGCAAGGGGCTCGATTGTTCACCCCCGTCCAGAACTGTGGAACCTGTGGGCTTGGCCTCTGAAGGGGCCCAGCTCATAGGGACAGATCTCTCAACTGAGGTTGTAGAGACCATTCTACATTCCAGAGCTCCCTCCACGAGGAAACTTTATGCCTTGAAGTAGAGAGTTTTCACTTCATGGTGTAGTGACCGTCAGTTGGACCCAATTAACTGCCCAGGTGGTACAGTGCTGGAGTTCCTGCAGAAGCGGTTCACTGCTGATCTATCCACTTCCACTTTGAATGATTATGTGGCGGCCATAGGTGCTTACCACATTCCTTTGGGGGGAATGTCTTTGGGTAAAGATCCGAACTCTGAGGCTGAGGCCTGCAGCTCGTACCAGGGTGCAGACATGGGATCTAGCCATTGTCCTTCAAAGCCTTTCCCTGGCTCCCTTTGAGCCACTGGAGGAGGTTCCGGCTAAGTTCCTGACCCTAAAATCTTTGTTCCTCCTCGCTATCACTTCTCTTAAAAGGATAGGATATTTGCAAGCACTGTTGGTTGCACCCTCGTGCTTGGAATTTGCACCTGGCATGGTTAAAGCTTTCCTTCATCCTAGACCAGGTTATGTTCCAAAGGTCCCCACTAATGTGGCTAGATCTGTCATGCTGCAGGCCTTTTGTCCTCCTCCCCTCTAGAACTCAGACCAGGAAAATAATAATCTGCTGTGCCCAGTCAGGGCGCTAGATGCCTATGTCCACAGAGCTGCCCTGTGGCAAAATCTTGTTTGCATGTTTTAGGCCCCCTAACAAAGGGTCCCCTGCATATAAGCAGAGAATGAGCAAGTGGGTGGTTGAGGCTATCTCACTTGCTTAAGAATCAGTCTGGCAGCCTTCACCTATGGCTGTCCATTCCCATTCTACTAGGAGTATGGCAGCCTCCAAGGCCCTTATGACAGGAGTTGCTCTCCAAAATGTTTGTTATGCTAGATGGAGACCAAGATGGGTGGTCCTCACCGCACTCATTTGTAAGGTTCTACTCTTTGAACTTGGACTCTACACTAGGGTCCCAGGTGCTCTCGTCCTAGTGCTGCTCCTCACGATTTCAGAACAGATGGACAGAAATTTGTCGCTATGGTGGTGTTGGTATAGACATTCCTTTAATGTCAATCGACGCAGCTCGAGTTCCCTTAAAAGGCAACATCTCGGTTACGACTGTAACCTCGGTTCCCTGAAGAGGGAACGAGATGCTGCGTCACCTTGCCATATCTCCTATGTGCCTGTCAGTGACTACTTCAGACTTTTACAAAGCTAGCGCGGCTCTGTTTTGGGCGGGCTTCATAGTTTTCTGGTTCATGACGTTACCGCCTCTGGCGTTCCGTCACATTTTACATGTGCTTCAAGACGTCATCACACGAAGCGTTCCCTTAGCATCAATTGACACAGCGTCTCGTTACCTTGTCGGGGAACTGAGGTTACAGTCGTAACCAAGGCGTTTCAGAACGTTCAGAGAACTTTCAAATCTAACATTCCCATAATGTTTGAAGAATGATAAAATGGATATCCACATCTCCTTGCATAACCAAGAAAAAATGTGTTTTGGTTCAGAGAACATTCAGAAATAATTTTTTTTATAACTTAATGGGAAAATTCTTAGAACATATTTTTGTTAGCTGGTAAGTGTTGTAACATAAATCATACAACTTCATTTGACCTTTTTGCATGCTCTGAATCTGATTTTCTTCTTTTTCCAACCATTCAACTAGATATCCTGAATGCTTTCATAATTTTTCTCTCTAGAATAAAGTCCCTTTCACTGTTTTCGCTCCCAGTATATTGCACTCAACACAGCTGGGAACTCCTAGATCAAGTTTCACACCAAAGCATCATGATCCCAACACTACTGATTCTTAAAAGGGAGGTCTTCGCACCAACAGCAATTTTCATTGAAAAAGCACCCGATGAGATCTGGTGATTTCCAGCAAAGTTAAGAGTTTACCTTCATTTAAATGAGCAGAAACTTGATGCAGAGGCTACCAATGAGTGAAGCCACTGGTGATCACGTGATCTCCATTCAGTCATTACCTGCTCTAGTGTATGATAACTGTATATCACATTCAGTGAAAAAAAATCAGTAAAAATCAGTAGAAAACCCTGTCAGAAAATCCATATAGACAAAAAATACAATGGAAATCAATGGAAATGGAAACTGTTTGGTTACCAACATTCTTCAAAATATCTTTTCACTCACTGTCACGTTAGGTTAAGTAATAACAGAATTAAAATTTTTGGGAGAACTATCTGTTTTATGCCTAAAGGTTAATCACACATTAGACACTTGACTCCGTTTCTTGAGCAACATTTTTGTGTCTCAAAGGGCAAAGAAAATAATTTTATTTGTATCAAGTACTATGTTAATAAGTTACAAATTTCAAGTTAGTTCTGGATAGATTTGTCTTTGTCTTGATGTAAAGACTAGTATTATTTCCTTCTGTCATTAAGTCATTGCCTTCAGGCACAGCAAACTTGAACAGGTATGCACTCGAGTCAGATAATGGTTTCATTCCCCTTATATGTATCTGTCAACCTCAGTGAATTCAACCCTATACAGCCAAACTGAGGGAACTAATTAGATACAGGGGTTGGACAATGAAACTGAAACACCTGGTTTTAGACCACAATAATTTATTAGTATGGTGTAGGGCCTCCTTTTGCGGCCAATACAGCGTCAATTCGTCTTGGGAACGACATATACAAGTCCTGCACAGTGGTCAGAGGGATTTTAAGGCATTCTTCTTGCAGGATAGTGGCCAGGTCACGAAGTGATGCTGGTGGAGGAAAATGTTTCCTGACTCGCTCCTCCAAAACACCCCAAAGTGGCTCAATAATATTTAGATCTGGTGACTGTGCAGGCCATGGGAGATGTTTAACTTCACTTTCATGTTCATCAAACCAATCTTTCACCAGTCTTGCTGTGTGTATTGGTGCATTGTCATCCTGATACACGGCACAAAACTGTGCTCTAACCCTGCTAATTGGACCTTCACAGTCTGCTCTTATTGGTTCAATGTGCAATTAATGAAGATTGGCCACCAGGCTGGTCCAATTTAGCCATGAAACCTCCCACACTAAAATGAGAGGCGTTTCAGTTTCATTGTCCAACCCCTGTATTATACAGCACAGCACTGTTTTCAACATTGATTATAAGAAGAAATGTTAAATGAGCCTGAAAATCAGTGGTTTCTGAAGGATCAAATAACAGAAGATTGGAATAATGATGGTGAAAATTCAGCTTAGTCATCAAAGAAATAAATTACAAATTTTATAATATATTAAAATAGAAAATAGATATGCTTTTACTGTTTTGATCAAGCAGTCTTGCTTAGCAAGAGACTTCTTTAAAAACATGATAAAATATTGTGTTTGTCTTGGGTGTCTTCCCATGTATGCATTGTTTTTATGTAATGTCAGCTCTCACATAAGTACCCAATCTAAATTAAACAGCCCCACAAACAACAGGACAGGACGCTCTGTGTTGTGACACACACGTACACAGAGAGGCCTGAAAACAGAGCTGTGTGAGGAATGTTGGGGGTGTTAAGGGGTGGGCAGAGGAGAGTTTGATTGGTGTGGGCAGCTGAGATTTGTCCCCCAGCTGTAATGACAGATTACTCAGCAGGTGTGCCACTCATCCCTCACAGTAGAGCTAATACAAGTGCTGGACTGCACAACTTAGCTCTCAGACAATTTTCTGGTTCTGCATGTTACATATGTTTAAAAACATCCCTGCGTGTGTGGTGTGTGTGTGTGTGTGTGTGTGTGTGTGTGTGTGGTGTGTGTGTGTGTGTGTGTGTGTGTGTGTGTGTGGTGCGTGGTGGTGGTGTGTGTGTGGTGCGTGTGGGGTGTGTGTGTGTGTGTGCGTGTGTGGTGGCGTGTGTGTGTGCGTGTGTGTGTGTGTGTGTGTGTGTGTGTGGAGAGCCCTTTGTGACGTAGTGCCACTTGACTGTTAGAAGAGTTCACCTCAGTGTGGGCTCTGCAGAAGTGTTCATCAAGGGCGCATAGCGGCCGCAAAAAGGTTATTTGTGAGCACTCTTCTGAAACTTTAAATGTCAAATGGAATGCCCCAGTCTTACAAGACCATGGGCCCTATTTTAACAATCTAAGGGCATGGTCTTAAAGGGATACTGCACCCAAAAAAGATTCTGTCATCACTTACTCATCCTCAAGTTGTTGCAAACCTGTGTGAGTTTCTTTCTTCTGCTGAACACAAAGGAAGATATTTTGAAGAATGATTGGAACCAAACAGTTTTTTGGCACCATTGACTTCCATAGTAGAAAAAAAATACTATGGAAGTCAATGGTGCCACAGTTCTAATCGTTCTTCAAAACATCTTCCTTTGTGTTCAGCAGAAGAAAGAAACTCATACAGGTTTGCAACAACTTGAGGGTGAGTAATTGATGACAGAATTTTCATTTTTGGGTGGAATATCCCTTTAAGAGCACGGCGCAAGCGCACTCAGGGCGTGTCCGAATCCACTTTTGCTAGTTTAACGACAGGGAAAATGGTCGGCGTGCCTGGTGCATGGTCTAAAAGGGTTGCCCCTATTCTTAATGAGTAATGGGTGTGTTTTGTGCAACAAACCAATTAGAGTCTCATCTCCCATTTCCTTTAAAAGCCACTTGCGCTTGCACCATGGCAAATTCTCTATTTACATGGCGGAATTTGCAAGCGGAAAAGACTGAACACTTCTCCAGAGAGGAAACTGCTTGTGTGCAAAGTTAAAGCACGCAAGCAAACCATCTAATGGATTCCACCATATCTTTATGTACACAAAATTAATCTTTTACATTGTATTCCTTTTATTTTTAATATTTGGCTAGTTTGTGTGCTGCTGGTCCCGGTGTGTAATAAGCAGGTGTAATAAGCAGAGTGTACGTGCGTTGTGGACCCGCCTATAGGCGCATATTACTAATGCACCCTTTAAATAAAAAAAATCCTGCACCATTGACTTTAGACAAGGTTTTTGTTGGTTAATGGTGCAGTCTATAATGGTGCAGTCTATTTCAGTTGCCTCAAAATAGCAATGCACCAAAAATGTGTCTGAACACACCTCGTTTTCAGACCAGTATGCCATGGGCGCACAGCTGGGTGCAAATGCATTTGCTATTTAAACAACTTGTTGCAGGACGTGAAAATGATAACTGCGTCGGGCTAAAACTAGCAAAAAACACTTGCGTCGCATATGATGGGGTGTATGATAGGGCCCCATGAGTGCATATAATCTGTGTCATTTTGGAGTTTGGACAGAGCCTCTGTGTTAAAAAGTGGGTCATTGAATCATTCACTTATTCAATTTTTCATTCAGGATTCACAGTTTTTTCTTTTGTTGCATCGTTTGAAACTATTTTTGTTTGTGCAAAAAATAGACAAAGTAACTGGCAACACTGTGACATCCAATATTATCACATCCAATATTAACTTCTTGTTTATTGAAGCAAGTATGATCAAGCTTTATCATACTCGCAGCAGCAAGGTTTTATTTATATATATATTATATACTATATCGCATGAAGATATAATTAAATCTAAAATACACAGCAAAGAATGTCCTGATATTTTCATATCAGCTAAGCTTATTTAAGGATTGGGGTTGTGGTTCTGCTTGAGACACAAGTACAATAGAGGGAAAATTCAAGTTTATGTCTTCATGCAGACCTGCATTTGTGTTTGTGTGTCTGGACTCTCTCCAGCCCCTCCATATACCCATTACAGCCCCTTCAGTCTATCACACTTTCGTTTGATGGCTCTTTACAGCAGGGCAGGCTTATGCCGCAGGGGGGAACTCAGCCTTTGATAGTCTTTATGCGGAACACATGTGGGGCAGAACCTGAAGCAGCCCTGCTGAGAAGACCTGGCCCCCAAAAGTCACTCTCGTGTTCATCACTTGCCATCAGCCACTCACAGGCTCCTATCTTTATCCACACTTTCCATTCAATCACAACCTAAATCACTCTGTTATAAGGCCATAAGGAATTTAAAAAAAAGCATTTTTGTGAAATAATTTGGAAAATGCTAATTTGTGGATCATATATTGGCAACGCAAGTGGTACTCAGAGCTTGTGAAATGCTAATTATCTCAGCGAGAGATCTGTATTCACTCAGCATGGCATTCCAGCAGGATTCAGCCTCACTGCAGTGGGATTATGTGGATGAGTGGGAGGGAATGTCTCCACAATAGGATTAGATTGATTTGTATCTTCATTATGTCCCTAATGGAGCTTGAGAGTGTGTCTGCTAATGTGGGGCCAGCCTACGTACTCCCTTTGTTTGAGTTAGTCGGCTTCCTATAGAGTTGCTCATTCTCCCTTTTACAGTTTAGACTGAAAGGCAATGTAATACACTTTAGATTACACTTTTGATAAAGTATATCAATAACTACCAAAATGTCTTGCTGCAAAAAGATCCTAAAAAGCTATAAAAAACACTTTTCACTTTTCTCTCTCCTCGAATCTTCTCTCCTCTAGTGCCCCCTGTAGAACAGACCGGTCATGGCAGGAGGCCCTGTATTTATCCAATAACAAGGCTCTGCTTGAGGGCCCAGATCAAGTTGCATCTAATGCTATAGCAAGGACCTGCTGCTGAGAGACATTGCTATTTGAAACGGCTAAGGTTTCAAGGTGCCTAACAAAGCCTGTGGAAAGGAAATTATATAGAGGGAGAGTTGGGAAATAAAAAGGGAGGGCAAACGTAGGGAGGGGGGAAAGAATATGAAAGACACTCGAGATGGATGGAATGGATAGGGGGGCGAAATGATTGTGCATGAAATAGTCTGTAAAACTGAACAGTGGGAAGAAGAATCAAATGTGAACAATAGAAGTGGAAACGAGGAATTTTGAGGAATTTATGGAAATAATTCCATGACATTAAAATATTTTTTAAATTATATATTAGTTATTATATTTAAATGTAAAATATAAGATAAATAATTTATGATTATCGAGAAATGCCAAACATAAGATAATCTGTATCATCTTTTCCTTTTTCATCCATAATGTACACCACACACACACACACACACACACACACACACACACACACACACACACACACACACACACACACACACACACACTGACTGTTTTTTCAGGGGCCCCTAGTATTTGGTTACTCATTGCTCTCCATTTTCTGGAAGGAATGACCACATCGGTTGCCTAGGGGATCAGACCAGGAAGGACAGCCGCCCGTGTTGAGCTGGAAATAGCCTTGAAGCTCTGACAGAGGAAAAAAGAAACTTCTAGGCAAATCAATACGCTGATGGCCTCTCCGAGATAATCTCCTTTTAAGTTTTGCTTACCTTCATGGTAGCATCTCCACAAGTTCGATCATCGCCCTGGTATATTCATCCGTATGTGTTTAGCCCCATCTGTCAGTATGTGTTCTGGGATTCCCTCACGTCTATCTGTGCTAGGAGATGTGCAGTAAGGAACACAGGAAGTATTAATGTAATTTGAGGTCAAAGGTCATGTGTTGTCTGGTTTGGATGAGGTGAACCCTCGGTTTGATGTGAAGCATGTGGGGTCCCTTTGAGCATTATTCTTATTTTCACTAGTAAAGTTCATTTTTATATAAGTTTATATATGAATTTGTTAGCACTTGTTGTTATATGTTATATATGGTAACATTAGTATCATGATAACAATAATTAAAAATACTTAATTTATTAATCAAATATTATTTTATTAATTATTAATTTTTTTATATTTTATTGTAATATAAGATATGTTTATCTTATTTGCATTCTACTATATGAACTAAGATCAATTACCAAAGAAAGATGGTATATTTTTATTGTTAAATTAGCAATAACTTTATTAATGATTTAACTAATGAATAGAACTTTTTGTAAAATGTTGCCATGCTTTTATAGTTCATGTCTGGGAACTCTTTATCTGGTAAAGCTCAAATGTTCAAAGACCCCATTTATTTCCAAGAAAATACGTATTAGGTTTATTTAAACAATTAAACCCAGATTTCATATCCTGTTTCTGTAGCTATTTCTTCTGTACTTTGTTTGCTTGTTGAGTCTAGGGAATAACAATGTCAATGATTATTTCCCAAGGGACATTGTCCTTTGCTTATTCGTTGTTTATTCTATTTATTTGATGCACTCACTATTTATTTATTTCATCAGATTTGGTCATTAAAACATTTAGACAACTCTCAAGTGAGGCAATTATGAACGTAATTTTCTAATTTTATCAAATTGATAATATATTTATTCTATTTTGATAAATGAACGATCAACTCATAAGAAAAGTTAGGATGTTTATTTGAGATTTTGAGCATGTGTTGTGCCAGCTAGTTGGTCAGATACTGTGAATCTCTTTGCTCTCTCTGTACGGTGCCAACTCCATTTACACTGTACCATGCTGTTCTCATCTTACTGCATCACCCTGTCAGCATTTTCTTCTCCCCAATACTCTTTCAGTTGTCCTTCGGAAGAGCAGTAGTAACCCCTCTATCCCCACATGTCAATAATTGTAAGCTTCAGAGGGCAATCCTGAATGCTCTAAACACACCTCCTCAAACTTGGCAAGGGTAGAGTCCCAAAAAAGCCATTGCTAAGCCTCTTACTCCCTTGCGGATATAGCCATACAGAATAGTTGTCTGTCAACGAGACTAATAACACACATCCTCCAAGGAGAGGTTGTGATAGAGGTTCTTTTATTGTACAACCACATACCCAATTCCCAATGACGGGTAGTTGCTACACACTTCAGATACGATTAGAACTTAAAGTCTTTCCTATCATTTTCACAACTTTTCATTGCAAGAAATAAAGTCCGGTGCACAAGAAAATCGAGAAGGTCAATGAGGGAAAATTGTCTTTTGGAGCTGGATGGAATTTCCAACTCCTTATTGATTATAATGTGTACTTTGTCGACCCCAACAAGCCTTATAAAGGCCACAAGCTTTACAGTTTATTCTGCTGACTCTACATTAAGAGGTCACCTACCTAAAAAAAAAAACAACTCAGAAAGCTATCCCTTCTTAATGAGATGTGGAGATGAATCAAGCTCAGTTATGTCAAGGAAAAAGATGGAAAAGAAATACAAAGAACCTTTTCTTCAAAGTCAATTCCTTTGGGCCTCTGAAAAAATGGAAGGAAAAAGACACTGGTTAGTTATTCTGCAGTCATCAGAATTTATAATATGATTCATTTGCTGACTTAAAGAAACAAAAAATACTGAACGTTGCAGAAACCAGGAGCACAGAGGGCATTTCAGCCTATTGTTCTCTCAGCTCCCAGAATCCCTTGTTCTCCTTCTTGTTCTCTGCTCCTATAAGCTCTGCCTGAAGAATACCTCATCTATGCTTTCTATTTAAACAATGCAAAAATGACACAGATAAAGATAATCAGATGTAACGTCACGTAATCAACAAGACACCAAGCAGCCTATCCTGTGGAATTATTGCACAATAACCCCATACCAAGGTTGCCCTGCGTGTGCTTTGCCAGAAAGAGCAGGTGTTGTGCTGGTCCGGATCTGTCCAGTTAGAGGAGGATCACTAAGTCATTCCACCCCAGGCACACAAGACAGCTGCAGGGGAGCTCGGGCCCAATGTTGGCCCCACAGCTGTCACTGTTCCCTGGGTGAATGGAAAAGAGCAACCCTGCCAACCAACCACAGTGATACTGAAATACATTGTTTAACATCAGTCTGTTTATTGATGCCATTAGAAAGCTTGATTTTGATTGCATTTTTTTAGCACTTTTTAATAGCAGAAATTGTTTCTTATGTAGAGAGAGAGAGAGAGAGAGAGAGAGAGAGAGAGAGAGAGAGAGAGAGAGAGAGAGAGAGAGAGAGAGAGAGAGAGGAGAGAGAGAGAGAGAGAGAGAGAGAGAGAGAGAGAGAGAGAGAGAGAGAGAGCAATTTTAATTTGTGTGTATATTTTTTTTTTTTCGGACAAGAATGTTGCTCCAGGATCTCTGTGTAACACACACACACACACACACACACACACACACACACACACACACACACACACACACACACACACACACACACACACACACACACACACACACACACACACACACACACACACACACACACAAACACACAGAATGTTAAGACATGTGTAGTGAGTTGTTACACTCTAAAAAATGCTGGGTTGTTTTAACCCAATTTTGGGTCAAATACGGACAAACTCAAACATTGGTTAAAAAATGTAATTTAAAAATGTAACCCAATGGCTGGGTTTGTCCATATTTGACCCAAAATTGGGTTAAAACAACCCAGCATTTTTTAGAGTGTAAGAGAGCTTGAAGCCCCCTGCTGAGATTACATAGGGTGGTTTCAGAATTCTCAAACCTCACGTCCCCTCAGGGCCGACCTGCCACCATCAGCCTGGGTAATCCCTAATAGCTTTACTGCAGACCTATCCCAAACTATCCAACAACAAACCCACCTCTGCACTTCCATCTACCAAGCTTACCATATGCCATACAATTAGCCCATGTTGAGTAAACATCACTTAACCCAGTTTAAAGCTGATGAGCTAATTGAGTTTAATTACAGTCCCACTGTTATGGAAGGCAGCCTGGAGGGAAGGCATTTTGTTCTAATTAAGAGGCTGCTGTTTGAGGTGCTGGTGCGTCATGAATTCCACTGCTGGGATGAGGACCCGTACAGCACTCTGAGAGCAATTGTTTTATTCAGTTGATATCATATCAGGACGTTGCTGTCATCTATACAGCGGAATCAGAAACAGCTGAGACGTCTGTGCCAAACACTGAAACACATTTGTTTATACATTACATGCTTTGTGCACTTATTGTTATTAAGCTTTAATAATCAGATCAGAAAATTCTATCATCACCCTCATGTTAACTGATGTTAAAAATAAAAGGCATGAAATGAAAGAAGATATAGTTGTTGTTGTTTTTTATTTATGTAATGAAATGGTTAATGGTAACCAAAACACTATCAACATTAACATCTTCAAAAATATCTTCTGTTGTGTTCCAGAGAAGAAAGAAACACATACAGGTTTGGAGCGATATGAGGGTGAGTAAACAATGACATAATACATTTTTTTAAATAAACTATCCCTTTAACAATATGTTTATTGTTGTACAGAGGCCAAAAAGTGCAAAAAAAAAAAAAAGTGCTCAGTGCAAGAAATAACAAAATGTTTTGAATTATGTTGAAATCAAAACAAAACATTTATAAATAAATATACTAGTTACTGCTCACACAAATTTGTCATGGACAATAACAGGCTTGTTGGAAAAACGTACCTGTGTTAACATGTTTGCAATACACAAAATACGTACCAATACGTACATATCACTGCAGTTTCCAACAGAGGCAGTAAAACAGCAAGCACTTTAAGTTTTTCACACACAATTATGGTATATAGGGGCAGATTATGGATTAATATAGATTATTTTCACATTGCTCCTTGCACAATTATATTTTGAAAAGTAGCAATTCATTTAGAAAAAGTAGCGATTCTTTTTGGAAAAAGTAGCGATTCTTTTTGGAAAAAGTAGCGATTCTTTTTGAAAAAGTAGCAATTCACTTTAGAAAAAGCATCGATTCAATTTTGAAAAAGTAGAGATTCTTTTTGGAAAAAGTATCGATTCACATTTGTAAAAGTAACACATTCACTTTTGAAAAAGTATTGATTCGTTTTGGAAAAAGTAGTGAATCTTTTTTGAAAAAGTAGCGATTCATTTTGGAAAAAGTTGCGATTCACTTTTGAAAAAGTATTTATTAATTTTGAAAAAAGTAGCAAATCTTTTTGGAAAAAGTAGCAATTCGTTTTGGAAAAAGTAGCAATTCACTTTTCAAAAAGTATCGATTCTTTAAGAAAAAGTAGCAATTCACTTTAGAAAAAGTAGCGATTAATTTTGGAAAAAAGTAGCGATTCTTTTTGGGAAAAAGTAGCGATTCATTTTGGGGAAAGTAGCGATTCTTTTTGAAAAAGTAGCGATTCAATTTAGAAAAAGTAGTGATTCACTTTTCAAAAACTAGCGATTCAGCCATGAAGACGTTCTAAAAGCTCAAACATTTGTACCTCATTTTGTTGTGCTATTGTCAATGTCCACTGTCATGGCAACCCATTTAACATGTGCAACTAGATGATTTCTGAATGATTTCTAAAATAGTTTTATTGTTAAATTCAACAATAAAACTATTTTATTTTCATGTTGAATTTAAATCGAAAGGATTGATATTTTGCCAAAAAGTTGCCATAATGTGATTTGTGTTTATACTGTTTCTGGATGTTTGTGCTAAAGTAATGCATATCTGCATTTTTAAGTTAAATCAAATACAAGATGCATTATGAAGTTTCATTTACACTTTATTTCGATAGTCCACTTTAAACATTCTATTAAATAGGAGTAACTTTGCAACTACTGTACATGTCAACTTATGCTTACCCGAACCATAACACCCAACCCTGACCTAACAGTCTACAATTACTCTAATGAGTTTACATGTAGTTGCAAAGAAATTAGTAAGAGTTAGTTGACATGTACTTGCAAAGTAGTTAGTAAAGTGGGAAACACTTTATTTTACTGTGTCCTTGTTATATACATGTACTTATCATAGTAATTACAGTAAATTATGAATAATTACAAGCAAATAACCTCAACCAAACCCTAATCCTGTCTGAACCCTATATGTTATTAATATTACTCAGTTTTTAAATATATGATTACACTGTAACAAGACACCTTAAAATAGAGTGTAACCGTAAAATATCTAAAGTGGACTATTGAAATAAAGTGTAGCCGTAAAATGTATAAAGTGGACTATTGAAATAAAGTGTAACAAAATTTTGTACCTTTAATCTCTCACTCTTGCATTTTACATTTTCAACACACAAGTTTTTTTTTTTTTTTTTTTACTTGTTTCCACCATTGTGTTATTAATGTCATTTAGGTCATTCTGCAATAGCCTTGAAACACAAACCAGGTCCAGATTGTTTGTGCTGCATGGTCCCGTGGCTGATAAGATCCTGGGGCGGCAGCTGGGCAGAGGCTGAGCTGTTCGCGAGGGTCCGCCCGGCTCAGTTTACAGTGACAGCTGGCCTGCTGATGGTGGGGAAAAAGGGAGAGGCCAGGGCGGGAGGGCTGTTTCTGAATGGGACAGTGTAAGAGGACTACTTGTTGTCTAAGGCCGGGGATTACCTTTGCCGAGACCTGGAGTAAAACATCCCTGAGGGATGCTGTGCTGTGTTGTGAAAGCTTAAGTCTCATGGATGACGTGTAGCTGGGGATTGAGCGAGAACTGCCATTTAATTATGGAAATATGTGTACAGTCTCAGTAACAGCAAACAAAGTGAACTAATAAATCTGCAACAATGCAAATGCTGGGAGATTAATGTTTTATTTTAACTTGCTCTGTCTCTCATCATTTTTTTCTTTCTTCCCCTTTCCCTTAACTCCAAGAGAGGGAAGAACAGGAAGAAGCATGAACCCTGAGCTTTAAGGCATCCGGTTGAGGCCTGGATACTAATACTCTAGGCTTTCCGAGAGATTTCCTGAATGTACTGGCCCACTCTGTGAATAAGATGCGGAAAATGAGTCTTGGCTCAAATTCTGATTTTTTTTTTTAATTTTTTCAGATGATGTGTTCTCATTAGATCTCAGAAGAGTAGCCTATTTGTTTTGGAGCAAGCATGTCAATTATTTTAGACATGTCCCTCATATCCATTGCTCAGTCTTCCAAGAAATAGCCATTCACCCTCAGGCTTGCCCTCTCTGTCAAATTTACTGACCACAAATCCACAGGCAACTTACAGACCACAAATCCACAGGCAACTTGCTTACCTGCCTTGACGGTGAAGGATTTGTCACTGGAATGTGCCTTTCCATCTGGGGTTCATATTAAGCCGCTTTGTGAAGTTGATAGGGCTTGAGTAAATTGTGGTTAATGTTTGCTATGCAGTGTAACTGTGATTGGATGTGTTTGTTTTCACACAGAATTTGATTTAGCAAGGGTCTAAGTGTACAAAATCACAAAAGAGTATACAATTTTTTTTAATAAAATTAAGTATTAAAAAAACATTTCAGCTCTTTTTCTGGTAATGTTTGTTCCAGACAACTGTGGAGTGTGGATTAGTGGTGGGGATTTTTCTGTGAAGCTTTCTGCAGGTTACACTGTTACGCCAGTAGGTGGCGACTGAGCGAGTCATTTGAATTATTCATTCAATCGATTTGTGATTCATTCAGGATTTAGGAATGCCACTACTGTGTTGGTTCTTGCTTGGACAAGGCACACAACCGTTCTGCAGCGACTTCGATTGGAACAATTTTCTTTGGAGGAACAAAAACAGTCAAAGTAACGGTCAGTATTGTGTTTAAAATGCAAGATACTCAATATTAACTTCTTGTTTATTGAACTGTTTTAATAGCAAACAATAGCAAAACCACAATGATCCAATCAATTCCTGATGGACAAAATTAAGTCCCACCCTAAATTTTTTTCTTATTCAAAAAGCCATTTCTACAGTGAATGAGAGTGAGGAACCCGGCTGAAACGTGTTTATACAAGTCTACTTTGTTTTATTATTATTATTATTATTATTTATTTATTGCAAAACATACAGAGATTACATGTTTATGACATACAACTTTGTATACAATATACAAAATGTATTAGAAATATGTCCAATTTCATCAAAATAGCTATGAGAAAAGAACAATGAGCTGAAAAATAAATAAATAAATAAAAAAGATAGAGAAAAAGAGCATGAGGGAAAGATGTTAATCTATGATTTATCATCACATGATTGTAAAATATTATTATCATTTTCCACTGAATTATGCGATCTGATGTGATCTCAAACACACAGACAGTAAAAAAAATTGGACACAGCGACCCCATAGATTTCAGGGGAGAAAAGCGTGGTTATGATGCAATCGTTAGCCTATTTTTACAAAAACGGCTTATCCGGGGCCATAACGTAAGATACAAAGTAATGGAGCCTTTAATACATTGTCGTATTTAATACATTGTCGTATAACATATATATATTAACAAGACTTAAGATAATAGGTGGATATTGATACTATGTACAAACTAAACCACCTAGGTCCTGAAACTGCAGCCACCGGTATATTATCCAGTTCTGTAGGTGGCGCTGTCACAAAAAACTAGGGTTTTGGAAGTGGAACTGCGGCCCTAGAAGTCCTGAAACTGACACTGTCACTGATGAGCAGAAGCATAAAGGACAACAGTGAAGAGCAAGAGAGGACAGGCCTGGACTTATGTTTGTTTTATTATAGGTGACAGCAGTCGTCCATGAGGGGCTGCTGTCTTTTACTTTCATTTTGTATTTGTTTATTTTATTATTTAATTGTGTTTTGAACGTTCACCTCCTTCTTTCCATAACTAACTGTTACAGTACTAGTAAAGACAGTAGTCCATGTGACTACAGTGGTTCAACCTTAATGTTATGTGATGCTGAATGAGCCGGCGTTGTGACGTAGAACCCTGAAGCACTGCACTGTTTACAACATGAACAGCATGAGAGACTGACACAGAAGAGAAGAAATTGCTTATTTTCAGTCATTATTTTTGTTTGTTTTTTAGCACAAATGTAATGTGTGTTTTGTATCAGATCATTAAATCAATCACTGTACTGCAGTGAACTAGTTTGATCAACAGCAAACCAAGGAAGAGCACTAAACCAGACACCATATCACTGCAAGGCCAGACCAGGATTTTACCACACCTTGTGGGATGGGGAAAGGCTTATTGATATCCAGGTTGAGAAAATTATGTTTCACTCTCAGTTTCTCCCCTCTGGTGAGAATCAGTTCATGCAGTAAAGTGGTTGAAGAAGCCTCAGAATCAGAATCAGAATCAGAAAGAGCTTTATTGCCAAGTGTGCTTGCACACACAAGGAATTTTCTTTGGTACTGAAGCTTCCAGTGCACATATACAGATACAAATACAACAAGAAACAGTAATACAAAATCTAAAAATAAAATTATAAAAAAAAAAATATATATATATATATATATATATATATATATACTCTCTCTCGGGTCTGGCCTTGACGTGGCGAGGGGGCTTGCGTGTTCCAGTGACCCTGGAGAGCGATACCGTCGGGAGCTCGCTCCTAGTAGGGTCACCCTAGGCGGGCCGGTCTCCAGGGTAGGTTCCAGACAAACAAAGACCCCAGCATGTCGGTATGCTGCGAGGTGGCAGCCCCACCAACCGACTATCCTGCGGAGGGCTAACAACCCACCCAGGAGAAACTATTTTGTTACGAAACCGATCAGAGAAAGTAGCCGGACAGCCCAACACGGTAACGGACCCCTGCCTGCCCCCGACCAACGAGTACGATTAAACCTTCACCGCAGGACGCGAGTCGCCACATGGAATGTCCAGACACTCCTTCGCCCTGGAGCTGCCACCCTGCTGTCCAGAGAGCTCTGCCGTTATAACATCTCCTTGGCAGGGCTCTGTGAGGTTCGATGGCACGGCAATGGCGAAACAACAGCAGGCGACCATTGCTATTTCTGGAGTGGCCCCGAGAGACGGACAGGCCTTTATGGCGTAGCACTTGCCATCCCAAAGGCCCTCCGCAAGTCCCTCATCAACTGGACACCCCTGAGCGACAGATTGCTGTCGGCCCGCTTTCTCCACCAACACGGCAAGATGACAGTAATCGTTGCTTATGCCCCCACCGATGTCACTGATGAGGATGCAAAGGATGCCTTCTTTGACCAACTCCATCAGGCTGTTGGCCAAGCCTCACCACACGACATCACCATCATCCTCACCGATGCCAACGCCTCTCTGTCTAGCAGTGACCGGTCCACAGGCTCACCTGTCGGCACAACCTTTGCTGACAGGTTCACAAACGACAATGGTAACCGCCTTCTCCTTCTCTGCCATCACAACAACCTCTGTGTTGCTGATACCTGGTTTCCACGGAAGCTTATCCATCACTGGACATGGTACAGCCCAGATGGCAGAACCAGGAAAGCCCTGGACCATATCCTCATCTCTCGACGCTGGAAGCCGTTTGTCACCAACTGCCGCGTGTACCGAGGAGCAGAGCTTGGAAACACAGACCATCGCTTGCTGGTGGCCCAGCTCAAGTTAAAACTGCGAGCCAACCAGCACACCAAGACTCAGCCTCGCCTCGACTCCTCCCTACTCAGTGATCCAAACATTGCCACAGACTTCAGTTGCGCCATTCGCCGCACCTTTGATAACCTGGCTATCGACAAGGTGAACGACTGGCAGACCTTCAAGGAAAGTGTCATCCAGTCAGCTCACAATGTCCTCGGATGCTTTCGACCTTCCCCGAAAAAGCCTTGGATTTCGGAGAGGACACTCAACATCATTGACCGCCGGCGTGAGGCCCGGCTCCGAGGTGACATGACGGAGTATCAGCGACTGAACCGCCAGCGCAATGTGGCTATAGCCGAGGATAGGGAGAAGTTCTGGCAAGCAGAAGCTAAACACCTAGAGTCCGCGGCCAATAATAACAATATGAGCCGTGTCTTCAGTCTGCTGCGCCAAGCCCGTAATGGTCCACACATCAAGACAGCCCTGGTAAAAGATTCCGATGGCCACCTTATAGCAACCGAAGCAAACTGCCTTGAACGCTGGAAAGAGCACTTCAGCCTCCTTCTGCAGCACGGTACCTCCCCAGTTGATACCGCCATCTCATCGGCCGCTAATGCTGCAGCTCTTAGTGTTGTCTGCAGTACAGACCCTGTTACACCTGAGGAAGTCAGAGCCGCTCTGGAAAAACTTAACAACAGGAAAGCCCCCGGCATCTGTGCAATAACCGCTGAGATGCTAAAATCCGGCGGTGAAACCATCGTCGGGTGGCTTACCCACATATTCAATGCGGTGTGGGAGACAGAGAGGCTTCCCAGCGACTGGACCAGAGGAGTCATTTTGCCCTTCTGGAAACGTAAGGGCGATAGGTTAGTCTGCGGCAACCACAGAGGCATTACCCTTCTCTCCATCCCCGGCAAGCTCTTTACCAGGATCTTGCTCACCCGTGCTCTCCCAGCCATCAGAAGCAGCCGCCGTCCCCAGCAGGCTGGCTTCATGCCTAACCGCTCCACAACAGACCAAATCTCCGCCGTTCGCCTGCTGATAGAGAAGACCTATGAATTCCGTAAAGATCGCCATCTTTACATCGGATTCATAGATCTGAAGGCTGCCTTTGACACCGTTTGCCAAACTTCACTGTGGAGTATCCTACACGCCCTTGGAGCACCACCCAAGATAGTTGCCCTGTTCAAGCTGTTTTATAGCAACGCTCAGAGCTGTGTCCGCATCAACGGCAGAGACTCAGACTGGTTTTCCATCTCCAGTGGTGTTCGCCAGGGCTGTGTGGCTGCTCCTGATCTCTTCAACTGCATCATTGACCATCTGATGTCTAGGGTTTGTGAACGGGTCCCCGGTGTGTCCTTCGGCAGTTACCACCTAACTGACCTGGAGTACGCTGACGACACCATCCTGCTCAGCACGTCCTATAACCAGCTGAGAGACGCTCTGGGCATATACAGTGAAGAGGCTGAGAAGCTTGGCCTTCAGGTGAGCTGGACAAAAACCAAGTTCATGTATGTTGGTGACGGACCGCATCCAACTTCCCTGCGGCTTGGCAATTACACTGTAGAGCCTGTCAAGAACTTTGTGTATCTGGGATCCTTAGTGACAGACAACGGGGACCTAAAACCAGAGATTACCCGCAGAAGAGCCCTGGCTGCGTCAGCCTTGCAGTCTCTCTGGAAACCACTCTGGCGGCACCAGACCATCTCACGCAAGACGAAGCTCCGGATTTACAACTCGGCAGTACTCTCCATCCTGCTTTATGGCTCGGAGACTTGGCCCTTAAATAAGACACTGACTGCTAGATTAGATGGCTTTGATAGCAGGGCCCTCAGGACCATTGAGAATATCAGGTGGCCCCAGCGGATTTCCAATCAAGTGCTTAGAGCCCGCACGTGCCAGCCCAGAGCATCCTGCCTGGCTGCGCAACGTCGCACCCGCTGGTTTGGCCATGTCCTCCGTCTCCCTCCTGACCATCCGACGAGAGCCATTCTCCAGTTTGATCCGAGGGCCGCAGGCTGGAGACGACCACGAGGTAAACCCCGCACCCGATGGCTCGACGTCCTTGCGGGCGACCTCCAACAACATGGAGTTGCTGTGGAGGATGCAGAGCAGCTGGCACAAGACCGTCAGCACTGGAAACAACTGGTTCATCTGGTCGGCTCAACGCACAGGGATGGGACGCCCCCCCACCCATCGCAGGAGCCAAAATGAATGAAAAATGATATATATATATATATATATATATATATATATATATATATATATATATGAAAAAAAAAAAAAAAAAAATCCTCAGAGTGGCGTGTCCATACAGCTGTTCTGAATTATACAGCGGTCAAATGTTTTCCACGTGTTCCACAGTCACAGGCATACGGCTTCATCTCTCAAGCATGGAAATTGTAGCTAACAGTAAAGAAATGCAACTTTGGCTTTTAAAAATATGACCTTGCATATCCACATCTTTACATTCCAGCTCTGGAGTCAAATCCTACAGAGGATCTGGGTTTTAGCTACAGTTTTACATTGTCTGGGCTGTTCTGTACTAAAACATAGCCTTTAAAGTCATATTAAAGCTACACTGTGCAACTTTTTTAGTTTATTCTTAGCTAAAAACACTTAGTTCTTTCAAAAATATATGTGCTCATTAATGTATATTTACTTCGTTCAAGTAATAAAGTATTCTCGTGAATGTAAAATATGCCATTGAAAGTACATACGGGTAAGGGGTTCTAATGTCGGTCGCCATGTTGCCCCTCCATCTTGAAAGTACATTAGCCAAAGAGGGACATACCCATTAATTCAAGCTTCGCCTTTCGCGTTTTAACACTGGATGGCACCGTGTTGAATGTGAAGAGGGGGTTTGTTTGAGGGATTGCTTAATCTTGGACTACATTGGCCACCGTAGGAGTTAAAACGAAATCGGAATTGCGAGGAACAGAAACTAATATTCACTGGATGGTCATATACCTTTTCACCGCTAGATGGGGGTAAAAATCACACAGTGTAGCTTTAATACAGAGTTAAGTGCTTGCTTTAGAAGTTGGGGGGGGGGGAACTAAGATGGATAATGATACAGAATTCACTACTAAAGTACAAGTTTCCATTTCATGCTTACTGTATGTGCCTGTGTTTGTATGTGGTTGTGTGTGGGTCTATGTGTGAGCGCTAAAAGCAGAAGTCCATGAGACATACACCTTTTTCTTGGTGTCTGCAAAATTTGTATATTGATTGAGCACAATGTCTCATAATAATTTCTAATTGAATCATACTTTCTGCCTCTCTCTCACACACACATAAGCTACACAGACAATCTTATTTGCCCTTGAAGGAATAACTGAAGATCATCTGATCATCACTCTCAATCATCTGAAAGAGCAGCGGGGAGCTAGGATTACATGTGTCCGCATTATTTCCTAAATCGGATCCTTAACATGCTGTTTTTCTTCCTTCAAAGGTGAATTGTGGTGACCTGGTGGAGAGCTTATAGATGAGGTCGATAACTTTCAAATGGGACCACTTTGTATCAGAAGCTTCCTATTAATGTGATCTGCTGTGAATCATTGCCTAAAGGTGGAGTGTGACAGAAATTACTGACATGTTCCTTAAACAAACAGAAGGTGGTGAGAGTGAACATCATTGTCCACATAAGAATGATATGCAAGGTTAATTACAGGCCTGCTGCAACACAATAGACAGAGAATTAACAATGCTACAAGTTTTTACATGAAGCATGAGTTATTTCAGCCCACTCTAGACACAACTATCTAAAGTCAATTGTGTTACGTTTATTTGTAATGTGCTGTCATTGTGTTGGAGTGAAGGAGCATCATCAGTATCATTTTTTTATTTCAATGAAATGAATGTACTATATGTTTTTGTATTTTTAGGGGATTTTACGGAACTAAAGTATATTTATGCAGTAGTTATATTCCATTTATTCTCTTTTTGAGCATGGACTTGAAATTTAAATTTCCAACTTAAAGGAGTAGTTCACTTTTAAAAAAACTTTTGCTGATATTTTACTCACCCCCGTCATCCAAGATGTCCACGTCTTTCTTTCTTCAGTCGAAAAGAAATGAAGGTTTTTGATGAAAACATTCCAGGATTTTCTCCATATAATGGACTTCATTGGGAACCAAGCGGTTCAAGGTCCAAATGACAGTTTCAGTGCAGCTTCAAAGGGCTTTAAACAATACCAGACGATGAATAAGGGTCTTATCTAGCGAAACGATCGGTCATTTCAAAAATAAATAAAGTTTAAGTTTTATTAGCACAAATGCTCACCTTGCTCTGTTCTGTGATGAGCGTTCGTGACTCTCCTGTTCGAACTCGTTCATCAAAATTAACAAATCTTTTTTCGAGTCATGACTCGAAGGGTCCTAGATAAGACCCTTATTCATCGTCTGGTACACTCTAAAAACTGCTGGGTTGTTTCAACCCAACTTTGGGTCAAATATGGACAAACCCAGCCGTTGGGTTAGATTTTTACATTACATTTTTAACCCAACGTTTCGGTTTGTCCATATTTGACCCAAAGTTGGGTTAAAACAACCCAGTATTTTTTAGAGTGTATCGTTTAAAGGCCTTTGAAGCTGCACTGAAACTCTCATTTGGACCTTGAACCGTTTGGTTCCCAATGAAGTCCATTATATGGAGAAAATCCTGGAATGTTTCATCAAAAACCTTAATTTCTTTTCGACTGAAGAAAGAAAGACATGGACATGGGGGTGAGTAAATTATCAGCAAAAGTTTTTTTAAAAGTGAACTACTCCTTTAAACTGTCACGAATCTTGTATGTTTTGGAGCACAGACTCAAGTTTGGTCTCTTTTTATTAAAGAAGATTATTATTGAAGTGATATATATATATATATAATCTGTTCCGTGTCGGATGTTCTGCGCTTCCTACAGCACAGACTGGATAGCAAGAGTTTGCCATCCACACCCACGGTGTATGTGGCCGCTATTGCTTCGTTGCGTTCCCTGGTTGATGGGCAATCGATCGGTAAGCACCATCTAGTGACCAGATTAGGGGAGCGAGGAAATTGTATCCTTCACGGTCGCCATCGGTGAAGCCATGGCATCTAGCTCTGGTTTTGAGGGCTCTCTCTCTACCGCCGTTTGAGCCCCTAGCTTTGCATTGGAAACACGTTCTCGGTGAACTATGATTGTATCTGTTTTGGACCAGGCAACTGCAGCGTCACTCTCCTGCCGAGACAGTGCTACGTGCTGAAGTCACTCTCTACACCGTTCAAAGCACAGGTTGTTTCTCTGCCCGCTTTATCTGCTGAGACGTCATACTCTCACGGTGGGATTTAATACAGTTCCCGCAGCGTTGCTACGCAATGTAGAGTTCCCGCTTTTGAAAGGTAACTGTGGTGAGCAGGATGAGGCCGAGGGCCATGAGAGAATGGCGCGAGGCCGGTGGCATGATTACTAATGAGCGACAACTGCACGACGCACCGGTCTCGTATCTTTCAAGGAGGAGCGGAAGCATAAAAGGAGGAGCGGTGACAGTGGAGATCGAGAGAGGCCAGGCCTGGATTTTATATGATGTTTTGTTTTATTATGTTTGGCGGCAGTCGACCGTGAGGGACTGCCGTCTTTACTTTCATTTTTGAATTTGTTTATTTATTATTAAAATTGTTGATTGTTCCCGCCTCCTTCTTCCCATAACATCTAACCTTGTTACAGTAACGTCTCCGGTTACTATCATAACCTCGGTTCCCTGAGAGGCGGGAACGAGACATTGCGTTAGCCGCTGTGTTCACTGTTTGATCAGCTGTGCAAGCATTCAGTCTTGATTCTGACGCAATTGTCGCGTCCGTGCATTTTATACTGCCTGTCAGTATTTGCATACTTTGTGACAATTGACCCTTCGCGTGGAGCTTGATTGACAGGTGTTCTAACCAATCATACTTCGCCATCCGCCATTTTGTCCGAAAAAGCAGCCAGTAGAGTTAGGAGGATTTGAACTTGGTAAAATGAATATACTGATGCCTTTCCGCGGTTTAAAACAACATTACTTCTTATGTTCGTTCATGTTTATTTGATGCTATAAATGAACTAGAAGGAAGAGATGATCGGATCACGAGCAGCTTTAACTGATGCTCTACAGCGATCTGTCACGGCACATTAAAGAGCCCCAAAACGGTATTTATTGTTTAAATTTCTTTAAAAAAATGACCACATTTGAAAGCTGAGACTTTGTTTAATATGTTTAATATCAAAAGTAACCGAAAAGTAACCTGGTCTGTCCTGTCTATTCGCGTGTTGTCAGTCTCCTCTCTGCTCCGCGATGTATTTTTCACTGCGTGAGAACATGAGAGCGGCGTAGCTTGTCGGGCATAGCGACACAGTAACTAAGGAGGGCGGGTCTTTGCGAAGGGTCATTTGGCCAGCTGTTCCATGCTGGCGTTAGCCTAAATATTTCAACAAAAGTGGAGAAGGGAGGAGTTCCCGCAGCTTTGCTACACTATGTCTCATTCCCGCCTCTCAGGGAACCGAGGTTACGGTAGTAACCAGATACGTTTTATGTAGACAAATGGGTAGCAGCTTGCAGGTGGATATAGTTCCTCTCGTATCTAGTATATAAGTACCAAAAGCTTGGGTTTGGTTTCAAACACCATATGGCACAATTAAGACTAAAGAACATGCATGAGCAATCTAAGCAGTCGGCTCTCATGCCACTTAAGAAACATATAGTTGATTCCTCAAATCAATATGCCCGGACATAGGCTATACGAAGGTGTTTGAGAGAGGCTTTGTAAATCTGCGGTGTCTATTTTTATGCATGTGGTTATGGTGCACGTGTTCCCTGGGGTTCTTTATGGAGCATGATGAATGAGGTGCTATTCACAGTTTGAGGCCTGACTTGTTCGGCTGCCAATATAGAAACTCAGTAGCCCACTTGCTGACATTCACATTGCAGGGTTGTGATGGCAAAGCAGGTGTTGTGTTTTCAGTTTAATTTTTTTTTTTTTTTTTTGTTTAATGTCACATTAACAGTTTTGGGGAAATTTACTTTTAAAAGTAATGCATTACTGTATTGACTTACTGTAACCCCTAAAATTAGGGATTACAATTTTAGGGATTAAAAAAATTCAGTGTTACTTGCAGAATCGTTTTGTAACTATTTGTAAAACTTCTAGCAATTTGAGTGAAAATAGTACAGCAATTTTTTTGTGGTGTATTGATTCTTTTTAACACTTTCATTTTTTTTTCCATTAGCCTCTATAATTCAGGTCTTTTATGAATTTTATTAATCTCCATTGTGTAACTTTGTGTAAATTCGACTTTCAGTGTGGGTCAGATTGTTAGGGGAAGAGATATGATGGTGTTTGTTGCCAAGCTGAGCCAAACTCCTGATTGTCTGTGAATGTCATTTCATGGGTTAGCTGTATGATTGGCCATAGTAATTATTATAATTTACCCTTATGTCAAATAGTCTACATGTAATAATAACTGTGTATCTTGCGAAATAGTCAGCATGTGTGCTTACAACTGTATAAGATAGTAGGTTTAACTTGCATAAATCACATACATTTGTATTTGCAAAGTAGATCTTCAAAGGCCTAGAATTAGTGGCAAATACTGACATACATAGGCAAGGCAGCCACTTATTGGGCGGCAACGCGCACAGTGCATCCTGCTTTCAGACAAGACAGTCTTCTCTTCTTTATAGTTCATTTGAGGCAGTTTCTGTGACTTTATTTTAATGATAGTTGTCGAAAGCACATCTATGTAATGCGCGGGCACTAATCTCTCGCTCACAGGCTGTTTTCCATCACTCTCGCACAAAACTGGACGCGCGCTCTAAAATATGTGGTCTCATCGATCTGCTCTCGCTCGGATATTGCGCGAGAGCGAATTTCTTGTGTTCTTTCTTAGAATTCTCTTCTCTCCTGGATTTAATGTTGCCAGAAGCTGTATCAACCACCAGACTTCCACGATTGACTGATGAAATATCAGAAATATAGGCTATAGGCTAATGTGCATTAAAGTAGGCTACCCTACTGTTGGGGAGTTGGGAGGTGTTGGAGGGGCGACATGTCTTATTTCGTCTTGGGCACCAAATAATAGTCAGGTTCACTATATATTTTTGTGGGAATTTTTTGGGGATTTGCTAAACTATACATTTTTGGAAAGGTTATTGTATAAGGAGTCAGAAAATCAATGTTTGCATTTGCCCAGATGTCTATATGGTGGCCATATTGATTTTTGTTTTAAATGGCCGCCGTAAAACTTTAATTTCTAATATCTCGGCTTCTGAATAAACTGGAATGTTGATTTTTACTGATAAACCAACATTTCAGTCAGTGTCAGTGAATCCAATGGTGCTAGTTAAAAAGCTACAAGACGTTACCAAATTAACCCATAGATGCATAAGTGGGTTAAAAATGACCCGGTGCGGTTGTTTTATTGCAATATCATTGTAATAAAGATTTGTTCTCATTTAATATTTCATTTTTTTATCATCCCATAGAAATACATCCACAATATAGGTAAACAAACTACACATCACAAGCAGTTGACGTGGATGTTCTGGAACTATCAACATGCACATTTAGATCACAGTATGATTAAAGGGGTGGTAATATGCCATTTTCACAAGATGTAAAATAAATCTCTGATGTCGCCAGAGTGTGTGTGAAGTTTTAGCACAAAATACCCCCACAGATATTTTTATATAGCATGTTAAAGTTGTCACTTTTTGAGGGTTTGCAAAAAAACGCACCGTTTTGTACCTGGCCCTTTAAATGCAAATGAGCTGCTGCAGAGGGCGGGGTTTCAAGAGCGGTCACCTCATGCACACACTAAAATGACAGAAACTGTTCTGCCTTTAATGTTAAAACGGAGTCAGACACAGATGGACACACTCAAGAAGAAATGACATGTAGAATGCAACAGGACGTCTCTGAATTGTTAGTTGATGAATTTATGTTGCTGATAACTATCTTCAATTAGCATATTCTGTCATGATAATCTATAAATCGCTTGTATAGGAAGTGTTGTGAGATACACACAGAGTGACGTTTGCATGAGAAAAGATGGATGCTAAAGTTTGAGCTGAATACAAATGTACTCTTATACAACAACTTTTCCACTTCTCAACACTGCTTGCGTTTTCCCGGGGGCGGGGTTTATGTACATTTTAGGGTTGGTGATGTCACTAACCCGGGAGGAATGTCGTGTAGTCCCTACCAGCCGTTTGTTGTAGTCCTTTTCTATAAAAGCAAATATCTCCCTTTGCTTTGAACTTTGAGCGTTGTAACTTTGCAGATGGTGTTTATGCTTAAACAGCAACATTACACACTAACTGAAGTTAGAAAAGTGAAATCATACTTAACCACCCCTTTAAGCAACCGTTCGAATTAGACAGTTTCTATACATCATCAAAAACATCCTCGCTTTCATACATCACAGCTTGGGAATTGTCATCGTTCTGGCACTGGCTGCAATGACACATGTCAGTACAGGCTAGGTCCTTAGCTCTGCAGGAGCACCTCCCAGAAGAGCAGTCAGGACGGGGCAGCAGCAGCCTGTCTCCGGGGTATGATGTGCTCAATGACCTCCGACTGCTTCTGGGCGGCGGAGAACTGTTGGGCGTAGCTCTCCACCGTGACACCGAAGAGGCCACCCTGGGATATGGGGGAGTTCAGGAACCTACTCTTGTCCGACTCCCTCATATCGCCCAGGGTGAGCCACAGGTGTCGCTCCTGGACCACAAGAGTGGACATCGCCCGGCCCAGGGAATGTACGGTGACTTTCGTCGCCCAGAAGGCAAGGTCCGTCGCCGTACGCAGCTCTTGGTGCACACCTGGGTCGGTACCACTCTCCTGCATGTCACAGAGCGCCTTGGCCTGGTGGACCTGGAGAAGCGCCATGGCATGCAGGGCAGAAGCAGCTTTCTCAGTCCTGATCTGGTACAGTGGCTGGCCATTGTCCTTTTGGCAGAAGAAGCACTCTTCCTTATCCAGTGGATTTGTATGGGATCGTGTGAATGGCAATGAAGAACCAGATGTTGAGTGATCTGGCTCAGCCGTTTCTGTGCTTCTTCTTTTCTGTCCACGCTTTTTGGCAGTGTAGTGTCCTGTAGCTAAAGCATGTGCATTGCAGTCTCTTGCACGTTGTATTTCAACCGTATTAGTTGCACTTGAGTGACAGGAGCAAGGCCAGACTGCCTTCTCTGTGCACATTGTTTCTGGTGTGCAGTTCTGCAGTCTCCTTTGTACTTGGACATAGACCCCATCATTCAAACTGGCCCTCTCCAGAACTACCTGAAGAATGAGCCCATTGGACTCTAATCCTGTAGTCATATATGTATACATATGTTGTTGAAATGTATAACATATTTTCTGAGGTAAAATTAAGATAATACTTACTATATGTTAGATGCTCTGTAAAACAATGTTCTTAAGGGATGACACTTCTGATATAGCAAATCTGAGGAAGAGCCATTGGCTCGAAACATCACTGCAAATAAAATCTTTCAAGAGGAACTACTTTGTGTGTGGATCACTCTCAAAACGTCTAGTAGGTTTGCAATGTGCATGTCTTTGTAATCATTCCCACAACAGCTGGAAAATGAAATGATGAAATGAAACTTTTCATTACAAAGATATTGCAATAAAACAACCACACAGGGTACTTTTTTTACCTACTTATGCATCTATGGGTTAATGTGGTAACATCTTGTAACTTTTTAACTAGCACCATTGGATTCCTTGACCCTTACAGTGTGGGTTTAGCAGTAACAATCAACATTCCATTTTATTCAGAAGTCGAGATATTACAATTTTAAATTTTACGGCGACCATTTTTTGAACTTCAATATGGCCCCCATATAGACATCTGAGCAAATGCAAACATTGATTTTCTGATTCCTTATACAATAACCTTTCCAAAAATGTATAGTTTAGCAAATCCCCAAAAAATTCCCACAAAGGTTAAAATCTGAATATAATGAACCTGACTATAAGCCAGAAGTTCTACTGCCTGGAAGAGCATTTTAGAAATTAGAAATGCAGCGTTATGCAACACTGCCCTCTTCTGGACAACTGAGCATAGCACTGCTGCACAACTCTTTGTTTGTTTGAATCATTAAACAAACAAGAGTTATGCAGTAGTGCTATATAAGCCAAGTACTTTATGTAAGTTAAAGACATGATTCTCGAACTTACATAAAATATTTGCCTGCTATAGGCTTCTTTAAAGGGGTCCAGTGTTGTTATTGTTAACTAAAACAATTAAACATTTTAGTTAATTGAAATAAAGATGATATGAAATATAAATATCGGATCTGCCTGATTCTGATTTTATCTGACGAGTCCAGTTTTCAGCTTTGTCCAACACCTGGTCCTCTATTGGTTAGAAAGAGACCTGGAGAGCCTAGCTACAACCCACTGTGTCTTGCACATGCACCCACTATGAAATTTGGTGGAGGATTGGTGACGATCGGGGGGTTCTTCATTAAGGTTAGAATCGAGCAGGTCCGTCTTTGAGAAGGGCGTGTGACTAAAGCCTATCCTGGAAAGAGAAATTGCTTCTTTTTGGTCTGACAATGTTCCCCAACTCGAAAGATTGGTTTTCCTGCAGGACAATACATTCCACACAGCCAGGCCAATAAAGGTGGATGGACCACCAGATCAAAACCCTGTCATGGCCAGCCCAATCTCCAGACCTGAACACAATTGAAAACCTTTGGAATGTGATCAAGAGGAAGATAGAAGGTCACATGCCTTCAACCAAAGCTTGAATTTTTGTGGAGTGACATAAAGTCACCTAATAGCAGAATGAAAGGCTGGTAGACGCATAAAAGCTGTGATTGGAAATCAGGGTATCCACATTATTTGAATTCTTAACCCTTCTGAAGTTAAAACATTAGTATTGTGTTATTTAAAAATGTATATACTTGTTTTCTTGGCATTATTCAAGGTCTGAAAATCATGGCGTATAGGCATATACAGTGTATATATATATATACCATTTTTGTTTTATTATAAACTGTGTGGGCGTGTGTATGCACACATATACAGTGTATATTATACATATTGACCCTTAGACTTAAGAATCCGAGATTCAGTTGCTGACATTCATTTTTGTGTCACAAATGATACATATCTCTCTATTCACTTTTACTTTCCTCTAGTGCTAGCTGACATCTTATTAAAAGTTGTTCTGCTCTGTTTTCTTGGGGAAAGATGTAATTAAGATTTAATGTTTTGAATCGTCATAGCCTACTTAGACATAGTTAAAAAATAGCATAGGCTAGTTGTGCACTGAAAAAAAAAACTACTGGAGTCTAGCCCTAATTGTGATTAATTATAAAAGGATTTCCATGTCGTCTGTTGGAAGGAGAAGCACATAGTCAGGTGTGTCTAATCATCGACTTTGTCTTTGTTATGCTCGCATTGTCTGCATAGTTATACACTAGATGACGGCACAAACACGGAATGTAGCCTACCTATTTCATGTATCTATTCGTGACGCTTCACATAGTTCAAACGCACACAGAGAGAGAGAGAGAGAGAGAGAGAGAGAGAGAGAGAGAGAGAGAGAGAGAGAGAGAGAGAGAGAGAGAGAGAGAGAGAGAGAGAGAGAGAGAGGAGAGAGAGGAGAGAGAGAGAGAGAGAGAGAGAGGTTTACTCTTGACAGTTTTATGACGGACGAGAGCTCAGCAATCATCTGTGGTTTCGCTGTTTCAGGATTTTGACTGTGACTATGTCAGTTCTATGTTTCTTCAGAACGTATTATTTTGTAGTTAAGCCTATTATGATTTCGTGTTAATTGAAAGGTGAAGTCTTTTGATTTGTTGCCTATTCGGTTTATTGCATCGAATATTAAAAAGCTTAATTGGAGCTACGACTATGAAATTCAACGGATATTTGAGGCTGCGTATCGGGGAGGCAGTGGATTTAAAACCAACAACTTTTTCAACTCGCCACACCTTTCATAAGAAAACCCACCTGGATCCTTACATCGTTGTTAAAGTAGATAATCTGAAAGTTGGACAAACCGCCACAAAATCGAAGACCAACAAGCCGACCTTCGATGATGAATTCTGCCCATACATCTCGAATGGCAAAGAGCTGGAACTAGCTGTTTTCAATAACACCCCTATAGGATACGACGATTTTGTCGCAAATTACAGAATCCAGCTTGACGAACTGATAGTGCCATCAAACACAAGACAAACGTTTGAAGGATGGGTGAGTTTTCACTGTGTATAACAGAATTGTTCCTTAACTAACTACACATATAGGTGTGTAACTTGGTATAAACACACACACAACCACCACACACACACACACACAACAACACACACACACACACCAACACCGAGAGAGGAACAAGAGGAGTTTTACAATAGTTATTATGCTAATTTAGAGCAGACATGTTGACATGATCGTCAGTATAATTTACGATAAAAAAATAGAATATTGATTGATGTAGTAGGCCTATAGCTACAATTGTAACACGAAAAAATATGTTTAATCGATGAAATTATGAACATCGATCGAGCAGCTGTTGCTATGGTTACCTCCTCTAGCATGATTTTATCTATCGTTGTGAACCTTAAAGGGATAGTTCACCTAAAAATGAAAATCCTGTCATCATTTACTCACCCTCAAGTTGTTCCAAACCTGTATGAATTTCTTTCTTCTGCTGAACACAAAAGAAGATAGGCCTATTTTGTAGAATGTTTGTAACCAAACAGTCGATGCTGAGCCCCATTGACTTCCATAGTTGGAAAAAAACCATGTAAGTCAATGGCTCGCAGTTTAGTTAACCACATTTTTCCAAATATCTTCTTTTGTGTTCAGCAGAAGAAATAAATTAATACAGGTTTGGAAAAACTTGAGGGTAAGTAAATTATGAAATGATTTTATTTTTTTGATGAACTATCTCTTTAAATGTTATATTCAGAGTCATTCCTTGACCATGATTTTTTTACATTTGATATTAATACTTTGATATCATTTGCATACAAAATGCAATGAAATGCAAAGTAAGAGAGATCCCACCGCTCTCTTTTCTTTGTAGTTTTAGTCTTTCCTGACTGCAGGCCTTTCAGTGTTCTTGTCAGAGAGGGTCCTATTGCTTTCATCTGTGCAATAACTAGGTCGTGCTACATGTTGCACCCCACCATGCATCACGGAAACTCGCAGAGCGTCACCTTCTCTTACATCTATTGGGTAAACGGTGATGTGTGGTTTGACATACGCGTGTCTGCTTTCCCTTAGACCAAGTGATAAAATGTGGTCAAATTAGCCCTTGTTAGCAGTTGTTTTTCAATGTTTTGAAATCTGGTTATGTTTTGTGTGGGTGTTTAAAGTTATGTTTCATACTAAAACTTCTGAAATGTATATTTTTCTAGTTTACAAATTTGACATAGAACATGAAATCATTATTTTTAGTATGTACAGTATTTGCTTTATGCTTCATTTGGATGGTATAAGAGTTTTAAAATATGGTAACACTTTATTTTGATGGTCCACTTTAGACATTCTACTAAATATAACTTTGCAACTACATGTCAACTAGCAGTCATTAGAATATTATTAGACTGTCTGCTTAATAATATCTGCTAACACTTTTGTTACTACCCAACAGACATTCAACTGAATCTGCAACTACATGTCAACTTATTCTACTTTACTGAACTGTAAAACCTAACTCTAACATAACAGTCTGCTAACACTCAATGTTAATTCATTTAAATCTAGTTGCAAAGTTACATATAATGTCTAAAGAGGAAAAATTAAAAAACCTAAAATCAGCTTCATGTCCTAACTTTTACTGAACACTTTAAAATTACCATTATGACAATATAAACTCTTAAAATAAAGGTTCTTTATTGGCATTGATGGTTCCATGAAGAACCTGTAACATCCATGGAACCTTTACGTGTCTCAAAAAGGTTCTTTATAGTGGAAAAAGTTTCTTTAGGTTATTCAAATGTTCTTCTAAAAAAAAAAACCTTTTGGAACTTTTATTTTGAAGAGTTTAGGTTGCAGAAAATGTGATGGTTATTTTGCAAATGTGGTTTTATCACTCAGTGTTTGCGGGGGACGTGCTTGCAAACTCACATACCACCAGTGCAGACATGCTGCTCAACCAGCCAGATTCCTGTCTTTGACCCATATAAACCTCCCATATGTTGTAAATGTTAAGCTTTTCACAACTTGCAATATCATTCACCAGAACTCAAGGTGATATTGTATAATGATTTGATTTCTATTCGGCTGAGTGGTTTGGTGTCATTTTAAAGCCAGCTGCCAAACATAGAGTTGGTATAGGTTAAACCTCTGCTTTAGCTTCACAGCTGAGAGTTTGTTAATCTTTGCATCTGTTATGCAGTTTCCTGGCAACCTAGATAATGCGTATGTAATATGGAAAACTATCTGCCTTATACGTTGCTGAGTTTGACTCTTTACATTTTATACTTTTTAAATACTTTTCAAGTGTCGTGGGTCAATGTTTAAACCTTCCTGTCGCTAAACACTTGTTGTGGTTCATGGTGCGTGCTATGGATTTAACTCCCTGAACCAGCTAGTCCTGCTTTCCTCGTCTTGCCTCGCATTACAGGAATTCCTCCCACTTCGCAGGGCAAGCTAAATGATAGGAAGCGAGAAAATGACTTCAATGGAAAGATCGAATGACTTATTAGAAGGTCAGTGTGGGGGGAGAGAGAGGAGAGAGAGAGAGAGAGAGAGAGAGAGAGAGAGAGAGAGAGAGAGAGAGAGAGAGAGAGAGAGAGAGAGAGAGAGAGAGAGAGAGAGAGAGAGAGAGAGAGAGAGAGAGAGAGAGAGAGAGAGAGAGAGAGAGAGAGGAGAGAGAGCAATTTTAATTTGTGTGTATATTTTTTTTTTTCGGACAAGAATGTTGCTCCAGGATCTCTGTGCAACACACACACACACACACACACACACACACACACACACACACACACACACACACACACACACACACACACACACACACACACACACACACACACACACACACACACACACACACACACACACACACAAACACACAGAATTTTAAGACAGAGAGAGATAATATGCTGCAGTGAAATATAAAAGTAAATCAAAAAACCTTAACTCATAAGACATACAGACATTGAAGAGTAATAAAAGCGCATTTTGTGAACTCTCATGGTCTTATAACCACATGAAAAACAGTATAGCCACATCCTTCGCTCTGTAAAAACATTTAGCTAAATGAATCACCTTTAACATCAGTGTTATCAGCTTAGTGGAAAGTTTGGTGCTTCTTAAAAAAATAATTTGTTTAAATATTTTCAGTTTGTGTGCAGACTATCATGCTATTTTTACAGTTTATATAATCACAATGTGAACTAAAAAAGTATTTTAAATTGTTTAAAGGTGCATTGCGCAACATTTCATGTTAAAATACCCGTTTTTTAACCCATACATGCGTAAACAATTGCCTGATGGGCTGAATGAGCCCTTCTCTGATCACTGAGATTGCCTCTATAGTCCTGTACAGTAAAATAAATAAGAGGGATTCGGGCTCGAATCTGAGACTGGGGGTGACGTCATGCGCGTTCACGCTCACCAGGCGATGTCTCGGAGGTTTGTTATTATGAGCCGCCATTCTCCGTATCAGCGAAGACAACTCGAGCGACAAAACTTTAGTCAACTTTCGACAAAAGTAGAAGATGGATTCAAAGAGACCGGCTTGTAGTTCATTCCAAACCCCAACGCAAACTCCACGTAAGACAAAGAAAACAAACTTTTGTCTAGTTATTGACCAAAAGGGCCAAATTGGAGTCAGGCGTCGGAATAAGACGAGACGAGAGTCAGCATCGGGAAGGCTTTCAACAAATGGATAGATCTCCGGTCTGCTCTAGGGCTCAAACGGGATCCTCAGTTGGCTGTTTTCTTGATAAAACGGTAAGATATACCCCAGTCTCTAATGTCTGATGCGGCAAATCTATGACAACAAATGACCATGCGTAAAATGTGTAATGCTTTAGCCTAAGCTAGATAAATGTACAATCAGAATTGATTTGACTAACGTTACCATTGTCAGGGAACAGGTTCATAAACTAGGAATTGTCTTCGGAAGAATAGTACAACATGAAACATAAAACATGTCCCATAAAAGATGCTAACTATGTTTTTGTGTATGGCCATGGCCTACCGGTAGCCTTGTGTCCTTTGCCTGCGCTCTGCTCTTCTGTTCTATCTTCTTCCATCATATTACTTTAGACTTTCCACCATAGTCTTTAAACGCCGCCGTTCGTACTCCGTTATTAAGGTCCCGGTAGGCAGAACGGGAACATTGCGATCGCCTCCTCCATGCTGGTTTGTTGTTGTTGTATGTGGCGCCGCCGCCGCTGTGCTCGCGTCACTCCGTGCTGCCGCTCTACTGTTATTGGTAGACTACACGTCTGGCCATATCTATACAAAATACCATCAGAAGTGATATATATATATATATATATATATATATATATATATATATATATATATATATATATATATATACAACTATATATTTTTTATTTGACTAGGAATTAGGCTCAAAAGAAACAGTATGTTGTTGGGAGAGTGTTTTTATATTACCACAGCAGTGTTCAGTGGATTAAACAAGATTAACGATCGATCAATCAACAAATTAAACTCACTCATTCAAAACGTGCATCATAAAATTACAACACTCGAACTATAAATGTATGAATTAAACTCACTGAGACTGTCGACAGTTTCTTTTCCATGCCTCATTTTATTATATCCATGTATGTGGTTACAGTCAAATCAGATAAAACAGTGACATCTCCGTCGAACTCCTCTGTCTTGCCTGAACTCGAGACGGTGACGTGAGCTCCACTGAAAGTCTACTTTCCTATTGGTTGTCGCTCGTGAAAATCGCTTCACATTTGCATAAAGTTGAAATTTCTCAACTTTTGTCGCTTGTCTCTTGTCGCTTGTCTCTTGTCGCTTGACACGCCCACATTCTGTCGCCAACGGTCACTGTCGCTCGTGTCGCCGGATGTCGCCTGCACTCCATTGAAATGAATGGGATCATGTCGCTTTGTCGCTGCGTGTCGCTGGCGGTGTGAACGGGGCTGAACGCCCACAAGCGACTTCACAGTACAGAGACTAGCGACATGTAGCGACAAAATCGCTGGCGGTGTGAACGGGGCTTCACTCATCGGTTCTGGCCACTGGCCAGTGCGACCGCAAACAGCAAAACCCAGTTTGGGGGAGAGTAGTTCTTAGAAACGTTTAGAAGTGGACAGTTCCTATAACTAAGTTCCTATAACTACTTGTTATGAAAGCGGATATAGTGCCATTTGATTGTTTATTACCTTGAGACATTTGAGTGTACTTTGTTATGGTATGATTATTATTTTAAGCTTTTACAAATTAATAACTTATATTGTTCATGAACGTGTTTCCATAATAATACAATCATAAGTGGATACAGTAAACGCATAAAACAGTTCAACATGGAGATAGATGGAAACAAAAACGGAAGTTTTCTTCTACCCCCGCCCGTTTTCCCCTCACACATAAGTGTGTAATTTACTCAAATGCCTTTCCTTTCATATATGTAAAATGACTTGCAGATTTATAACTTTATAACCTCTGAAGACATTATGACTGTAAACAAAAGATTTGTGTGGCTGATGCTCCTTTGGTTATGAACAGCTCGTGCTCGTGCAAGCGTGCGTGTGCGTGTGCTCCATGAGCGTGCACACCTCTGGTTGCAGTTTCGCTTGTCGCCAGAGGGGGTGTAGTTCTGCAAAAACTCAGAGACCTGCGTTATGCACCTTTAAGATTTTTTTGTTGTTTTTTAGTTGGTTTTTGCAACTGCTAAATATTAAACACAAATGTTATGAAGCTCTACAGGATATTATATTTGATATAAAAGTGATTTTTTTATCATAGTGTCAGCACTAGTTTTTAGTGTGCTTTTAAAGTGTAACATATTGTATCTCACCGGTTATCTCCTCTTCCAGGTGAATCTGGAACCAGAGGGAAGTGTGTATGTATCCATCTCTCTCACCGGCTCCTTTACAGATGGTTAGCTGTTTTCATTAACTATAAATATGTTTAATGTTTTAAATATAAATCTTGGTCACACTTTAGATTAGGGTCCAACTCTCACTATTTACTTACATAACACTTTTTTTTTTTTTTTTACTTATTATAACTACAACTTTTGCCTCAATAAACACCTAATTACGGCTTATTAATAGTTAGTAAGGTAGTTGTTAAGTTTATGTATTGAGTAGGATTAGGTATGTAGAATAAGGCATTAATATGTGCCTTATTATAAGTACAAATAAACAGCCAATATCCTAGTAATACGCATGCTAATAAGCAACTAGTTAACCCTAAACTAAAGTGTTATCTAAATCTGTATTATTCTTATATAAACATCAATTATTGATGTGTAATTATAATATAAAGTATTTGTTATGTGTATATATGTCTGTGACAAATCTGCCATGAACATTTAAAGTAGAAAGTTAAGCTATAAATGGAACCTGGTGTGCTGTTTTTCTCTTAGACACTGATGAAAAAAAAATTATTTCACCATTTTATGTATTTTAATAAAGATGTTGTAAACTTAGTATTCAATCTCTTTTTTAAGTTTTATTCTAAAAAAAATTGTCAGCATCATAACAGCTTTTCATAATTATTTGTAACTGTCCCACTTTCATGTGTACTTATCCACAACAGTTATAAGTACAATAACAGTTTTAAGTACAGTTACATTTTTAACTTTACACTTAATTTTGTTGGCATTTTAATTGTGCTGACTGAGTGTTGCCATCAATTTCAGATGAAGCTGTGAATGGATCGAGACCCCATAAAAAGCTTACAAGAGAGGGGCAAAAAGCTTTAAAGAAAAGAAAGGTCCACCAAGTCTACGGTCATAAGTTTATGGCAACCTTCCTTCCACAGCCTACTTTTTGCTGCCATTGCAAACACTTCATTTGGTGAGACTTACATAGAAAACACACCTTCATGCACATAGCCTCAATTAATGTATGGTATGCCATGTGGTTAAAAAATATAATCTTTTCCCAGGGGTGTTATTGGAAAGCAAGGTTATCAATGTCAAGGTGTGTATGGTTACTAATATTAGTGGAATCATCATTTTCCCATATGCATACACATAGCAACATTTACTTTTTGCCTTACTATTCTAGTGTGTGCGTGTGTGGTCCATAAGAGGTGTCATAACTTGATTGTAAGTGAGTGTCCACGTATGAAGAAAGATTTAAATGAGGTGAGTGTGTGTGTGTGCGTGCGTGCGTGCGTGCGTGCGTGCGTGCGTGCGTGCGTGTGATGACAAAATTAGGTCTTGTGGATCCATTTTATATCCATATTATTCTGTGTACAGGACCAAAGGCAGGGCTTCAGCGTCAACTTACCCCACCAGTTTAGAGAACACAACTACAAAGTTCCCACATACTGTAACCACTGCGGATCTCTCCTGTACGGCCTGATCAAACAGGGTCTCCAATGCAAGAGTAAGCACATATTTACTCGACTTATTGGAATACATGTGAACACGGCTGCTTTGTGGTCAAAGATTGTTGTTGTCATCTGTGTGGTGTGGATTTGTTCAGGTTGCAAGATGAACATCCACAAACGCTGTGAACAAAATGTTGCACCCAACTGCGGTGTAAACAGTTTGGAACTGGCCAGCAAATTGTCAGAGATTGGATTGCTCAACACACTCTCCAAACGAAAGTCTCAGGTATCTTCATAAGAGCCATCTCGAATATCAATAATGTTTGTTATATGCACATTTATTGTCTTTCTGAGATATTTCTCCAAATTTGTGTACACTAAGTACATTTCTCCGTATTTTTTCTCGATAGAGTTCTCTGCACCTGACAGGAGTAAAGAGTCAGAACTCCATTAAAAACATACCACCAGTATTTGAGGAGCAAGAGGACGAGACTGTTAAAGTTGGTCTGAAAGACTTTAGTTTTTTGCAAGTGCTGGGAAAAGGCAGCTTTGGCAAGGTATCGCACATGCAACTATGCCTCATTACCAAGATTACGTTCCCTTGCATTTTTGATCATTATAAATGATCAATATGTCTTAAGAACGTCCTGGCACTTTTAACCACAGATGTGTATGTGTGCATCTGTAGGTGATGTTGGCTCGTCTAAAAAGTGATCACAGGGTCTTTGCTGTGAAAATGCTGAAGAAGGATGTCATACTGCAAGATGATGATGTCGAGGCAACCATGATTGAGAAGAGAGTGCTGACTCTGGCCCACCAACATCCATTTCTCACACAGCTCTACTACTGCTTTCAGAATGCGGTAAGAATCCTCAAGTGGATTTAAGGTGCTAATAGCATGTCATATGATTAATAGAGGTAAAATAATTACAATAAATATATTGTAAAAGATTTGATAAATCCCATATTCCATACATAAGGCTTACCCTTGAATTACCTGAATTAAGTTGCGTCGTGTTTTAGGGTAAAGGAAATGTCCGTAAACTTAACATATAATATCCTCACAGAAAATTACCAGTGTCATTACAGTGTACATTGAACTCTGATAAAGGAAGGTTTGATTCCTTGTTATACAAATTCATTCATAGGACAATAGAAGAATCTAGACTGCTTCTCAAACAGCTTTCGGTAAACCAGAGTAAATGGCGTAATCCGGTCAGGGGGGAATTCTGTTTAGTGTATGATTTGTTGACATGTTAGATAATCTGTAACGTGAGCCTAGAAGAAATCACGCTAGACTTTGCAGTAGAGGTTAACTTATGTCATCACAGTTCCCACATTGACAAGTGTTGTTGAATGCACACACTCAATTTCACTCAACCAGGAAACACAATGCCTTTTGGCAAAACCCCTCGAAATCATATCAACAACAACAAAAAAAACGTTCCTGAAATACTTTTCAGTTTTATCTTCAATCTCCTGAAACATATTTCAGTCTCCTGAAAGTTCATGAGAATATTTCCTGGGGTTAAAAATCTGACTGCTGAATAACAGTTGGTCCATTTAATGCTATCAAATACTACTGATACTTGATATACATTCCATAAGATTACTGCTCTTTCTGAGAGCATAATTTAAAATAAAAGCCACCCAAAAGACCATCTTTAGAAATAATCTAAATGAGTGATGGCAGCTGCAATACCCAATGTAAACAGTAGATGGAGCGTCTTGGTTAGTAATGGTGTTCACTTCCTGCTCTCCATACCGAAAACGTTAACAGGAAGTGATGCAAGTATTTTTGTTGACTTTTTATCATATTATTGATAAATCGAAAAAAGGTTGATAGTAAAGACATTTATAAACTTTTGAACAGTTGTGCATATTGAATAAATGTTTTAGAATTGCAAAAGATGTGTGTAAAATATAATAGGGTGACCATATTTTAGCTTTCAGAAAACAGGACGGGTTGCGTGGTTGATGGGCGGGGCGTGATTTTTGGGGAGGCGTGGTTAAAGGGGTGGGGGCGTGGTTTGGGGGAGAATGCATCAAAAAATACTTGACAAATGCATTCACAACCTTGCAACTATGTTATTGTACTTTAATACATAAAGTAATACATCCTTTCCATTCAATGTTTGGCCCGCAACAATAGAATACTATTTTTAAAAAAGTTTAGCTTTTAACACCTTTTACATGACACTATTTATTTTCATGGCCATAGCATAGGTTAAAAATCTACTGCTAAAATAAAATAAAAAATCTACTACACTATTTCAGTAAAAAAAAAAAATTGAATCCTCCTGATGTTCTCTTAGCCTATACGTTCTTTATGTGGGCTTCTAGGTCGCTAGCACCTTAACACTGACACGTGCCAACTTTGCAGTTCATGCATTCTGCTTTACACGGATCCTGACCGAAACGAAAACACAGGAATTTTCTCTGTTAAACGTCTGTGAATTAACATTTGGGCTTTTTTTTCTTTTTTTTTACGCTGTTAGCTACTTACATTTTACCTCGCACTTGACCGTAAACTGAAGCGTCACGCTGCTAAAATTCTGTGAACGTGTAAAGTCCGCCTACTTTGATTTGATTGGTCATTTCCAATATTCTGACATTGACAAGCAGTGACAGACCAATGAACAGACCAAACACACACAGGCCTGTATTCTGATGATTCTGACGTGCTCTCTGCTATGTGCTTGACGCTGCGGATTGAGGAACGCGCTGATTATAACAAGAGGGGGTGAGGCGGCCAAAGTCATATGTTTTGTGTGCAAAGGCAAGCGTGTATTTAAATTACACGCTTAATGGCCCAATGAAAAATAATGAAAACCAGGACATTTTCATCACTTTTTAAAAAACAGACAGGACGGCTAGGACAGGACGTGAAAACAGGACATGTCCTGGGAAAACAGGACGTTTGGTCACCCTAAAATATAATATATAATATTGTTGTTTATAGTTATTTTTACATTAATAGTGTACTTACATTAAATGTGTTTTAGAACACAAGTTCAAATACTGTACTAATTACAGGTGTACATGTTTATTAACGCTGGAAGTAATAGAATGAATATATTGAATATATTCCTTTGCATTTGACTCTTTTATACTTTTTAACATGTTTTTCCACATTATTTTTCTCTGTATTTGCTAACTTGTGCTCTTCATTTCCCAGGATCGGTTATTCTTTGTCATGGAGTTTGTGAATGGTGGTGACCTCATGTTCCACATCCAGAAGTGCAGGCGTTTTGATGAACCACGAGCACAGTTTTATGCCGCGGAGATCATTTCGGCCCTGATGTTCCTTCACTCCAAAGGCATAATATACAGGTGAGGAATACTGTGGATCATGTTAATGTCACACATTTCTTCTCATATATGTTATCTTTTCTCTCTAGTTTAAATTTTGCTACATTATTTTTGAGCTAGCTGTCCAAGTTAGCTTATCTTTCCTCACTGTTTTAATGTACAAAACATGTGATTCCTTTGTCAGAAGTTAAGAATATTTGAAATTATATGTCCTCTGAAATTACTGTAGATTTTCACACCCTAGTGCAGCTGCTTTCAGTTGTTTGCTTTGACATGCATATGTTCAGTCTACGCATGTCCTGACACATTTCGTCAGATTTTACAGACAGTCTCCGCCCTAGACTTAGTCTTCTTATTCCTTGTCAGAACAGTGTACTCTTCCTGGCTGTAATCACATGACCTTTGTCTACCTGAATAAGCTTTCCGATCACCCTTGTAATAGAGCCAAGCCAAGCCCAAATATAAACAGATCTGGCAAACTGCTTTCCCATTCAAATGAGGCTCGCAGCATTTACAAGCTTCCCTGTGGAGTCTTTTCTGGAATTCCAGTGAACTTTGCTGACCCTCTGTCGTCTTTACAATCACATGGGCCTCTTTATGGCAACTCTCACCTTTCCTTTTGATTTTATTGGGCTTTAAAGCAAATTATTTTAGGGTAATTATAACACTTTTGTGAAGTGAAGCTTATGGGGAGAAGAGTAGAGTCCTGGGAAAGATGGCAGTGTTGTAGTGTAAGAGGACTATGGGGACATTTTGAGTGTGGACTTGAGATGATGTCACAGGCCTGCCCAGCATGCAATGGAGCTATTATTACGTAAGTTGTTTACTCAGAAAGACAGAGAGAGCAAGGGAGGGAGAGGGAGAGAGCGCCCTGTGCACTGCTCTGGTTTTATAACATGACTCTTTTTCTGTTACAAAGTGCAATATAGCATTACATGCACATATATTATTCTGAATAAATATTAAAAATCTCATCACAATATTTCAGCATTGATTTTGCAGGGCCACCTGTAACACACCTTTTATAAAACCAGCAATAGAACGATTAGTTGACCTCTGTGTCATCAAGCTGTTCCTCTCCACTTTACCTTACTTAACCCTGATCTTATATTAGATGCTGCTCTAATGCTGCGTAATCTGGCTCTGCTCTAATCCGAGGACTAGACTATACTGGATTTATTAAAAAATAATGGACAGTGCATGAAGGAAATGAAGAGTTTATTAATGACTTTAGTGTTTTAGTCTCACTTCACCCTGTTATTCCCGGAGGCTTGGATAAAGTGCAAATGCAGAGTGTTTATTGACCTCTCAAATTGTTCCACTGTTGCTAAATTATATATCTGGTTTCCAAAAGGGCATCAGAAATGACACACTTTCCTTTGTTGTTTTATTCTTTTTAAAATTAAATGATAAACCTTTTTACTTATTTTATCAGAATATGTGGTGTTTGAAGACTTTTGTTGCACCATTGCAAGAATCTTAGGTTGTTTTACATAGAAAAAAAAAAACGTAGAGAGGAAAGCATTCGGTCATGTCAATGATGGTTAAGCAGAAGAGAGATTTGCCCATTTTGCTGGCTCTGCAATAGTCCTGCCAGTTCTCCAGCTGCAGATTCGGGCTGTGGCTTATGGCCAGGGTGGTGAGTTGCCATGCTGTTATTTTTGCCAGCGCTAACCCACTGAAACTGTGAGCGTGAGTCTCTGCATGTCTCTGTGCTTATTCACTAGGCACAAAGTAAATGAAGTTGAGATATCTTTTTGATTTTGTAGTAGTCTCAGTCTTTCTTTCTCTTTTCCATTTGTATATATTACCTGATTCATAACACTTGAGAATAACATTTGTATAAATCATTTGAGAAGAAACAAGAAGACACGAGTTGCCAGAAACACACACACAACACACACACACACACACACACACACACACACACACACACACACACACACACACACACACACACACACACACACACACACACACACACACACACACAAAAACGCGCGCACACATCTTTGTGGGGACTCTTCATAGGCATAATGATTTTTATACTGTACAAACTGTATATTCTATCCTCTTACACTAAATCCCATCACAGAAACCTTTCTGCATTTTTACATTTTCAAAAAACATCATTTAATATGATTTATACGCTGTTTTCCTCATGGGGACCAAAAAAATGTCCCCACAAGGACAAGGATTTCAGATATTGCTATCTTTGTGGGGACATTTTGTCCCCATAATGTAGGGTTTGTCAGACACACCACACCACCACAACCACACACACACCACACACACACACACAACACACACACACACACACACACACACACACACACACACACACACACACACACACACACACACACAGCTGTGTTTTTGTGATATATGAGGACATTCCATAGGCGTAATGACTTTTATACTGGACAAACTATATATTCTATCCCCCTACACTGCCCCTGTCCCTAAACCTACCCCTTACAGGAGACATACTGGATTTTTAAATTTAAAAAAACACATTGTTTTTTATGTTTTTTAAGCAATTTGAAATATGAGGACTCAGGCAATGTCCTCATATATCACGTGGAAGTTGTAATACCAGTGTAATACCCATGTCATTATACACATTTGTGTCCTCATATATCACAAAAACATCACCACACACACACACACACACACACACGCGCGCGCGCACACACGTTGTGTTTTAATGTTTTATGAGCACTTCCCATAGATTTTTATACTGTACAAAGAATATTTTATCCCCATTACTAACCCTGCCCCTAAACCTCCCATCATAGAAAACTTTCTGCATTTTTACATTTTCAAAAAAAAAAAAAAAACGTCACTTAGTATGAGTCTTAATCATGGGGACCAAAAAATGTCCCCACAAGGACAAGGATTTCGGATATTGGGGATGTTCCAGTGGGAATATTTTGATAACGTTTTTTTTTTATATATATATATAAAATATATACACACACACATTGTTATTTGACTGATTAGTTTGTTGAACTACACTCAAGTATTCTCAAGAGAATGATTTTATGAATGATTCACACAGAAACGCTCCTGTTTCATGAATGAGGCTCCAGTGTTACCCTGACTGAACGAAGTAATGGGAGATGGAACAACACGTGTGCATAGTGTTGTTGTAAAACACTATTCTTTGTTGTTTACTGAGTAATGTGGGACAGTCATGCACTTTTAACAACTAAGTAAAGAGATCATCTCTCAATGTGTTCTCTGTTAATTGTTTTCTAATGAAATTACACCACATTTCCTTGAAAACCTTTGGCCACAAGAAGCTGTTAATCCAATTGACATTCCTCATTCTCCTTTCCACTGGATCAATATGGCCTTCTCTGATGACAGGAGACTGAATGATGCTCCTCATGCTGATTACTCTACACACTTGTGCCAAGCATGCAAACATTGCCGTACACGCTCATTTGTCATTGTGCGTCAATACCATTTGAACTATGTGAACCTCATTTATTATTCACTATTGTATGTTTGCGATATTTAGGTTACATTGTTCGTGCTACCGCAGGCTGTCTTTCAGCTTTTTATTTATGACTTATGTGTAGGCACATATAAATTACAGTTGTAATGTCTTTCATTCATAAAATTATACAAATCCATCATCTGTATGTGGGCTATGTAAAGCATTCAATAATGCTTTTAGCTTCCGATAAGCATTATGCATTTTAACGTTGAATTCCTTTCAGCAGAATTGCATACATTTTGTCTCAAAATAAGTGAAGAAAGTGCAGAAAACATCTGTAATTAACCAAAGTAAAAAAAAAAAGTAAATGATTAATTATTGATATTTAATAATAATAACTTTTACCTTGTTGTCACTTACTTGATGGTAAGTGCTATTTTACTATTTATTAATAATTTGAGTTTTGTCATTCTGTTTGAAAGGGACCTGAAACTGGACAATATTCTCCTGGACAGACATGGCCACTGCAAACTGGCAGATTTTGGCATGTGCAAAGAGGAGATCTTTAATGGAAAACTTACTAGCACCTTCTGTGGGACTCCAGATTATATTGCACCTGAGGTGAGCATCACAAGAGGATTTATAACATGATGGTGTGTGTGTGGGTGTGTGTGTGTGTGTGTGTGTGTGTGTGTGTGTGTGTGTGTGTGTGTGTGTGTGTGTGTGTGTGTGTGTGTGTGTGTGTGTGTGTGTGTGTGTGTGTGTGTGTGTGTGTGTGTGTGTGTGTGTGTGTGCTTGTTTTTGTGATATATGAGGACACAAATGTGTATAATGACATGGGTATTACACTGGTATTACAACTTACACGTGAAATATGAGGACATCTGCATGCGTCCTCATATTTCAAACAGCTTAAGAAACATAAAAAACAATGTTTTTTTTAAATGTTAAAATCCAGCATGTCTCCTGTAAGGGGTAGGTTTAGGGATAGGGGCAGTGTAGGGGGATAGAATATATAGTTTGTCCAGTATAAAAACCATTACGCCTATGGAATGTCCTCATAAGTCACAAAAACAAACAGGTGTGTGTGTGTGTGGTGTGTGTGTGTGTGGGGTGTGTGTGTTGTGTGTGTGTGTGTGTGTGTGTGTGTGTGTGTGTGTGTGTGTGTGTGTGTGTTGTGTGTGTGTGTGTGTGTGTGTGTGTGTGTGTGTGTGTTCTCCTCCATGTAGATGTTTAATAATGCATGTGTGTCTCTCTCAGATCATCCTGGAGGAGTTGGCATATCAGTGGATGGTGGGCTCTGGGCGTGCTGCTTTATGAGATGCTGTCGGGACATGCTCCATTTGAAGCGGAGACTGAGGACGAGCTGTTTGAGTGCATCCTCAAAGAAGAGATCATTTATTCATCCTGGCTCAGCAACGAGGCCGAGGACATCCTTAGAGGAGTGAGTCCAGAACTGCAGTCAAAAAATCAGATTGATTACACATGATGACTTAAAATAAGTCAGACCAAAACAAATTGTCTTTATAAAACGCTGCACTGCAAACACTGCACGTTAAAATGCACGTTCTTAACACTTATAAGCCGACAACGTGTGTGGTCATGTAAACGCATTAAACCTTTTTCCTTTAACGCCGTAAGGTCATTTACAGCTTAAGAATAAACCGATCGACACAGCTAGATTTTTGCCCCGATTTCTTCCGGCATGTAAACTTCTTAATCTGCGTTCTGTCATTTTATTATAAGTGTGCATGTGTGATATGTGAGAGAAAAACGTCCATATATGGCAGATTAAATAGGGAGTAAACTCTGGCTTTTTCTTGACCCAAAAAGTATAAAAAATGTGTTCTCATCTCATGCAGCCAAAGGGCAAGTGTTAAAGTTGTAGAAACCTCAAATACTAGAGGAGAATGTGTCTTTCCCGCTGACATTTTGAAATACTCTGAAATATTGTTTTTTTTTATACAGTCTTGTAAACGCGGTTACATGCATTGGTGGGTTATTGATTTGCATGTAAATCGGGTATTTCAGTTATTTCGTCCAGTATGTTTACATGTTAATTGGAATACAATTGGCCTAAGCACATGCTCCAAACAGAGGTGAGATGCATGAAAATATTCGATTATCTAGACTGTAGCTCAATCACACAAGAAATGCCTGTCTCAATTAATGCTTTAATGTAAGCATACTCAAAGACGCCACTTGAATCCAATCCATTGTTTTGTACTACAAGTACATTCATCTGACTTTTACTACACCAGTTTCTTCACATGTACTCTGAGGACACAACCCAGGATCTTAACTTGCATCTCAGTCAACTATGTTGTGAAATCTGTGACTTTCCTGGCAGTGACGTCTTATGATTAAACCTCTCTCTTCCTCTTCCATTGTAAAAACATTTCATAAAAAAAGAGTCTCTACTCGAGGCCTTCATACTGAAACCTGATTCTGTTCTAATCTTCAACAAGCTCCGGTTCTTCTTCTCACCAGAATAACCTCAAATCTGGCTTCATTTAAAGAGCTCAGAGTGAACATGTTTCTTGGCTGCTCTGAGGGTCCAGTTGTTCCTATGTAAGCACCAGTAAAACATGATGAGGCTAATGAGGAGCAGAGAGCACTGCCTGTGAGCAGACCCCATTGCTGCTGTTTGACCCAAGATGTCACTATCACAGGCTATCCCTGCCCTTTGTGCCTCAGTACATAAGCTCCATTGTGCCCCATGAAGGGTTAAAAAGCTGTGTCATGGTAGAAGGATTAACATCATGTGACTAAGTAGAGGTCTTCTCATATTAGTGGAGTAATACCCCAATATCTCCTTTCCAAGGGCTTAAGTCAGTGATCTGATCTATACAGTATTGTGGACAGTAATCGTTGCAGACCAGTAAAAAGACAAAGCATTAGATAACAAAATGTCAAACCAAGTGCAATGAAAAAGTGGTATTCTAAAAATGGTAACATCTAAATGAACTGCTTTTATTCGTCTACAATGCCATTTAACACTGAACCAACCTCTATACAGTGCATTAATTTATACCAAAAAACATTATCTGTGAAATCAGGTAGAAGTCCCACTTTAAGCTAACATTTGTTACCACTTTTTCTTTTTTTTTTTACAGTGTGGCATTTATTTGAAAGATTGAGCAAGTGCACTTTTCAAGCACCGTGTTAATAATGAAGATTTGTGTTTGCTATCTACCCAGTTACTCACCAGAGACCCAGCGTGTCGGTTAGGCTGCATGGATAGAGATGGAGGGGAAGTGGCCATCACTGCACACCCGTTTTTCACAGGACTGGACTGGGAGAAGCTGAACAGACGAGAGATCACACCACCCTTCACACCTCGAATAGTAAGTCTACCTCTGCACTTCTGCTGTTTAATTCTTTTCTGTGTGTTGTATGACATTGACCAATATTGATTCAGTTATGGACTTTCTTTATATTGAATAATCAGAACCAATTTTTGATTACCGATTTATTTTAATTTATTTCATTTTAATTTATTTAATAAAGCACTGGTAACACATGAATAAAGGCCATTGCACATGCACACTGAGTCCGAAATTTTCGTATGCGTTTTTTTGTATTCGTGATTTGGTGTCTCTCAATTGTCAAAACACCATTCAAACGCATGCTTGCTACGGATGCGAAAAACGCAGAAAATCGAACCCGATCCGATTTTTTTTATGACGGACGAAAGTTTCGGGGGCAGTGTGCAAGTGTGATTGACATTACGTGAGGTCGTATTTATTTTTTAACGTGTGAAAATTTCGGATGCGAATTTCGGACTCAGTGTGCAATGGCTTTAAGGGTTCATTGTTGAGATTAGTTAACAACATTATTTACCATGAGCTATAATGAACAATACGTCCACATCATTTATTAATTTTGCTTCATGTTAATCTCAACATTTACTGATACATTTTTAAGATCAAAAGTTTTATTTTTAACATCAGTTAATGTGCTATAAAATTACATGAACATGTACATCTTATTTACTAACATTAACAAAGGTTAATAAATCCTGTAAAAATATATCATCATAGTTAGTTCATATTAACCAATGCAAAATCTAAAGTCTTTGATCGCTAATTTGGATCCACCTCGCCATCTCTTTGCCTGCTAACACTGTAACAAATAGCCTTGATTATTGATATTATTATTTATTCCATTATATTTACAAAATTGTTTGACATTTTACAATACTTACATTAATATATTTAATTATATATATATATATATTTATTTATTTACTTTACCCGTGAAATACTGTTGTTGAGTGCTATTCTTCATAGATGCACCAAATTATGCTATTTATAAGCAGATGTGACATTAAAGAACCAATATCCGATTAATTTGGAAAGTGTGAATATTGGTCAAAAATAATGTTTTTGTTTTTGTTTTTAGGAATCTATTGAGGATGTGGCCAATTTTGACCCTGACTTCACCCAAGAGGAACCCTGTCTTACACCCATAGAGGACAGCCTTTTCCCTTTCCACCAGGATAATTTTAAAGACTTCAGTTACACAGCTCCAGAGCTGCGACGGAACTAACATTAGCCAAGGCTTATTTAGATTATGCTACTTTCCCTTATCAACTCTCTCTAGCGAACTTGTTGTAATACACTCCGTTGACAGATTTGTTGCCAAGACAAAAATATGGACACATTTCAAACTTTAGAAGAAGGCAATACAATATACTCCACAGCACCATCCAGACCAAATAATTATTTGTCATGACAATGTCAAGAAGAAAATTATGTTTTCCGGAATGAAATTATGCATTTTTAAGTGATGTATCTGCATAACTGTATGCATAATGCATCTTGAATGTTATTTTTAGAAGTGTATATATTTCTTACTATGCGTATTCATGCAGCTGCCAAGTGCTTCATCTTGCAGCTTTATAGTAAGCATGGGAACAAATTTTCAGCAAGTTATTGCATTGAGCTCTTGTTAATTGAGTTGTTATTGTAATGAGTTAATTTATGTATTGTAAAGTATTACTAACTGAAGTGTGAATAATAAACTTGAAAAATGTTTTTGTAACAGATTGTAAAGAACAATTTTGGTTTACCTAAACCACATGTGACACATATCACCTGTCCAGTGTTTAATAATGAATCAGGGGATCTGTGGCTTGAGATAGAAACATGAAATTTTCATGAGAAAAACAAAAATATATATCCTTTACACCTCAAAGACAAACAGAGCTGCGGTCATGTCACATTTCTCTGTAGGCGTGCAAATCCTCCATGAATTATTTATTACACTCGATTTATTTGTTGTTCTCACGAGCTCACCCTGTATTTGAAGCAGCGTTAATGCACTGATAATGCACAATAGTGCTGCACACCGTGATGGGATTAATGAGATTAAGATGCTATTATGAACATCAAATTGAAAATTTGGTGGAAGGGATTGGGTTTTTTTCTATTCAAGCATTCTATTGTTAAAAGTGACTTGGTGAATTTCCCAATATGGGGTTTTACACACTTGCCCTAAACCAGTTTAACTGGAAACTTTGTGGCTCTGCCTCTGACACATTTTCTTTGGCGTCATGTTCTGGTAGACAATATTAGTGATACTGAGTTAAATAATGACAAACATGTTTGCACTTCTGAGATAGTGAAGAAAATGTATTGGTCTGCTTGTTTATTGTCAAGCACTTTATTTTTGGTACCAGTTATATACAGATTCAAGTAATATTGCGGGTTCAGTACAGGTCAATGCTAATTGCCAGAGAAAATATTTTTTGTCTGTAAAAAAGAAAAGAAAAAGAAAAACAAGGTTGTGATGAGGCACTTACAATGAAAGTGAATGGGGGCATTTTTGGGAGGATTTTTAAGAAAACATGTAACGCTCATAATTTTATAAAAGCACATTAGTTATTTTCAAATTTGCGTATTATTTGAGCTGTAAAGTTATCATCAATTTTATGATTACGTTGAATAATGTTGTAAAATGTAATATAACTTCACAGAATAGATTAGATATTATACATTTTTTAGCACTAAAGTCATGTAAACATGTATATCATTTACTTTTTGTGGCTCTACTATTGAAACAATGAGTATTTCAACATTTACGGATTGGCCCCAATTACTTCCATTGTGTTTCACTGTAACCAATGTTGATATTGTTTCCAAGGCCATTTTCCTGCAGGCCATATGATGAAATCTGAGTCTTCAGTGATGGTGTGTGAAATGTTTTGACTTGTAGTCAGGTGCTCTGGTGATTTTTCCAGTCAGGCTTATGGTGTTAAACTGCCAAAAACCAGCCATGTCTGGCTGGATGGAGTCTTCATGACTCAGACCATTCATTGAGTCAGCATTGCTGAGAAGTTTACTGGGTTCCTCTAGTAGGAAATGTGCCAGTTGTATCCCATTCATTTTTAAGCAGTTCAAAATCAAAAGTAATGGTTTTGGCAAGCAGACTAAGCTCTTACTGGAACTGAAACATTTTCAGCTAATTCAGAGGCTTGAATGTTTTCTGCAGTTTTTTAGTAGAGTTTGGCTGTTCACTTTTCCACCTTCATTTCAAATGCTTAACTATTAAAAACAAACATCTTGGTCAGTTACAGTCACTTGTACATGCTACAAAAGATGACATTACTGTGAAATAAATGACTTATAACAATGTTTACAGTGTTATTTTGCAGTAAAAGAGGAGCTGATTGCTTTTGATGAAACTTTTCCCAACAGCAACCTGATAATTCCTCTAATCTTTCCTGAATTGCAGAGAGAAAGCTACTGCTTATTTTAAGAGCCTTAAAGCCCTTCACAACCCACTTTGACGGGTGAAAGAGTTTAACAACTGCTAAAGCAACTTCTTTGCTTAAAGGTTTGATCAAGGCTGTCAGGTGCCGGTAGACTGAAACTTGGTTAAAGGGTACCTATTATGGCATTTAAAATGTTCCTAATAATGTTCTGGGAGTCCACAACAACAGTTTTACATGCATGCAATGACAAAAAACACTTTTGTTGTCTTATAATATGCATTTATTTTTACCTGATTTGCTCACCGACTCCCTAATGATTCGTTTGACGACTCATTTGTCCAAACCCCTCCTCTGCGTGACGCTAATCTGCAGTGATTGGTCAGATGACGCAGTCAGTTATATTTTGCGTTAGCCCAAAGCTTAAACATATTGATAAAGCACTGCAGTACTACAATACGCTTCACATAATTTCACATATTTCAAAAAACAAAAAAAATGACATTGGAGACCTAGAAGCTGCTGAGCGTATCTCACTCTCTCACACACACACACGCACGCACGCACACACACACACACACACACACACACACACACACACACACACACACACACACACACACACACACACACACACACACACACACACATAAAAGCAACAATTATTAATAGTACTTACAGGTTGTGATTCGGAGGAGGAAGCTGATCCAAATAAACTTACTATTGAACCTTCCTATATAAGCCGACTCGCGAATCCACACTTGAAAGCATTTGTGTTTGTGAAGCGATCGTCATTAAAATAACGCGAACACAGCTCAAGGTGGCTATACTTGTGTGGTATAGTTGTAAATACAAACTCTAGCCACTGAGTCTTCACATGCTTGTCCCTGGGCAGTGAAAAAAAAAGTTTGCTTTTGATTCGCACTTCAGAACAGAGTCTCGTCGACATGTTGTTGTCAGGTTTCTCTGTCTGCTCGGCGCGCGCACTGAGTGGGCGTGTCGAATTCAAATAACTTGTACAAGTGACGTACGAAAGCTAGAGAAAATGCATCGTTCGTCTATCGATTCATATCAGCGACTCAGAGTCGACTCTTACTTTTGAGAGACAATAACTTTGTATATGGTGAACTTTCATATTTAAAACTTTGCAGGATGTTTTTGTTCACTTAGATCTATGTTACACACTACATGAAAGGTAATTTTCAAAATTCCATGATAGGTACCCTTGACACACAAACTCCAATCTTCTCTTTCATATATCTGGATTAAAAACATATATCACTCTTTATACAGTCAGGTGATCTTATCATATATGTTTTCAACCAAAAAAAAATTCTTTAGAATTTTCATAGAACTTCTCGATGGATAATAACTCATTGTATGAGTTCAGTCATGCACAAACCATTAGATCATTTTAGTTTCATTGTTTTTTCAGTCATGTTGTCCATCTATTAGAGTTATCTCTCTCAGTGATCATGAGTCAATAACAGTCACTGCCTCCACATCAGAAACCTTCCATTATGCCAGCCTTGCCAGGATGTGACACTTATATGCTGTATCCACTGACACAATTTATAGCAATTTTATCTTTAAGTGAATTTGACAGAATTGTGGGCTAAATATATGCATTTAATATGAATCTAACTATAAATAACCATTAAAAGGACCTGAGGTTACACTTTATTTTAAGGTGACGTAGTTACATTGTACTTACTCAAATAAGTAGGCCTACTGAGTAATGTACAAGGGTACCGGTTAGGGTTAGGGTTTGGTTTACTTGTAATTATAAATAATTTACTTTTATTACTATAGCGAGTACATTTAGTTACATTTAACTACGTCAACTTAAAATAAAGTGTTACCGGACCTGAATATAGGCCTATCATTTAGATTTGTGATGCTGAAAGGAAATATTAATTGCAAAATGAGGTCTTACCAGCAGGAAGAAATAGCCTAACACTAACATCCTTGATGAAACTGCTGATATTATTGCAAAACATTTCACCATCAACATCAGTACTTCCCTATACGAGCAGAAATCTCTCACCAAGAGCAATAATAAAGGTATAGGCTACAGTAAGTTGGCAATATTGTCCACAACAACGCACGCCAGCTTTCTGTTTATTATGTTATGTTTATATATCTCTTTAAATGCTTGGGTGAGTTCTGATTGTCTGTCAATGCTTTTATCATTCATCAGGTGGAACAAAATTGTTTGTCAGTGTTCATAGGATTTATTTAAATATTTAAATTATATTTATATTATAGCAAGGTTTGTCAAGAAAGTTTTTGTTGGCTTGACAAGTCTTATCAAAATACTTTTAAAAGTCAAGTCAAGTCAAGTATATTTATATAGCGCTTTTCACAATATAGATTGTACCAAAGCAGCTAAAATAACATAACAATGTTTGTTTCTTAGTGGAAAAAAACATCCACGTTAGGTAGGGCTGATCAATAGTATTAATGATTGGTTAATTAATTTGAATATCCCCAACTGAGCAAGCCAAAGGCAACAGTGGCAAAGAACCGAAAAACTCCATCAAGTGACCTACTGGTGTCCTAAAACTCCATCAGGTGAACTAATGGAGAAAAAAAACTTTGGAAGAACCCAGGCTCAGTCGGGGGGCTTTCCTCTTTCCTCTCCTCTGGCGTTTATAAACTAGAGGCCGGATTTACAGTAACTGTAAGATAAAAAATGTATATGAATGCCTGGCTGAACAGATGTGTCATAGTCTAGTTTTAAACTGGGAGAGAGAGTCTGAGCAACGAACAATATCAGGAAGGCTATTCCAGAGCTTTGGAGCTAAATGTGAAAATGCTCTGCCTCCTTTGGTGGATCTGGATATCCTAGGTATAACCAAAAGCCTTGAATTTAGTGATCTTAAAGAGCGCGGTGGATTATAGGGCGATAGAAGATCCGTTAAATAGACTGGAGCTAAACCATTTAGGACTTTAGAAGTCAGTAGCAATACCTTGTAATTAATACGGAACTTTATAGGTAACCAATGTCGTGATGATAAAATGAGTTATATGATCATATTTTCTTGATCTATTAAGAACTCTAGCAGCAACTGTAGCTTGTTTATTGAGGATGCAGGACAACCAGCTATTAAAGCATTACACTAATCTAGTCTCGAGGTCATGAATGCATGAACTAACTTTTCTGCATAACTGATAGCATATTACGTAGCTTAGCAATGTTTCTAAGGTGGAAAAATGCTGTTTTTGTAACATATGAAATATGTTTTTCAAAAGACAGGTTGCAGTCTAATATAACACCCAGGTCTTTTACTAGAGGATAAAGTAACAGGGCATCCTACTATGTTAAAGTTGTGTTGCGAGAGATTTTGCGGACGGTTTTTTGAACCGATAAGTAGTGCCTCTGTCTTGTCTGGATTTAAAAGAAAATTACGCATCATCCAATCTTTTATATCTTTTACACAATCTGTCAATTTGGATAATTTAGCGTATTCATCCGGCCGTGATGAAATATATATTTGAGTGTCATCAGCATAACAATGGAAACTAATTCCATGTTTCCTTATAATATTTCCAAGTGGCAGCATATATATTGAGAATAATAGAGGGCCTAACACAGATCCCTGCGGCACTCCATAGTTTACTGCAGTTATGATAGATTTTTCTCCATTTAAATAGACAAAATGGTAGCGGTCAGATAAGTATGATCTGAACCAGCTTAATGCTTGTCCTTGAACACCAGTATAATTTTGTAGTCGAACTAAGAGTATTGTGTGATCTATAGTATCGAACGCAGCACTAAGATCAAGTAAAACTAGTATTAACCTCCTGAGACCCTGCGGCCTCATATGAGGACATTACATTTTTGCCTCTTGACACAATGATAATCAAATTTGTAAATCTTAAGACATGTTGGCCACATTTAGGGGCACTGCCCACACCATTTTGGTGTGATATAACAACATTACACCACTGTCAGTGAGAAGAAAATGACCCTAAACCTAACCCTTCTAACCCTAAACACTTCTACACCAGTTCCCGAAAGAAAAATGACCCAGGTAAAAAATCTATTCAAATTATATGAATGAAACAAATGTATTTATGTACTGTCTCTATCATCATATGGGGATTAAAATTTGACATATTTTATTAATAGTAGCACTCTAGGTCATCAGTAAATGTGAAGTACTCGTTTGAGGACATTGGGTCTATATTACGTTATCCCCTTAACTGTCACCGTCACACCTGGGACGTTTGCCAATATATATTTAGAACAATAATATCTTAGTAAAAACCTAAAGTAATATTGACAAACTATATATCATTTGAAAGCTTACAATCTCTAGTTTTCATATTTGGTGGCTGTTTTTTTAAAATAAATTACATAAGAGCAGTAATTTATCAATTTGCAACAAGAATATTTCATATTCATTAGGAAACAGAAAAAAACATAAATAATCATGAAAGATTGGTACAAACCTCAGTTTGTTTTCATGCCAAGAGTTCAAACGATAACACTAATTAAATGTTATGAGGAAAAAAAGGTCTGAACATTTTTAAATATAAAGAAAAATATTATGAATTATCGATTTGTGATGCGGCAAAAAGAGCACATTGTGATGTGCTCTTTTTATGTTTATTAGAGGTTGAAATCAAATCAAATACTGCCAAAACACCCATACTATTTCTGAATAGGATGTATACTTAATAAATTGTATGAAATTATGGAAAGACATGGTTCAGATCACTCAAAACATATGAAAATGGAGGCGCCCTTATATGGTCAGTAAGGAAGCTGGCTGTCCATCTGAAAAAGTTTGGTACTACGCCCAAATAAAATCTCACTGAAAGCTCATTTTTTGAGATATCAACCTAAAATTTGGAACACAACTTGTTTAGATTTTTGGCTTTAATTTTCTAGCAGTTTTAGAGTAAAATATATTTTATAATATATAGATTTTACATAAAATATAAATAATTATATTTTTACATTCTATATGTTCATAAACTCAAACTTATTTAACTTTTTTTCTGTTTCACTTTCATAATTTATTTCACTTCTACAATAATCTGGCAAATGTCTTCTTAAAAACAAGACCAACCATATGTCTATATTCCAAAGCATTCTTGAATTACAACCATTTAAGTTTTTTTTTTGATTGCTAGTACTGTGTCCTCACATGAGGACATCAATAGTAGGCCTAAATTATAGACCCACTGTCCTCACATGAGGACATCATTTTCTGCAAAAACTACTTCCTGTACAAAAACAAATTTTAGTTATTATATTTATAAAGGTCCTACTTATCCCAAATAGCAAGAACAATTATAAAATGCACACCAGGCAAACGCTCGGGTCTCAGGAGGTTAAGATGCAGCCTTGGTCAGAAGCTAAAAGTATCATTTGTAATTTTAACTAGCGCAGTTTCAGTGCTAATGTGGCCTGAATCCAGACTGAAACTTTTCATAGATGTCATTTTCTTGCAAGAAAGAGCCCAGTTGAGCGGACACAACTTTTTCTAGTATTTTAGACATAAATGGAAAATTTGAAATGGGTCTGTAGGTTATTTGGATCTAACTGTGGTTTCTTAATAAGAGGTTTTATTACTGCCAGCTTGAACGTTCTTGGAACATGACCTAAAGATAAAGATGAGTTAATAATATTGAGAAGAGGCTCTTCCACTAGTAACACTTCTTTCAGTAGTTTAGTTGGGATAGGATCTAATAAACATGTTGTTTTAGATGAAGTGATAAGTTTATTTAAGTCTTTTTGTTCTATAGTTGTAAAGCATTGGAATTGTTCTTACGGGGTGATAATTGAGGCTGAATTAAGGCGCAAGCAAAGATTGAACATTTACATCATATATATTAGGCCTACATCATATACATCACAAAAGTTGAAAGCTTTTACAGTGCTGCACAGTCAGATAGATTACCAGGGTGTTGCTAGGCGGTTACATGAGTGTTATGGTTGGTTACCAGTATGTATTTCAACTTAAATTACATTAACTGACAATTAAAAATTGTTGAATCTCATAACTAATGTTCAACCGATGTAAAAACATTGTCAACTTATTGATCATATAATTTTTTATAGTGATGTTAAATAGATGGGGTATTATGGTAATTATGGTATTATTTAGTATATGGTATATATATGGGTTTATGTTTGGCTGGCCGTTTATTACTATTTCAACTATTAACTTGTTAAGACTAAGAATGTTCTGGTTGCTTCTAATGTGTTCTGTGTGGTTCCTTCCAGGCAATGTTAAGGTCTTATTGCTAGTTACTGATGTAATTACTTTGGAAAACAATTGTCTTCAGTTACCTGATTATTAATCTCAAAAAATAATTATAAAATATTAGACTTTTTATTCTAAACACACCATGAAAGAAAATTGGTTGTGGATAAGCAAATATTTTTAATTTACTCGACCTGTGGTCAAATCAATAGTGGTGATTACATCACATCGTGGGGTCGATTGAACTGCTAGTTGGATCTGTGTGAAAAAGTTTTTGATGCGACGCGGCGTCTGTGCGCGCTCTCGCCAGCGCCTCGTGAACGCGCGGGCCACATAGAGAATAGTAGGAGGCACGGCTAACTCTTTGTACCGACGAGAAGCTGCACCGATTGGGTGCCAGACAAATTATTTGACTTTCAGCGAACCGGAGGGTTGATCTCTACCTTTCTGACGCTTTCAACACACCATCCCGGACTTGAATCGAATCTTTTTATCGCGTTTGCTCGTTTTATTTTAGAAACATTTTTATTTGTTAGCAAGAGGTGGCCACGTCCTTGAATTTCTGGCCTCGCGGTTTGGAAAAACCTAACACATACTGAGTGGTTTTACCCAGGAATGGATACTGGAGTTGTCACTGAAAAGAAAAGGTAGGGATTCCCGTTTCTGTTTTATAAAAAAGTGGTTGCTGTGCGGATTTTGTTATGTCTATGTAAGTAAACAGACAGAAAGATCTTCATCCCCCGTCACACCGACTGTGTCGCCATTTTGTGTTGGATGGCAAACCAAACATTTTCGAGCCAGTCAAAGCGCTCATGCCGGCTATTTGTTTTTAAAAGCCTATTAAATATTTTACAAACAATAAAAATAGTGATATTTGATGCTTTGTAACGCAATATTTGGCTTTATTTGAGGTAGTAGAGTGTCTGTCTGTGCGTGGAAATGGGCTAATAAACTAACGTTAGCGGTATGCTAACTTCCACTGATTTATGGCTTAAATCGGTATAAAAAGTTTATAGTAGTATTTACATATTTCAGTTTCATTGGGAGTGCATAAACAAGCTGCTTAAATCGGCATAGACATCTTTGAGAACAAATGTCAAATGAATGCTTGCAATAAGCACAAAATACATGCACCGCTTATTCTACCATAGTGAAATGATCTGACAGCTGTAACGTTACGTCTAGTAACTTATGCTACAGGAGAAAGTAAATGGTATAATGTTTGTACTTGGTATTCTGGTATTGTGTACTTAAGCTCTGAATGTTTTGATGCCGTTTATTTATGAGATGAAAGAGCCATGTGTTAGTAATATGATTGATCCCCTTCTTCACCCCTCAAACCACTTGACCCCACGGGTCACACTAACTCGTTGCCCTCGTTCAGCCAGCTCGGCATATTTGTTGATGTAGGACTGCAAGCTGGAATTCATCCTTGGATTCTGCTGATAGTGTTTTACTCTTTGTCAGGCCTGTCATCAGTGTGGGCTCAAATTTTAGATGAGCTGGAAAGAAGTGTTTTCATTGCTAAGTCTGGAAATAGTTGCTTGGTTTTTCTGTACTAGTGAATTCACAGGAAGAATAAGACTGACACTGTAGTTAAGCTAATTACAGTGTGCCACCTTTTATTTTATGTTATGGTGTCAATATGACCTTTTTTGATTTTTTAGAAGTACTGGTTGATAAACTTATATAGATAAAGATATAGATAAATTTATATAGATTTTATATTGTTACTTTTCCTCATTTAGGTCCTCATATTAACAACATATCCTCATATTAGGTCCTCATATTCCACAACACATCAAAGTGTTGACACTTTTCAGGTATATTTTGTTTTTTAGTCTTTCATATCTACCCTCTTTATATTTTAATTATTTGAAAGATGCTTTTATCCAAAGAAACTTGCACTGCATTGCATTGAAGGTGTGAATTTTTAAAATCTCATGATCTTGGTATTGCTTGCACCTTGTATTCTATTGTTTGAGCTTCAGGAAAGCACACATAACTGCTTTCACATTCATCTTCTGTTTAAAATGTTAAGCTGTTTTTTTTTAAGTTAAAAAGTAGTTACAATGGTGTTTATAAGATTAATTGTGCTATATTATAATTTTTTTGTAATGTGTGCAGGAATATTAATGTTAAAGGTGTGCTGTTTTTTTTGCCTTAATGTGATAGGCTATTTTGTGAATTGTATTCAATCCTATTAGTGTCAATTTGACCATATGAATCATACCCATATTTTGAACATAATCTCATTTTTTATTTTTCCTAAAAAAATTGTTTTAGTTAAAACACTACTGTGTGATAGGCCATATATAAAGTGAATAATACCCGTTTTCAGTGGCAATATTTTCCTTACGTAAGTTTGGTTGGTATCCAAGTTCAAGTTGCTACATGCTCTTCTCTCAAATCTTAAATCACTCTCAGTATTGACGTCAATGCAACTTCCTGCCTGGTCTTGTGGCAAGGCAGCTGCAAGAACTCTATCAGTTTGAATGTTAAAATTGGTCCCTCTTATCATATTTTCTTTTTTTGGAGAATGGCTGGGCATTAAAATTATCATTATTATTGTGATGTAATTTTCCTCGGTAAAACAATAACATGAGTTTGATAAATGTTAGAAATAATGTTTAATTATAAACAATAATTTTTTGTTTTGGCCATATCGCCTAGGGCTGGGCGATATGGCCTAAAAATAAAATCTCCGATTTTATTTTTTTTAATTCGATTTACGATTTTTTTTAGGGATGTCCCGATTCCACTTTTCACTTCCGATACCGATACCGATGCCGCAGCTTTGGCTTTTGCCGATACCGATATTAATCCGATATTTTTATTTTATTCTTAAACTAATAAAAAATATAGCAATTTTCTCAATTAGCCACCTAAAATATACCTCCTATGTAGTCCACAACAACAGTTGATTATGAAAGATTGCCACCCTTTATTCAAACACTACAAAAAAATAAAGAAATATATAAATGAAAGAAAATACAGGTACTTCAGTACTTAAAGCTAGCTAGCTACCAACAGGTTTAAAGTTAAAACAATTTAAACAGCATCATTCTACATTGTAAATACCAGTACAGTTTGTGTTTTTTAAATTAAGTAGAATTTCTATAACTGTGTGTTAAACTGATTATCACTCTTGTGTGTGTGTTAAACACAATCTACTTAATACAGACAGCTTCATTATAAAAATAAACAACAAATCCCCAAAATATATTATCATAATCTATGACAAAAATGCTATTATAAACTAGATTAGTGGATAATACACATTGCTCTTTTTATTGTTGTAAAATACATTCATGAAAAACAAGATAACAAAAATGAAAAAGATAATTATTTTAGATATAGCTGAATCTGCTATAAAATTGAGACATGTTTTAAGTGTATTGCACAGCTATTTAATGAGGCAGCAACATTAATAATTAATAATGTTAATAAGCTTTAATTGCGTCACTGCATTATGATATGAAAGGCTCCAATACAGTGCACAAAGCGCTTATGCGCATCCCGAGCGGAGAATGATGCGCTTGAAGCCACGTGGAGTTACAGCACGCAGCGCGTCGAGTCCGCTTTGAAAAGTTCAAAGCACAACGGAGATACATATTAATGGACAGTGTATTATACAGTATCTATCTATGCAATCGTTTATTGAGCCTTTTCTTTTAACAGTTTTAAATTTCAGTTACTGTGCGCGTGAAGAACAGTTATAGTGCTCTGACTCTAGTGTTGTGATCAAACCGACAGCGTCCGACACCCGGTGTCGTGCCGAAAAGTGATGGTCCGCCGAGAATTGATGGCCGGCCGCGGGAGCGCGCACAGCGTGTTAAAGCTGTATCGCCTTTTCATACAGTTGCTTTTATGTGGATCAAACTGACATAACGTGCAAATAAACATCAGATTATGTCTGTGGTAATAGCACTCACCTGTAAAGGGCCAATACAACCATTAAAATGCAGTATTTCACCTGCCAAAAAGTGATTGAAGCCTCTACTTATTGACTGAAAGGTTATTTCTGCCCTGAAATCAGTTGCTTATATTCATGCGGGTTATATATGACTGATTATAACTCACATAATACTTTTTACCTCTTAAAATACATGTGAAGGGCCAATACAGCAGTATTTCACCTGCCAAAAAGTGATTGAAGCCTCTACTTATTGACTGAAAGGTTATTTCTGCCCTGAAATCAGTTGCTTATATTCATGAGGGTTAAATATGACTGATTATAACTCACCTACTACTTTTTACCTATTAAAATACATGTAAAGGGCCAATACAACCATTATAATGCAGTATTTCACCTGCCAAAAAGTGATTGAAGCCTCTACTTATTGACTGAAAGGTTATTTCTGCCCTGAAATCAGTTGCTTATATTCATGCGGGTTATATATGACTGATTATAACTCACATAATACTTTTTACCTCTTAAAATACATGTGAAGGGCCAATACAGCAGTATTTCACCTGCCAAAAAGTGATTGAAGCCTCTACTTATTGACTGAAAGGTTATTTCTGCCCTGAAATCAGTTGCTTATATTCATGAGGGTTATATATGACTGATTATAACTCACCTACTACTTTTTACCTATTAAAATACCTGTAAAGGGCCGATACAACCATTATAATGCAGTATTTCACCTGCCAAAAAGTGATTGAAGCCTCTACTTATTGAGTTGTATTGGCCCTTTACATGTGTTTTAAGAGGTAAAAAGTATTATGTGAGTTATAATCAGTCATATATAACCCTCATGAATATAAGCAATTAATTTTAGGGCAGAAATAACCTTTCAGTCAATAAGTAGAGGCTTCAATCATTTTTTGGCAGGTGAAATACTGCATTATAATGGTTGTATTGGCCCTTTACAGGTATATTAATAGGTAAAAAGTAGTAGGTGAGTTATAATCAGTCATATATAACCCTCATGAATATAAGCAACTGATTTCAGGGCAGAAATAACCTTTCAGTCAATAAGTAGAGGCTTCAATCACTTTTTGGCAGGTGAAATACTGCATTTTAATGGTTGTATTGGCCCTTTACAGGTGAGTGCTATTACCACAGACATAATCTGATGTTTATTTGCACGTTATGTCAGTTTGATCCACATAAAAGCAACTGTATGAAAAGGCGATACAGCTTTAACACGCTGTGCGCGCTCCCGCGGCCGGCCATCAATTCTCGGCGGACCATCACTTTTCGGCACGACACCGGTAGAGAGTAACACGATTGAGTTACAGGCAGCAATAAAGTCCATCAAGATAAAGTTGTTTTATGCGAAAACATAGACCTTTATCTTACAAATCAAGTATAATAGTATTAACATTGAATCATCTTGAAGATAGTTTCATCATTGACTGTAACCGAACGCGACGCGTTGTTTGAATGCTGAATGGAGAATGACTGAAAGCCGCGAGAGGGAAAAGTTTACGTGATCTTGAATTTAATGACTTAAATATAAATTTCTCTCTCACATAATGGCTTCAGAACACTTATAATAGAGTGCACAAAAACGTTATGGTACTTTAGAATGTTTTTGTGCCTTTTGTGGGGCTTAACAATAACACATAATAGTATACCCACAATATCGGATTTGGATCGGCCTCGTCTGATCGATGTCTGATCGATACCCGATCCCGCAAAAATGGCAGTATCGGAGCCGATACCGATCCTGAGTATCGGATCGGGACATCCCTAATTTTTTTACGATTTTCCCCCCTACTTATTAAGGAAAGCAATAACTACAAACGGCAGACAACTTAAGCAAATTTTGCTTTTATTTAATCAAAAGCAAGACAAATGTAACCCCCATTTCTGGAATGAATAATAAATAAATGAACACCCTCTTGGAATCAAAGTCCCAACTGTGTTTGTCTAGACTAAAAAGAGACAAACATTCACCTTGAGAGTATAGCACCATTTTCTAAAGCATTACCAATACATTCAAATCTGAGGAAAATTGTTATAATTAGAGGATTTGCCAGCATACAGAATTCAGCACTGAACAAAAAGTATGTTTTGAGCGGTAAGGGGAGTCTGTTTTAAATGCTTAAATTGGCCATTGCGTTCAAGAAATCAACACTGGTATGTCTGAGATTGGCTACATCGCTCAATGCTGCAAACATATTAGAAACTCTGGCCTGTAAATCGTTTCTATTTTGTTTTAGTTGTTCTTGTTGCTTTTCTGCAACAGATTAATAAAAATGTATTAGTTTTTATGTTTTAATCATAGATATTTCTAGTTTGCGGGAGTCCCGCGAATCGTTTTATTCTCCCGCAAACCGCACACACAGAGTGAGTGCATTACCCGCCCGCGCTCGGCCATCAAATCTAGTCCCGCGCCGCACTCTATTGCGTTGTCAGTGCACGTCTCTCAAAGGCCCGACCCGAGGATAGGAACGGGAAATATCGGCCCGACCCGCTCGAGCAGAATACGCTTGAGTTCACTCCTATGCTAAGGAACAAACTTCCCACTCTCACCGGTAGCCATGTCGCTTGCTGTATGCTGTTGCAGTTTCGTGTGTGCTATGATGTTGTTGTCGTCGCTTGCCATATTGCTACGTGAGTGAAACTAACGCTACGGAAACTCCGAGGGGCCAAAAATGCGCCATTATTCAAAAACTCGATTTATTTATTTTTAAAATCGCCCGCAACAAATTCGAATTAATGCATTTAATCGATTTTTCGCCCAGGCCTAATATCGCCCATCCCTTTTTTTGCGCGTTTTAAAAATCTTTGGTTCAAAGGGATGTATATTGATTCAGTCATTGTGTCTCAAGGTCTTGTATGGGATGAGATCTATATGAAATCCAATTAGACTGGAAATCATGCCATAAAACAGACCATCTTTTGGACTGGAATCAATTTAGGTTTACTGATCAGTGGTCAACAAGGTATTTTTGGAGGTCAAAACTAAGCCCTGTTCTTATGGTTGGTACTAGGATTAGGTCTAATATTATACACTAGGGCTGGGTAAAAATATCGATTCATCAATGCATTGCAATTATTTGTTTCTCAATTCAATATCGATTCATCAAATCCTATGAATCGATTCAGCCCACCGGCCAGTGGCGGCGCTGTGGACAACACTCTAGTGAGAGCGTTCAGACGCTGTTTTTATCATGGAGAATGTTTAAATACCACGCGCGCTGACACGGAGAAAAGCCTTGTTTATACTCGACGCGTCCGTTTCTTTTACTGTCTATAATCCGCACAAGCCTCATTTCGCTAGGCTTTGTGCAAGGCTTTTTTTGTAACAGCACGCGCGGCGCCGCGTCCGAGGATGAACGACTTCAAGCCGAATCTTCCCGAGCTGTACGTCACCGCACCAGCACGCAGTTTGCGCGTCTAAATTGCAGTTCATTGCAAAGTTTTTTTGTTAATGTTTTGTTTACTGTGTGTGATTCATTTAACGGAAAGCACATTCACTTCAGTTGTCTTGCTGTTCATTTTAAATAAACATAGAGCAAGTTGCTAATCAGTGTCTGCTCGTTTATTCAAACTAAGTTTGTCCTATATAACAGACGAACGTCGCAACGTTAAAAAATACCTACATGTGCACTAGTTTGATAAAAAATGCTTCAGAGTTAACATGGTTCTCTGATCAGCTGGTCAGTGTTATTTATTGTGTTGACAAATATCTATGGCTGCACTTTGTTTTATGAGTATGCGCATTTTGTGCTTCTGTTTACATTTCTTTTATATCTTGAATGTATAGGAAGAAAGAAATATACTTTCTACTACTTACAGTTACATGCACTTTAGAGGTGTTAATAAAGCACCTGTTTGTTACAGTTGTGGTTTGTATTTAACACATGTACAATATTGTACAGTTTGTTCTGCTAAATAAACCATGACAGGAAACATGCTGGGGTCAATTTGTACTTAACATTGGTAATACTGCACACATTATTTAAAAAATATACCCAGGTACTTAATTACTTGTGTATTTACTTATTATTGAATCGATATCGAAGCTAATAAATCAATATCGAATCGAATCGAAATCGAATCGAATCGAAGCCTCAAGAATCGAAATCGAATCGAATTGTGAAATTCCTAACAATACCCAGCCCTATTATACACCATAAAGGCCTACAGTATAACTGTATTTAAATATGTTTACTATGTTTAGAGCTGATAGATGTTCAGCTGTCAGAGCTGATAGTCTTGTAGGCAGTGCTTTGAGAGAGTTCGGTTGTGCTTCGGGTGACCTGTGTTAGAGTCCCAGCTCGGGGTCCTTTCTTGATCCCAGTTAGAGATGTGACGGTGAGGAGTTTTCCCCTCTTTTTCCACCTTACTGTACGGTTCGTATCCACTGGCGCAGAGCGAGCGAGTGTTTTCAGTTAATCCCTCTGGAAGCTCTTGAAACTTCCATAGGAATGAACTGAAAGCCCTTGCTCTGCTCGCTTCGCACCAGTGCACACGCACCATAATGAACTCCCGTGCGGATTTTATTAACAGCAATTAGGGGGCGCAATTGCTTGAATGGTGGTTTCATTATTAATCTTAATGAGAAAAACAACTACAAAACAATAGAATGACAAACTCGCTTATAGGCACTTTTACATTTTGCTAATTTGAAACCAAATCTTCCTCAATCATTTTGTCAGGCAGGAGTTACACACACTTCGGACACATATTTGCTAAATTTTCTCTAAAAGACTTCATTTAATTAATTTGAGTTATGCCATATGCTTTCTATGCGCACGCTTGAATGGTTCAAAGGCATTCGCATGTATAAGAGATCATATATTGACGCGCTAGCCAAAGGATGATGAAGAAAAAAATGGATGCAGCGTTAATTTCGTCAAATATTTTTTACATGTTAAACTGAAAAAACTTGTTTTTTTTGACAGCACAAATTAAAATAATATTAAATAACAATGTATTATTCTTTATTCAGTTCTATGCAACAAAATTTAGGACTGATGGTGGCGGTTCTGTAAAAAAAAAGAACAATATAAAATGCGCTATGGTCTGATTAGCTGATGGGCTAATGAATATTAATCACTCACGTTGTTTGCGCTCGCTCAAACCGATTTGCTGAAATTAAAACGGGGACAGTAACAGGTGAGTGCTAGCCAATGAGATTTCCATTTGCGCATAGTTCCACCCACTACCGAAGACATCGGCAGTGGCTTTTGCTTGCTTTTAAAAGCTGAAAATACAACCGAGTATAATTTATATGTAGCGCGTTAATTCATACTAGTTTAACGTTGCATCAAATATGCTGTGCATCCATCGAGATGACTTGGAATAGTACTACAAAACTCTCAAATGCTTCAGTTTTCAGCAAGTGAAGATATATCTGTGTTAAACTTACACTTAGCCTCTAACTCAAACACTGGCGGGTGAAATTTAACATTTTATTAGCCAATGGCTAATGGTGATAGACATTATTTAGTTGCCTAGCATGAAAAATTTGCTGCATATGAGAGTGGTTTACTCGCATTGTAGAGGATTGATACTGGGCTTGCCATTCACAGGGGTAGGGTACTTTGTACTGTGTGTGTGTGTACTGGGTTTTTTACAACACAAACTTAAATAGCCTAATTAAAAAAGAAATCAAGTGGGCAATTAAGTTTTACCAGTCATTACATGAGAAGCTGGTGATTGCTTTGGTATTATAGAAAGAGTATACAGCAAATAAAATCAGAATATGACGTAAGGTTATAATCAGTTTGCTTAATTTGCCATCTTGTCATCATGATGAGAAACACCCATTTCAAAGGAAACTCTTGTATTGTTCTCTTACTTCGTTTTAAAACCATGAAATGCAACCTCATACGCATTTACAGTTAAGTTAAAAAGCTTTCCTTTGCCAAAGGGGTCTTCCAGCTACTCTAAAAACAGTCAGAAATGTAGACATATATTATTAAGAAGTCCATATAAGGCAAACAGACACAAACAGGCTAAAAAAAAAACTGCAATAAAATGCGCATATGAACATCCCCTGTGCACAAGGTTTTTCCTCTGTTTCTGGCCAAATTATTTCCGCTTTACCTCAGAGAGTGCTTTGATAGGGAGGATGGGAGCCATTTGTGTAGATTGTTTTTTCCTGCCAGGTCACTAGTCTGTCTTAACCGTTTTCCTTCCTTTGTCTTGCATGGCTTTGACAGTTGACACAAGCCCTGCTCATTGTTTCTCATTGCTGCTTTGACCTTAGAGCTCTTATGGGGAATATGCCTATGTAGATCTGTTGGCAGTTGCACAGAGACCTCATTGGTCATTCACAATTTGCTTGTCTTCAGTAAGAGTCAGAAGCCATTTTTGCAAATTCAGAACAATTCTTTTTGATTCAGTACTTTTAGATGTATTTAAGAGCTTCCCCTAATGTATTTTAGACTCTTATTAGCTCAACTTTCATGGGAATTAATTGAAAATGTTTGCTGTTCGCTCTGTTGTGCGCACCTAATGAATGCCCATGCATTTATTTGCACATCTTTTTAAGTCTAAACAATTTAAACATTCAAGCGATTTTAAACTCATTACTCGCACGCTCTCTGAAAGATGGTTTTCTCTGTGCACATGCATAAGCCACCTCACAAACAGCTTGCGAGTAACACAACTGAGTAGGGGTTGTGACGGTTATTATATAACCGTGACACCAACGGTTATAGTTGAACACCGTCATTAGAACTCTATAACCGCCAAAACCGTGTTATTAAAATATTTTTTACAAACATTTTTTATCTTAGAGAATTTTTAAATACTAATATCAGCTTACAAGGGAAACGGAGGCAGAGTTAGTGGTGCTTCGGAGGCTGCTACTGCTGGAGATGATTCGGGAGCGGTTTGTTCCCCTTTATCGATCAGAGCGCGCGCTGACACGGAGTAAAGCCTTGTTTATACTCGACGCGTCCGCTCAAGCGCGAAGGTGCGCGTGGCAAAAATGACGCATTGGGTGCGCAAACGTCGAACCGTCACATTTGACTCGCGTCATAAACCGTCATCACCAATTCTGAAACCAGCACACCCCTACAACTGAGTTCTTTTCACATATTATATTGCTTTACCAGTCAAAAACACAAAATGATGTCAAAATTCTGTTCTTGTCAAGAATCCTCGTAAACAAACAGTTGATCAGGAAAACGAAACGGTATAAAGGATAGCTCTTAAAGTGACCGCAGCCTAATATTTGCCTGGAGATCATACAAGAGTTGCTTGGATGTCTCTGAAAGCCCCCCCCCCCACACACACTCACACGCCCACACACACACCCCTGACAATGAGGTAGGAAATTTCAGAATTTCAAAATTTCATTTGCAATATAACTGTCCAATGCAACTTTTTCTCAGATGCTTCTGGTTAAATTAAACAGAAGAACACAATTGACTCACTTTCACACATGGTGCAGTTTTTCAGACATTGGCGTCCTTCTGCTGTGAAGGACAAATGTTTCAAATGTTGGCCAAATCCAGTTACTTAAAAATGTTTCCATGTCTAATCTAAAGCTCGTTTGATGCTTAATATATTTTAGAGATGGATAAAAAATAGTGCAGGTATGACATAACTTTGTATGTCGCTTTTACAGCCTCGTTATGATTATATTTTTGTTATTATGAACTATTCTAGTTTAAAATTTCGGGGAATTTTTTTTAAGATAACTGAAAGAGTTGTCGGAAGCTTGGTGATGACATTGAAGTTGAGCGAGTGTAGTTAGTTTATACTAGTCTCTCTCTACCTTCTGCATTTAGGCTTCAAAATTCATAAAAGTTGTGTTAATCTGGACAAAACGTGCAAGTATTATAAACTTTTGTTGATCACAGAGCTTGTTTTTTGTGATAATCCAAAATTCGATTGTGTTTTTGTCGAAGGAACCAGTGTGATGTTAACTGCCGGTTGGCCTACAAATTGACGTCATACCTGCACCACTCTATCTATGATAATAGGTGTTAGACTTTTTTTGTATCTTTGTTTAAACCACTTTAAGTTTCATGTGAAGAATTAAGAAAATACGAGTTTTTCAGGATTTAGTCAATTTTCCTTAGTGTCATGACAGCTTTTGTTAGTGAACAACTTTCTATAACAGAAAATCATAAATGAACACCTGAGGGTAGGTATTGGTGTGTAAGGGGACTTTTGTTAAAGGGTGTGCATTAAATAGCCTAGTTGCCCATAGTTTGGCTTGTTTTTTTAGAGCCCTCCATTCTTGCATTTAACTGAAACACGTGTTAAATGTGTAGGAGTCTGCCTTGTAGGTCCCAAGGGTAATAGATATGCTTCTTTAGAAATCATGATGAGATAGACACTCATTTTAGAAGAGAAATTTTTCATGATGACCTATTTGTTTGTCCAAATCTTGACCTTGCTTGTTTGTAAGACCAGATGTTTTATGGCTTGTTTGTTCCTTGTAGTGCACCGAAAAGTTTATGCTGGGAAATCTGAAAACTGTCGGACACGACAACATTTACCACCGTTGGCTGACCTCCAAGGGCTGTAACTGTGTCACACTGTGTCCACACCCCTTTCACCAGCCAGTCATTGAGTCTGTCCTTTGCTGCCAGTTTTGATGCCATGCAAATGAGATATTTAAAAAAAAAAAAGTAGACCTTGTTGCTGTCCTCAAGCATTAGCGCAGGATGTTTCTCTTTCACAAACACAGAGCCAAACTAATGCTGTAATCTTCTCCCTTATTTTTCCAGGGTGAGCTCGGAGCGCAGGAAGGAGAAGTCCAGGGATGCAGCGCGATCTCGCAGGGAAAGGAGTCTGAGGTGTTCTACGAGTTAGCGAACCAGCTACCCCTGCCACATAATGTCACCTCTCACCTGGACAAAGCCTCCATCATGAGGCTGGCCATCAGCTATCTGCGCATGAGGAAGCTGCTCATCTCTGGTCAGTTTGCTGATATGAATATGTCTATCTAGAAGCGCATAAAATTTACACCGCATGCAAAATGGATTCAAAACCTTAGAGATACTGTAAACATGAAGCAAGAAGGGAAATATGTACAATCTGCAGTCACTGGGGCAGTCCTCAGAGTTTATTAGTACTAATTTATACGTTTTAGATATAATATGTACTAGGGCTGCATGATTAATCTAAATCAAACCAAAATCATGATAATGGCCAAGCACGATTATAAACCGCGATGTAATTAAATATACACTAGGGCTGTGCGATTTGGGGAAAATATCTAATTGCGATTTTTCTGACAGATATTGCGATTTTGATTTTGTAAAGTCATCCTTCAACTCAATATTCTTTTGAATACATTTTTGAAAACTGTCTTCACTGATAAATAACACCCTTGCTAACTTGGAAATGAAGTCCGATATCCAAAATCCTGAACCACCCCTTTAAGGTTGCAAATATTGCCCTTTAATAATTTTTTTTTATTTCTGTCACTGCTGTGAACTGACCACTGCATAGAATATGAAAAATATGAATATCTTCGTGAGTCAGTTGTCCACAACAGGCCTAAACCAGCCATGGTACCAGTACACAAACACAATCAGTAAAATATCATTAATTATTATCAACGAAACTTTGAAAATATCGAGACATATTTTTGTCAATATTGCGCACCCCTAATGTAAGGTATTAATTTTGATTTCTTCGGGTCTTAAAAAGCCTTAAATTTGACTTTAAAAAGTGTGCAGAAACCCAGTAGTAATCCAATAAATCCAAATTACTTTAATGTTTTTCTATTAAAACAACAACAAAAAATACTTATTCATACAGAGCTGCATAAGTGCAGTTATTCAGCAATCACAATCAATAGGCTATAGTCGAGATCCATATTAGGATTTATTGCAGTTCATCACTGAAAAGGTTAAATCACAGATTTAGTCGCAGCAAACAGCGCAAGCAGCTCGTGACAGAACACAGACCGACTGAATGACACTTTCATTTTAAGCAGAAAATCTCAAATGTGGAATGGAGATCACTAAACTGCAGGTTAATTGTTTGTCTGTGTTTTCAGGTCCGCGCTGCTTCAGCAGTGTAGAGTGATAGCGTGTGCGCACATGGTTGCCAGATTGCAAAGATTAAGTAAAACACCCGAAAGAAAGTGTTCTTTTAACAGAAAAGCTCCAGGCCATCCTTAAAAATATTTTGGTTTGCAGTAACAGCAAAAAAAAAAAAAAAAGGGGGTCGGTAGGTAGGCAATTTTTTTTTTTTTCAAGATTCAATGTAAAAAAAAAAGTCAAATTTTGGTCATGAATTTAAACAAATTTGCATATTGTGACGTCACTGACTGTGTCTTCAAACCGTGCCTTCTGGCGCACCTTTGAAAACCTCATTCTGATGCAGGTTATATAGATATGTTAAAAACATTTTTATTACATTAATTCCAGCTGCATTTATTTGATTTTTTTTTTTTGTGGCAAAATCAAGAAAAAAGAAGCCACTAGTTCAATGAAAGTGGATTTTCAGAGGTAAACAAATACATTAAAATGACTTCAGAATTCACAAAATAAGTTAATTTGATTATGCAATGTAATACCTATGAGAAAACATGTTAATGTGTTACATTTAGGATGTTTACATCCATAAAACATAATTTCAATTGTGTTACTGGTTACTAGTTTACTGGGTTATAGGCTACTGTTTTACTTGCATCCACCGCTATGTGTCAATGCAAACTACAAATCAGACACCAGTTACGTTGCTTTCGGGTTGTCACTTTTGTGAAAAAAATCCTGTTTGTTTTTTGAGACAAAAGTGTTAATTTAAATCGATTGTAAAATCAAGTTTTCATGTCTAAAGACGTTTCCATTATTAACGCCACATATAGGCAAATCCACGGACAACTAACAGGCATTAGGACCAGATTAGGGCGAACGTAAAGAGAGCGCATGAGAAGCGCACAAGTCAGCAATATTTCTGATGATTTATTGGCGTGAATTTTCGCGCACAATGACAAACAGGACTACAAAATTCTCGGAAAACAACACCCGCAGCCATCATTACCAAGCGCGAACCATTGACAGTGAATGAAACGAAGCGAACGTGTCTAGGCCATACGTGACATGCGTATACTATGGTGTGTAAACAATCATAGACGCCGCGGGTTTATATCTAAAAGAAAGAACGTATCCTATGTAGGCTTTTTATATTCACAATACTTACTAAAATATGATTAATATTATATTATTGCATTTGTATTAGTTGTTTGAAGAGTAAAAAAATGTTTTGGTCGGTCTTAACGCAAGTTTACAATCGGCAAGTCGGTCGGACTGAAAAGGGAAAAAAATAAATAATTGGGTCGGTCCTAAATTGACAGGGTCGGTCGGGTTACGGCAAACAAGAATATTTTTAAGGATGGCCCCAATTGGGGGATTTAAATTGTTGAAATCTGGCAAACGAAAGCATGAATGCTCGTAGAGGCTCGTCATGCTTTTGCTCTGGGACATACTTTTCATATCGCATCCACATTGCAGCCTTTTGCGATTAGCTAATCGCACCGTTTCAAATCGCGATTCAATTTCGATGAATCGTTCAGCCCTACACGTTGCATGTTTGAGTAAAGGGTGGCACTGTGCTCCTTTACACATAAGCAGCTCAGGATCTGGTGTCTCAGAGAGAATGTGTTTGCAGTAAATGCTGTTCATCTGCTTCTGCTCTGAGTTTGGGTCGGGTATAATGTGCCGGTATTCGGTAATATGATATATCACGATAATTAACATGCACAAAGTTGTTACCATGGGCACTTAAAAATACGGTGAATCATTATTTATTATATGTGTGTATTTGCAATGGTGTTCATCACAGCACCAACAACTTAAAGATATTTATTTTCAAACTTAAACATTTTGACATTTTAATCTGGACTACAACATGCTATAGATATTGATTAAAAAAACTGATTATTTATTGTTCAATCACACTTTACAATAATGCACCATTATTTAACATTAGTTAATTCATTAGTTAACATAAACTGACAATGAAAAACACTTCTAGAGCATTTCATTGATGTTAGTTAATTTAATTTCAACATTTATGAAACGCTTTCTTAAAATCAAAAGTTGTAACTATTACTTAATTGATCTGAGCTAACATTAACTAGCAGTTGTATTTCAACAAATAATTATTCTTTAACCAATAATAATAATAACTTCTGTAGCAAATGTAGTTCTTGCTCATTGTTAATACATGAACTTAACTTATGAGACCGGAAAGTGTTATTGTTTTAGGTAAGCTTTTAATGAAATTAAGACAGCCATAAATATTAGTATTGTAATTTTACAGTTGTACTGTAAAGTTGTTTATAATTATTACTATTAACTTTTTAATGTCATTTTTTTCAATAATTATTGTAATTTAGTAAATTATTACAATAATAGTATTTCTTATTTTCAATTTACATTTTTTGTATAGCACCTTTCACAACTGTTTCAAGGCAGCTTTATAGAAAATGCATGTCTACATTAAACTTTAGAGTGATCTGCTATCAGAGGTGACTGGGTCTAATTATGGATTTCAGAAATGTACATATACAAATCACCAGGGCTTGAAATTAACACCCGCCAAATGCGGGTGGATTTTGCTCGTGGCGGGTAACGCAGTCATTCCAACTAGCCACTTTGGTGGGTTGAATCATTGTAGTCTTTTCAAAAGGCATCTGAAAAGAACGCACTGGCTGTGTTGCGTGCGCGTCTCAGCTGCGTGGTGTTTCCGTTTTTATTTCGGCTCCCATGTTAACAGGTTAGAGCTTGCACTGTGTGACGCGCGCGTCTCGAGCCGCGCCGAAAACGCGTGCATGCTAGAAATAGAACCAACGCCTATTTTTCACGCGACACGCAAGCGTGTTGGAAGCGTTTCCCGACGAAATAGAATAGGAAAAGATGTCATTTTGACACGAACACATATTAATAAATGATATTTTTATGTTTGAAAGTCTATAGGTTTTGACAAATGCAGATATAAATATAATTTAAAAAATAAATAGGCTAATAGGCCTAATTATCGATTTTTAAATATCGCACCTGTCAATACAGAACGAAATAATCTGTAGGCTAGCCTACTTTGCCGTCTATACTGCCGACATTGTCTTTGCTGTATCAGTAGTAGGTTATATATTTATGTTTATATAAACATGTATAAAATGTATAAACGGCGCCTATGTCCCGAGATAGCCCTCCCTGTACGTCGCCAGCAGCGCCGCGTCAGACACGTTTCTGGTGTGCAAATGGTAAAATGGACTGCATTTATAGCGCTTTAAACAGACTTTATAGTGCAAAGACACAGAAAACGCCACGCAGTCAGTGTGTCGCCGGCCTAACGTCGTTGGACGCCGGTGGAGCTATGTGGTGTCCGATTCCGGACCATGGCATGCATTTTTCGTGAGGTTTCGAGACTGACCTACTTTCCATTGCAACTTGTAACAAAGACTTTCCCATCGGGACTCAATAAAGTAATAGCCTACTGGGTCTGATTCTGATATTTAAACAGACAGTGTTTCTAATGCTAAAGGTTATTTTTTTCAGTTTGGTTTTTTAATCTTTTTCATCAATCTTCTACATCCATGCACCACTTTTATTAAGCAATAGAAGCTATTTTTATGTCTTTGTCTTAATATATGGTTTTATTTTTAAAAAAGAGTTGTAAACATAACCTTATCAGAGCTAATGATAATGACCTGTATTGTTATACATTTATGTAGTCTTGATTTGGGTGTGTACAGTGGTTTTACATTTAAAAGGGTTGTAAATCTAGTTCAAGTAAATTTTAGCACACCATAGTCTTATTTAAACAGGTAATTTCACAACAACAAAAAATGTGGCTAGTAAAAATGCTGTGTGGCTAGTAACTTTGGAAAACCACTAGCCACATTGGCTAGTGAGCAAAAAAGTTAATGTCAAGCGCTGCAAATCACACAGTTAGCCAACTTTGCATTAGAGGCAAAAAACAATGAGCTTATTAAAGTAGTGAATGTTGTTAACAAATGATTAGGATATTGTCTAATATTTTTTATTTAGTTGTAATAATAATAATAATAATAATAATAATAATTATTGCCAAATTGTAAGTTATCACAAATTAATGCAATTTATTTTTTTCCCACAAACTGCAGCCCTATAATGTGCCTTATGTACGGGTGCCTATTAGTACCAGAATGCGCCCTTTAGATTCTGTGTAACTTATCTACCTCTCAAGAGTACATATTAATGCTAGGTACTATAGTGCCCCCTTTAGGTATTAAAGCTGCTGTCCGTAACATTTTTAAGTTAAAAATAATCCAAATTAATTATTTAAAAAAAAACATCTTCAGCCAGTGTTCAAAACTATCTGCTTGCCATAGCTAGATTCAAAACGGTTAGCTTGTAATAATGATTTTAATTCCAGTGGTTCTGGTGGGTTTTCGCGGGAAATTCGAGCATGTCTTTGCGTCATTACGTCACATCCGTACACATAAAGAAGGAGTTTCGGCTAGCCGGCTATACTGCGCGTGAGGAGATGTAGAGATGGGCTTTTCTCGCAGCACTTTACATGATTAAACTCATGGCGGATCCAGAAAGATCCAAACAACAATCATCAGTGTCAACTGGAGATTAACCAGTTATAAAACCCAAAAGACTTTGTACTTCGGATTTAAGGTGGAAAGAGAAGTCTCATGCGAACATAAGGATACACATCGGTGGGGCTTTTGAAAGGTGCGTGAACTCCTGAAGGGGTTCGAAACGGAAGAAGAGAAGGCTTTTTCTGCTGAACAAGTAAGACATTTCAATAGTTCAATCGTGTAACAGTACGTTTTCTTAATTCACACAGTTATGGAGTTTCCTTTGTTGTGCCGTTCTCGTTTAGCTATGAAGAATATGATTTGTGAACTACACAGGTAATCATAAAACACATTAAATAACGTTAGTCATGCAATGCTGATGTTGTTAACATTAACAATTTGAGAACAAAGTAGGCTATGATTTGCACGTTTGCTGTAAATCGCGCTGTTAAATCTAACGATCGCTTGTCATGTCAAATGCTTTTCCCCCCATTAGTTGATTAGAACAAAAATGGATGTTACTTACTTGTTCAGAAGACATTTTCCGGTGAAAATTCTTATGTTGGTCAAGCTTTCAAAAAGTGAATCTGTGATTCTGAATGAGAGTATCCACACAGCGCGGTGATTGACAGCAGCACTCGTCTCAAAACACTGTGTTCATCCGCGCTGTTTCATGCCGATTTACAACCCACGTAAAGATTGTAATTCCGCGAATTACTGCAGTTACAGATTTCGAACAGAGATGGCGACAAAAAGGGAAAATGCTGCGGACTGCAGCTTTAACATGTACCTTATCTTCCCCTCAAGGGTGCATTACAGTACTTGTATGTACATTTTATGTACTAATATGCATCCTACTGTTTATGGTGCCACACATACAGAGTGTGTAAAGGCATAATGTGCCACTATGACTTTACATGATTGGATTTCTGTTGTTTGTGCAGATGACATGGAGAAAGAAACTGAGCTGGAGAGTCAGTTGAATGGCTTTTATCTGAAGGCCCTGGAGGGTTTCCTCATGGTCCTATCTGAGGATGGAGACATGGTTTATCTCTCTGAGAATGTCAGCAAGAGCATGGGCCTTACTCAGGTAGCCAGATGTTTACATTTTATTCTCGGCTGTTTAGATTTAAAGCTTATGGTGTAGCTAACTATCTCTGCCCTCTTTTCTCTCAGTTTGATCTGACCGGTCACAGCGTCTTTGAATTTTCACACCCATGTGACCATGAGGAGTTGAGAGAGATGCTGGTCCATAGGACAGGTGAGTCACGCGTGGTACTATTTTTTTTTTTATTTTTTTTGCAGATAAATGCATCAGCGATTAATAACAAATGCATTAACTGAATTTTTTTGTTCATGTTTAGGATCCAAAAAGGCCAAGGAACAAAACACAGAGCGCAGCTTTTTCCTGCGTATGAAGTGCACACTCACTAGCAGAGGACGTACTGTCAATATCAAGTCTGCTACATGGAAGGTGAGATGTCTGAATTGATGCAGTTTTCTCACTAATCTCTTAGTATCCAAAGCTTGTATATGGTTTTCCCCTTTAGCTTTACCTTTTCCTGGTAGATTTTTAGGTATTTGTTTTAGAAGATAAGATTGTATTTACCTAACTTGATTTTAAATAGTTCAATAATTTTGGTGACATTACAAGAATTCACAAAATGTAACAAGAAAGAAGGAAAGGTAACTGGCTTGAGTCCTATTGTTCATAGAGCATCCTTTAAATTATTTTTATGCATTTCTGACTTGCTATAAATGGACTGCAATAGTTTCGCCCTTTTCTTTCCTGCTACAGGTTCTTCACTGCGCTGGTCATGTCCATGTGCAGGAGCACAACGAGAGTTTGGGGGACTCTGGCTTTAAAGAGCCCCCTCTGACTTACCTTGTGCTCATCTGCGAGCCCATTCCTCATCCCTCAAACATTGAGGTGCCTCTGGACAGAAAGACCTTCCTTAGTCGTCACACTCTGGACATGAAGTTCTCGTACTGTGATGAAAGGTTAGCGGAGAGATGTAATGCTCTTATATACACAAAACTACACACAAAAAAATTCCCCAGATTAGGTGTTAAACAGATTGGCAGACATCATCTTTTCTTTCTTCCCTTTATTTTGTTTTTGTGTAAATGGGTTTGCCTCCCCCACTTCACATTTGTCTTTTCTTTTTGTGTTTACCTTGATGGTATCTATACCTAGCAATGAATGTTGTGCATACCTATGAGTTGTTTACATCTCTTTGAATAAAAGCAATGCTGCAGAACTGGTCTAGCATGCCAAAGAACGAAAGCCTGTATTCTGTACTTTTACCAATGTAATTAACGCCACCTAGAGGCAGAAGCCAGTGTTGTTTTAAGCCTCTGCTAACCGTGAAGCTGTAAAAGTGACTCTGCGTTGGAGTAGCTAGAAATGCAGAACTGTTTTGTTTTGAGCAGTGTTGTTCTTACCTAAAACTATTAACTAACCATTAAATTAAATGTTTTAGTATGTAGCTACTAAATTCACACACAATAATCTCATTCTGACTCTTTCCCAAAGAATCACAGAGCTGATGGGATATGAGCCAGATGATCTGCTGAACAAGTCAGTGTACGAATACTATCATGCCCTGGATTCAGATCACCTCACCAAGACGCATCAAAACCGTAAGTATCTGGATTTAGATAATTATTGGGTAGGGATGCACCGAAATGAAAATTCTTGGCCGAAGCCGAAGCCGAATAATAATGAAACGCTTGGCCGAAGGCCGAATACCGAGCGCGGTATTTCACATTTTTTCCATTTATTTTGCCAATTTTTTCACCATTGCATTTAATTAAATAGTAAAAATATGCTTTTTTACTATTTTGTCTTGAGAAAAACATCAAATTGCAAAAATACAATTTGTTTAACACTGATTTTTTTAACATTCCAGCAGATATTATTTAAACAAAGCACAATATAACTTAAAATAAATAAATTAGTAAAATAAAAACTATATTTTTATTTGGCCATCTTTGAAGCCCCCCCCTTCTTGAATAGCCTATGTTAGGCCTATAACTGACTGCTGAAAGAATATAACTAAAAAAGTGCATTGAAAAGTGCAAAAAAATGTGGATGAACCCACAACAAATGAATAACTGTCCTAGACATAAGCCTACTTTTGCGGTTTACATAAACTTTATCGTGGGCGTTGACAGGTTTGCATGGATTGCCTGGATCACTTGGGTTTCAATATAGCGCGCGCTCTCCGTGGCGATTAGCAGAATTGAGGAGTTGCCATGAGAACGACTCTTTTCATCTCTCTCTTTTCATACAGATTACATAAACAGAGAATATTTGTTTTCGTTTTGAATTAGATCGTTTAAAAGTAGACAATTAAATGATTATAAAGATATATGCCTGTGTGACTAGTAGGCCTATTGACTGAGTTTTTTAGAGACGTGCTCCAGAAAAAAAAGTTAACGGAGACAGAGGCAGAAAGCACACCCTGTTTATTTTCTTTATTTTACAAAAGCACAGTTTTGTTTCGATTGTAAGTGGCCACAAGTAGTCATTTAACAGTTTATTTTTTCATATTTCTTAAGTCTGCATTTAAGTGACCATAAATGACGGAGTATTTAAGTCTATTTTGCTGCTATGTGAAAAAAATCCAGCAAAACGCGGCGGCGCGTTTGTCAACTAGAGGGTTAAAAGACGCTTTAGTGCTGCAAGTAACAACGTCTGCCACAGACGCATCAGATGAGCTTCTCTTTTGTCTTCTCCTCAAAGGGGGCATGTTGGCTGCATTTATAAAGCGCGCGCCTCTCACTCTACGCTGGTTACTATTTGATCGCGTCATCAAAAACGTCATTGTTCGGTCAAATTTATTCGGCCTTTTTACTTGTTCGGCCGAACACCGAAAAAGTGCTTTTTTTGCTATTTTCGGCCGAATAATTTCGGTTGCCGAACATTCGGTGCATCCCTATTATTGGGCATAGTTTACTAATTTAGTACAGGTGACAATGTCTACCTGATCATTTTAGAGGTTTTACTTCAACATGCAAAACTGCTACAAAAGATGTCTTGTGAAATAATTCTAATTTGAGAATGTTCTTTTTTTTTCCAGTGTTCGCAAAGGGCCAGGCTACCACAAGCCAGTACCGCATGATGGCTAAGAAAGGTGGTTTTGTTTGGGTGGAGACTCAGGCCACTGTTATCTACAACCCCAAGAATTCACAGCCACAATGCATTGTGTGCGTCAACTACGTTCTCAGGTATGTATCCAGTTTTGTTCCATTTTAAGTGGATCAGCATTTTTATAGAAACCAAAGTGCGTCTGTGATCATATCTCTAACTTTACTGTTCTGTCCCGTCCAGTGGCATTGTGGAGGGGGATGTTGTCCTGTCCCTGCAGCAGACCATGACAGAACCCAAGGCTGTTGAGAAAGAGAGCCAGGAAATGAAAAATGAGGTGAACATGCTCCAACTCTTCAAGCCAGATAGCCTCAAGTGTCCCATGGAGAGCTCTGACCTTTATGAGAAGCTAAAAGCAGAGCCTGAGGCCCTCACTGTGTTGGCGCCTGCAGCAGGAGACACCATCATCTCTTTGGACTTCAACAACTCAGGTGCTTTCTTGTGAATGGTTACATTTTGAAATGGAACAGATTAAGCTTTGCTCTCTTTGACAGCAACTTGCAATAATCGGAAGTCATTTGCTTTTATTGAGAGCTGGCGGTTCAAGTCAACCTGAGCAAAGATCGAGTGTTTATTTTGATGTTTATAATAGTTTTAATTGTTCTCATCTCGTTTAGCCATAGTTGATATTCATGCAACTTCTATGAACACTTCCCATCCACAATGTTTGTTTTTAGAGTTAAAAAAAGTCTAATTGTTCAAATAAAATGACATTAATGATATATGGTTTGTGAGCTGGAGTTATGCTACCTTGTGCAGCCCACAAGTACTGTAAGACAACCAGAATTTGAAGAACGCATATTTGCGATCGACAGCTAGTTGGTGACCAACAGTGTCCGACACGTCATGTACATCTACTACCATTCAAAGGTTTGAGGTCAGTAAGATTTTATTTTGTGATATCTTTGAAAGAAGCCACTTATGCAGTTCTGCATTCTCAAGGCTGTATTTATTTGACAGTAATATTATGTCAAATAAATATAAAACAGTAATATTATGACATTGTTTTAATTTAAATAAAATAACTGTTTTCTATTTTACTACTTAAAATGTAATTAACTCCTGTGATGACAATGCTGAATTTTCCGCAGCTATTACTCCAGTCTTCAGTGTCACATGATCCTTCAGAAATCATTCTATTGATGTTTGGTGCTAAAGAAACATTTCTTAGCAATTCCGAAAACATTAAGCAGCATTTATTCGAAATGGAAATCTTTTGTAACGGTGTAAAAGTCCCAAGTTATTTCCAAAAAAAATCTTACTGACCCCAAACCTTTTGCCATAACCAAATGTGTTTTCTCAACAGCTTTTTAATCTTTTAATGATTAGAAAGACATTAACTAATCCTCTTAGACTGTTTGAGAAATATGGATTCATAATCTTATTTTTGTAAGAAATGAAATAATAAATATACACACAATTCCTTGGTGTGCTGCCAATAATAATGAACCGTATTAAATTCCCCCAGACTCTGACATGCAGCTACTGAAGGAGGTGCCCCTCTACAATGATGTCATGCTGCCCTCCAGCAGTGAGAAACTGCCCATCAGTCTGTCTCCTCTGACACCCAGTGACTCCAGCCCAGTTCTGTCCAAACTAGAGTCCGGAGCAGAGGACTTCCCTTTCAGCTCTGCCTCTGATTGTATTCCAGACTCCACAAACAAACTCTCCTCATCTGGACTCATCTCCTCGGAGGTAAAGACAAATTAAACACTTGCTTTTATATAAGCTGGTATTGTTATTCATTTCAAACTGACTGCTTCTTTTTAAGGGCTAATGAGATTTTGTGTCTCTCAAAGACTTGCTTTAGCTGTGTTTTGTTCTTAGCCCAACAGCCCCATGGATTACTCTTTCGTGGAACCCGACATCAATTCTGAATTCAAACTGGACCTGGTTGAAAAACTGTTTGCTATTGATACCGAAGCAAAGACCCCCTTTACCTCCCAGGTAAACCTTTATCTGCCATATCTCTCTCTCTCTCTCTGGTCAATTAATGCATTTGCATACACTTCAGAACACACATTTCTGTGACCTCTAGGCCATGGGGGATCTCGACCTAGAAATGCTGGCTCCATATATCCCAATGGATGATGACTTCCAGCTGCGCATCCCCTCTCCACTGGATCCGCTCCCCTCCAGCTCTCTCCCCGTTTCAGCCATGAGCTCCCTGTTCCAGCCCTTACCCTCCCCTGCATCTCCAGCCTCTTCCTCCAGCAGCGCAGTGACACAGGAGCCATCATCACGGGCCCCTTCACCTCTGCATCAGCTGCAGGAGGTGTGCAGCGCTCCTGTCTCGCCCTTCAGCGGCAGTCGGGACGCTTCCCGGCTCGATCCCCCACCCCACAGAGCAGCAATCAGCTCAATAACAGGTAAAGCTCTCGTTGGTACAACTACCTGCTGGCATCATTAACAATCCATTTGCACAGGGATCAGATAGCTGATCCGTATTAAACTGCAAGTAGATTGGAGTCGAGCCAAAACAGTTCTATCGTGAGCATAAGAGCTTTGATTTGGACTTACTTTTTGATGACAATAATTGTAGATTATCTGATCTTCTGTTTGTTGCTCCAATTTCTCAGAGAGCTTTCTCCAAAGATGTTAGCCATCCAGAATGTTCAACGTAAGAGAAAGCTGGAAGTGACATCTCTTTCTGAGGCTGTTGGACTGGTATGTAAAGATGCATATATAAAAGTACTTTCATTTGTTAAATATGATTTGTAATAGTAATATTGTATTACATTTAATAGTTTTATGCACTATATATTCCAGTCTTTTTTTTTTGCATACATTTTTAACTTAAATGGAAACATGGCTGATAAATAAGTGATCTTTTTGAGATCTGTTTTCTATGTATCACCCATGCTAATAGCCACTCTACTATTTCCCGCAGGGTGCTTTGCTTCAGAGTGTGGACAGTGCTATAGAGCCTGAAAAAAGGGCAAAGGTATTTGAAGTTAAAGGATCGAGTGTGCTCGGGGGGAACAAAACCATTCTCATACTGCCCTCTGGTGAGTGACGAGACTAGTGTATTTATTTTATGGGTTTTTTAAGTCATCATGAAACAGAAGTTGTGATTCTTCCCTATTGTGACATATATCAGAGTAAAATGACTTCTGGAATGAGAAAAAAAAAATGTAGGGTGAGACTTGATTTCGTCCTTCGGGAAATGATTGGATCATAGGAAAATTGCCAGTTTGCAGTCAGCTATGGTGGATATTTAGCCCTACCCTCCATGAGACATGCATCATGAAGAGAACGACGTCATTAGGAGGTGGAGGAGAGGTTACATTTTTGATTTTAAGATTACAACTGCACATACATTTGAACAAAAGTAATAATGCACAGATACATTATTTATAATAAACTCTGCAACATTCTGTAAAATATAAGAATGGTCCATTTTGGTCCACCATCATTATGGTGACTTTAAAGGGTACCTATCATGGAATTTTGAAAATTACCTTTCATGTAGTGTGTAACATAGATCTAAGTGAATGAAAACATCCTGCAAAGTTTTAAATATGAAAGTTCACCGTATACAAAGTTATTATCTCTCAAAAGTAAGAGTCGACTCTGAGTCGTTGATATGAATCGATAGACGAACGATGCACTTTCGTACGTCACTTGTACAAGTTATTTGAATAAGATACGCCCACTCATTGCATTAGGAGACACCAGGGAAAACATCATGTCGACGAGACGCTGCTGTGTTTTGAAGTGCGACGCAAAAGCAAACTTTTTTCATCTGCCCAGTGAGGAGCATTTGAAGACAGTGGCTACAGTTCATAACTATACCACAGAAGTATTATAGCCCGAACTTGTTCTGTGTTCGCGTCATTTTGAAGATGATTGCTTCACAAACCTAAATGCTATAAAGTATGAATTTGCGAGCCGATACTGAAGGAGGGAGGTTCAGTACCGAGTTTATTTGGATCAGCTTCCTTCTCCGAATCACAATCTGTAAGTAGGCTGTTGCTTTTATGTTTGTATCATGTTTTATAATTATTTTGTGTGTTGTGTACGCACAGGCACAGCGCAGCTTCTAGCAGCTAATTTAGGTCTTCGATGTCAATTGTATTGAAATATGTGAAGTGTTTGTCGTTGTTAATGGAGTTGTCACAGGGCTCTCGAGTGTCACGCATTACGCATTGAGCGTGACAGTCACTCATTTCGGTCTTTTGTCACGCTCTCCGGCCACACATTGTATTTCTCACGCTGAAAAACTATTTGTAATATATTTAATATGCCGCAGTGCCCAAAACTCACTCACTGTGGAACCGGCAGGATTCAAGCGCGTCTCCTACAGTGTTGCCAGGTCCGTATGTCTGCACTGTTTCCGCGGGTTGTTTGTGTAGTGCACGCTGGTTGACGCGATTGTTTTATCCACTGGAACATGATTGTTATTGAGGAAACACCCGGGAACGCTATTTGAATATTTTTGGCCGTGATTGGGTTAGTTTGATGAGCAATTGGGCTGGTTTTGTTGTGCAGACCTGGCAACCCTGGTCTCCTCTGGTGTTGTTCGTCTGGTGTTGTTAGCCAATCAGAAAATAGCACTGTTGTATCTGGGTAAGATCTAGCGCAACAACCAATGACACCCCGTCGGCTGGGTGTCTAACATATCACCACAGATTAGCGTCACGCAAAGGCGGGGTTTGGAAAAATGACTCGCTAAACGATTCATATGGGAGTCGGTGAGCAAATCAGGTAAAAATAAATGCATACAAGACAACAAAAGTGTTTTTTTGTCATTGCATGCATGTAAAACTGTTGTTGGGGACTCCCAGAACATTATTAGGAACATTTTAAATGCCATAATAGGTACCCTTTAAATGCGCTCTACTAATAAAAGCAATACTATTTTGGCGTATATACAGAGTTATAAGTAGGGCTGTCATGATTCCTTGACTTAATTTGAGTAGTCGATTTAAAAAAATACTCCAGTATCAAATTTACCAGTATTGAGTAACCAGCAAAATACCGGAAGTGGCGCATTCCACAGACGGGAATCCACGAACCGCCTTTTTAGACCTTTTTCTAAGGCTGCACTATATATGAAAACCATTTAAACATAATATAGCATAGTGCTGTTATTAATTCACAAAGGCTGCTATTCAATTAAATATATGCCCTGCTGGTTTAATATGCACTTTAATTATTTACATGCGTGTAGGTAAAAAAAAAGAAAGAAAAGCAGTGTATGTATTAACTTGTTTTATTTTCAAAATATTATTGAAAGCCGTATAGTGTAACCAAGATGATGAAAGCCATTGTGAGAAACACAGGAAAGCCATATTCATGATCATGATTTAAATATCAAGATATTTGTTGAAAAAAATGACTTGTATTTAGTATGACAAATATTTTGTTACTTTTTATTTGAAGGTAACACATACAGTTGTCAGTAAATCAGTTTGTATTCTTGCCCCTCTGACTAGATGTGGCCAGTCGTCTGTTGTGCAGTTCTTTAGAGAACAACAGCGGGCTGCCTCAGCTAACACGTTATGACTGCGAAGTCAACGCTCCTGTGCAGGACCGCCATCATCTGCTCCAGGGAGAGGAGCTCCTGCGTGCTCTGGACCAAGTCAACTGAACTCCGCTATGTTTAGCCATTCTGGACATTGCACCCCTCTCTCGCCCCTTGACCCCCACGATCCCTGAAATCTGCCTCCATATGTCTCCTTTTCTTCCGAATCCCATTTATTCTCTATAAACCCCAGTGTTTTAAAAATGTAATAAATGACCCGCACCTTCTATTGATCCCGTCAGTGATGCAAAGAGAAGCCCAGAGGTAGTCCATCCATCCCAGTGTAGAGGGCCTGGAGACAGAGAAGCGTAATGTGCCCCGACACCGATGTGTGCGATCTCACACACTCCCTCTGGATTCCCTACTTTCACCTAAAAATAAACCTCCCGTTGTGTTTTATCCCCCCCAAAGTGTGTGTATTGTAGCTACAGTCGCACAATAATCTATTTTCTTAAGACAGAATACCAGCAGTCCATGCAATATACAAAACCATTTTTACAAATATGTACTTTTAATGAAAGATTGAACAATTTATTTTTTGCTCTGTGTGTGCACTCATAGGCTCAATGGTTAAATGCTGTTGGATGTTTGTGAGTGTTGCTTTTCATTGCATTGATATTTACTTGCATACCTTTCAGTTTTCTCTTGAACCGCACATATGAATTGTAAAAGAGACATTGAAAGTAATGGAGAATGTGCAAAAAAGGGAATTTACAATCATAGTATGATGTTTTCATGATTGGTTTTGTCTCAAAGAGGTTAAAACAGATTTATAGTTTAATTATGCAATAGATTTTTATATTTTTAGTGTTCTTTTTTATTTCTATTTAGTTCCCTATGTGGTAGATGCTTAAGTCATAGCTGGTAACAATTCTGCTTCATTAGCAGTTTTAGATAATGCAAAGTTTTACAAGTATTTATAATGGCATTAGAACACAAATGCTTAGTTTTAAGTAAGACAATATGTGTTTTCATTTTGCTTTCAGATTAATTCAGCCTGTTGACAATGTCCTGCAAGTATTTTATGACATTTTTTCTTGTATTTCAATAGGAAAGACATTTTCTTTTTATGTTATTGTAATGTTCTGTTCATTTATCTCTGCAGTCTCCAGTCTTCTCCTTTATTCTCTTAACACTAAATGTATTGTTTATTGCATAAATCAGTAAAAGACAATTGTGGACCAGAATTTTGTGGCGCATTGTTTCAATTGACATACATATAATATAATACTATAATATATATATATATATATATATATATATATATATATATATATATATATTATATATTATTTTTTTATCTGGATCTGTTAAGTTATTCATAAGTACATTACAAATATTATTCATATGTGATTTGAATGCACTTCTATGATGAACATTCATTTTCTGAATTATTATTTTTAAGTTAATCTAATTACATTAAGCAGTAAAACAGCTTTGTTTTAAAATGTGAAATTGTTTTTCTTTTATGAAAAGAAAAAGTTTTATTTTTAAATATTATAATAGTAAATATATGCTGGAAGCTATTGTAAGAAGCACTGGAAACTTTTTTTTTTTTTTTTAGAATTGCATACAAGGCTATTTTTATAATACAGTTTTTCACTAACACTAAACTCCATTCTCTGAACCGATTTCTTAAAGGCCTAAACTGACTTATTGAATAAATCACTCTTTCTGCAAAACCACTGCAAACCACTTTCTCCAAATCACTGGCTGAACAAAAAAGTTCAGACAGTTAGACACCATTTGCAATCGCATGCACTTTTCACAAAACTCTGTGATGAATGTGTGTTGCAAAACGCTAAACATGAGCGGCAAAAGTTAAACACAACTACAACACAGCTGTCATCGTTTACACACAACTGCTCAAAATTGTTGTTGTGATCAAACCAAGTGTACAAAATATGAGCCTGTAGCTCCGAGTGCACAGGTGACACAGGTACATGAATGTGGATGCTAACAATAGACAGAAAAAATCTGAGATGAAGAGCAAAGTGTGGAGAGTGTTATAATATTTTTTTATATTTACGTGTTATATAGAGTATTATACAGTGTTATACGTAATATATGTACGTTATTTTTTAATTTTGTCATTTCATCTGAATATTAGCATTTGTGAGATTTAGTCAGCCGAAACAGTTTTGAGGTTAATGCATTTAATTTTGTCTGGAAAATAGTGATCTATGACATTGCATTTTGTTGAATATCAAAGCTTTTTTTTGTGTCTATTAGTTAATGAGGGATTTGTGGAGTTGTAGCCTAGTTTTTGTTTTTTAAGTAAAAAGATCAAATTAGACCCTTGGGGTAAGATGACCCCCAGATTTGGCACAAAATACCCCAAGTGGCATGTTTTATTTACATACAATTTTTAAAATTTAATTTAGGATGAGGGTAAAAGTAAAATATTAAGAGGGTTTCATTTTAACCCTCTTAATATTTTACTTTTTGTGTTATAGCAACTAAATTAGCAATTTTTTTTATTACCTATATTATAATAACACATTAGCTGATGCATCATCATCCTTCACATGCTAAATTTATATCTAAATATGTTACAGTTTAAAAGTAAATTCACATTTGTTCTTAAAGGAGGGGCATCTTCCCCCATGTTACCCTATATACTGTGTGTGTTGCAAAATTACCACCAAAACAACAGAGAACCATCCTCATCCGCTTGAGTCGCCTGTAGATAATGGGAGATAAAGAGATGAGAATAAGAAGTGGTATCCACTTTCATTTGTTATCACTATATTCCTTCATTCTAGTTTTGATTGGTGATTCTTCAATCAGAGTAATTCTTTTACAGTTGGTCTTTTTACCAAAGAATCATTGTTTTTACACCAGGCATTTTGTGACAGTTGAAAGACCAGAATTTAAAGGGTTAGTTCACCCAAAAATGAAAATTCTATCATCGTTTACTTACCCTCAAGTTGTTCCAAACCTCTATGTGTTTATTTGTTCTGCTGAACACAAAGGAAGATATTTGGAAGAAAACAGATCTCATTCCCCATTGACTACCATAGTAGGAAAAATACCTACTATGATAGTCAATGGGGAATGAGATCTGTTTTCTTCCAAATATCTTCCTTTTCCTACTACTACCATAGTAGGAAAAAATACCTACTATGGTAGTCAATGGGGAATGAGATCTGTTTTCTTCCAAATATCTTCCTTTGTGTTCAGCAGAACAAATAAACACATAGAGGTTTGGAACAACTTGAGGGTAAGTAAACGATGATAGAATTTTCATTTTTGGTGAACTAACCCTTTAAATTGATTTGATATTTGATATACTTTTTGATAGTTTTCGTAGTGTCATTGCCAAACCAGTCAATATTTGTGTACAAGAGCATACTGGCCTCCAGAGTATTTTTGACATGGCATACCATGCAAAACCAGCAACAGTGTTTTTTTCACAACAGCCTGTGTACCTCATCCACAATGACTGGTCCCAATTTGTCTTCTAACATCAAAGTGTAAATCTCTTTCCTCCAGGTATAATCATTTTATAATATTTTTAATGAGATTAAAAATGATAAACATGATGTAATAGTGCATATCTTTAGCAAAAGGCTCCTCTAGAGTTTCGAACTAACATGGTCATTGAATGGCTTTAGGTGACAGTTTGTTCTCTCATTTTTTTTCTACGCATTGTTTTTTCACTGTGAGAAAATGGGTGATGAGAGCATGCCTGTGTCACGTGACCTTATCATGTGCAACATTAGGATACATTATTATAAAATATTGATATTCTATAACGTGTATTCATATGAATATATTTTGGTTATATTTTCCAGTTTTAACTATATTCGTAAGATATAGGCCTAACAGAACGCACCCTATCACCTGCTCGGTTGTTAAATCACCGCGCGCACAGGTGGTGCACTCACACGCGGTAATCATCATTCTGTAAACGGTAAAGTTCGAGGACGTGAGGTGATGGCGCAGAGTAAGTTACTGTAAATATGATTTCAGATATAGTTGCTTGATATCAGTGTTAGGTTCTCACGTGAGTGTGTGGTTGCGTAGAGAAGCAGTGCGAATACTTCTGGGCTCCTTTCAAAAGCGACTGCGAGGAGCTTCTGGGCCGCTTCCAGCAGACCGAGACGGTTCGGTATGAGGAGTTTTCTGCCATCTGGAGGGAGATGGACTTCTCCAGTGTTTTTTTGTAAGTCACACATTTACAACACTGCGCTACGAGATTTGTTGAACTAAACGTTAATTGTTAAGTGGTTTAAAGGATAGGCTAATTAAATTGACAAAATCTGCAAATCCGGCGTGCATGGTTGTTAATTTATGTGTAGGCTAGGCCTACTCGTGTCATGTTATTCCAAACACCACTAAGTTACATGTTGTCTTCGGAAGAAAAAACTAAAGAAGAATTTAACATAGGCTATATAGGCTAATAACATTTCATAGATAACCTGGTTGTGTGTGAGGAACAGACTTGAAAAATTACCAAAAATGAAAATTGTCAGATTTACATATTATTCCAAATCTGTATGATTAATTCTTCTTCAGTGGAACACAAAAGAAGGTATTTTGAATAGTGTTCGTTCATAACCAAATTTGTGGTTACCAATGACTTCATTTTAATGTAAAAACACTGAGGCATTTCTCAAAAATTCCACAGAAGAAAGTCATAGAATTAAAGGTTGGTGAGTAAATGTCAGAATTTAATTTTTTGACCGAACTATCCTTTGAAGTCAGCTGAATAAAAAAAAAAAAAACTGGATCAAGCTGATTCTGTCAGCATTAATGAAGTTCAGCCACTCTTACTGATTTGAAGTCAGTTGTAATCTGATCATAATTGATGTCAGAACGGATGACCCATATTAATGTCTGCAAGCACACTTTGTGTGTGGTGTGGGTGTGTGTGTGTGTGTGTGTGTGTTCATTACCTTTCAGAGAGAACCTGGAACATTGTCATATACTTTTTTAATGGGTCTTTTTCCATTTTTGCAAAGTCTGTTTCCATTCACTTTCACTGTATGCAAATAAATAAATAAATCAGCCACAACATTTTGCACTCTCTTTTAATTTTAACATATAATAGGTTAGTTTTTAAACATGAGAGTGAATAAATTAGACTCTTTGTTTTTACTGTAAATCAAGTAAACTTTAAACAAGTAATGTTTTTCAGTCACTCTCCTGTTGTTGTTTTTTTCATCAGTGGAGCTCATTCCAACCATGAGAACAGATCCTTCACGCGGCTCTATTTCACCATAGCCTACAGATACGTTCTGCCCCCATACAGCTTTCAGATTCGGGTTGGAGGCCTGTATATGATCTATGGCCTTTACAATACACAACTGGTTTGGCCTAAGGAAAAGGTGATCCGTGTCTATATTCTCTCACTCTTTTTAATCAAGCTTGATGATTCGTCATTACCTGTAGCCTCATTTTTTTTTCTGAATATGAGAAACATACAGTTGATTGTCTGTTTTACTCAGATCAGGATTGCTTTGAAGGACTGGGACGAGGTGCAGAAGCTTATCACAGAGGCAAAAAGTTGCCACCATTTGGATGTTGTTTACATCTTAAAAAGGCTTTTGTCAGCTAAGGCCTTTTATTTCACTGCCATGCCCAAGAAGGTCAGCAGGTTCTACCTCTGCTTTTGTGTTTTGGGGTGTATCTTCCAACAGTGTCTGAAAACTCTCTGAATGTGACTGACTCACAGCTGACATTTGAAGCGAGCGAACGTGTTCAGCATAATGTGAACGAAGAGTTTCGGGCCCGCAAGGACAGAGTGGCTGAACTTGCTTCCTTTGAAATGCTAGGAGTAAGTATTTAGTATAGTGAAATGTTTTTATTGTAATATTTTTTTGTGTAGTAAAAAATGTCTGACTTGTTTAATCTCTCTTGTCATAATAGATAATTTGAAATTAATGGAGGATTGAAATAATTAGTATTTGATCATTTGAAATTAAGTATTTTTTGATATGCAGGAAATTGCAAACGTGCACGGTCATTATGAGAGACTAAAGAAATCATCAGTGCCCACATCATCTGGAGTGACACTGCTTAACCTGACAGATTTGCTTCGGAAATGTACTTTTGAGTACCAGCAGTGGCAGGACAAAACCACTGTGAGTTGTAATACTTGTGGAATTTCTGAATGTCCTTGAAGTATTTTTAATTGTTTTTGAAAAAGAGCTTTTTTTTTTTAGTTAAGTTTATATAGGCCTAACTGTCTTACTAGTGTATATTATTACATTTGTACTTAGGCTGCAAAGGATAAAGACTGTAACAAGGAAACCACTCAGAAATCAGAGGTGAGTTAAACCCGGCTTTGAACTTTACATAGTAAAGACACTGTTCATATGGATACAAAAAAGGTGTCTGAAATTATGGAAATTAAACATTGTGGCATTGTTTCTGCAGTCCTCCAGTAGAGCTGATATGCTTGCCGCCATTAAGTCCAAATCATATGGTCACGTGTCAAAGGTTTGAGATTTTCTTGTTGCTACAAATAATGCTTTAATTGTTGCTTTAGTTGAGGACAGTACTCAAAAAACATTGACATCATTATGGTCATTGTTCATTGTTTCTCTCTTCACATGGCTTTGGCACATGGTGTAAAGGGAACAAAATCTAGGCGCCACAGAAAGGTTGAGATGGCAACATCAGGCTCTGGAACTCAAGCCCTGTCTAGGCGTAAAAGGAGACCCCCATCCCTCAGGACCAGAACCTATCAAAACTTTGGCAAACCAGGTCAGAAATGGCTAAGGCCCTCTTTTAGACATGTAAAACAAACAAATTTTGGGTCAGAAGTTGGTGCTGATATGATGTATTTTGTCTGAAAAAGGGGAGCCTGAACAGACACAGGACTGGCTTCTGAGTGTGATGGAGGAAGACAAAAATGCTTGTAAGTGTGGTTTCAATAAACAGTACATTTTACTGTGAAGCATTTAACTTGTGTATATATTACTTGATTTTGTATATGTATTTGTTTTTCCTCTTCCAGTGAGACGCAAAGACCGGAGAAGATTCAAGTGGTGAAATGGCTGTATTGCACTGTCATTTATTATGTGTCAGTTGAATTGCTCAAAATGGCAAATTTTTCACCCTAGCATCTATACCTTAAATTGAGAAGCTGTCAAACATTGCATTATGTAATCTAGGGTTTTATTTTATAATTTGAATACCTGAAGTCTAAAGCATTTAATTATTTCTTATGTTTATTTAAAAATATATACATATATGTGTATACTTAAATATAATAAAGAAAATGAACCATCCTCTTATTGTATTTCTGGTATGATTCCACTTACACATCTCCTGCTTTCTTGCTTAGCTGGATGCATTGTTCATATTGGGAAAGCACAGCTGAGCGTTTATATTTTTAGAAAGCCTTGATGTTCTTCATTTTACACGCTTCGGCCAAATCATTTAAAAAATAAAAAACAAACAAACAAAAATAATCAACACTGCCAGTATAAAGTCTCCCTCTAGTGGAGAAATGTTCAAAACGTCACTGCAACCGAGGTTCTTTTAATTTGTTTTAGGCATCACTGACACCACTTGTACAGTGGCCAGTCTGCCCACAATATGTAACCTATGATAGTCCCACAGGGTAAATGAAATCTGATTAAATTAGGGAAAATCTTTTGTCTGGCTACAATGTCTGACCTCTGTGTCCGGTGTGCTCCACGTCATATACTGTAATCAGCATGAGAAGGCCGTGTGTTAAAGGTCTGAATCCAGTCTTGTGTGCTGCTCTTTGTCTATTTAAACATTTTACAGTCTATGATTTAAACCAATAAGATGCTGTTGTACCAGTGTCAGCAGAACTAGGCCTACTCATTACACACATCCTCGACATGTGTACAAGAAAGCTTATTATTAAATGAGGAATCGGACTAATTCTGCATATCAACCTAGAAAACTTTCACAAATTTGATGTGCAGGTAGTTGTAACTTAATGTAATCAGTTTTGTCCACATTTTTCTTTCCCATTTTCTATTCTTAAGATAATTGATTAATAACTTTTTAAAATTTAATTCTAAATGATGAGTAATGCATGATTTAGAGTAGGCCTATATGTTGAAATAATTTTCTTGTTGCTAAATTCCTGTTCTGTTTATGCATAAGTTTCTTGTTTTTTGAGAGTTACATGTGAATTTTAAATGTATATACTGTTGCACAGGTTAAAATTGACAATGATATTTACAAAATATTTAGTCCTCCGTTTGACTGTTTCAAAGCCGAAACTAAAAGGCAACAATTAAATCTTATAAATTACGTTTTTGTCTTTGAGACATCTGCTAAAAAACGAATGATTTGAGTTTTATCTGAGAATTTTTCCGCCATTCGTACAAATAGAAATCCATAGCAATCCATACAAAATGATTTTGTAGGCTAGTTCTTCCAAACGAGTGTGATTTGTGAAGCCTGACCAGCGAGGAGAAAAGTAACAGTTTCCACGTGAAAACGCCATTAAAACTGGCTGCTTCAAGAGTCCTATACGATAATTTCTACAATTGGAAATGACACCAAAAACGTATAGCCTATCAATTGAATATGCACAGTGAATTACTGAGGAAGATTTCGGACTCATATTGTTCCTGACTATGTGTCAGCGTCGCCCAGATTCATCTGTTTCATTCTAGTTATAGTGAATAAATAGGCTTGTTTAAGAAGAACAAAACAAAAAAAAAAAAAATCTGCGCAGAACCGTTCACCGCGGCGGGATGATTTTATTATTTCTTCATAACTGACTAATGCTCGATAAAGTGACTCATGTTATGTATGGCCATCTCCCATTTCTATGCTATTAAGCATATTGATCAGAATTGATAAATATATGTACAGTAGGATCACGGAATCTGACGGGTCAAATTCATAGAAGGCGCATCTCAAACAGACTATAATTGAAAATAACCGGGACCTTTACTGTGCGTCATTATTACCAGCGCGCGTCCCCGCCTTCAACTACGTAACGTTACGTTACATGCCTCATCTGTCGTCCTCCCTGCTTAATAACGGACGGGTACTTCCTAGCTCTCACTCAAACAGCCACTTTATTTTACCAATGTCTCTTGTGGTCTGAAGACTCGAGGACTAGAGCTATGCGCCGTACAATATAATCTGCCATTGTTTAGCGCAGCTTTGCACGAGCTTGTGTTTACAGCATCTAGCGAGCAGCGCGCGCGTGTTATTGATTCAGGTTAAAAGAGCCCTTTCGGTTTCACCATGGCGAGCGAGGCGCTCCACAGATTCGTTTGCCTTTGTCGATACCTACAGGATCCCTGCCATGTCGCCAGATTCCAGCAGTTTTGCGGCGTCCGCGGGACGTTTCCTAAAAAAACAGCCGAGGCTAGCGAGAGTGACGCGAAGCTTGCGGTCAACGGTGTTTGTGTGGGGCAATGTCAGGAAGACCAGGCGGCTAGTGGGGATTCAGCACGCGGACTTCCGAGCCAAAGGTTGAGAAAAAATGTAAATGCCGCTGGAGATGTTGAACCGGAAGAATGTCCCGCTGCTTTTCTCAACGCGCCCTCGGGGCGAGAGGCAGAGAGGGACTCCAAAGGCAGAGTGAAGCCTTTACGCAGGAACTCTTTGACTGGGGATGTTGGTCAGGAGTTCATAATCGAGAACAAGTTTCTCTTCTATCTCTTCACCATTGGCACCGAGCTGGGCAATGAGATGTTTTTCATCGTGTTCTTCCCCTTCTTGATGTGGAACGTCGATCCCTATGTGAGCCGGCAGCTCATCGTGGTGTGGGCCTGGGTGCTGTTCTTCGGCCAGTCCACGAAAGACCTGATCCGGTGGACCCGTCCTCCCTCTCCTCCTGTGGTCAAAGTTGAGGTGTTCTACAACACGGAGTACAGCATGCCCTCCACACATGCCATGTCCGGCACCGCGCTGCCCTTCTCTCTGTTCATGCTCACATGCAGCCGGTGGGAGGTACAGAAGCCTATACTTCCACACACAAAACCAAGCGATAATCTTCGATTATATCGAGTATACTCGCACATTATAGGCTACCTCAGCTGCCGATGTATCATCGAGAGTGTTAAATATGGTCTCATCCCCAATTATTTTTGTTATAGGCCTATGTATTGCCATTCTTAGAAACAGCAGAACTTTCTCATTTATCGTAATCAAACTTAACCCTTTGATGGTCTCTCTCTATAGGCTACATACATCTCCATACATCCCAGCCTCTCATCATCCTTAGATTAAATGAGCAATTAAAAATGTTTAAGTTACCACCATTAGTTTGAATGAGTCATTTATTCAAGCATAAAATGTAAGGCATAAGGCCAGTTCACACACCAAGGATGATAACGATAAACATAAGTCTAAAAATCGTATAGTATAAAAGAATAGCAGAGTCCCAATATATACAGAGAAACAATATAGTTTGAATCACTTTCAGAATGTTTTTTTCAGCTCCATCCTGCTTTAAATAGTGACATTTAAAGTGTCAGACAACAAAACTGCTGCATGCTTTTTGAATAAACAGAATGATATCAAGCTTTTGTGTGGATACAAAAAAAAGTGATGTTTTTACTATTTATATTCAGTTCATTTGAGCATGCTTTGTAGTTCATGCAGTTCATGCAGTTGAATGATGACATGCTAGAATGATTGCTGTCTTCAAAGTTCAAACGTTATTGATTTACAGATCACAAAAGTGGGCTGTCCTTAGTCTATTGCATTGAGTGGAAAATTGTTTTACTTTTCCATATTATTGTAGGACAACTGACTCATCTGGCAAATCGAGGTTCCCAGTGAATGCATTTCCAGACAGGACATTAATCTCCAACTTTTTACAAAATATGCAGGCTTTGTTACTTAACCACTAAAGGTCTATTCAGTGCACTGTATTATTTAAAAATATGGATTTTTCTGCTGGGTTGATTGAATCATATGCTTGTTGGTGTCAAAGAAATCATTACATTCAACAATAATTAGCATATAGTCAGAAAAGGTGGTGCGATTGCTTATGATACATCTATATACGCCAGAGATTTTATATTGTTCTGTAAAAAGCTTTTCTCATAGATTTTTATGGAGGATCATCCTTTTTCCCCAGCACTTCCTCTTAAGTTAGCAGAAACTGACCGATAATATGCCTTACCTACTGAAGGCTGAAGTCTTAACCATCAATTTGAGCACATAACAGAACAGCCTCTATAGCTTTTCTTGCTTTCATATCCTCTTAAATTTAGCAGGAAACTAGAAACAATAGCCTCAAACATGTTTCCTCTTCTTTCACCGTTGTGCCTGCCTGTTGATTTTTTGCAGATGATTGATTCAAGTATTTTGCCAATGCCAAACTAGCAGTTTTGTATTCATGTTTGTTCTTTAACAACCACTATACGTAAATGGTAAAAGAGATTTACCATTTAAGGGAAACTGAAGATTTGTATTAAAGGGGTCCTATTATGCTTTTTTTACTTTTTCAAATTGAATTAGTGTGTATTGTTGCTGTTTAAGCATGAAAAGGAATACAAAGCTCAAAGTCCACTCCAAAGGGAGATATTTTATTTAACAGAATCCCCTTTTCAGGAACTACAACGAGCGACTCGTTTGGACTACAACACGTTTTTTTCCGGGCTTTATAAAGTCACAATGTTACTCATTTAAATAATCCCCGCCCACAGAATACACAAAAAAAGGTGCGAGGCCTGGTTGAGCTGCATTAAAGAAGAAAGTGTTGTCACTATGTCCAAAAATGTTCTACCCCGTTTCCAAAACTTAATGTTTAAAATAAATTTTACCCACTAAGTTCATCAACCTTAGGAAGGTCAAACAAATGTTTCTGAAGTTGTAGTTGCGTTTTCTATTAACAGTTAGTTTTTTTGACAAGTACATGGTTAAATGGTGTATAACATTGTATCTAAAATGTATAAGAAAAAAAAAAAAAACTTCCCATTCTGAAACGTCCTGTGAAATCCATGCTTGCAAAGTCCATGCATGGAATCCATTCTGCACGATCATCTTGTTTGTTAACATTCTTACTCAGGTTTGAAGTTGACGCAATCCTTAAGATTTACACCTGAGCAAATGACACTCGCGGTTATGGTAAGGGGTGTTACATTTCCCTAACACTGTGGCAATCACAACAAACTGTGCCAGCTAACCAATCACAGCACATTTCATATTTCGGAAGGAGGGGCTTCATCAAAACAGGAACTAACAACGCGTTTGGGCCAGACTAGGGAGAGAGGAGCTGAATAATATAAAATATGTGAAAAATCATGTGTTTTTTGAACAATCGAGCATGAAAGAATATTCTAGTTAGTACACCCCAAAAACAAAATCAAGACTTCGTAAAAGGCCATAATAGGACCCCTTTAAACTTTATTTTGGAAGTTGCAGATGAGAGCCAGTGAGGTCAAGTCAGTTCAAATTTTAAACATATGCACAGGGTAGTCAATAGTTGATGGGTTTGTGGGAGGCACTGGTAAATTGCCCAGACTACTGGAGCGAAACAATGCATGAGCACAGAAAGAAAGTTTAGCCGAATGCCAAAAATGTATAGATCTGCTGTCTAAATAATGAGAAATCCAGCATTTCTGCAGATCAGCAACTTCTCTTCCAACTGCGCATGGTCTTCCTCTAGTATTAGAGTAGGAATTCATAAAACATATGATCTTAAATTTACATTGTGCCTGCTAGTCTCAATCCTTGATGGACTCTTAAGGAACTTTGCCCTACTCTGTCCTGATACTGTTGCTTTATTTGTTGTTGATCATCATATACTGTTAAATTATAAGCTTTTAGTCCTTTACTATAGCCCGTTTCATACTGCACGTGTAAGCATTCAAACTGCACACTGAGGCGGTGTGGCAACACCTAGGAGGAGCAGAAGTAAAGTTGTTGTTTTTGAAGCGCTGAGTCTATTTTTGCTGTGCCTCTCACACTGAATTAAAACCACAGTGCATTGTTCTCGGTCACAATAGACCCGAGTTAACACGAAAAACAACACATTTTTCATATATAATATTAAATGAGCTGTTCCCAAAAATGTATTTTGCCTATGTCACAATATGAGGTAAATTTGGCCCTGTACATATACAGCATGTTGATGCGTATGTGTGGGACAGTAGGAGGAGAATACAAAAGTTAGGGGTCAGTAAGAATATCTCGGACGCATTTATTTGCTTAAAAACAGTAATATTATGAAATATTATAACAATTTAAAATAACCCTTAACTCTTTTGAATGTCATTTTTTTTCATGAAATGTCCTTTTTATAAATTCTTACTGATCCCAACTTTTTGAATAGTAGTGTACATTATGCACTGTGTTGGAAATTTACTTTGGATCATTTATATTTTTATATGTGTATTTTATTGCAAAAATATAGCTTTTATTCCCTGATAAGAATTTAAATCATGTTATTTAACAGTGTTGAAATGACCTTACTGCCTTTTGAACTGTAGTTTCCTCATAAGTCTTTCCTCTCTGTGTGTTCAACAGTACCCGTTCATGATCGGATTGAGCTTAGCTCTGTTCTGGAGTGTCCTCGTGTGCATCAGCAGGATTTATATGGGCATGCACTCTGTCCTGGTGAGTAATGTTTTCATCACGTTTAATCATTCTGTCTACCTAAAATGGACAGTCATAAGTTTTGGAACAATGTGAGGGTAAGTAAATAATGACCATGTTAGATAGATGCACTAGTAAGTGTGCATGATTGTTATTTTAGACTGTCTTAATATGTTATATGTAGTTCAGGCACGTTCGGCTGTGCACTATAATTTGCACTCTCCACAGTTTTTGAGGTTCAGGAACTTTCCAGCAGCTTTGTGACTAAGGTTTTGGGAACAGTTCAAGAAGAAGCCTAATATATGCTGCTTCAGTCTTTGCAACCCTCTCCTGTCAGTAGAGCCCCTGAAAAGAAGCAAATCAGCGAGTCATCACGGCTGACTCAGTGTCCTCTGATCTCCGAATGCTCATCTGTTTTCCATGCTTTTCTCACAAAAGATCTCTGATCGGATAATTGCTTCCCTTGGGCTTGTATGAGCCAGTGGGGATTCATTTAGATTTTGATGTGTAGACACAAAACACAATATTTGCTTTAGTCATCAAGATCAACAAACTGTGTATTAGTCATCAGTTCTGCAGGTTTCACATGCAGTAACTATAATGACCAACTTCACAAACCTGTTATATTAATAAAGGATGTCTGTCTTTGTCTGTTTAAAGCTGTTGGTGAGAGCGGACAGATTTAGAAAGCAGATGCTGGTTGCCTAGGTGATGGGAACCTCGTTATTTTAATGCTGTGCTCACGACGAAGGTGTCTGAATCATCTTTGTGGAAATCTGCACACTCAATTTTTAGGAAGTGTAGATCGTGTACTGTGTGAATATTGTGTGAACAGTTCAATCCAATGAAGTCTTTGGACCGGGACTAAACTAACTAACTAAACTAACTAACTAACTAACTAACTAACTAACTAACTTCTAATAGAGAATATTTCAAAATTACAAGAATAACTTGGAAACAATAGACCTTATTCACAGCAGCGCCATCTTTGATTTTTGATGGGAATGCAAGCGAGGCTGTGAGGGACTGACATGCATCTCTTCAATGGGCTGTACTGTTATTTAATGTGTTTTTGTATTATTCTGCTCATGAAACACTGGAAAAATATCTTTCCAAGAAATTTCATTTGACAAAACTCCCAACATTGTAAGCTGTGGAAAATTGTAAGTAATCTAGGAGCTTTATACAGCTTTTTACAGTGGATGCCATTGGAAACACAGCAAGTCTCCCTCACAGCCTCACTTTCATACCTGTCATGGCGCTGCTCTGAATAAGGTCTATAGTTACAATTATATTATCAACAAATCAGTCATGTGTTGCACTGACAGTTTTTAGAAAAAGTATGTTAATTAATCGCTAATTTAATAGCAATTCATTGCATATATCAACTTTTTTATTGTTGTTGGTTGTACACATGCAGATTGACATCTTTGGCTGTTGCATCATATCTCACTTTTTTCAGAATCTTGCTCTTTATAAGACTTTTGTTCATCTTCGAAAAACACAAATGAAAACATTTTTAGAGTCCCTTCAAGCCAGAACCTCACATTTTAAAAGGTTCATAAAAACATTGTAAAAGTAACTCGGATAAATCGAGCGGTTTATTCCAAGTCTTCTGAAGAGACATTATCAATTTATATGATAAACCGATTTAACAGCCTTTTACAAAAAACATTGATCAACACACACAGAGCTCATTAAATATGGTGAACAGAAGCTCAACTGTACAATGATTCTTGTGGAAGCTCAAATGCACTTTCTTGACGCGGCAGAACCGATGCATGCCCTGAACTAGTGGACCAACCAAGCCAGAATTGAAAAATTCTTATAGTTGAGCCCCTGATGGGCTGTTTGACAGCTTAGGACGGAAAAGCCTGTGATCAGAGAGTTTTGGTAGAAAGGATTACGAAAGAAAGTCTCAAGGAGAGCTTAGATCTTTCCAGCACCCATTCAGCCCTTTAACTTCAAAAGAGTGATAGAGGGAAGGACTAGAGCAGGAGTACAAAATGAGAGACTGTGCTGGAAAGAATTTGAGTCTTTTGGCCTGACGTATATGGAGAAGCATGTGTGTACATTTAAAGTATACATGGACACGTCTAACAAGCTACACGTCTGTCAGATATAAGGCTATGTTCGCACTGTCAGTCCAAATCTGATTATTTGTGTATCCCATTGGAATCTGATCTAACATTGACTGTCCACATTGTGTATCGCAACTGTTCAGATCTGATTTGTGTGTCCATGCCAGTCTTTCGTTTTCCGGAATATCTGCATTGGTTTCTATGGCAATGGAGTTGCGTTGGTAGGTATATGCCAAATCAACATGGAGGGGTTTTCAATAGAGAGGTTGTCTTTTTTTACAACATGACAATGTGCAGCCGCCACGCTGGACTACTGCATCATATGAGGCAGCGGCAGAACCGTAGGAGGCTCGTATGAGCTGCTTTATTCCGTGCTGTCGTCATGTTTCAAAACATTCTCTGTTATATTGTCATTTTCTGCTCGTCCTGCACTTTGCAACAACACAACCTTGTTTCTGCAGCAACTTTCAGCATGTTTCCTTTAACAACGTCTGATGTTTTAATTTTTCATGGCGTGAGAAGTCGCATAAACCATCTGAAATCCGATCAGATGCAGCCAGACTGAAACGGATTTCCAGAAATGGTATTTGAATAGGATTTCAAACCACATATGAATGAGCTAAAAACAGATTTCTTAATATTTTTTTTTTTTTGACTTCACACTTGCTAAATCTGATCTGATTTCAATCGGATATGCACAAAAATTGGATTTGGACTTATAGTGTGAACTCTAAAGAGAAGAGTTTATTCTGCAGGTTGTATGGACCTTTTACCCATTTTAAGTAAATATCAGCAAGATTGTATCACATAAAGAGGATCAGATCGTAGTGTTATCGCGAGGTGTCCAAAGTTAGACTCTAATCTTCTGTTAACCTTGAACATGCACCACATCAGATCAGGCGACTAGGGGGAAATAGATAATTTACTGAACTACCTCATGCCTTTCAAAACCCCTTTGACATACTTTCTTCTGTGGAAGATGAAAAAATTTGCAAAACTCTCATTTCTTTATAATGGAACTGGGGCTGTCAAGCAAATACGAGGCAAAAATATCATAAAAGTATTCCATTTCCATCATAAAAGTGCTGTATGCTTTGTGTGGCAAAAATGATAAATCATCATACTGTGATTGGATCATTGAGTGTGCAACTGATCCACTGAACCGATCTGATTTAAAAGATGCTGGTACACTACTGTTCAAAAGTTTGTGATTGGTAAGAATTTTACTTTTACTTTCACTTTTAATCAATTTAATGCATACTTGCTGATTGAAAGTATTAATTTCTTCTTTAAAATAAATTGATCTCACACAGCAGTTGAGTTGTATAGACCACTTTTATGATACTTTCCCCCTTTTCTTTTAAAGATTGTCAGCATTCATTTTTTATTAAATTGAAAAGAGTGACCAGAAAATATATGGGTTGGTAACATCATGAGGCCAAATAAAAACACATTACATTAAATGATGTTAAATAATGCCTGTCCTTTCTTTGCAAAGAAATTACAAGGTCAGAATTGACTTAAAATTTAAAAAAGCAGGAAGTCTGAAGGAATAATGTTACAAGATTCAGTTCCCAATTTTCACAAGGCTGCGGTGTAAGAAGCGTTGAGCTGGAAGACACAAGGGAAGACTTTGGACATCTACTCTCTTGTGAAATCACACCAAGTGGAGAAGTGCCCTGAACATGGGCTTTAACTTTTTGTGTCACCCACAAAATAAAGCAGCTGAAGTTAGTGTAAAAACCTAAATAAATGGTACCCCTTAATCAGATCTACAATATATGCTATATTCTTTCAGCTTGTTCTCAGGTCGGTTTCGGCTTTCTGTAGAATTCACTGCTATTTTTTCATTTCGGGATTAATTAATGTTCTTGTAAGCTATGAATGTTTTAGTTAATTCTGCACACAATTCCTGTTCCCATAATGACCACTCCTGTTTTCACTGACCTTGCCTGGCCACTGTGGCCGGAAGTAATAAACAATGAGAAATGCCAGTTTATCTAAAAATTGCACCATGTCCATGTCAACAAAATCAGAATAACGTTTGACTTGATTTGTATCATAACCCAAGGACCATTAATTATTTTTCTGTCTAATAAGTTTGTGCCTTCATCTTTACAGGAGGTGATCACAGGCTTCCTCTACAGTGTGCTCATCTTAGCGGTCCTTCACCCCTTACTGGATGACATTGACACGTTCTACCTGTCCCACAGCTACGCCCCTCTGGTCGCCCTGCTAGTGCACGTGGGCTTCAGCTTGGTGGCCTTCTCGCTGGACTCATGGAGCACGTCCCGTGGTGACACGGCCCAGGCGTTGGCCACAGCTGTCGGAGCCGCGTTGGCATCCCGTCTGAACTACCAACTGGGTCTGCTGCCAGATCCTCCCGAAGAAGCTCTACCGCTCACCCTTCCCCTGATCGACAGGGCCCTATTGACCCGCTCAATCTTACGGCTCCTGGTGGGAGTGGCGGTGCTTCTGGCCGTCAGGGCTGCCATGAAGGTTGTGGCGATCCCAATGGCGTGCAAGATCTTCGGCGTGCCTTCGGATGACGTACGGAAGGCTAGACAACATGCGCAAGTGGAACTTGCATATCGGTTTATTGTTTATGGCACAGTGGCCTACTGCTGCGTGTTCCTGGTCCCACTCCTCTTTAGCTTCCTTGGCTTATCCTGAAGAAAATCCTCACTTCGTCCTTGTTATTATCCGTTTTTTATCCTAGCTAAAATCTATACCTGACCTGGACTAGTTAGGGGCCACTGCTGTTGTCAAAAAAAGCCTTTTGGATGCAAACCCGAATGATGTTCATGATGTTGATAATTTCACCTGCTCCATTTCCATGCTAATTTATTTCATTTGTTTTGTTTGAAGATTTGCTTAATCTAATCATTTTAAGCAGGGTTTTTAGGCATGTTTGTTGCCGTCTGTGGGAGCTCAATCCGCAGTTTTTCGTGAAAGTGAGTGCATGTGACCTGTTCAAAGCTCCTGAGTGTTTAACAGTGATGTTGATAAGCCATTCTCAGAAAGGTCTCAAATGTTTCCTGCATTTGTCTTCAGAACATTCAGTTTCTCCTCAGCGGACTGACACCCACACATCCTGAACCTAATACGCAGGAATGTTTCTCACTATATACAGAATTTGTCTCAGTCTGCGGTCCTGTTTTCATCCTTCGGAAACAAGCTAAGAGTGTCTACCCTTGACAGACCTTTGTGTCCTTATCATGGTTTTCCCTCAAGGGCTCACTCTCATAACAATTTGTAATTTTTCATTTATCCCAGGGTTTGTTTCTTCTGTGGATCCATTCAATGCTGTGACCCCAATTGTTCATCCAACGGTTCAGGAAAGACACTCCAAATTCTGAGAGGTGTATAAAGTTTCGTTGTGGTCTAAAAGTGGGTTGAACTCAGGCCTCACAATAAGCGGTAATGCATTGAGAGAATGAGGGGAGGGAACTTCCTGTCAGTATGAATGCTGTATACATGACATTCCTGTGGATGTGTTGCTCTAAAACCCAAGCTAGGAAAATACTGCTCTGAATATGAAAGCCACATATCTCTCTTGACATTCTGTCATTGTCTGTATATCATTTATACACGTCAGATATGTTTTCAAGTATTACTACAGCGAGTAATATTATTTATGCAGTGAGTGAATAGCTCAGTAAACTCAAGCAAATTGTACCATTTTTAATTTAAACAAATAATTGCAACTTATAAGTAGACTTTTGTAACATTTTTCCATTGGTGTTTTTCAGTTTTCTTTCATTAGTTCACCCAAAAATAAAAATTCATGTAATGATTTATTCATTGTCACAAACCTGTAAAACTTTGTTTTCTGTGGAACATAGTCCAGTTTTTGGACACCATTGACTGTCATTATATGTAGGGATGTCCCGATCCGATACTCAGGATCGGTATCGGCTCCGATACTGCCATTTTTGCGGGATCGGGTATCGATCAGACATCGATCAGACGAGGCCGATCCAAATCCGATATTGTGGGTATACTATTATGTGTTATTGTTAAGCCCCACAAAAAGGCACAAAAACATTCTAAAGTACCATAACGTTTTCGTGCACTCTATTAGCTATAAGTGTTCTGAAGCCATTATGTGAGAGAGAAATTAATATTTAAGTCATTAAATTCAAGATCACGTAAACTTTTCCCTCTCTAGGCTGTCAGTCATTCTCCATTCAGCATTCAAACAACGCGTCGCGTTCGGTTACAGTCAATGATGAAACTATCTTCAAGATGATTCAATGTTAATACTATTATACTTAATTTGTAAGATAAAGGTCTATGTTTTCGCATAGAACAACTTTATCTTGCTGGACGTATTGCTGCCTGTAACTTAATCGTGTACTCTCTACCGGGTGTCGGACGCTGTCGGTTTGATCACAACACTAGAGTCAGAGCACTATAATTGTTCTTCACGCGCACAGTAACTGAAATTTAAAACTGTTAAAAGAAAAGGCTCAATAAACGATTGCATAGATAGATACTGTATAATACACTGTCCATCAATATGTATCTCCGTTGTGCTTTGAACTTTTCAAAGCGGACTCGACGCGCTGCGTGCTGTAACTCCACGTGGCTTCAAGCGCATCATTCTCCGCTCGGGATGCGCATAAGCGCTTTGTGCCGCACTGTATTGGAGCCTTTCATATCATAATGCAGTGTCGCAATTAAAGCTTATTAACATTATTAATTATTAATGTTGCTGCCTCATTAAATAGCTGTGCAATACACTTAAAACATGTCTCAATTTTATAGCAGATTTAGCTATATCTAAAATAATTATCTTTTTCATTTTTGTTATCTTGTTTTTCATGAATGTATTTTACAACAATAAAAAGAGCAATGTGTATTATCCACTAGTCTAGTTTATAATAGCATTTTTGTCATAGATTATGATCATATATTTTGGGGATTTGTTGCTTATCTTTATAATGAAGCTGTCTGTATTAAGTAGATTGTGTTTAACACACACAAGAGTGATAATCAGTTTAACACACAGTTATAGAAATTCTACTTGATTTAAAAAACAAAAAACTGTACTGGTATTTACAATGTAGAATGATGCTGTTTAAATTGTTTTAACTTTAAACCTGTTGGTAGCTAGCTAGCTTTAAGTACTGAAGTACCTGTATTTTCTTTCATTATATATATATATATATATATATATATATATATATATATATATATATATATATATATATATATATATATATATATATATAATATATATATATTTGTTTTTGTAGTGTTTGAATAAAGGGTGGCAATCTTTCATAATCAACTGTTGTTGTGGACTATATAGGAGGTATATTTTAGGTGGCTAATTGAGAAAATTGCTATATTTTTTATTAGTTTAAGAATAAAATAAAAATATCGGATTAATATCGGTATCGGCAAAAGCCAAAGCTGCGGCATCGGTATCGGTATCGGAAGTGAAAAAGTGGTATCGGGACATCCCTAATTATATGGACAAAAAACAAAGACAAAGAAAATGTGCAAGAAAAAAAAACATTCACTTTCATTATGGCATAAAAATTATATATATATATAATTTTTGATTAAACTATCCCTTTCAGTAATGTTAGGATAAATTGAGTCATTCAAATTCAGAGCTGTCACATGTTGTCAGATGGTACTGCAGATGTTCTGCATGTCTCTGTTCAACTGCTTTAAGACATTTGTTTTTTTCCATACTGTCAGGAGTTTGGAGTAGATACACTGAAATCCTTGTTTCTCCAGAAATGCACTCAGTGTGGCTTTATTTAATGGATCGACTGAACTTCCCTGCTTTCTTCACTTCTGCAGTTTTGACCGTTTAAATATGATTATGGTCATGGTAACATGTATTTTCAGATAACAAGTTGTCAGTATTAACCTAGGTAGTTGATATGTTGTTTGTCATTGAACTAGTACTCTGTACTTAGGTTTGTTTTATTAGTGTGTTCACAAGAAAATGTTGTAAAGCCATGGAGGACAGATCTCTGATATACATTCACTGCTCAGAAACCCCAGTGCCTTGCGTCCTTGTTTTCAGGGCAACTTTATCCTCCAACTAGGCACAAGACACCACCACAGCTGTCTTTCTGTGAACAGTTTTGATGGTGCAAATTACATAAATATCATTACACATCCTTAATGTTTATTTGCAAAAAGACATTGTTGGTTATGTTTTTAAATGTACATTATGTGGAATTTATTACCAGGTTTCTGGTAATGTATTTGGATGGTGAAAAATTAGTATAAAGGAAACAGTTGAGCATATATTCAGTTGTGATCAGTTATGCATATGGTACATAAATGTGCCATAACTGAATAAGCCATTTTCAACGGTTATTATACAGTGTACTGAACTGAAGTGGGTATCACAGAAGGCTAGATGAAACAAGTAAATGCATTATGAATGAAGCTTGTAATTTCTACCTGTACTGAAGGCTGTTCATGGTCGTCTAAACTCACAAATGTACTGTATCTAATCTATGGCTCCTCGTCTGCAATGCTCTTATCATTTTCTGTACTGACAGTGAATAGAAACTAGTATAAATGACCACTGTATTTGTGTTGTTGTTATCATCTGAAATTAGTTTTTTAATTCAATAATTCCATTACAAAGTATTAACTGAGCATTTTGTGTGATTAATTGCAGCATGATGTTTGTGAAAAATGGCTTTTGATTAGGACCAACTCAATGCACTTACAACAGTGTTTTCCCCTTATCAGTGTAAGTGTGTGTGCTTGAGTTTGTTTCTCAATTTGTCAATTCTCTGGACAAAGGTCTACTTTCTGCATGATGTATTAATTTTAACCCAGTGTGTAAGTTATAGAGGACCTTGCATATTTCCTGCACATATATTTCCACACTATATTCAGCGTCTTCCTACAATACACATATATTTAGCCTCTGTGTACTAACTCGGGTTGTTTTTTCCCCCACATTCACTATTAACTCAGGTTGTTTTTACACATTCACTGCAAAATAAAAATCCCATTTATTGGGAGGGTAGTTGGTATGAAATTTCAAGCAGTGACATTAGTAGTGTGATATGACGTTCTTACTCTAAAACTAATTTTAAATAACGTTTTTCCAATTAAAAAAATGACCTCATAATGAGACTACATGGAATATTTATACGTATACATGGAATATTTATACGTATAAAATAGAACAAAGTAAACTGTGTCATCTAGCAGCAGGGAAGATTTTGAACCGGTTTCATATTTTATCAAACCGCGTTCATTGAGTTCATCATAGAAGTACTGAACCTTCACTGGTTCACAACCTTCACTGGAACCTTGACTGGCAGCCACAAGTTAAGGTACTTTATCGCCATCATGTGGCTGTAAGTACAAAGTGCATCGTGGAGAACAGAATAAGCTCTTGTTGAAATTTTCTCCAGCTCTAAAGATTTAAATTAGGGCTGTCAAATGATTAATCGTGATTAATCACATCCAAAATAAAAGTCTTTGTTTACATATAATATATGTGGGTACACTGTGTATAATTATTTTGTATATATATAAATACACATACATGTATGTATATTTAAGAAAAAAATATTATTTATATATAAAATATTTATATTTATATATAATATAAATTATATATAAAACTATATACAGTATATACATGAAAATATTTCTTAAATATATACAAGCATGTGTGTGTATTTATATATATAAAATAATTATACACAGTGCACCCACATATATTATGTAAACAAAGACTTATGTTGGATGTGATTAATCACGATTAACCATTTGACAGCCCTAATTTAAATATTAATGTAATTATCATGTAATGGTGTAGTTAACCGCTAAAACAATTTAATAACTAATCTTCATAAGAGCAGACATTCAAAGGCCATTAGTTGAGGGATTTTTTATTCAGTTATTGGCTATAGCCTACTCGAATCTTCGATCACCAAAAGATTCGTTTGCTGATTCGTGCAATGTATAATTACACACCAGTCGGCAGCGACTAGTGAGGATGTTTGTGCTAGCCTGAGTGAATCTTTCACTCAAATGATAATATACCGAGTCACGCCCAAATTAAGCCGTATTATACTTCATTAAAACTCACCTGTCAACTAAAGAGACTACAACTATTTCATAATTCTTCTCTTAATAGAATTTTATACAAAAATAAAAGAAAAAGTAATTAAGCTGTATAAAACAACGTGGCAAGTGTGAAGCATACATTTGCTCAGTTGAGAGAAGAACGAGAACGAATAGATGGAGATGAATAAATGAACGAACGAACGAGGAGAAACATCATCACTGGTCAGTGTCATTCGTGTTATGTAACATCGTGTTGGTTCAAAGTGAGGACTCAGTAATTGAAGAGTGTAAAAAATCCCCCAAATCCTTTTCTAAGAATAGAAAAACTTAGTGGAATCGTTTGCCAAGTTAACTTACGGCTTTCTATAAGCGTAATTACTTTGTTGTAATTTACCTAATTTGAGATAAACAGAGCATGAGGAGACCGAGCGGACCGCAGCTCGGGTGGTATGGAGCTTATAATATGACAAAATGATTTGAATTTGAATTTGTACATTTGAATCATTTGCAAGTGTAATCTAACAAAACTGAATTTTAAATAGTTCTGAATTTGAATTTTTTTGGAATGAATATTGAACATCTGAAATTTAACAAACTGAAAGGTTTTTATGGCTGAATTTTATAGACATGTATTTTCAAACTGCTAGTTTTTGTGTTCTGAATTCAAATACTGCAAATATTCAGTTTAAAAAAATACAGATTCAAGTTTTCAAGATGCTGAAACTCGGAACTTTAAATTCAGTTTTCTAAAATTCAATGTCAAAAATTCAATGTCAAAAATTCAATGTCAAAAATTCAATGTCAAAAATTCAATGTCAAAAATTCAGGTCGTACAGAAAGTAGGTCACAGGGAAGAGTAGATGATCTCAGAAAAGTCGAACAGAGTATTTTGGCGAATTGGGGACTGCAGAAGTTTTCCAGCGAACGTGGTGGTGGTTCAAGAGGTTGCCACTCTCTGACAACGGTCTCTGGTGTTTGTTTTAAAGTATATTTTGTGTCATATTTTTGTTTTCAGTCTAGACCGGACGCAAGCGTTGCCACCAGGGTGCGACGCGACCCGTGAAACCCCCAACAGCACACGGATCTAGTCCCAGCTCCTGGCAACAGCCGCTTTAAGCATTGTGTTTTAGAGCGCTCACGTCCGTAACATTGTTTTTTCCTCATATGCGAACTTAAATGAATATCAGTTCATGGTTTGTGTGCGGATGCTATAAGAGAGAAAGAGAAAATGGCAGTATTTCATTGAGACTTGAGATTAAATAAACTGCTTAAGTATTGATCTTGTAGGCAATTTTCACATGCAGTTACACATTGTCGATTAAAAACAAGAAAGTGGCTGGTAAAAACATTGAGTGGTAGTAGATTTTGAAATCCACCAGCCACAGTGGCCAGTGGACAAAAAAGTTCATTTCCATCCCTGGGTTGTAGCGTCGCGCCGCTCGCGTCCGGCCTAGACTATAGTCTATTTTTATTTATTTATAAGTTTATTTGTATAGGGAGGGACAGTACAAAAAAAAAACATGATCCCAGTCAAAACTGGAAAATATGTATTGCACATAGAGAGTATAGCAAGAGCTAATGTGCATCTCAGGTCCCAGAAAGGCTTTTCTAATAAATAAATAAAATACAATAAAAAGAATTACTACTCATAGAATAAAACTACCACAATGTGTCACTCACAGACAATCAAATACCTACCTAAAATTATATATCAGAAATGAGCTTTCAACTCAAGCATAAAACTTTAACGTCACAATACACTTTTATGTTACATTAAACTCTTACATTACAGTTTAATAAAATAAAATAAAACTTTTACATTACATTACACTTTTACATACTAAAATTATTACATTTAAATATGAGTGCAGTTCTGGTTTATTTTAAACCACCGTTTTAGCTTCAGTGTAAAGGACTTTATTTCAGATATTAGCATACCTTAAACTCATTTGGTAGCAGGTTCCAGAGTTTGGAGCCCTCTAGAAAAGGCTCTTTGCCCTTGTGTAGTCTTACGAAAATTAATCCTACAATTCCCACCTGCCGAACTCCTAGTGATTCTATTTGTATCATCCTGTCTCTTTATCAATTTACATAAGACTGATGGTGCCTTATTGTGCAAACATTTAAAGATCAATTTTATATATGACAGGTTCTTAAAACTTGCAAAACTTAGCATATTATTTTTTTTAAAACATTGCAGTGATGCCATTGATTTGGCTTTTTATCCATTATTTTTAGAGCTCGATTATATAACATTTCAATTTTTTTTATTAAGGAGTCACTTGTTTGAGTCCAAACTGTAATACAGTATAGAAATGCGGGACAAAATCATCGCATGCATAAACAAATGTGCTGCCTCAATTGAGATATAATTTCTAATAAGTCTGAAACTATTTAGATTAATCCTTACCATTTTTGAGAGCTTTTTTTATATGTTTACCAATTTAAGTTGTGAGTCAAAAACAACACCTAAAAAATTAAACTCATCTACAAGTCCCGCCCTACAATTTTTTCACGTTTACAGACAGAGATGTAATTTTCATTAATTGCATACATCATGTTTTATTCATATCTGGCTCATTCACTGCACGATAAGCTAAACGAGCCCTGAACCGCAACGCAACGCAATAAATAAATAAAATTCTAGCATTTCGAGATTAAAGTCGAAACATTGCGATAATTAAGTCAAAACATTACGAGAGTCTTCGTTGAAGTTGCGTGTGTGCTTGCCGTTGTTTCAGTTTCACATGCATTCATAACGGTGCGCGTTCACTGGCGCAGAGCGAGTTTCCAATTCATTAGCCTACTCACGTGTGTGTGTGTGTGTGTGTGTGTGTGTGTGTGTGGGGGGGGGGGGGGTATGGTTTATGAGGACTTATGGTTTATGAGGACATTTCAAAAGTCCTCATTAATCAAATGGCTTAAAAAACATAAAATAAATGTTTTATTAAAAATTACAAATGCAGCATGTCTCAGTGATGGGTAGGTTTAGGGATAGGGGCAGTGTAGGGGGACAGAATAGGCTATGCAGTTTGTACAGTATAAAAAGCATTACGCCTATGGAGAGTCCTCATAATGCTGTTGCACCAACGTGTGTGTGTGTGTGCGTGCGTGCGTGCGTGCGTGTAAAGAAATGCGTCCGTGAAGTCGAACTGCCTCGGACATGGATCTACACAAAATAGTAGGATAGCTTTTTACTTTTATCTCGGCTTTCAACAAAAGGAAATTCAACAGGTGCTAATCTACCAGCATGCTTTACCATGCCGTTGCCTATCGTCTATATTAACACAGTCTCATCCCAAGAAGTCATATATTGACGTCTTGGGACGTCTTTTGACCATACGTCAATATCCGCCTTTTTAGGGTACCCTTAAACGTCGGTAAATGACGATCCTGGGACGTCATACAACTGACGCTTTACCTTTAACGTCAGTAGGTGACGGGGTAGGTTTAGGGGTAGGTTTAGGTCTGGGGTAGAGTTAGGATCCGATAACGTCATCTAACCGACGTTTAAGGGTACCCTAAAAAGGCGGATATTGACGTATGGTCAAAAGACGTCCCAAGACGTCAGTATATGACTTCTTGGGATGAGACTGCGCTGTCTATATAGGCAACGCCATCTGGGCCGAGAATACTTAACATTAGTCTATACCGTAACCGTACTGTCTCCCTCTTCACAGTAAATAGGCTATACGTTCTGGATTTATTTTAAGTGCATCATTCTGTATCCAATTATTTGGCCGGATACCGTGATTTCCTCAGATATAATAGCCTATTATATATATATATCTCTCTGAGGAAAATCACGGTTATATATATATATATATATATATATATATCTGAGGAAAATCACGGTATATGGGTGTAAACATGAAACTGCCTCATTCATTGATTCAAAAAGATATCTTTACAGGTAAAGTCTCCGTCGCAGTATATTTTGTAACATCCTAAAAGAAATGGTAGGCTAATATGTCATAGCACCTATAATTTCCTTTTGTTGAAAGCAGCTACAAGTAAAACGTCCGAGGCAGTTCGACTTCACGAACGCATTTCTTTACACACATATAAAAACTCGCTCTGCGCCAGTGAACGCGCACCGTTATGAATGCATGTGAAACAACGGCAAGCACACACGCAACTTCAACGAAGACTGTATTCTCGTAATGTTTTGACTTAATTATCGTAATGTTTCGACTTTAATCTCAAAATGCTAGATTTATTTTTATCTTTTTGCGCTGCGTTGCGGTTCAGGGCTCGTTTAGCTTATCGTGCAGTGAATGAGCCAGATATGAATAAAACATGATGTGTGCAATTAATGAAATTTACATCTCTGTCTGTAAACGTGAAAAAATTGTAGGGCGGGACTTGATTTTGTCCATCGGGAACTGTTAGTGATTCTTAAGTTTAAGTGATTTAAGGATTCTTAAACATGAATGATTTTGTGTTTAAAGTTTAACGTTCTCAGCACGTGAGACATTTGTCTAAGTGGTCTCTGGTGTTTGTTTTAAAGTATATTTTGTGTAAACAATGTTACGGACGTGAGCGCTCTAAAACACAATGCTTAAAGCGGCTGTTGCCAGGAGCTGGGACTAGATCCGTGTGCTGTTGGGGATTTCACGGGTCGCGTACGCACCCTGGTGGCAACGCTCGCGTCCGGTCTAGACTGAAAACAAAAATATGACACAAAATATACTTTAAAACAAACACCAGAGACCGTTTTCAGAGAGTGGCAACCTCTTTAACCACCACCACGTTCGCTGGAAAACTTCTGCAGTCCCCAATTCGCCAAAATACTCTGTTCGACTTTTCTGAGATCGTCTACTCTTCCCTGTGACCTACTTTCTGTAAGACCTGAATTTTTGACATTGAATTTTTGACATTGAATTTTAGAAAACTGAATTTAAAGTTCCGAATTTCTTCATCTTGAAAACTTGAATCTGTATTTTTTTAAACTGAATATTTGCAGTATTTGAATTCAGAACACAAAAACTAGCTGTTTGAAAATACATGTCTATAAAATTCAGCCATAAAAACCTTTCAGTTTGTTAAATTTCAGATGTTCAATATTCGTTCCAAAAAAATTCAAATTCAGAACTATTTAAAATTCAGTTTTGTTAGATTACACTTGCAAATAATTCAAATTTACACAATTCAAATTCAAATCATTTTGTCATATTATAAGCTCCATAGGGTGACATTTCTTGCCATACGGGCATTTCAGGTCCTTGCCTTCATCCAATCTCCATCTCAGACATTTACGCTGCAACCTACCTCCATAGCTCCTCGACATCAATGACGTTTGACTTTCTAGGCGTAGCTAACACTGTTTTGATTGACAACTCCAGTAACCAATCCACACGTTATGTGTGCAGAAACTGGCCAATCGTTGGCTAAATAGCACAAACCAGCGTTCCATCATACTAGGTTTAGCGGTCTGTTTTGAGCCAGGAAAAAAAAAAATTGGCACAGCCACAGAGCACTAGCACAGTCTGCTAACATTTACTTGCGATAACAGGTTAGCAATTAGTCGCTATTTGAGTGAGGTTAGCAGTAAGGAGAAGGACAATCTTACCTTAGTGACCAATATCTGGGTATGTAGTCGGTCAGCGAATGTGTATGAATGTGGCTTTTGGTGCAGGCTGGGACGGCAGCTACAGGGATTAGCTGTACGGGGAGCTCCTGCTAGCAGTGCAATGCTGACATACCATCAGGCGGCTTGATAATTATCTCATAAAAGGGGATTTTGGTGTGTTTTCAGTCGGAAAAATCCTCACCATTCACACGCGGATTGTATTCGAAAGGTTAGACCGGTTTAAATAGTCCGCAAGTGAAGCGTTTGAGTTAGCTGGCTAGCTGGATCGCCTGCAAGTACAAGGTTAGCTGCTTAAAACGAGCCACCTGGACCCGAGAACCATCAAGAGAGGTAAGAAGCCCAATTGCACTTTGCATTACTAAATTAAGAGTGATTTTAGAGTGATATTTAACAAGTGTCAGATCAATTAAATAAATGGACAAGCTATTTTCTTTTAAATCCAGAGGACTAACGTTATGCTCAATAAAAAAAATCTAAACCTCTGAGGTCGATTCGAGTTTATCAGCCTATGAACACGAAACGACATCAGAATTCTAGATTAGAGGCACAATCGTGCTTTGACTATAATCTTGTCATTCATCTTTTTACATATCTGCTCACTTGAGGTATTCAGCAACGCATTCTTCATTCTGGTATGGGACACTGCTGTGAAATGAGCACCGGTTGTTCTCTGTGCAGTTATGATTATTGTGTTTTCTTCACAAATGTTGAGGTATATTCTCAGACACTTGTGAGAGTCTGATCAGCCTTTGGTGGGATGAGAACATCATCGTCTCTTTCCAAATCTGCCATAATATTGTTTTTTTTAGCAGCTTGTATAAGACCTTTTTGAAGTATCCATTTGATATGTAGTCCATGTCCAGAGTGTGTTACTGAGTTGATCTTTTGGAACATAATTCCAAATAACTGGTGTTGGGTTTGTCTCCTTCAGGTTTTCTTGTGCCTTTGCTGGCTTTAACAAGTCAACAGTCTTGTTTTTTGGCCTTGTCTTTCAGGCTCTTGGGAATGCAATATATTCCACACCTGTTTTTGTTCCACAGCTACGGTTATGCGTTTCACGGACTGCCAATTGAGACTTTTCAGCCACACTGATTTCAAACTCTCCTGAGCTTTTCTGTTTGATAGTGCTTATATTTTGAGGCAGGACACTTTTTTTTGGTAAAGTTAACTTCATAAAATTAGTCAAGTGTTTGCGTTGTCCAAAATAGTGTCTAAATCTAAAGGGACACCATCTATATAATGGTTGTAATTTGAGTCAGGTGTTCCAATCAATGAGATGAGTCAATTGTATGTTATAGGGCCCTTCCTTATAAAACAAACACAGACTCTATTTGAGACTTAAAGTCTGAAATATACTAGTTAAAGAATTTATTTGGGGCACATTTTTTTTTGCAGCTATTACTGAAGATGGAAAGGGTTACAATCAGACGTGGCTTGTCGCTTAAGATTTTGAAACTTTTGAATTGCTTGATTTTGGATTGCTTGATCATTAACCCTTTATGACCTGCCATAGAACAATTCCACCAGAGTATATCTTTGTATTTTTACATGCTGTGCTGTCATTTTTTTGAGCATTTTCATATGCCATACATCAAAATAATCCTTACTCTCCCAGTTTGAAGGCTATGTTTGTAATAAATCAATAGTAACTATATAAATATCTCAAAAGTGCAATAAACAAAAAGAAAAAAAAATTATTATTATTTTTTTTTACGTATTTTCTTCAATACAAAAAATTAATAAATGTCAACTTCAAACTTGTCAATGAGAAAAACGTGCACAAATCAATTTAAAACTATACAGAATTGATTTGAACTGTTTACATAAATTAGTTTTTAAGATACACTCATTTTACACTCATTCAAAAAAAAGGCGTGTACTTTCGTTTAGACCTAACGCTGCGTGCGTGCGCGCGCGCTCGTGCGCGTGTGTGTGAGTGTGTGTGTGTGTGTGTGTGTGAATGTCCTTGTATTTGTGAACGTCTAAAGGAGAAAGAAATAATAAAATAAAGCGATGGTAAAAAGACAATGACGATATAAGGAACATATAGCAAATGGGAGTCAAACGGGAGTCAAACGCATGGTCAAATGACGCAGCGTGTGACGTCACAACACGTGACACACCCGGGGGTCATAGTGCACAGAACGTGATACGTCAATGAGTCATCGGAAGACGTAAATATCAATAGCAGATCTACAGAACATGTGTGGAAGGACGTGCAATGCATTTTTGTGTTGTTGTTTTTTGTAAACGAATATTACGCAGTTTGTACAGACTGATTAGAGGGTGAAAACAACGCAACATGGGCATGTTGGAGGCTTGATCTGAACATGTTACATCTCTGGTTTTGTATGCAAAAAGAATGATTGAGCTAGCCATTTGGTTTCAGTTTCTATAGGCTTTTAAACAGACACACGCAAACGGGAGCGCCGACGCTCCCATCGGTCTTAGAGGGTTAAAGGTAAAAAAAAAGTGGCAAACAATGTAGCTAAAATTGTGCGTTTGCATGTCTAAACTTGGTCTTTATAATGAGAACTATACCATTTTCACATTTTAAAGTTGGTTCACCCAATAAATGAAATTTCTGTCATTAATTACTGTTAACAGTGCAGCGCTTTCTGTTTCCACGTCAGAACACCAGCTCACTATTCTGCCCTACAAAGGCAAAAGACCTTAACTCACCAGAGTGTGAAACTGAGAATAATGACTTTAAAGTTTTTTTGTTGTCCAGCCAATTGTATGATAGGTAGGACACTGAAAATTTGCAAAGTAGTTGTCATAATGAATATATTTATGTACATAAAAAAAATTTGAGGTCAAACTTGACCTTTGACCCTTATTCGGAAGTTACTGTATTCTGCCTTTGCATTATCTGCAAAACAATAATGGGTCATACAAAGGCAAAATACCTTAACTTCTAATTTAATGACCATTTTGACTTTTATCACTCTATACAAACATTTCTATGATAACAATGATAGCCTTAAAATTACATTTAGTGAGTTCTGTCTAGTAAGGCTTAATATTACATCAATAGAATATTACAAAATAAAAAATGAGAAGGCTATTATCTGTACTGGATCATTTTAAAACGTTATCGCTGTACTTAATTTAAGTAAAATAACTCAAGAGGTACTGTTAAAGTAACCTTCCACAAATATTTCTTACATTTGAGATTTGGCTATGCCAGTAATATGTAGACGCTCTTTCTCAAATACCATTCACCCTTTTCTGACAAAACGTATAGGAATATGCTTATATCTAATGACATTGTGAGTATGTTTTCCAGAATCAATGAAAAACTTTTCCTGGACAGAATTGATATAGTCAGTTTATGACAGTTTACAAAGAAGGGAGTCTAACAACAAACTAATTACATATAGGCATAACACCGTAACTTCAGCGCGGCAAACACATCGCTGGTGGGTAAAACAAAGGCATAGTGCCTTAACTCCACTGTAACTTAGGCATTCTAGAGTGCAGCGGAACAAAGCTAAAAGACTCTAACTGATGTTAAGGGCTTCTGCCTTTGCTTTCCCTCTGATTTTGGAAGTTATGGCAAAAACAACATCTTATTTTTAGCAGAAAAGAACAAAATTGACACAAGATATTTTTCCACATGATAAAACTGATGTCCATTGTTCCAAATATGGCAAAAACTCATTTTGACCAAAATTGAAGTTAAGGTCTTTTGCCTTTGCACGGCAGCATTGGCCGACGGTGGTCACTTGAGCACCAGGACACATGCGTGTGATGCTGACGTGGGAGCTAGCCAATAGTTAGCTGGCGTTTTGACTTAGAACCAGGAAGCGCTGCACTGTTTACAATGCGTCAACAGCGAAGGAGAATGACGTGGAAGAGAAGAGATTGTTGAATAAAGTCGATATTTTGGGTGGGTTTTGCGCGCAAAAAGTATTCTCGTCGCTTTATGCCATTAAGGTTGAGTAATTTTAATGTCTTTACTACCTTTTATGAGCCTTGAAAGTTGCAAGGAAGTTGCAATGACGTTGTACTCTATGGAGGGTCAGAATGAAATCTCTCTGATTTCATCAACAATATCTTTATTGGTGTTCTGAAGAAAAAAGAAGGGCTTACGGGTTTGGAACGAGATGAGGGGGAGAGTAATTAATGACAGAAATTACATTTTTGGGTGAACTAACCCTTTAAGCAGCCTTTCCACTATTTCTGACATCTGTATACGATTGTCACATTTTGCCCTCAGGTGCATGGAACCTACAAATCACTAATGAAGCAGCTGTTTATTCACCATGGTAAATTGAGTGAATGATGAATGTGACTATCACTAATACGTTTTTAGGGCTAATTGATGCAAATAACTTAAATATCAGTAAAAATTTTTTGTGGTAATTCTCACTCAGTATTGGTGTTCTTCGCTATTCTCATGGTTTTGATTAGATTATATAATTCGTTCTGGCGGTCACATAACGGTCTAGCTGCAAAAGTCACAAGAAATTAATTGACTTTCAGTCTGTCGTTTTTCAGAGATTTACACTTATGCAACAAAATGTTAAGTTGTTGCTGTTTTTTCCTATATCCTTTTTTTTTTATTTTTTTTTTTACATCATGTCTATCAGTTTGTTTAGCGAATCAACCACATAGTAAACACATGCTTTTAATTGGAGAACATCCAGAACGACATTTGCCGCGTCCTGTTGCAAGGGAGTGTATTATTTTGGGGCTGATTTGCTGTCTTGGGAGTGGGACAGCTTTACACTTGTCTCAGCAAAACAACAAATTCTGTATTTTGCCTGGGTGTTTTACAGGAGATTGTAAGAGCATCAAGGTGTCCGTTTGTGAGCTGAAGCTTAACCGAATGTGGGTCATGCTGTACAACAATGATCCTACGCTCTTAAGTAAATGTATAACCAAGCAGTTTCAGTCGAAGACATTTTATGCTTTAGAACAGCCAAGTCAAAGTCCTGACTCTCTAGTTGACATTTCTTTGCTCGTCATGACATGAGAAGTTCAATAGTTCAGTTTATGAACTCTAAAGAAGGTGAGCTAACATGTTAAGTTAAATTAATTGTCTTAAATGTTATTACATTCCTTCTCTTACTGATGTATGCAAAGTCCTTGTGTATGAAACCTTGGACATCTAATAAACAACTTGGTATCTTGAGTGTTGATTTATAATGCTGTTAGATGAAAGGGGAATAAATCCTGGACCGTTGTTAAATGTGCGGTGCTTTGTTTCTCTCTGCTTTAAATCCCAGGCTCGTACTGACAGGCCGTTTAGGGCCATATTACAGCCACCATAATGTAAACAAATCTGCAGAATGGAAAAGCAGTTCGGCTGTTCTCCAAACTTCACTTTTACGTAAGGGTCTCGTGGTCTTAAGTTCATCTCTGTTTTGGTAAGGCTACATGCAGTTCATCATATAAATAACAGATCACTGAAACATGTCAGTTTAAGGTTGTGTAGGGTTTAGTTGCTTCTTGCTGAAGAGTTTGTCAGAAATATTATGGCTTTATTGTAACTTTAGATTGGTGACCTTTTATGTTACTAATACAGTAGGGATAACAATTTACTTATCTATAGGTCTCAACGCTAAGGATTTTTTTCTGGGGGTTCAAATATTTAGTTTTTCAACATTAAAAACAGATGGCAGCAGGAATATCAGGCTGCTGTCACTTTAAGACAGAATGCACGTATCCAATATACCGTTGCACTAGGGCTGGGCGATAAATCGATTTTATCGATTAACTCGAATGTGTAGCTTACGCGAGTTTACGCCGATTTTTTTGAATGAAAATCGGTTTTCTCTTTAACAACCGCCGACGCGCCCATATGGGCTCCCGTAGTTCCGACCGCGCTCAGCGCTTGCCATGATAGAGATACACAAACAACATGGCAAATGAACAAGACCGCGGCAGCAGAAGCACACCCGCCGAAAACATTTACAAACTGAATCTGCAGGGCCGCCAACTCTCACGAGTTCACTGAGAGACACACAATTGTCACTTTTTACACGCTCTCACACACACATCCATTTCCTCACGCAGAGAAACATCGCGAAGCAAAGAGGACACTGACACCGACATACAAGACAGAGCAGGTTAGCCTACTGTTGATATGAAACAGATTCTCGGCTCTCAGATTCTGTTAATTTTATTACGAAATTCAAACAATAAACACCGTTTTGGCGCTTGTAAATGTGACGTGAAAGATCGCTGACAGATCTCAGTTCAAGCGGCACATGAACCGATCATCTGTTACTCTTCACTACTAACTTACCCAAATGTAGCTAATAAAATCAATCGATCAGTGTTTTTCAACCGCGGAAAGATGTCCATAAAACAGCTGGAGAACAACATGTGTCACGTAACGTTACATTTACCTCAGGATGCTTTTTAATGACCCATAGCACGCATGTTGGACTTAAAATAATTGCTATAGAGAGGAGTATTTGGCTAAATATGATAACTATATTACACATTTATTATATTTTACCTATATCATTAAAATATTATAACATTGTTTGTTATTATAAAAAACGCATAAACGTTTAATTTGAGTTAGTTTTAACCTTTAATAATACCAGCTGACAGGGCTCTCTATGTTTACAGCATTAGGTGATTTATTTTTGGAGAACAATTAACATAACACATTAACATATCTACTGTACCTAATATTTATCCAAAGGAATTGATATTGAATCAATATCAGAAACAAAATCACATGAATTGAATTGAAATTGTGAAATTTGTGTTAAGCAATAATAAAAACAGTAGCATACCAGTCTTTATGCATGTAAACATTGTGTTTACATAGTTAATAAACTTGATAAAATGATGTTTAGTTACCAAATAATTTGACAATCACAATTAGGGATGGGCATTCGATTAAATTTTCTTAGTCGATCGTCGGGAGAATTAACGATCGACTATCGATTAATCATTAATATTTTTATTTTCAAATTCATTATTTATTTAACTTTTTATAAATTAGCCTAAAAATGCAATGAAAATACAAAAATACAGCGTGTTTTTCCTCGATTAGATCTTTATTACAAGATGATCAACTTGTGGCAGTTAAACTGGACGTTCGGTTAGGCTAAACTTGATGTATAAATGCTGCGGTGCTCTAACGCAACGGAACCTGCAGCTGCGAGTTGGCGTCTTAAACAGAGACCCTCGTTTGTTCCAAAATAATAAATGATAAAAAAAATCATGTTAAACAATAACTTAACCAAAAATATAATAATACTTAGATCTGACAGGTTTTGTCAAAATGTAACTCAAAACTATGCAAGGCACGGAGTCGAGAAAGGGTGAGAGAGATTAGCCTACCTAACAACCAATTAGCCTAGGCTACTAAACAAAGCCTCATAAAAAATAACTAGTAACTCACATACAACTTCTACACCAGTCTACTGATTTTTGTTGAGAAAGCATGTTGATGACATGATCTGGGATCAGACGCGACCGCAACCTGGTGACCGTCAAGCCTTGTTAACATTTTCGCCTGGCTCTTCAGCGCGAGTCTCCGCAGAGTGCTCGCGCACCTCCCCAAACGGACGAGGCGTTTATACTCGACGTGCTCTCCTCTGAAACACCGAACACCACAATGACATACTTTTTGCCGCGCTCACCTTCGCGCTCGGGCGGACGCGTTGAGTGTAAACAAGGCTTCAGTCCAGCCGCTGAAAACACCCGCTCTGAGGGGACTGACGTTGCCGGGATGCACAGGAACCTCCGCGCTAACTTGACCAGCCACTTTCCACTCACACTGCGCAGCAGCATTAGTTTAATGATAATCGATAACAAATTAACGTGATCGACGAAATTCTTAACGATCAATAATCGATCGTCGATTAATTGTACCCATCCCTAATCACAATAAACTTCTTGTGATGCAAGTTTTTTTTTTCTTTACACATCCCCCCCAATCCACCCATTTTATGTTATGTTACATTTACACTAGGCTATTTACAATGACAGGACCCTCTGGTCTTTTTGGGTTGTTGTTTCTGATTGCACTTTAATCCAGATAATATCCCAGAAGGGAATATCAAAACAAAATAAAGTAAAAACTTGTTTTGAACAATTTCTTTGTCATCTGAGGATTGATTTTAAGTAGGGAGAGAAAAAAATCGATTTAAATCGTAAATCGGATTTTTTGTCAAAAAATCGGGGATTTTTTTTTTAGGCCATATCGCCCAGCCCTACGTTGCACATGCATTTTCTTTCTCATCTGTTTACGTTCAAGTAAGACCTAACCGACTGCGTTTACGTGACAGCCTTCGGATAGGCCTACTCCTTATTGTCGAGCACTTTTATATGACTTGTTCTTGTTTTTCAATACACAAGCAACTTCAGGGATGGCAGAAAGACTTCCCTACATGGAATGGCTTTGCTTCCAAAGTCCTTTTGGTTTATGACTAGTGTTATGACAGCCTCACATTTATCAGCGTGATAACTGACAGTTACACACTCTGTTAGTTGTGAAATTTATAAGCAAAGAGTATTTATTTAGCATGAGAGCTTGCTTAAATTTATCATTGCTTTTCATTTTGGAGGCTTTTGCTTTGTGGATTAGACAATTAGTCATATTTTTTTTGAATGCCAAGGGCATTTGTCTTTATTAAAAGGTCTGTAAAAAATCAGATGTACACCCAGCAGCAATGCTCATCATAACAAATGGCTATGCATAACATCAACACTTTTTAAATAATTTTCCCTTTTTGTAGTGAAAATAAAGGCATTTTCACTAATAATGAAACGAATCCAAGGAAGCAAAGTATGGAGATTCAACACAAGTAGGGTAAGAAGCATGAAAGATAATATATCAGGACAATGCAGAGCAGTTGTGGTGGTGCAAACTTTCAACCTACCAGAAAAGTAGACTAATATATTATGTGTTCTTTACTAACTTTGAGATGAGTCTTGCTCCTTCCTTGTCAGGAAGCAGATGCGATGCTTTTAATTGGTAGATGATTGTTGGTCATTGTTGGATGACTCTTGATGATGCGAGTTGTCATAATGAGAGCACTTTGATTTACACAGTAACTGTGAGGACTCTGTTAGCCAACACCCCATAGAGGAATCCAAAAGAAAGCAAAAGGCCCTAGACCAGTGGTCTTCACTATTTTTTTCATGAGAGCCACACTGATAGGACAAAGTCAGTACAGGAGAGCCATTTTTACAGGAAAGTATAAAAAGTTACATCCAGTCATAAATACCATGTCTGTTTATTAATCGGTCACCCCTGAACATACAATATGCAATGCAATAAATATATATTCTTTAATGATTTACCAGTCAAATTTGTAACTGAGACAAGATGATTTCCCTTAAAGGGTACCTATTATGGCATTTAAAATGTTCCTAATAATGTTCTGGGAGTCCCCAACAACAGTTTTACATGCATGCAATGACAAAAAACACTTTTGTTGTCTTATAATATGCATTTATTTTTACCTGATTTGCTCACCGACTCCCTAATGATTCGTTTGACGACTCATTTGTCCAAACCCCTCCTTTGCGTGACGCTAATCTGCAGTGATTGGTCAGACGACGCAGTCAGTTATATTTTGCGTTAGCCCAAAGCTTAAACATATTGATAAAGCACTGCAGTACTACAATACGCTTCACATAATTTCACATATTTTAAAAAAACAAAAAAAATGACATTGGAGACCTAGAAGCTGCTGAGCGTAACTCTCACTCACACACCGTACACACACCGTACACACACACACACACAACACACACACACACACACACACACACACACACACACACACACACATAAAAGCAACAATTATTAATAGTACTTACAGGTTGTGATTCGGAGGAGGAAGCTGATCCAAATAAACTTGGTATTGAACCTTCCTATATCAGCCGACTCGCGAATCCACACTTGAAAGCATTTGTGTTTGTGAAGCGATCGTCATTAAAATAACGCGAACACAGCTCAAGGTGGCTATACTTGTGTGGTATAGTTGTAAATACAAACTCTAGCCACTGAGTCTTCACATGCTTGTCCCTGGGCAGTGAAAAAAAAAGTTTGCTTTTGATTCGCACTTCAGAACAGAGTCTCGTCGACATGTTGTTGTCAGGTTTCTCTGTCTGCTCGGCGCTCGCGCTGAGTGGGTGTGTCGAATTCAAATAATTTGTACAAGTGACGTACGAAAGTTAGAGAAAATGCATCGTTCGTCTATCGATTCATATCAGCGACTCAGAGTCGACTCTTACTTTTGAGAGACAATAACTTTGTATACGGTGAACTTTCATATTTAAAACTTTGCAGGATGTTTTTGTTCACTTAGATCTATGTTACACACTACATGAAAGATAATTTTCAAAATTCCATGATAGGTACCCTTTAATGACAAAAAAAGTAGGATTTCCAAAATATATTCATCCCAGAAGGACATTAAGTTATTTTTTTCTACATTAGCCCATCATGTATCCAATCATCCAAGAGCACATGCGGCGTTAAGAGCTGGAAATACCGCCATAACTCCGCAGAGACTGGATATGTTTACATGCACAACTTTGTTTCAATCGGTCTGAATTCATTCTGATTAATTAATCTGAATGTATTGTAGTTTACATGAATGCTTAACATCGTGATGTGATGCATGATCGGGGTGATGTGCACGTTTATAAGTCAAAAGATTCAAATCGGAATAGGTTTTTTGACATGCGCGCACTGCACAAATATACAAAGTTTCCCGCCGTTGTCGCGTAATCCTACATTGGTTCTTTATTTGTTTTAAACAGCAAACTTAGGCTAATATTTATCAAATTCTGGTCATAATTTGGAGACTATGATGAACCGTTATGCCATGCTGTTTGTATTTATCACGTAGTAAAAATGCCCAAAATCAGTCGTCTGTGGATGAGAATCTGAAACAAGGACTGGTGAGCCGTTGTCCTGCTTCACTTCACAGATACTGAGTGAAAGGAGAATACTAGAATGACAGGACACTCATTTATATGACACTTTATTCATCAGGAGAACAGCTCGTGTGCGCATCATACGTCGTCCTTTCAGTTTCGGTTTTCAATCGATCAAGTGTTTACAGGTTCTCTCGATAAACCACCCCTTTCAATCCGATCGAAATTATTTGAAGATAGAGCTAACACATTTAATGTGTTATGTTATAGCCCTACTTGTTTTTAATGTTTTTATGAAATAGCTGCAGTGACTGCATGATCATATCACCTTATTATTTACCGCCATGCGAGCCACAAATTAAAGCTTGGCGAGCCGCGCAATGAGTAACACTGCCCTAGACCATTAAATTTGAACCCATGAAGGTTCAGGTCAGTAAAACAGTAACATACTGTATAATATATTGAATAGTCTATAAAAAAAGGTGAAAAGTGTTTTTGTGCTATGACACTGGTAAGTAATGGTAATGTGTGTTTTAATATATGGAATGTTAAATTATGAGTTTAATACTAATAGCAAATTTGTTTTCTCTGGTCTTAAGCTGGACCTTAAATTCACATGACCCAAATGTAGGACATGGGGCAGAACAGAAGGTCATATCCATAGACCCCCTGTAGATTCTCTCGAGAACAAAGAATCTGTGCCTGCTGTGAAATTAATCAGATGTGTGTTATTCCCATCCAGCTCCTACCATAGCAGAGTCAGGATGTTAACATTTCAGCTGAAAAGACAGGTGGGGTTAGGAGCCAAGAACTGGTTCTTAGTCTGAATGAACGATTTTCATTAATCAACATTATGCTCTTTTTAAAGGAGCATTTCACCCATTTCAACATGAATCTTTATTGAAAGTAGATCATATATGTAGTCGAAATGTAAAATAATTTTTGAATTTGTTGCCCTCTTTACCGAGAAAAGACAGAAAATAACCGAAGGGTGCATTTGTATGAAAGACTACAACACCCACAATGCACCACATTGCACAGCTCCGCAAGCCACACCCACTAATCCGGAACTGCGCGCACATCAAAGAAATCATTCTTTCGTCAACAAGGCTAACGTTAGCTGCCACCAGAGTTTGAAATTCATTTCACGCAAAATTTCTAGTAAGTGATAATGAAAGTAAAGAGACACACCGACCGGTCTCGTATCTCTCACAGAGGAGCGGAAGCATAAACGGCAGATCGAGAGAGGAACAGGCCTGATTTTATGTTGTGTGTGGACTTCAGTCTTCAATGAGGGGCTGTTGGCTTATACTTTCGTTGTGTATTTGTTCATTTTACTATTAAAATGTTTAAATGTTCGCCGATTCCAGCCTCCTTCTTCCCACAACAACAAACCCCGTTAACGTTAAGTTACATTGGCAAATTCATTAGTGAATTACTCCTCGTTTGTATTTCTTTCTGAATATGGTGTATTACTGCATGATACCTGGATGTTCAGTCAGGCGAAACTATGGTGGTTCACATCACAACACAAACGTCCCTTCGTTGAAATTCTCTGCAGCAGACGGACTCTATCTGTATCCGTAGCGCACAGCGAGAGCACAGGCACAGCAGTCCGCCTCAGCTCGAGCCAGTCCGGGCTCCTCGACCGCGACAGGCAGCCGCCTCCTGTTCCTCCATCAGCCTCAGCTGCTCTTCACTATATTGCGGCTCGTAAAGATAGCCACGAACATCGGATTCGAGCAGCAGACTTTCAAAATCCTCTTCTTCCATATCATGTATAGTTTCTTCAGTCATTGTCATACTTCCTATCTCCACAGCGCTCGTTAGCTTTAGCTTCCAAAAACAAGATGGCGGATATTGATTTCGGTTTCTGCAAGTGAAGTCCCACCCACTGATCTGTAATAGGCCTGTAGGGTGAGTGGGTCCCACACCCTTGAATAATAATGAGCTAATGTTTGTAGTCTATACACTTTTCAATGAAATTTATCTTCCGTCCTATCGTGACGCAAAATGACGATATTTACGTCACGATAGGACGGAAGTAAAACACTTAAATCCTTTTTTCTCCCATCTCATAAAAAAAACAAGCAAAATTCCACCATCATTATAATATATGACTGGGTTTCTAACAATACAAACCTTAATGCAAATGGGTGAAGTGACCCTTTAAGGACTTAAAACATAAATTTGAATTCTTGAGTTATCTGTTTGAATGGGTGTTTCTCAACAGTTCTTGACTTAAGGCTGGTTCACACTAAGGATGATAAAGATAAAGTTTTAAATGTAATGGCAAAGTCCACACTACACCTAACTATAAGGATAACAGCACAGATAAACTATATTCCAACTGATGAATAATAAAAACTTTGACAGCCAATCATCCTGCTTTAAGAGCTCAAGCATTTCGTACGTTGCTGTGGACGCTAATATAGTTGTCTCTTATTATTTTTATAGTTATCGTTCTTGGTGCGAACCTTTATTCATTGAACTTCAAGTCATTACCTTCAGGTATGTTCTTTTTTTTCAGTTTCATTTTTGTTTTGTAATTATTTCCAACATGCCGCGCCTCCCCCTTTTTTAGTTAAGATATGGCCTAGATTGCTAAACGTGTACAGTGTGAAGTCCCCACCTCCTGCCACTGCTCTACTTCCTGCTTTGCATGGGAGGAGTACTAAAGCCTGATTACTTCCTGTCCCATCCAGCCCACGGTAATCCCAGTGCACAGCAGTCCTGTGGGTGTGTTTTGAGCCTTTACGTAAGGCTGAGAAGCATCAGGGACACCAGCCCCTCCATTCAATTTAAGTACAATTTAACCTGTGATGGCTCACAGCCGTTAAAGGGTCATTCCACCCATTTCAACATTAATCTTTATTGAAAGTGGCTCATATATGTAGTCGAAATGTAAAAGAAATTTTGAATTTGGTGCCATCTTGACCGAGAAAAGACAGAAAATAACTGAAGGGCGCATTTGTATGTAAGACAACAACTCCCACAATGCACCACATTGCACAGCTCCTCAAGCCACTCCCACTAATCCAGAACAGCGCAAACATCAGAGAAATCACTCTTCCTTCTACAAGGCTAACGTTAGCTGCCAAAAGAGTTTGAAATTCATTTCACACAAAATGTCTAGTTAGTTGGCTGTGGCGAGCAGGACGAGGGCGAGGGACGTGAGAGGACGGCGCGAGTCATAATGAATGACACCTGTGAGACGCAGCGGTCTTATATCTCTCACGGAGGAGCGGAGGCATAAAAGGAACAGGCCTGATGTTATGTTATGTTTTGTTTCTGTTGTGTGTGGCCAGCTGGCTTAAACTTTTGTTTTGTATTTGTTTATTTGACTATTAAAATGTTTAAATGTTCGCCGGTTCCCGCCTCCTCTTACCACAACAACGAACCCGTTACATTGGCAAACTCATTAGCGAATTACTCCTCGTTTGTATTTCTTTCTATATGGTGAATTATTGCATGATACCTGGATGTTCAGTCAGAACATTTGCGGTGCGAAACTAGGACGGTTCACATCACAACACAAACGTCCGTGTGCTCGTCTGATTTAGAAATTTTGTCCAGGAGAAATTGCCATCGTTGAAATTCTCTGCAGCAGAGCAGACGGACTCTATCTGTGTCCGAAGCGCACAGCGACAGCACAGGCACCAGCAGTCCGCCTCAGCTCGAGCCAGTCCGGGCTCAGTCCGCGACAGGCAGCCGCCTCCTGTTCCTCCTCCAGCCTCAGCTGCTCTTCACTATACTGCGGCTCGTAAAGATAGCCACGAACATCGGATTCGAGCAGCAGAATTTCAAAATCCTCTTCTTCCATATTATGTTTAGTTTATTCCGTCATTGTCGTAACTTCCTATCTCCACAGCGCTTGTTAGCTTAGCTTATAAACAAGATGGCTGATATTGATTTCAGTATCTGCAAGTGAAGTCCCACCCACTGATCTGTGATCGGTCTGTTAGTGCATTAGGTCCAACCCCCTATGGGCGGGTTTGAAATGGTGCTTGTAGTCTTTACAGAAATTCCCCCCTCTTACACTTCCTCCTACAATGACGTAAAATGATGATTTTTGCGTCATTGTAGGAGGAAGTGAAAAAGGTAAATAGTGGATTTCTCTCGTCTCAGGGGAAAATGAGAGAGTGTTGCACGACCATTCAATAGTATGACTGGGTTTCTAACAATGGAAAGCTTAATGCAAATGGGTGGAGTGTCCCTTTAACTAACTTTGAATTTGAAAGGCTTTGAATTTGAAAGGCTGAAAAGGCTGTTCATGTCAAGGGCTCGAGTACACGTCTGTCCTGATCATGACCGAGTGAGGACTTTAATTTGGAACAGACTTTGCGTCTGGAGTGTGTCCTTAAAATGCTCCTCTGTAGGCATCTCACTTGCATTTGTCCCGTAGATTAGTGTTATCACAATACCAAAATTATGACTTCAATAGGGTTATCTGAATATATCTCGATACTAATACTACAGCAAATACCTAAAACAAGAAAAAGTAATTAAAAATAATAGATAGAACACTGAACATAAAATTCTTTTTTATTAATTAATTAATTTCAGATCAAGCTAAATTAAAGTTATTACTGACCTCAACTACCCCATCAAACTCCAATGATGAACAAACGTTTGCTTGTCACAAATCACACTTGTTTGACATTGAATCCATGAGCATCATCATGATGTAAATTAATTATATTATCAATCACAAACCCCATTCTGTCATTTAGGGTTGAACAATTAGACCAAAATCATATTTCATGAGTAATTTTATTTCAGAAACATGTATCAAGATAGTTATTTTTGTTACTTAATTTCTCTGATATAACAATTTGAACAAAGATGCAAATTATAAAAAGTAGGACAAATACAGTATAAGAAAGATAAATAAAAAAAGCATTTTTTTCAGGTACAGACTATTTGAGTAGCATTCAAATTAGGGAAAACTATATAAATTGGATAAATCAAAATAAAACGCTGCATATTCTGTACTGTATGAATTAAATATTGATCCTTAAGGCTACAAGGTTATTCACTCAAGAGCAGTGAATGATTCTCACGTTTTTGTTTAATAAATATTATTGGCATTAGACAATTTTTAATATAATGATAATTGCTGAAGCTTTTATCACGGTATATTATATTATCACGGTGTTGAATTAAGTTACCAAAAAGTGTTGTCGTCCTAACAGATTTAATAACTTTTCATATAACAAAAGAACATTCAAATACAATAAAACCATACACAAAGTAAACGCATTTTCAAACAGATTAAAGTGCGAAAGAACTATAGAGAACAAATGGTAGCACTTTATGATGAGGTCCCATTAGTTAATGTTAGTTAATCCAATAACTAATCATTAACTAACAATGAGCAATATCTAGATTTGTTACAGTAGTTATTATTATTATTGTTAATATTAGTCAATTAAAATACAACTGTTCAGTAGAGGTTCAGGTCCAATGTTAACAGATAGGCCCAAAACCTTTGATTTTAATAATGTATTAGTAAATGTTGACATTATCATTAAGTAAGAATAAGGAATAATTGACGACGGACCGTTGAACTGTCAGAAAAATCAACTGCCAGAGTCAATTATTCTGCTTATACTACGGTTACCACACCACACCTTTTTTCAGTGAAAATTTACTGGTGTGAGTTCGGTTATATAATGTGATTGTCACTCCCATAAATAACTGAACTGTGTGTGAACGTAACTGTATTAAGGACTCAAATACAGGATTGACAACACAACTGTATTCTGCTAATGTGTGAATGAACGTGGCATAAAGTAGTGCAGCTGGTTTGTTTAAGGGGTTAAAGGGTAAATGCTACATTTCTGCTGTTCCATCAGAGCAATCTGCTGTCAGAGAGTAAATGTGCATTTTCATTCAGCGCATCTCCCGTTCGTTCCGCCATGCTTCTCATGCACGTTGTTGTTTACATCAGTGTGAGCATTCCTCTTTGATGCAGCATACAGGCAATTGTAAATTTAAACCGGTTGATGGAAAAGTATTCTTAAAATGCATCCTAAAAATGCATTATTCACGGTATTTTGAAGTGCCTACGATAACTATATTGTACATGTTTATTATCGCAATCATTGTATTACCGCATATCAGCACATCTAGATGTTATCAGCATGGTAGGCTTCTGTCACTAAGACCTGAGGTTGTTGTCTTTTCACTTGGTTGCATTAAAACATGGGTCTTAATGTCTTTTTTTTTCTGGTTGTTGGGATTTTTTTTGTCCAGTTAAAATCTCATTTTGTGCAAGATTATCATTCATTCTGCACATTATAACTGACTTTTCTGTTTGTTTCCTTTTTGTCTCTACAGGGCTATGTCTTCAGCAGCCACCACAACCCCGTCGGTGGACAAGGTGGACGGCTTCTCCAGGAAGTCTGTCAGAAAAGCCAGGCAAAAGCGAGCACAGAGCTCGTCCCAGTTCAGATCTCAGGACAAGCCCATAGAGCTGGTGCAGCTGCCTCTGCTGAAAGGTAAGTTCTGTTTATGTGGTCATGTGAAGAAAATAGTTGGTGACGTCACAGGGCTTTGAGCTAGTTTAATTGTTTTGATAGAGCTGATGAAGATGGTTGCACTAAAATAAGGCCATCCTTAAAAATATTCTTGTTTGCTGTAATCCGACCGACCCTGTCAATTTAGGACCGGCCCGATTTTTTATTTTTCTTTTCTTTTTTCTTTTCTCCTTTTAGTCCGACCGACTTGCCGGTTGTAAACTTGCGTAAAGACCAACCAATTTTTTTTTTTTACTCTTCAAACAACTAATACAAATGCAATAAAATAATATGAATTATATTTTAGTACGTATTGTGAATATAAAAAGCCTACATAGGCTACGCTCTTTCTTTTAAATAAAAACCCGTGGTGTCATCTATGATTATGTTTACACCATGGTTTACGCATGTTACATATGGCCTATACGTTCGCTTTGTTTCATTCACTGTCAATGGTTCGTGCTTGGTAATGATGGCTGCGGGTGTTGTTTTTCGAGAGTTTTTGCACTCCTGTTTGTCATTGTGCACGAAACTTCACGCCAATAAATCATCAGAAATATTGCTGACTTGTGCGCGTCTCAAGCGCGCTCTTTACGTTCGTCCTAATGCCTGTTAGTTGTCTGTGGATTCGCCTATATGTGCCGTTGAAAATGGAAACGTCTTTAGACATAACTTGATTTTACAATCGATTTAAATTAACACTTTTGGCTCAAAAATCAAACAGTATTTTTTAGGGATGCACCGATACCGATACCAGTACTTGTACTCGTAAAAATGCCCCGATATCAACAACCGATACCAGGCAGCATGTGTACAGTGTCAGAAATTATAATGGGGATAAAAAAGAAGGCTGTATATGAAATAAATGTATCTTATCAGTGGAATATTAAACAGAATATATTAACGCGTATATAACTATATGGTGCGCAGGCTGATAAGAGAAAAACGCGCAGAGGATTGAGCGCGCTACGACACAGACGCGCGAGCTGGTCGAGCGCATCCCTTTTTCACAGACGTCAGTGGAAAGTTTGTAGTTCAGTTGGATGTCAATGGCAAATCAAGTAAAACCAGGCATGTAGCTTATTAATAACGTTAACTGACAGAGAGAGAGAGAGAGAGAGAGAGAGAGAGAGAGAGAGAGAGAAGAGGAGAGAGAGAGAGAGAGAGAGAGAGAGAGAGAGAGAGAGAGAGAGAGAGAGAGAGAGAGAGAGAGAGAGAGAGAGAGAGAGAGAGAGAGAGAGAGAGAGAGAGAGAGAGAGAGAGAGAGAAGAGAGAGAGAGAGAGAGAGAGAGAGAGAGAGAGAGAGAGAGAGAGAGAGAGATGTTGTGTTATTTGGATTAAAACTAAATCGTATATGTAAGTAAAACATGAACTGTTACCTTACTTATGTTTAACGAGTGGTTGCCTACATTATTACAGGACATTTGCAGGTCAAGAATTTCCATGAACTTCAAACATCCACAGCGCGCGCCCCGAAAACCACCAGACAGCCCGCGAATACTGAATGGAAGTCTTTCACGTATTGCGCTTGTACGGACGAATTCACACAAAACTATGTAAAAACACCTGTCTTGGCGGTTATCCTAGTAAAAGTCTGTTATACATCTCAAGTGAACGTAGACACTATAATTCAAATGGCGTACGTGCGTTTGTGCGTTCGGCCTTAAAGGGGCGGCACTTTAATAAATCTGCTGCTGTGTTTTAATGGTAATCAAACAAAGGACAAATAAATTACTCTCTGCTCTTGGCTAAATAGGCTACCTCTATCAACTTTACAAAAAGATCCATATATATTTAATTTATACAGTAATGAATATGCAGTGCATGAAATATATATTTGTTGAACTAATTAAGTTTAAATTTAATAAACAACTAATATAATTGATATTATTTTGGTTTCTCTACCAATACATTTAAAAATTACAAATGCATGAATTGAAAATTAATTGAAAATTATAAATACAGGTATCGGTTACGGCAGGTGTGCCCAACCCTGCTCCTGGCGATCGACTGTCCTGCACAGTTTATCTCTAACCCTGATCAAACACACCTGCCTTTAATTTTCAAGTAATCCTGAAGACCTTAATTGGTTGTTAAGACCTTAATTGAAGACCTTCAGGTGTGTTTGATTAGGGTTGGAGATGAACTGTGCAGGACAGTCGATCGCCAGGAGCAGGGTTGGGCACACCTGGGTTACGGTATCGGTATCGGCGAGTACCAAAAATGAAAGTATCGGTATCGGACTCGGTCTGGAAAAAGTGGTATCGGTGCATCCCTAGTATTTTTTTCACAAATGTGACAGCCCTAGAAAGCAACGTAACTGGATTTATAGGTTGCATTGACACCTAGCGGTGGATGCAAGTAAGACAGTATAAACTAGTAACCAGTAACACAATTGAAATTATGTTTTATGGATGTAAACATCCCAAATGTAAGCCATTAACATGTTTTCTCATAGGTATTACATTGCATGTTAATCTAACTAACTGTTATTTTGTGAATTCTAAAGTCATTTTAGTTTATTTGTTTACCTACCTCTGAAAATCCACTTTCATTGAAATCTAGTGGCTTCTTTTTTCTTGATTTTGCCAACAACAACAAAATCAAATGAATGTAGCTGGAATTAATGTAATAAAAATGTTTTGACAAAGATTTCAAATTGTTTGTGGTCTATATAACCTGCATCAGAACGATATGCAAATTTGTTTAAATTCATACCTACGTAATCACCATGACCAAAATGTTTCTTTTTTTTTTTTTTTACAAAAAAAAAAAATAGGCCTACCTACCGACCCTTTTTTTTTTTTTGCTGTTACTGCAAACCAAAATAATTTTAAGGATGGCCTAAAATAAAAATGAAAGCAACACGGAATGCAGTCAAACCTGTCACTGTGTAACTCGTGTGAAAGAAAGGTCTTAATTGTCAAGATGGGATTGTTCTGTCAAGTCTGTTTCATGTTTTCCCCAGATTAATATCCGTATTCGGAGTCGGTAAGACTTTATTTTTTTATAATGTTTTTGAAACCAAGTTTAGATGGCCCGGTCCGGGCTGATCATGCGGAAAATTGTCCGATTCCGGTCCCTGGCCGGTCGATCTGTGATTCTCTAGTATATTTCATTGCCTAGTTGATTTGTTGTGGATGTATAAAGTCATTGCTCCCCAAGTGTATTTCATCACATTAATCGTGAACATGTTAGACCAAAGCTTGACAACCACAAAATAGCCAAATACATTAACTTCTTTTGTGAACAGTATATCTAGTTTTATCATTTTAAAGCCTAAAAAAATCTACTTTGTGCAGTGTTTATACTTAAAGTGTGTTTGTGTGCGCTATCTTTCTGTTTGTCTTAAGTGTTCAAATACTGTCAATAAACCTATGTACTACATGAATATTGCCACTGGTTGGTTGTGGGACATATATTACTGTCTTGAATGGCTTTTCAAGCCCCTATCACTTGGAATATTTAGGGGTCAAATGCCAGATGGATCTCCAAGGTAATATGTGAAGTATTTTAGGCCTCCCATCAACAGTCCCGAAACACAAGACAGATTACAGTTGGAAAGTCAAGGATGTTGATATAAACCATTTGTGGAATTCTACTACTACTGTTTTGCATTAAATCTCTCTTTCTCTCTCTTTCTAGATGTTTCTGCGCAGGAGCAACCAGAACTGTTCCTCAAGAAGCTGCAGCAGTGCTGTACTCTGTTTGACTTCATGGACACACTTTCTGACCTCAAAATGAAAGAGTATAAGCGGTCCACCCTTAATGAGCTGGTGGACTACGTCACCCTCAGCCGGGGCTACTTGACTGAGCAGACCTACCCCGAGGTTGTCAAAATGGTGAGATTTAAAGATTAGAAGCATGCTGTGTGATTGGAAAATGTATCTTTTGTTATCGTCTAATTTCTATGCCTATATCATAGGGGTGTAACGGTACATGTGAAGAGTTTGGTTCCAAAACGCGATAAATTCGTTACTGCACAAATCAGTATTTCATCTGGTCGGTATTGAAAAGTCAATGTTTAATTTTAAGTAAAATGTGATATCCGCCGTCTTATTCTGTCTTGTTTTCTCCCTTTCTTTCCAAACCGCATACAATCACTTTACAATCACAACGCACCATTCCACGCAATGTAAACAGTAACGGCAGCGCTTTAAATACACCCGGCTTCCTAGTTTTTCTTATCTATTTTGTACTTTTTGTTCAACAAACAAACAAAAAAATGAATAATTTTGACTGTATTGATGAACCTGTGGTTGTTTCTGCGGTGTAAGAAACGTAAGGTATCGAAATCGAATCATTTACGTTAGGAGATTAAGAAGATGATGCACTCGGGAGCAGGAAAAATGCCGGCTGTTGCTTGTTCTCACAGGACAGCAGCATCAAACTTCTGTCACGCTGACTCACTGACCCCAGGGGATCTTTTGAAAAACTTTCAATTGTTTTATTCAAAGTCAACGAAAACCGAGCAGGACCAAGCCATTTTACAGCTGATCGCCGTCAAAAATTCGTGAATCTTTGTGAAAGTACGTGTTTTTGTCTGTGAAAACTTACTAAAGATATTATACTAATATTATTATACTAATAAACTTATTTTGTTGTGTATTTTCAACAGTTTCAATATATGAAAAATAACTTTTATATTGATTCAATGGATTAATTGCATTTTGAAAAAAAAAATTTAATCGATTTATTGCATTTTGGGGAAAAAATAACCCCTTTTTATAATAAATCTTTGAAAATCAAAACCTGGATTTTAATTGTTTTTGTTATTATAACCTACTGTGAAAGTTTGAAACAGAAAATAGTGGTTTTCATCTTTCCACTTTCTTGGTAAAGAAAACACATTTTTACTCAAAATAATCAAAATGGATTTATTGCGTTTTGGAACCAAACTCTTCATGTACACTTGCCGAACAGTATGGTACGGACGTCACGGTTCGATGCATGCAGTCACACACAATCCACACTCCAGTCCAGAAGGGGGCGTGTGCGTGCATTAATGCAATGCTAGAGAAATGATCTGTAGAGAGGAGCATTTCGTATATGCACTATATTTGCCTATTCATTATGTACTTAGTTGGTAATGTCTTGATTTATTTAATGCAGTGTTTCTCAACCTCTCCTGCAGGGACCCCCTGACAGGCCATGTTTCTGTTTTAACCCTGAAATGGCACACCTGATTCAATTCATTAGAGTAGGAAGAGTAGGAATTAGTCAATTAATCAATTAGTCAACTACTCATTAAGCCTTTAATTAATTGAATCAGGTGTGCCATTTCAGGGTTAAAACAGAAACATGGCCTGTCAGGGGGTCCCTGCAGGAGAGGTTGAGAAACACTGATTTAATGTATGTTTAAATAAATTTGTCATGAAGGTCAAGTTTTGACCGCCACTGTGTAAATGGTAATATTTCAAAAACGAATTGAAGTAGAAAATGTACTTTATAATTAGATTTAGAAGTTAATGCAAAACCTGCCTTATGTGCAATTAACATGTTTTTATTTTATTTTATTGTTGATTATAGCAACTGAATTTTAATTTGGGTTAATTGTAACCTTTAATATTACAGTAATGTTTAAGTAAGGGCTACCCATATAGTTTACTGCATTAGCTAAGATAGATTTTGTTATCCTTAAGAACATTTTAATTTATTTAAAGATTTTTTTAAACAGTTTAATAAAAAATAATAAAGCAATTTTGACTGAGTTTTTGAATGTGACTTCAAAACCGAGGTACGTACGGTCACAGTCACACCCCTACTATATCAATATTTCAGACATAACTCAAGGGTTTCCTCCTTTTTATTTGTCACAGGTGTCCTACAATATATTTCGAACTCTTCCGCCTAGTGACAGTAACGAGTTTGACCCAGAGGAAGATGAGCCCACGCTGGAGGCCTCATGGCCACACTTACAGGTACAGAGTCCGGGCTACCATCATATGCAAAAGAAAATGCTTAATTTACACACTTACACTTTGTCTGTTTCTACATGCTTTGTTTTTCTTTTTATATTTCAACGGTCAAACATGTAAAAAAAAAAAAAAAAAAAAAATCTAACAACATTGACGTTGTGTAATTGAGATATTTGTAGGGTCTCATTTTCAAGGACAAGTTTTCTGATCTCTATCTCTTCCTTTTCTGCTTAAGCTTGTTTATGAGTTCTTCATTCGCTTCTTGGAAAGTCAGGAATTTCAGCCCAGCGTTGCCAAAAAATACATCGACCAGAAATTTGTATTACAGGTGAGTAATTGCCGGTGAAATGTTATGACTTCTCATCCTAGTATAAATCAAATGAAGCCATTATTTATAGTAAAACAGGACTGATATAGCTCTCTGGAATAGGTCAAGTTTCTCCTTGGTCAATTGTGGCAATTTGCTGTCAAATAGTTTAGAATAATTGCCACTAAACTGTACATTTTACTGTTGACACTGATAACCACTACCCCAAAGTGCTGTTACAGAACTAGTACTCTTCTCACATAATTTAAAGGGGTCATATAATGCCATTTTTGTACAAGTTAATATGAATCTTTAGGGTCTAAATAAAAACTTTGTAATATAATTTTATTAAAAATTCTCATTAGTATTTTAAGAAAACTCATTTTACCTGCTCAAAAACAGCTCTGTTTTCAGCACGCCGTTTCAGTGCATATGCCTTTAAATGATAATGAGCTTTGCTGACTCCGCCCCTCTGTTCTGTGTGTACAGTTTTTAATAACACAATAACCATAACGCGTTGTTCATTGTAAACGTAGGATTATTAATTATATTGAGAACCGTAATGCGTAATGTACCCTGAGTGTAAACATTAGCCACATTAATCGTGAAGTGTGCAAGCGATTTGCAAAGATTAATATTTAAAGGTTAATAAAACGTTACACTCACTTCTTCTGGAGGTGCAGCAGGAACACGAATAGTTGGTACCGATTCTTTTTTCGGGAGCAGCTTCTTAGCAAAACCAGCTTTATAGACGGTTTCATCGGACGCACGCGCGTAACCAGAGTTACGAGCTGGCCCGAAGTTAACTTCCGGTCTGTGTTTGTAATGTGGCGCCGACTACAAACGCAGTTAAACTTCATCGCAATGATCCAGGCGGAGTGAAAGCATCTGACCCGCCTCGATTTCTCCATAAACGACACGGGTATTTCCATCCGTGTGTGTTAGATTTTTTTTTACTTTTCCGGAATGAAAATAGTTATAGGCATCCAAGCTGCGATTTGCCTTGAACGCCTCCCCCTTGTGTACACGCATTAGCGTGTCACATTTAAGTTTGGCCAAGTAACGTTTGTTTTCTTCTATTGGTCCCAAATAATACTGACTAGACATACTTGCTAACTAATGTAATTTGCGTGTTTCTACAGATGAACTCTGTTGTTATTGATTCAACCGGAATTTAAGTTTGGGCGGGCCACAAACGTTTGTTTATGTTGTTGCCGTTAAAACCGCCTCATTTAAAAAGCAGTGTGGTGAGAAATGATTTGCGCAAACATGAACGCATTGACGTTGATCGTGGGGAATATTCCCATCGTAAACAAAACTCAGCCACTGCGTCTTCAGCGGTTCAGATTTAGAAACATCAAAATGACTGCTGTGTTCGTTATTACACCCAAGAACAGAACACCACAATCGCTTAGACGCCATTCTGCTCCAGCGTATCAACAATGACAGACTATGATGAGCTCGCTCAGGGCGGGGCTGTGTTGAAACGCTGCTGTCAATCAACAATCGTGGGAGGGGCGTCCGTTTTATCTACGTCACAAAAGCGAACGGCTCAATTTGAGGCAGGGGAAAACATATAAGGAGATTAAAACAAAAACACTGGATGGATTTTTATCATTATATGATGGTTGTGTACAGGCACTGCCAACACACATTTCAGTACAATCAACTTGTAAAAGTACATGTACCATTATATGACCCCTTTAATCTCAGATCAATATTTGGTTTGGTTGGTTTCTGTTTTGTTTTAGTAGCTGTGTAGTTATAAAGGTAATGCATAGACTATTTTTTCAAAGAGCGATACACATAGCTTATGATGAAGATCATGTAGTCAATAAAAGTCTTCCTAATTTCTAGCTCTTGGAGCTGTTTGATAGCGAGGATCCACGTGAGAGGGACTGCCTGAAGACCGTTCTGCATAGAATCTATGGCAAGTTCCTCGGCCTCAGGGCCTTTATCCGAAAACAGATCAACAACATTTTTCTTTGGTAAGTAACTGTCACACTTTTTAGTTGTGTGTATTCAAGATGAAATATAATGGTATGCTGACATAGCTCTTTTTCCTCTGGCAGTTTTGTATATGAGACAGAGCGCTTCAATGGTGTAGCTGAACTGCTGGAGATTTTGGGAAGGTATGTCATATTTTAGAGCCTATTAATTGGTTGGAAGAGATGTGGAAAAATTTGGGACGACATAAAGGGGCGACCCACAGAGGTCAGATTCCTGTTTTATCTTACTCCACCCTGTCTTGAGGCCCTGATATACTCACAGCGAAGTTATTTTTCGTTATTCGCTTGGGGGGAAAAAGAAGTTTGAAATACGTGAGCAGTGATATATTGTTAGCGAACATCCCGATGCCGCCCATGCTGCCGAGACCGGGGTTTAGATGATTTGTGAACGTGCTGTGCGCTTTCCTCTCAATAACAAAATGAACACACAACAAACTGAGAAAACAACAAGCATTTTTTTTAATGAAGCACAAGAATCTGGATGGATGTGTTTGCCCGAGCTCTGCAATTTGGCACACTAGTAAAGTCATGTCAGGTTTATTTATATAGCACTTCATATAATAGATTGCTTAAAAGGAAGCAGCTTTACAGGTTTAAACATGAAAACCAGTGCCAGTATTATTTCATCAGAATTACAACTATAAAGTAGCTTTCCAATGTGTTTTCACTCGTGGACGTCTGATCTCGACGGACTGAACAGGAAAAAATGAACCAGAGAAGATTCATGATTCTCAAGGTCCAAATTCCATGTCAAACTGTGCGTTCACACCGCCGCCGGCGAGAGCGTCAAAGTGGCCGGAAGTCATTCATTTTCAATGAGAGCCGGCGAGAGCGGCGCGGCGCGTCTTGGACGGTGAGAGCGGCGAGGAGAGTTGAAGTCAGGTCAACTTTATGGTAATAAGCAATGACGCCGTTCGGCGGCAACCAATCGGAATATAGAAGTGCTCCGTTTGAAAGGAGTCCAGAGAACGCCGTCCTGTAAACTTTGGTTCCGACCACATTAGTTCCCAAGCAAAATAGAGGAGGTTGATCATTTGAATTTGGTAAGAAGGCGCGCAACACTATTTATAGGCAATATTTTCGCGCTAGAACAGTTAATTTTCAGCGGGAATGCAAATTATAATAGCACTTAACCATGAACACAAAAGCCACACCATAAATGGCTATTAATTTGTTTATTTCATTAGCAAACATGTCACTATAATTGTTAAGTTCTTTCCATCGATCAATTTTCTGCAAAAATAACGATCGATATGCTTGTTTGCTTTGTGGCCCCTTTAAATTCAGTTGTAAAAAAAGACTACGCGTTCGATCTACTTCAGAGCATCAGAGCGTCCACGAATCTTTCCATGGCGTCGCTGGCAGGGCGGCGGGAGCGAATTTTGCCGCTCTCGCCGGCAGCGGTGTGAACGTACAGAAAGAAGGCAGAGCCTCAGCACACACCTACCTAGTACGTAATCACCAATGGTAGTTCGAAAGGTGTTTAGCAGATGGAGCAAACTTTTCCGTAAAAGTTTGTTTTGGCAGGCTGTTTCGAACTTCATTTTGGCCTGATTTTGTTTGAAATGACGTCACACCAGTTCATTCTTTGATTTCGCTTAAAGTATATCGGGGCCTTTAGGTGTCATTTAGATGTCTCAGCCTCCTGCATATTATCAGTTTTTGTCATGGTTATCAATGTCAGATCAGCGGTGAAGCCTCATACGTCTCTGGTTTACAGCATCATCAATGGTTTTGCGCTTCCTCTCAAAGCTGAGCACAAACAGTTCTTGGTGAAAGTTCTGCTGCCTCTGCACACAGTGAGGAGCTTGTCTCTCTTCCATGCCCAGGTACACGCACTCAACTGTTTGTTATATATACACGTCTATGCTTGCTTGCATGCATTTCAAGGACAGAAGAAACAGAATCTAAACATTTGAAATGCATTTATATTAATCTTAAGTCACCTTTTTTTGTAGCTGGCCTATTGTATTGTACAGTTCCTAGAGAAAGATCCCACGTTAACAGAACCTGTAAGTGTTCCTTGTCACCATTATCGTCCTCATTCTTCATCAAGTCCCATCTTGTTTTGGCTTGTTCCTAAAGGATTTTCATTAGTTTGCCTCTTTTTTTTCAGGTGATCAGAGGCTTGTTGAAATTTTGGCCAAAAACCTGCAGTCAAAAAGAGGTAATGTCTTCATTTTATGGAATCATACCTGCAAGTCATTAATCCAGTGTTCATTTTTTGACTTTCTCTCAAAAAGAAATAGTTAGTTATTGAATCTTCTACCAAACCATAATTTAAAAAGGTCATAGAAAGTGAAGATATGATTTCTTCCACTATTGTTTTCATGCATTGTTCAAGAGAAATCCTTCACATGCTTTTCCTAATCAATTCTATAACATTGACTGCATTTTTTTTTTTTTTTGTAGGTTATGTTTCTTGGAGAGTTGGAGGAGATTCTAGATGTGATCGAGCCCACTCAGTTTGTTAAGATCCAGGAGCCTCTTTTCAAACAGATTTCTAGATGTGTGTCCAGCCCCCATTTTCAGGTGAACACTCCACCCTAAATCCTCCTCTCAAACCTTGATATCTTGTAATAGCTAGAAACTTTAACATGAAGATATTCAACAGCAATTTCCCAGAGAAACCTTTATTAATTTGCTCGCGTCACCAGTCCACTGTAAAATTAGCATGTTTGTTCATTAATATCACAAAATTATGGGCATATATGTCTATTAAATACAAAGAGAACATTTGCTCCTTCAAAGTCAACTCTACTTCCACGTTAACTTTTGTTTTTGGTGATCATTTGAGTGCAAGTAAATGCTTCAGGTTCTGCAGTCTAAAATCCCTGTGTAAAAATTACTGATTCATTTTTTTCAACATTTTAAAATGTATGTTATTTCAGGTGGCAGAGCGAGCCTTGTACTATTGGAACAATGAGTACATCATGAGTCTGATTGAGGAGAACTCTAGTGTCATCCTGCCTATCATGTTTGCCAGCCTCTACAGGATCTCCAAAGAGCATTGGAACCCGTGAGTTTCATATGTCACACGCCCACACACACACAAAATGGATGAAAGTATTGGGACACAGCTCTTCATTCTTGAAATCAGGCATTTCAATCAGACCTTTTGCCACAGATACAAATCCAGCACCTAGCCATGCAGTCTACATTTACAAACATTGGTGATTAAAAAGGGGTTGTTCTGAAGAGCTCTGTCTGGTACTGTGATAGGTTGCCAATCCTTTGCAATAAGTCAGTTTGCGAAATTTCATCCCTGCTAGATATTCCAGTCATCTGTAAGTGGTATTATTGGAAAGTGAAAGTGTTTAATAACAGCAGCAACTCCGCCACTAAGCAGAAGACCACGTAAAGTCATAAAGCGGGGTCACCGAGTGCTGAGGTACGCAAGAGTCGCCCAAACTTCCACTGGCATAAATTTCAACACAAAAACTGTGCGCCAGGAGTTTCATTGAATGGGTTTCCATGGCCGAGCAGCTTCGTGCAAGCCTCACATCACCAAGTACAATGCCATGTGTGGTGTAAAGCATGCCACCGCTGGACTCTAGAGTAGTGGAGACTGTTTGGCAGTCTAATGGGCAAGTCAGGGTTTGGTGGATACCAGGAAAATGTTACCTGTCTGACTGCATTGTGCTCACTGTACATTTTAGTAGAGGAGGGATAATGATATGGGGTTGTTCATAGGTTGGGGTTGGCCCCTTACTTCCAGTGAAGAGAAATCTTATTGCTTCAGCAGACCAGGACATTTTGGACAACGCTCTGCTTGTTTGGGGAAGACTCTTTTCTATTCTAGCATGACTTTTCCCTAGTGCACAGTACACAAGGTCCATAAAGACATGGTTGGATGAGTTTGGTGTGGAAGAACTTGACTGGCCTAACCTCAACCCTATTGAACATATTTGGGATAAACTGGAATGAGATTGCGAGCCACCTTCTCATCCAACATCTGTGCAACATCCAAAGTCTGCTCACCAAGGCTGCATTTATTTGATTGTGAGATATTAATACAATGTAAAATAAAAAATGTGTATATATATATATATATATATCTCGAAAAATCGATAAAATCGAAAACAGTTTATTATTCCTGTGATGACAGCTGAATTTTCAGCAGCCATTACGCCAGGCTTCAATATTCTGATTTGCTGTGCATGAAACATTTCTTATAAATGTTGAAAACAGTTGTGCTGCTTAATATTTTTTGTGGAAACCATGAGATTTTTTTGATAAGTTGAAATTTCAAAAGAACCAGAATTTATTTAAAATAGTTTAGACTTTTCCATGATTACAAAATATTTCTGTCACTTTTAATCCCTTAAATGTGGGCTTGCTGAATGTGGGCTACTTTGTTTTTATTATATATCTCTTACTGACCCCAAACTTTTAAATTATGTATATTAATAATAGTTGTAATAAGTGTTTTGATGTTTATGTCTGTTTTTCTCTACCATCAGAGCAATATCAGCTTTGATCTACAACGTCCTCAAAGCATTCATGGAGATGAACAGCGCTTTGTTTGATGAACTTGCCGCCAATTACAAATCAGACAGGCAAAGGCAAGAAACAGACAGTGTACATTATTGTGTTAAACTCCTGCACTTTACAAAGCAGTTCTGATAACCACTTTCTCACTTTCCTGTAGGGAAAGGAAGAAGGACAAGGAACGGGATGATCTATGGAGGAAGCTGGAGGACCTGGAGCTCAGACGAGGCATCCAGAACAGCGACGGTGTCATTCCCACCTAACACGGACCTCGTCTCCAACCTTCTGTTTGGCCCCAACCAATCCCTTTCTACTTTTCCACAGGGACCCCTCTTTGCTTCTCATGCTGTGTACTTTACCGCACACTCCCTCATTCATTTCCTCTCTTTCAACAGCACTGTAAATAATCCTCTCCCTCTTTCCTGTATCATACTACTACGCTGAAAGGAAGAAGAAAAGAAAAAGCAGAAAATTTGAAGAGACTTAATGTGCACTCCTCGTTGTAAAAATATGTTAAAATGATCAGCTATGGTCAAAGGATATATTTAAAAAAACAAAAAAAGTTGTTCAGTGTCTCCATGTCGATATTGTTCTCCAAGGAAGTGCCCTGGGACTTTAGGGTCTGTGCTCACCCTGCGATTAAAGATGTCTTATATGAGGATCCCGCTGCCACCACAATTTTTTTATTTATTATTTTTTTTTATGAAGAGAGACTTTTCCATCTAGACATAATTTGACTCCCCTGACTCAGGGGATGCAAACTAGAAACCCATGACGTGAATATAAGGAAAAGAGAAGTGGGGAGGAAAAAAAAAACATTATACATCCTCTCTGTGGTGTGCATTTTTTTTTTTCTTTTACAGGATGATCAGCCTGGTCCTTTACTGTACATTATGGACAGGTGCTTTTCGCTGACCAGGAATCTTAACGTCCAGATGGGCCGCAGTCGGCTACGGTGGTTACCTGTGCTCAATAAAGAGGACAAACCTCTCAGAGGACCTTTATTTTTTTAACTTGTGAACCAGGAAATTATCCGGTCATAGCTTCATGCTGTCTGCTGTGGAGACTCTTGGGAATTCCCATGTGGAAATTCAGTAGTGACCAAGAGTATGTCAAGTTTCTCGGACTTGTGGAATTTTGGTGGCACACAGTGTTCAGAGCTCATCCAGTGTTTTTAAAACCGTTAAGTGACATATATATATATATATATTTTTCGTAAAGAATATTCTGGACATTTTTCTCATGTTTCACCCAGATTTCCACTGCTCAGCTCTATTAGTTTTCGATTTCAGGGTGGTTGGATGTCGTCTACATGGCTGAGTGAGACAAGGTTTTTCTTTCTGTTCATGGAGTGTTTAAAATGAAATCCTGCTTATGTTGGGGTTTTTAGGGCCTATGTAGGTAAACGCTGATCTGGTAGGTCATAATCTCTCTTCTGAAATACCAGCCGCCAGGCTAGAACTAAAAAGCACTTCAAGCTAGATCATTAGTTGTTCTCATGGGACTTCAGCCCCTTTTCTTCTCTTCTTTTATTTGAAGTCCCAACAATCATGGTTGTGGATTTTACATGCGAGGAGGATGTATTATTATTAATTTTTTTTTTGGCTTAATCATGTGTCTCTCTCTCTCTTCCTTGTTTTAACTCCCAAGCTCATTGTGTGTTTTATGATGGCCCAAATTTGATATGTATAAAAAAATTCAAAAGAAAGGGTTTGATGAATAGAATAAATCTAATTATTTTAAAAAAAGAAAGAGATATTAAATAAACCTGTTTTTTTTGTGATAATGTTTGCTTGTTTTTTTTTTTTTTCATGTGCAGTTTTTTTTGGGGGGGTATGGGGGTTAAAGATATTCTAAGATTTTTCTGAATTTGAAAGTTCTATATTTGAGATTGAAAAGCATCTGATCAATACATAATGCTTAGTGTTTTCATTATATTAATTTAACTATTTTTAGTGTAGACAAATTTTGAGAAAATGGGAAGGGCAAAGTTTTCAGTAATTCTGTTAAGAGCATAAATGTGCCATTTGAATCCAGTAGGTGGCAGGAGGCTCATTCCAACAGCTAAAGGAAGGAAAACGGTTCATTTGAATAGAGAACTTGAAATGTTAAGCAATGAGTGCTATGTCGTGTTAAGCTAATTAATGGCTAAGTAATGAGATTCCAGATCTACATGTTCAAGTTTATTTGGTTAGATTATCACATAATATAGTGAATTAATGATGATTTAATTGTTAGTTTTAAAGATTTAATATGTTTGTGTTCTGCCTGTCTGCCACGAGCTTCATGATTTGCGTCGATCAACTTACCTTAACACACACTCCACTCCAGGGAATTCATGTCATGTGAATCCCGATTTAGTGTTTTGTTAACCCTGATAGGTTACCAGAGCAATCGTGTAGTGATTATTTTCACCAACAGAGGGGGCTGCAAGCTACATTAATTAGTTTGTCTCGCGCCGTTTGAGCCATGAAGAACTTTACCTTGACGAGAGAAGAAAGAGTCATCGTTGTCGCTTTCAAGGTAGTGATATACTAACTATTCATGGTAGATTAAAGTAATACTGTTTGTATACACTTTATAAAAAGGGCCTGAACAGGGTGTGGGGTTGTTTTAAACTATTTTAAACGTTCTCGAAAGTTCTGCTGTCATAGCTTTGCAAATAACGTCACTCCCCGTTATGAAAAATCCACGAAATTGTAACGCTTGCAACAATTGCATTCGGAAAAAGCATGTGTTTTGTGCTCAAGTAAGCTTAAATGTACACAACCCCGACTAGATAGCCTGGATGCCAGCCTGAACTCCGCCCACAACATTTTTTGGTCGGGAAGTTGAGGAGTAATCCAAGGGGGTAATCCATCAACCGGAAACTGAAGCCTCTCCGGGCGGCGAATTTTTTTTTTGCAGGGTGGTAGGGGAAGACTCATTAATATTCATTGAGAAACTCTTCCCTGATTGGTCTGATGACCTACCCCTAACCCCGCCCTAAACCTACCCGCCACTGGGGGTCGGATGACCTACTCCTAACCCCGCCCTAAACCTACCCGTCACTGGGGTTAAGACCAATCAGAGAATGAATATTAATGAGTCTTCCCCTACTACCCTGCAAAAAAAAAAATTCTCGGGCGCTGCCATTATAGCTGGCTATCACCTGCTGTTAGCATTCCATTGACTCCCATTCATTTTGGCGTCACTTTGACAGCGAATAATTTTACATCGGAGACGTCCAAAGACTCCATTTGTCCATTATTTATTTCTAAAGAAACACAACAATGTATAAACGGCTCCATTACGGTGTATCTTTCGTTATTGCCGATTTAGAAGCCATATTTGTAAATATAGGCTAACGACTGCGTCATAACCCCGCGACTCTCTGGCGCACACAAGATCAATGACCGTATAGACAGAAGTAGAAGCTCGCGCGCAATCGGGGGGACGTGGAGGCATAAAGTCAAGGGAGAAGCCCATAGATAGTCATAAAGTTGCTCCTGCTGCTGCTCATGGACAGCTAGTACTCACGATCTCCGGCTCTGCAAGATTCGGAAAGGAATGATTAAGATTTCGGCTGGCGCAGCTAATAGGTTGCTCACGTCACATCTCCGTCGTCAGGCTCAGTTTGAGCATGCGCAGTACGCTTGGCTATCAGGAAGTGAGTGCTTCTAAAAGGCTTCAGTTTTCTCCGTTGAAATCTAGGGGTCGCTCTGTCCATTTCTTTTACTGTCTATGGGAGTAATGGGCTCTATGCACGGCGGTATTTCCGGTGAAGGGTTAAGGATGCTCGATAACTTCCGCTGATCGTAGAGTCCAATGCAATACCAAGAATTTATATTGAATTCTATACTCCATGGTTATACTAAAGAAACGTTAGTCACAAAAACAGACACCCCTCGTTGTGTTTATGCTTCTTTTTAAAATTATATTAAATAAACATAACTATACATAAAATTACATCTAAACATATGAAAGTTTCGTTTCAAAGACGGGAGGACAGTACATTTTGAAGACTCTGCCATAATCCCGTTTTCCTCGGTTTTCCTCCGCTTTAATCTCCCCAACCGGAAACGGATGAGCATCCTTGCGTCAAATGCGGAACTTATGCGTGCATATAGCCTATTGCCAGGGCATGCTAATGGCCTTCCATGGTGATTGGCCTGCTAGAACCGCTCCCGGTATTCACATGCTCCCTCTGCATGTGTAATTGCGCGTCAACGCGGACAACAACGCAGAAGTATAAATGAAAACCAACGCGTAGTCTATATCGTTGAGGCTCTGGCGTAGATCCGACACAGAAGTATAAATCAGACTTAAGGCATGCAGTTTAAGGAGGATCTGATGAAGGAAGACAGAGACTAGGCAGAAGTTGTGATCAGCTGATCAAAAAAGCTAGAGATGATGACAAATCTGCTTACTTTGTCGGAGGTCGCAGATTTATTGAAGGAACAGAAGTTACAGGGTGAGAGGAGCCGACAGAGAAAGGACACATTTTCAATACTTTCTCAAGATTCTCAGAATTTCAAGTTCCTCAGTTACACTGAATGGTACAGTAGGCTCTGAACTCTACTCTAACATGCAGCTTCTGGGATAAAGTCAATAAGGAAAATGTATTTTGTCCAAATTGGAAACTTCTGAAATTTGAGATCACCAAATACTAAAGGAAATTTGGCAGCCGAATAGCCACCGAATACAAAAGAACTCAAGAAACCAAAATTATTGACAGACAATTTCAAAAGTTTTATTACAAGCTTTAATCACTCTGTGTATATTTACAACATTTTTAGTTTTGGCAAAGAAAGCTGTCACGTTTCTTAAGCAAATAAACCAATACATGAAATTTAAAGAAAAAACAAAACAAAAAATTTTTTAAAAATATTAAATGCAAGTTTACAGTTGAGTTCAAGACTGAGTTCAAGTTATAGCTCTTTCAACCAGTGACTGAAAACTGGTCTTCTTATTAGCATTAGAGTATATAAACAATTGCATAGGACAATGCAAGGCACAGTGTTGTAAGTGCACTTAAACTGAGTGAAGAAACAATCTCTATGCTACATTAAAGGCAAGTGAATGAAGGCTCATTCTTCCTCCTCTCTGTAGAGCAGGTTTGATTCATCAGCCCGAGGAAGGTCGCTAGCACCTTGCGGACTCTAGAAAGAAGTCCCTGAGGTCAAACTAAGGAACGACTGATGTGAAGAGCAATCACAAGAAATCAGTACCAGTTCTGGTGTCCAAAAGCATGGTCGTCTGAGAACTACAAGTTTTTGGTAAGTGGAGTGATGATATGGAGACTAGAACTGCAAGGTTTCAGTTCATTGCTTTGGCAGATGGTTAATATACCTATACATTGTTATGTCCCATGTCCAAAACAAAAAGGTAAGGGCTACACATAATATTGTCCAAATGATTTGACACTCGTTCCAAAATACAGTAGGGAACGTCCTCATTTTGAAAAGACCAAATAAGGCGGGACTACACACACGAGGGAAAAAAACAAGTTTGAAGAACAAAGCCATTTGTGTTTGAGCTGATCTTTAAAGGGGAAAATAAGGGGGTGGCTTTAGCCAGAAGAAAAACACAACAGTTAGACAGTGTACAAGCCTGGTTCTTAGTCAACACACCTGCATTTTAGCTGAAATAAGGAGTAAAATGTGTTTTTTTCACAGTTGTAAGATCATAATGAGTACTATGAGTGCCACTTAATAATAATACATATTAAAAGTAAACCTTTGACATTTAATTAATGATTAAAACTGAAATAATATATCAATTACTAAATGCATTTAGAAAAAAACAACTGGCAAATGGATAAGAAAAGCAATTTGAACATGCTTTATAAAAATATAATTTAAATGTTGCATTCAAAATATTTTATCATTACATTGATTTTACTAAATTGTTAATTTAATTTGAAAAGTGATTTATCAATATTAAAATTTTGGAATTAGTGATTAGTTACTTTTTATTTTTAAGTGGCACTTATGGTCCTCCATCGGCTCATTTTTAAAAGAGAACAAAGAGCATGTCTTAAAATGTGTATAGGCAGAGTAATTTGTGTTAAAATACAGAAAAAAACTTCTTTTATTCATTATTTTAGTTTATACTTAAAAAATCAAACTAAATGCGAATGAAAAATATAATAATTACAGCCCCATTATATGGCATAATTGTTCTGCACCTACATTGTATAAAGATCAAAGTCTGATGGCTCATAAAAATGTGACTAAGTAAACTTCGTGGCATCTCAGTTTTAAAAATGGAAAATTAAAAAAGTAAATATGAATGATTCATGGGCTGATGTTGTCACAATATACATTTCCCTTTATCCTGTCACCGACAGACTTCAGTCTCCACATAGTGTGCTTGATTGTCCATCTTTTTGAAGTATTATTGTTGGTGTCTTTGGCTGTGTATGCAACGGTTTATAAGTGTTTTTGCTAATCATTAGTTGCTAATTTTAAATGACCCAATGATTTGTGGTAAAGATGCACTTCTTACACTTGCGCTCTTCCTTCTGCTCTACCTCTATTGATGAGTTGGCCGTCCTCCAGAGAATTTCCCTTATTAACTAGCTCGAACTGCTGAAGCATTGACTCCAGAAAGAGCACAATATTGATTTGAGGTGACTGAGAAAAAAACAGCTTGCATGGAGGAATGGATTTTCATTTTTTCATAAGCCTCAAGAAACCATGTAATATATGGCCCAGAGCTGAATCTAAAACGTTTGTTTGATTGGAGATTGGCGACGTCGCGCCATGTCGGTTCAAGTAACCGCAGTCCAGTCTTAAACTTCTTTGGCTTGAGAAGTGAATCTTTTAAGGCACTTGTTTTGGAAGCTCTCCACGAGACACACAAACCGAGGGCAAGACCGCTCATTGTCCTGAGGGACAACAGGCGGATGGAGAAAGGAAGGATGTACAGCAGACTGGAGGCGGTTTAGGGTCTGTTACATTGCCTGAAGCTTTGGAGGACTGTGGGTTTTCACAGTTGGAGATGTTTTATCCTCACACGATAGCACAACATCTCCTGCAGGCTACGCAGCCCCGTTTTGGTTTCTTAGGGCTGAAGATTGTCAGGATGGCCTCATCAAACACTGTCTTTAGTCCCTTCTGAGTCAATGCCGAACACTCCAGATAGCACTGGGCTCCAATCTGGGGATAGCAATATATAATAATAAGACAAAACACTCAGCTTTAGGTTAAAGGATAGTTCACTCAAGTACTCTGTCATCATTTACTCACCCTCATGTTGTTCCAAACCTTTTTCTTCCATAGAACACAAAAGGAAAAGTTTAGCAGAATGTCAGAGCTGCTCTTTTACAAGGACCGCAGTGACCAGGAGCAATCAAGCTCCTAAAATCATTATCAACGCTTATAACTTGTCCTCTTATAAATTTAACTGTTTATTCACAAAAAAAATTGCCTTGAAAATATGGTCACCAGTCACTCACTGAATAGGAAAAAAAAACCCAGCTCAAACATTCTGTCATTCTTTTTTGTTCCGCATGAGAAAGAAAGTCATACAGGCTTGGAACGACATAAGGATGAGACAGAATTTACATTTTTGGGTGAACTAATTATTTCAGTGCTTTGACACACAGTGGTAATAGTTTCATAAATCTGTTTTTGAAACCTGGACAGATCAAAAACAAACAACTGACAATTAAGTCAAACCACTAAAATATGAAAATCCCATCACCTCTCGGGCTAGTTTGAGGCCTTGTTCATAGGTCAGGGGTTTCTCCTTCATCTGGAGCAGACGTGCCAGTGTCTTTGGGTCATCTCGCAAGTCAATCTGAATTAATTGAAATAAATTTCAATAAATAAATGCCAGAATAAAAATAAAATGTTCTAGGATCTTTTCCTGGGTTCAAGCTCCTCAGCAGTCCATAAATATTACCTAATCTCAATATTTTATCTAATAACAATTTTTATTACTATCATTATTTATAATATTATTGGTTGTTAATGAATATAAATACAACATATCATTTTTTTCAATAACAATAAAATGTATTCATATCATTTGATCTGATAATTAAATATAAACAACAACAACAACATTATTATTATTAATAAAAAAAATCAAATCACTGTCTGAATTAGAAACTCTTGCACCTGTGTTCCAATGAGGATGTATGGCACATGAGGCATGCAGGATTTGAGCTCAGGTACCCATTCCTCCTGAACATTGTGATAGGAAGCTGGATTCACGACGGAGAAGCAGATGAGAAAGACGTCTGTGTTGAGGTAAGAGAGGGGCCGCAGCTGATTGTAATCCTCCTATAACACATGAGGAAGATGACGAGTGAAGTAAGACCTGCTTTAGACTCTGAAATATGATTCCAAACAGATCATTTGGAAAAACTAATTATAAGATAAAAAGTGCAGATAATTAATTAAAAGGTTAAAGCTTCTAAATCAGTGTTTCCAACAGTTCTTTGTAACAACCTCATCAGTCAGACTCAGTTTACATATCAGTATAAATATATTTATTGATAATAATAAGAAATGTTTCTTAGGCAGAAAGCCAGACAATTAGTATGATTTCGGAAGGATCATGTGACACTGATGGAGTAATGATGCTGAAAATTCAGCTTCACCATTACAGGAATAAATTACATTCTAAAATATATTAAAATATTTATTTTAAATTGTAATAATATTTCAAAATACTAGTTTTACTACTTTTTTTTAAATAAAAATGCAGCATTGCAGAGCATAAGAGACTTTGCTAGAAACCTTACAGACCACAAACTTTTGAATGGTAGAGTAAATGAAAACCAGTCAAACTGTAATTTAATTTTTACAGGTTTAAGTACAACTTGGTATGCATGTACCCCTGTTAGGAGATCACCAGACTAAACCACTGCATGTAAAGAAGTTTCATAATATCTGAGTATTTTATATTGGCCATTTAAAAGTGCATATTAAAAATGAGGGCCCTGAATGTTCTGGTAAAATAAAAGTAACAAGTTGAGCATCATTAACATCTATGACTTTATTCTGTCTCTTATTATGAAATGCAAATGAACATAAATAATTTACATTAGGCTTTTAAAGTGTCAGTGCCAAATGACAACTTTGCACCAGCGCCAGCATCTTGTAAAAGTCAGTTCTTCTTGAGTGCAATTGATCTCTTACTCAGTGATCAATAGAAGAGAAGGGCCAAACATCACACAAATGCTCCTCTATATCAGTGAACAGCTTAAAGGAGTAGACGTGCTGAATTATATAACTTTCATTTATACAGCAATGTGCTGCACACTACATTAGTCAGTCTGTTCAATTCTGAAACACAGCAAATATGTATCATTACAGCTCATACTGTCCTTGCCACAGCGATATATCCTAAGAAACATTTACATAATTATGCTGAACAGAAATACCCACACTTTAGCTTTCTTTATTACTTTTTATTACTAAAACAAAGTAAAAATAATTGAGCCTCAGTCAGTGCATTGTTGGTAAATATGTATATTTGCAAATTGGTACCCTAGCTCTTCATGCCAGTCTAGTGCCGTATATGAGACATCTATTGTAAAATATGCACATATTTCTATTCTCCTTGTACATATTGCATGGTTTTGCATATAAAAGAATTGTTTATTCCCTCATTATTTATTCAAATATATACTCTGTAAGAAACTCCGTACATATTATTAAATGAATGCAGCCCCCCAGTGCAATGTCAGCAACTGCCAAAGTCAATATAGTCAATGATAGACTTTTCCCTGATAGGAATAATAGAATTCATTATAAGGGCAATCTTAACAAGCTGACAGTAATGATCAATCATAAAAACGGAATAATTATCTGACTTTAATTCAGATAATAATATATATATATATATATATATATATATATATATAATATATATATTATATATATATATATATATAATAATTATTTAAATGATAAACTTTCATGATTGATGAAAGATATATATTTAATTATTATATATATTTTTTTATAATGATTGAAATGCAGTAACAGCTATACACAAATGTCAAAATGCCTCATTTCTATTTATTAGATTGGTGATGGTGTCAAAAATTTGGGGAAATGATACAACAACCAAGCCAGTGTTGATTGTTGATTGTTAACTAAAACTATATATATATAAATAATAATTTTGGTAATTGAAATAAATTAAATGAAATTAATTGAAAATATTAGATAAAAAAAGTATAAAGTAGAAATGTTGCCTTTTCAACTAACTAAAATAATTACTAAAATTACAAAAACTAAAACTAATAAAAATGACAAAAGCACATATAACACATTTTATAAAACTTTAAAAAGCGTTTTTAGTTAAAATTTTAGTTCTGAATTAAAAAAACTAAATACTATATAAAAAACTAAAATAACTGTCTGACATGGTACATAGAAAAGTTAGAAACTAAAGCTAATTTGGATGTTACACAGGCACTGGATAGAAAGAGGGGAGGAGAATCATATGAACAAGTTCTTTGTTTATGTTCAGATGTTGTAATCTGTTGCATTGTATATATTCCAGGATTATCTCTTAACAACTGGGATCCAATAATATGGGTATTGCAGGGACGGCTGATTCTGTGATGCCTTTAGACACACAAGATAAGTAAACCGCTGGGCTTTAGATGCATTTCTTCAGGCTGTATCTGACTAGTCATGTGAATTTATTTTTGAAGAATCACTGCAATAATAAGCCAAAATCAAAGTCATTATGGTGGGCTGATAGTGACAAAAACAACCCAGCCTGTGGTTTGTTATAATTTCAAGTCACTGCTTGCAGCTTTATTTACAACATTATTTAAAACAGGCTGTACATTCTGCCATTAAACGCGACTGTGAATTTAAATTCAGAATTAGACGATGCCACAACGTCACTTGTTTTGTTTTTTAAGAGTATTTATGTAAATTCCTTTGCCATTTTTGAAATGATGAAATTATACTGTATTTAGTAGGGAATGTTGAAGTAAACCTAGTGAAAAACATAAATTTGTTTAGTGTCAGGTTTGTTGCTGTACTTGCTGTTGTTATTTGGTAACAACAGTAAATGTATGAATGAATTTAAATGCAGTGTAGTCAGTCTTATTGAGGTTTTGTTATTGCGTGAATAATGTTTGAAATCAAAATGAAAAGATCTGAAATGCATGCTATAGATCTTTTTGTGAATGATTTATCCATGCATATGCTACATTTTTATTTTTTGACCTTGTAATTTTAATCAAAATATCATACTTAAAGCTGCAGTCGGCAAGTCTGGCAGATTGAGTGGACTTAGGCCCCATCCACACTACTGCGTTTTAGTTTAGAAACAGAGAATTAAAACGAATACGATCTCCGTCCAGACCAGCGGTTTAGCTGCGATCTCCGTCCACATTAAAACGACTGAAAACGCGGATCACTTGACCATTCACCTACTGGCATGCGCGTGCCGGTGTAAACACAACACAACTTCATTGATAAAATGATCCCACCATGCGCTGGTTCTTCCCGGCTTAACCCAAAACCGATGCTCCATGTACGGTCGATACCGCCGCTGCACACAGCATGGGAATTGTCACAGATGGCTGGAATAATAGCTTGCCTCCGGCGTATGTAGGCAGTTAACGTTACAGCATCAGGTAAGGATACGTCATGACTGATGACACCCAATCAGAGAGCCGAGCGCGAGCGTCTTGCGTCATCGTTTCTAAAGTCCTCCGTTTTGGCCCGTCTTCACTAAAACGCCCTCCGGAGATTCAAAACGCAAAACGGGTCTGCAGCGTTTTTAAACTTCTCCGTTTTAGGTCTTCGTTTTTGCCGTTTTAGTCTGGACAAGAGGTGCAAACGTAGCAAAAGGTCTCCGTTTCTAAACGAAAACGTAGTAGTGTGGATGAGGCCTTAGGCAAAATTTTGAATGTTTACAACTCTCAAGCCCCTCCCCCACTATCAGCGAATACCCTCCCACCAAGTTCGTGCTCGTCAGTGCGTGTGCACCAGATATACTCACCAACGCGCCCGTCTCATCAGCATTCATCAACACCATGGAGTATTTGGAGGTATGCTGCCCTGGCTAATCTACCGATAGATTGCAATTGCTAACGTCATTTATACCCTAAATGAGCTTTCGCATCACTCTTCTTACTTCCCGAACTTCAGTTGTGCAGTGAATGTAACGTGCCGAGGGTGGCGTGTGCCGATCTGTATTGACAGTCAGATTCAACCCCCCTGCGCTGATTGGACCATGATCGGGAGCGGTGGATTTTTGCAACAAATAATGCTCCCGTGAGTAGAACTGTTTTTTCTAAAACCACTTTATTTATGTTGTTCTGTCGGATTATAGTGTTGATTTCACTGAATATGATCAAAAAAAATTTGCAGACGGCAGCTTTAATCTTCCGGTAAAATGACAGAATTCTCTCTGGTGACGTATGTCGGACTTCTTAAATATTATTGTCCGTTGGTGTGGATAATAATACAGTTATTGTTCTTGGTGTGAACGGGCCTTACTCGGGTTATTAAGCAGATTGGCTATTGGTAATATATAGACCTCAGAAACATTAACTTACTTGTCCAGCAGTATCGTACAATCCCAGTAAGTGCTGCCTTCCAGATACTGTTACATTCACTGTAAAAAAATCAAAACAAAACAGATTCATTATATATGTAAATTAGAAGAACAGTGCATAATATTTCTGCAAAAACTGCTGTATCACATCCCTCTGATGTACTTCCAGAACTCTGAACCTGCTGTTTGGTTGTGGGTGGGAACGGAGGTTGATTTGCAACAGGACAGCTGTCAACAGCAAGGGGTGACCGCTTTTGGAACACAGGGAGGAAAGAACGGTGTGTGCGTGCATACATATTTCATTCTGTGTTGTGGGTGATGAGGGGGAGAGAACGGCTGTGTTGACACAAGTAAAAGGAAAAAAACCCAGACAAGTCAAACTTTTGTCATCAAACAACATGCAATAAAGGACCACTGCTGAGAACAGGAAAACAGCTGATCTCAACATTTCACTGAGGTATCAAACAAACTGCAGTTACTATCCACTGTGTGCCACACTCATCTCAAACTCAATGTTTTGAGCATGTAGTGGTTTGCTATGGCTGATAAACTTTAAAGGAATGTGTGAGAAAAGAAAGAAAGAGAGAGCGGATAAGAAAAAAGCTGAATAGTAGCAGCACCACCAGATCCTTAAGACCTCAAGCACCTTCTGAGATACTTTGAACTGAATTCAATCATCTCAACTCCATGATGGCCTGACACACTGATGCCTGAGATGACATAATTAATGCTTAGGATCTTATCCAATTTTTGATAGCTCAAAAACTGTACTGTCTGAGCCAGATACCCATGAATGCTTCCAACATGGCCAATGTAATGACCTTCCAGTCATGAAAATTGTGGACCGAACCAAAGCACTTCCTGCAAACTATAGCTCTGGCTGGCTGCCTGGATGAGTCAAGACGTTTCTGGAAAAGGAGAATACTGACAACCTCTCCAACGTTCCTCGAAAACAAGCCCAGCATAATGTTTAGAAGAAATTCACGACAGATGATTCAGATTAAACACTCCAATATTGTGACAATAAAAATATGGCAATGCAGGGTTTGAGCATATGACCACCACTGACTACCAAAATAATTTGATCTTTAAAATCGAGGCTCTCCATTTAGCCTGCTGCCTTCAAGCTTAAAAAATGACAAAAAGCACCATCAAAAACTATAAAAGCAGTTCATACAACTTGTGTGTCATATTACAAGCCCACTTAAGTCATATGATTGCCTTGTGATAGTATCAATGTCAAATTCATGAACAAATTGTTTGACTTGAACTGTCCCATAAATAATGTTTCTTATGCTAAAATAGCGTATATATGTCAAGGTTGGTTCAGCCAATGCGCATGTCAGGGCACTGACTGTTTCGGTTTCCATTTCTCTTGTAACAACAGATGCAGTGATGCGATGACTTTACCAATTGCCTTTTGGGGTGTATTCTATAATGTGTGTTGCAGTTTCTTTTATTGATAATAATACAAGTGGATCGTCTTTGCATATACAGTCTTTTGAATATTGTAATCCAGTTCTCATTTGAGAACAGCTCATTTGAAGGAAAGATTATCATGGAATATTAAGTGAAATTTGAGTTCAGAAAGCTGGAAATGTAGCGCAAGTCATGGGATGCACTTTAATGCCAATTCTTTAGTACTAAGCAATTTTGAGGGAATGAATCTTTTATTTCAACTTGCAAAAAAATAATGTCAATAGCATATGACTTTCACAATATTTTATTATGAAAAAAGTTGCTTTGTTCCCCAACAGTTTCTAAACTTGGTATACTGAAAGCATAATTTGAATGAACCTAGTCAGTTATAAACAAAATATGAAATCCTAAAAGACACTAAAAAGCCCTGAAGACGTGCTTATGATAACTTTACTGCTTCACTAGACAGGGCATAATGTTTGTTTCATAAATTATGATTACAAGAAGGGACTACGCAGCCCTTTTAAAATTCAAATCTTACACTGCTTTGAGCTATTGCTAATCTCAATGCTAATTTTAACAATCATGTGCCCAACACTGGGGACAAGAGACAAATTCAAAGCAGCACTAGCCCTAATGCTCCTAGCTTAGCTGCATGTATGAACAAGGGGTCACTGAGGAGCCACATGGACAGTGGTGTGCAAGAACCTCCAGGGTGGTGTTTTGCTGAAAGAAAGGGGCGAGGTATTACAGCTGTGGGAATCCAGCCCAGTGGTGTTTTGATTAGATGTGCTTAGAAGATCTTTCCCTGTAGACAGTGAAGATGGACCTGAAACAATGGCCTTGATTCCACCACTGCTTATCAGCTACTCCTACAAGTCTTTTTACCAGCACGATTCTCTTTCCCTCCTGGGGCCAGGCTAAATAAGGTGCAAACACACAAAAAGTTTTTCCTCATTTACTGATTCTTTCTTTACCTACATATGAGGAGAACTACTAATACAAAACAAGGCTGAGGTGAAAGTTTAAGAGAAGTAGAAGCGTAGAAGCAGGTCGGTGGAGACAAAGAAGGGTTAGTGGCTGTGAATCAGGCTCTCAGCTGTTCTCTCCTGTCAGCTGCTTTTCCCCATGAGACTCGAGCTCTCGGCAAATCCCAGCCCCCATTCTGGGGCCTGGAGAAAAATCAATGTTGGGTTACAGTCTCACTCAAGACTAACCCACTGCTGTGAAACGTGATTTAGGGCGCCAGAAGCACCCACGTCCTTCCAGGCCAACCTTCTCACCTCTTTTCTCTTTCACAGACAAGCCCGTGACATTAGAGTCAGCCTCTATCTGCATTCAAGAGCTTTATCCAATAAAAACAGTATGGTGAATTGTATAGATACTCACATGCCAAGAGACTGCAAATTTAATTTAGACACTTTCCATTCCAGCACAGATGCATTAAGTCTCAAGCACTAACCATTTACTGTCGGTCCTTTCACTGCTCAATCGCAAATGACACCCATTCTTCCATGGTGGACTGTCGTCCACCATCCAGTTCAGCAAGTTTCCCATAAATTCCCATGTATTGGTGTGTTACCTGAAATCTGGTAATCAGTGTGTTGTGCAGCATTCAGAATTGAACTGAGAATGCCTAAAAAAAGTTGGCTCATTTTTTGAAACAGTCTAAACATTCTCTATACTGTATAAGTGCAATTGTCACTGTTTTATGTGACATCACAACTCTATTGCATGTCTAAAAACATCTAGTAACTTACCCAAAAAATTTCATTCATGCTTCAAAGCCAAGTTATTTTGTCAGTAAATTGGCAAATACCACCAAAATGAGACCATGGCAAACCCTGGAGATGATTGTTACACAAATAAACATTTTGTTGACACTGTACATTTTGTCTTGCTGAATGCCATTTTGTATCAAACTGAGCTATTTAGACACTTATTTCAGCAGGTTGTTTACTGGACAAAAGTCAGTTCTGTATTAAACAGAAAAAGAATATGCATATTTGTACAGTTACAGTATATTTATTTTTATAGCAATGTGTTACATGTAAACAAAAACATTTAATGTGAAAGATATTTATGAAATATACCTGTATGTCGGATAGATTTTGATAATTTTAATGAATCATTTTGCATGTGATTAATAATGTTGCATGTGAAATTTTTTTGTGAAGTAACGATTTACTGTAAATCAACTCATCAGCTTTGGTCATTTAGTTACTTTGAAATTATTGTATACAATTGTACTTAATCTTTTACACATGCCAAAACACATGTAATTTGCCCGAATGAATAAGAAATTAAAATCTGATCTTATTGTTTTGAGAATTGAGCCAAAATTCCATTTCAATTCCTGAAATTTAATTTAGTAAACAGGATGCAGAACTGCAATAGAAATTTGAATGTAAGGAAGTAGAATTCTAAATGTTGACTTTACAAATCCTTTCAAAATAGTTTGAAAAGATAGACATTCTTTAATTCTTGTAAATCATATTTATGTACATAATTTCCTACGAAGTATTCTATAAGATATGCTCTTCGACCAAGAAGCAAAAGCTTTACGTCGACATGCCAAATATATCCAGTATGTGCTTGCAGTGTGATGTATAAATGGGTTTGTATGTTTTTCGAGTGGTTGGCATTCCTGAAGTGTGATTTCTAAAGAAGCTTGTACCGCTAGTGTTCATTTAAAGGCATTGGTGGGTCAAAGGTCAAAATAAGCCACATGCAGGGTTTCATCCTAATTTTAATTCCTGTTGCTGCAGAACTGTGCTTGCCAAAGGTTCGAAGTGTACATAATCTACACATTTTGCATAGCATAACTAAAAAAATGCATTAATGTGATTAATCTTGCATTCTGAAGCCAAAAGAATATGTAAGGCCCTTACACAGCACTTGTTATAAGATTAAGCATTGCCTGTGAATGTTTTGTGACAGTACTACTTTCACTCAGCAAAACATTAAATAGGCTTAACCACTCACTGTAGATACCCCACTAATTGTGAGCTTTTATTTAATTTCTTATTTATGAATAGGGATGGGTATCGGTTGGGTTTTATTCGATACCAGTACCTACTCGGTATTTTTTAAACGGTTCCGGTGCTTAAACGGTTCTTAAATCGGTACTTAAGAAAATGAAACCGCACACACTTTATCAAAAAATAATACCCTTTAATTTACAGGGCCAAACTGGACACAAAATTAACTTAAACTTTTAAACAATATAAATACAAGTAACATATGGTAATAATAAAACCAATATAAAATAAAAATTCATATTTACATAATATCAAATGAAACAATATTGTATCAAACAATATAATAATACTGGAGATTAATAGAAATTACTAGCAGGCAGAGCTGCCAACTCTCACGCATTGACCGTGAGACTCACGCAAATGACCCCTTTCACACAGAAAAATCACGGACAAATAGGACACTGACACCGACAGAGAAGGTTACTTTTGATATGGAGGAACAAATCCACAGCTGTCAGATTCTGTCAATATGTTTACGAGATTCACACAATAAATAACGTTTTGGCTCTTTGAAATGTGACAGATCGCTGTAGCGCGTCAGTTCAAACGGCACGTGATACAGTAGCCTACAAATCCACTGCTTCTTAGCGTTGAGTGAACCTATGAAAGAGAACATCTCTGGTTACTAGTGTAACATACCTATGTTCTCTCAATAGGGAACGAGACGCTGCTAAGCTCCTCGCGCTGCCGACCAGCTTCCTTTTTCGGCAGAGAAATCTGAGGAGCAGATGGCGCGCGCGCGCCAACATAATATGACGACGTGTAAACAACTGCGTCGATGCGGCGCGTAATTTTACACGTGAAATGCCAAACCTTGCGAGAAAGAGCGCGCATGCGAGACAGAAGAACTGTGCTCCAAACTGTGTAGCGCACGCACGACGGTCGACGGAGAGGGAGAGAGCGAGAGACCTTGCGTGTGTGTGTGCGTGTGTGCTTAATGAAGTTAGGCACCGAAATCAGGCACCGAAATTTTCGTTCTTATTCGGTCTGGTTACTACCGTTTACGTCGGAACCGGTTCCCTATTGGCACCGAGTTTCGGTACCCAACCCTATTTATGAATGCTCTCTCATTTTTTTCTCAATAATTAAATTATCTAGAACTAATTCATGTGAGCTTTAGAGGTATATACTCAAGTAAACATGTACCGCTAAGTAAAAATGGCAAGTTCAAAAGAAGGTTTACTTCTTCCAACCAATTTCAACTTTTGTTATTTCCACTAACCAACCACTAACCAAATGTGACATGTTTATACCACTAACCATCAAACCACATGCATATTATGGGGCAACAAAGAATAAAATACAACTTCAAATCAAAACCAGAACAAAACTCAACAGAACTTTTCTGGGTGTTTCTGACTGGTATTAATTAACTAGTATGGATGTCAAGTGTTAATAAGCACTGATAGGCTATTGTTTTATTTATGACTTATCTCAAACACAAATAGTTTTATTTTGTACAGAATATTCTTGCTTATGGTGATTTTTAAAAAAACAACATTCAAAGAACTTAGGTGTTTTTACAGATCTGCCAATCCAAGGATAGAAAATGCAAACTGCTACTTTCCTATCCAGCCCCTGACTAAAAAAAACTTTAGCTTTACAGCTTTAAATGCTGTAATATGGCATTTCAGTATTGACCATGTGGGAATATCTACAATGCAATATAATTGGCGGATTAGTTGATTTTGTTAGGGGAGCCACACTAGACGATGACTTATCTCAAACACATTAGCAGGCACTGTGTCATGGCCCGGGAATGTCATTGGTTTGTTTTGGACAAGGGAATTCTGATCCCATGGGATTTATTGACGGAAACCATAGTCCCACATACTCCTGAGTTGAGCTTTGACTCTAATAGGTTGCAATCACAGTGGTTCTGGTGAAAAGAATATAATGTCAGTTCACTCCTGACGATTATATATTATATTTGGCCTTATTTACAGAGTTATGTCAGCAAAAGTATGGAAGCCACCAACACAACCAAATAAAAATAGATTGTTTAAACAACATACTAGCTGGAAAGGTGAAATGCTGTACTAAAATATATCATCTTCAGTACACGCCTGTTTCAAAGTTTGTGGTCAGTAAGATTTTTTTTTTTATTAATAATTTTATCCAGCAAGGATGCATTAAATTGATCAAAAGTGACAGTAAAAAAAAAATCCTGACATGAATGTTTCACAAATATATTAAGCAGTTGTTTTGAACACTGATAATAATAATAATAATTAAGGTTTATTGAATTATATTTTATTTAAATCGTTATATACTACTATATTATCTTGATGAGCATAAGAGACTTCTTTCAAAAACATACGAAAATCTTACAGACTCCAAACTTTGAACAGTAATATATATTAAAACAAAACTGTATTTAAATTATTTAATTCTTTAAACAATATAAATATATATCCAAATACCTGCTGGTTGGATTCCTCAGTTCACAATTTTAGTTCATACATTTAGAAAAAGACGCATACTTATTATATTTCCACTGATAATTTGGTTGGTGTATTCCCAATGTGTTATATTGCAAACTGTTGAATTACTGCTGGAGCATGAATGGTATAAATGCAGAGTTTTTCATTTAAGACCAATTCTAGCAGAGCAGCACAGTAAAGCTTTCAGTGGCCTACAATGCGAGCTCTGTGCTCTTTAGCCTGGACATTAAGCCACTATGTGACAATTCACTGCTTTATTATGATGCTGTGTTAAGGCCCCTCTCAATATGGGGACAGTAGTGGGGCATAATATGAATGTAAGTGATTGATTGGCACTAGAAGAATATTGTTACTGTTCTCCCTCAATTTCCCTTTCACTCTCTCTATAATACAAGTGCTGTAAAGTGCTGACACAAAAAAAAACCCACTGCTTTCTGGATGGGCAATATAAAATGAATTCTAATGCAAATCTCAATTGCTGATATTCAACATAGAACAACTGAGTATTTGATGGACACTAAATGGGTTTTACCAAATTAAAACCTACATGCATTTCTACTTTCATGTACTGTAATGATGGCATTCTACCTATAAAGTGCTTCTACCTTTTACATACCATGCATTCAATGTGTTTGCAGCACAATAATGGAACCAACTAAAAATGCCTTTAATTTCCTTATAGGAAATAAAAATTGAAAATAAAATACACACCACACCTTTAAAAACCATAAGGTTAGATGGTGCTCTGTCCGGCTCTTCATTCCTTATTTTTCCTTAACATGTCTCCATTCAAATTTTTGGTCTAAGTGTCCTCTGGACGGCCTCCACATCATAACTCATCAGCTTCATTTAACCAGAGGAGTTGACCAAGAATCACACTCCTTGAAAATCTTTCCATCTCATTCAACTCCCAAGAGTTTAAAAGTTTTACTCACTCCTTGAATTAGTTCAGCCTGTCTTTATGTCTTGAGCCTGCAATGACCAGCTGGAGAAAATTACAACACAGGATACTATTAAAACCTCATAAAAAGGAAACTGCCCAGATACACATGCCTTATTTGATCAAATTGCACATTAGAAACAAAGAAAAAAAGGAAAGAAAATAATTTGACAATACCTGCTTTAAAGTTTTAGAGCTTTCACAAATGAGAGAGTCAATTCTTTTAATTTTCACAAAGATTTTTTCCATTCATCATTTGAAGATTGCAGGATAAGAGACTTTGCGAAATAAGACAATCTCTCTCCTCCCTTTTTCTCTCTAGTCTGTAAAAATGATAACTGTTCCCACTGCTAATAACACCAAAAGAAAAAAAGCCTACTAAAGTCTACTTTAGCACTCATCACTTTAAAAGTGTTAACAAGCAATTTTGAAATTTTCAGCTTAGAATTTTGGAGTGCTTGGGAGAACCGAGAAAGGGAAAACTGATTTGTTGGTTATATTTCTTCCTTTAAGTTAACTCTTTGTTTTGGCATACATTGTATTTATGAGGGAATTGCCCTGCTGTTCTCACAGAGCTGTACCACTTTCAGAGGATGTTGAAGCTGACCTGTCTGCCACTGTGTAATTAGGACTTGACCCTCATATGATTCTCAGAGCATGCATGTATGATGTCTCATTGGGGCTTTCCTTTGTAAATAAACCAAAGCCTTATGCTGTCGTGACTCGTGCAGATATGCGTGAGAGTCAGAGAGAACGAGCGAAAAAAAAATTAATAGATGGCAAATGATTGGCAACACATTTGTGCAAAACACTGTGGTTCCACATAGATGCATAAAGCACAGTATTGACAGCGCGTTTAGATCTCGTCTGCTCCTGTGATCAACAGGTTGCCGGCACGCGAGCTCTGATCCGTCTTGCGGAACATAAGCTGTCTTTGACGTCCCTAGCCTTAAGAAACTACCGTAAAGAAGTTTTAAGCACATAATAACAAACACTTAATTATTTTTGCATTATTATATAATTGTTGATTAACCTAAATTAGCGGAGGCATACCCTCCCCCCGTACCCCGTTTCTACTTTTTAGTCTGTCGGCCCTGCAGTCCTCGCTCTGGCAGTTGATATCTCCTCTTTCAGACGGCTATTCTTGGGACCGTCCCCTACCCGACTGTATGGGGTAACGTTAGACAAGGATTAGGCATGCTGTAAACTTCACTTCATCAACAGGGATTGCAGTTGAATGCTTTGAGCTAGAAACCAACATACCTGCGTAGTGATCGAATACAGTTGGCACATATTCCTCGGGAAAAGCATCATTTGCGTAACTCATCAGCAAACAGGTTTTTCCCACCGCTCCATCGCCGACCACAACACATTTCAACATCTTCTTGGTCGTAGTATCGACAGGATTGCTGTTACTGCCTCCATCCTCAACCGCGTCCACTGCATTCTGCCTTCTTTTCGAGCTGAGAGTAGGCATGATAGTTGGACAAGTCCAGAAACTATATATTCACCACAGGTAGCCAAGTCTGTCGACAGAAACAACAATCTTTGAGACGTTAATCTTGGTTTGACCAGTATAAACACTCGAGTTTACGTGTCGTACGGTGAGCATGTAAATCCGTCAATTAGGTGACCCACGCTTTAGCTCGCGCTTCCGAAACAATCCGGCGCCATCGAGAGCAGCTTCATGAAAACTCACGATAACTCCTACAACTTGCATTCCGTCATTTTACATTTTCCAGGTCCTACGACGAAACCAATACAAAAGCCGTGTCTGTGACCCTGGTTTAGCCTACCCCCTTCATACTCCAAACAGCTTTCCACAGCTACGCATCGTCAGTGTCAGGAAATCATTGGTTTCCTTGCGAAAATGCCATATTAGGCAGGAGTGGGCTGGGAACAATAGGGGCTCTGTCCACAGCCTACTCAGACAGGGGACTTCAGCGGCTCAGGAGGGGCGGGAGAGAGGACGTCCCCAATCTAACTGCATTTCCGAAAATATGGCGCCACAGCCCACATTGAAGGATAGCTTGAGATGGTCTTTCTTTCTTTCTTTTCTTTCTTTCTTTCTTTCTTTCTTTCTTCTTTCTTTCTTTCTTTCTTTCTTTCTTTCTTTCATTCTTTCTTTCTTTCTTTCTTTCTTTCTTTCTAAGAAATTCACTTTGTCAAGCAATACTGTAATATAGGCTAATATAATAATAATAATAATATATCTGTAGTTTCGTTCAAATTAATTTATTCGATGTTCCTTTTCTTTCAGTAGCGGCAGTCTCGTGGTGATAAACTGTTTTAAGCTAATTCATGCAGAATGTTGGTGAAACGATCATTGAAAGTTTTAGGCTATAAAATATTCGCTATTGATATTGGCGTAGTTTGAACAATTAAGATGGTATTATTAATTTACTGTAACCCTGACTGCATCATGGTATCACTAAATCCATAGCACCGGGCATCGAAATTCCTGTGCCAGTCAATTGTTATTGCAGCTGGCGTAATTTAGAGCATCTTCATAATTTTGAGGTCGGGCAAGTCTGTATGCAACTGATATCATTAAGGCTTCCTTCCTTCCCCCTGTTCATGAAGTATCGCATTCTGCTACTGTGAGTGTTCAGTTCACTTTTAGTAGCCTATAACTCTGACTGAGTTTTTAATGTTTCTAAATCGCGCGCAATTGGCGCCATCTGTTGCATGAGACTATTCCCATGGCACCGGGCATCGATGTCGAGATTCCTGTGCCAGTCAATTTTTATTGTTACAGTTTGCAAGTGCGCAGGCGCAGACCAGGGGAGCGCGGAGCCTGCAGAACTCAGTGCGAGCGCTCTGTGGTACAAAGGACCCATAACAGTCAGGCACGGCGCAGCGTTACAATGATCTTCTCCATCCCACCGATAGATTCCCATCCCGCCTACATCACTTTTACGACCAGCTTCCACCAAGTCCGCGAGCCTGACCGACACTGCCCGACCGCAGAATGCACGGGGGAAAAAGAGGACTGGTGGCACCACAGAACACTTTTTTGGAAAATATTGTCCGTCGCTCAAGTGGTAAGATGATCGGTTTCTTCAGATTGCAGTACCTGATGAAGCAAAGAGGGAAAGTCTTATGATGTCTTAAGATATGTATAACATCTTTCTCGCTTTCTTTAACTTTAATAGTGTATTTGCTTAGAATACGCGTAAAAACAAGCTTGTACGTTTCTTTCTATAAAAATGGGAAACCTAATCTGATCAAAGTAAGCTTGAATATTTGCATACGACGCAACTATACGTATAGTCACTTCTAGATACTCTTCTTTATTGACAGTTTAATAAAAACTTTATTTATAATTATATTAACTAATATTAATGCTTAATATTAAAAAGAGCTGCAAAACAGGGAAACAACCGTGAGCAAAACATGATCGCAACATTATAATAATAGTAATTAAACACTGTTAATAGCACATTGCCCAATTGCTTCTTAAAACATTAACTTTCTACTTTTGCTGCCCATTATTAGCAATAATGCATCAATGCATAATCTATTCCTCAAAGAATTCTAAATTTCTTTAATCTAAATTTTCACAAAAATATTAAGCAATATAATAATAATGTCATATTTTTTGATGACATCTACAACGTATATTCGGGATGAATCTCGCACGGGGAAACATTTATTTGCGTCAATTGACGCTTGTGAAAAGTGCGTGTATTTTGTGTGGAGTCTCGCCAACAGCCATTTCATCACACTAACAACCTTTCTAGCTACGTGTTAAACTTTAAACCAACTATTACTAACTACTACCTAAACTGGTACTTCAGGTTCACAGAGTTGGATGGGAACTTCACTATTATAATAATCAATTATTTTATTTTTAAGTTAAATTATGCATTGTAATCACTTTTTAATAGCATGCATTTTCAGTTTCATCAGTAAAATGATTATTATCATTACTGTATTATTATTAATTTCATCCAAGTAGTCAAAGAGGGTCTAGAATCATCACGGCTTTATCTACATGTTCATTTCTCAATTGCTTATATCATTAAATTTAATCATAGCAAAAGTTGATACTGTTTTTCTTGGCTGCTTTGCGGTGGATCTTCTCATTTGTTAAGGGCTTGTCGCCTGTAGTGTGAATTGCAGTCGTTTTGTGTCACATACATTTGCCATGTGAATCTGCCACAGGACTTCACCAGCAGAGGTCACACATGATTACTGCATCAAAAGCTATTAATATCCCTGCACACAAATACACAGACTTAAAAGTTCAAGGCATAAATTTGGAGTTTTTGTATATTGAGACCAGTCTGTTCTGTCTGATAAACTGTGTGTGTGTGTGTGTGTGTTTTCATGTGGTACCCTCAGCTCATAATACCATGCCCTGACATTTGCTGTGGGCAGATCTCTGACCTCAAAGGGTCTCCGCGGATCTCCCACACACTCTTTACCAAATCTGAGGCAGAGTTTGTATCTTTTGAGAAAAAAAGGCTCTACATTATTTGTTCTTTTATAAATCCTGATCACAGTCACTGTTTTAACGAGATGCTGATGTTTGTATTCTGGGAGCTCCCCTGTCACTGTGATCATCTTTTAATGTTTAATCAATGCAGTAAGTGGAAGAATTTAGAATTCCAGTTCAGATGAAGTTGTTAAGCGCATCTCATGTTGTTTTTGGACATCCTGCCTCATCTCATTACTAATTCAAATATGCTGACAGAATCTGAATGGGCTGGATAATTGATTCTTGCATTTAAATTTACATTTATTTTCTTGTCAAGGATTTTTAAATAAGAAAGTTCATGCATTCTGTATCTGGATGAATGAACTCTTTCGCAGGCGTCAGTTGGCACAAGTCAGAAAGAGTCAAGAAGTATGTAATGCCTGTCAAGAATAAAAATGAGAGGTTAAGTGTAAATAAAAGGGAAGGTAAAAGCCTCATCCTACACAGAGGTACATTTAAAAATATATCTAAAGTCAGTGCCGATATGCTGCCGATGAGCTGCCAGCTCCCACTGAGGCTCCATGCTGATGGTGATTTTCAAATGGATGAACAGTACAACATTGTAGAGCTGATAAATATTTCCAATATGATTGTGCAGCTATAATATGCAGGTGGTGTGCAAGTGGTAAATAAAGTAAGATAACACTGTGATTTTTGGAATAAATTGGAGAGAGTTTTTGCAGGAACTGGATCTCATGTGTTGGAATCTACAGAGGTAGTAGAAGTATTTTATGTTGTCTTTATGAAGTTTGGAAAAATATTTTCCATAAAAGATGAGACTTGATTTGGTTTGACTTTAAAAGAGTACTACCTCGTTCATCATTTTTGTTGAAACCCCAAAACACCCAGACTTTAAATTGCAGTTGGCTGAGGCGTAAAAAGCTAAGCAATCAAAACTCTTCATTATTGTCAATTATGTAATAGCCCAAAATGATCCAATCTTTGAGCATAATTCAGTCAATGCATCAAATCGTCCGAGCAATTTGTTTTTCATATACCTCTTAAATCGTCATACGCAGCATGTCCACCTCAAAATAATGAAGCCTTTGACGAGTGCAGGTGTTTCTGAGGCTTTGTGTCTCTGTCCCTCATTTACACAGATCGTCCTCGCTCTTCTCCTTTGTTTGGGGACAGAAGAGTTTGTTTGAGTTTTGCCAGTACACGTAGGGCAATCGAGACACACAGCTGGGGGCAAACAAAGTCAACTTGTATAAGGCTTTTTACCTTGTTAGAACAGCAAAAGCAGTGCATATTTCTCTCCAATTTTCTTATGTAAGTATAGAAACAACTGTGGTGAATTATAATGTGTTAAAGAAACTTTCTGTAGTCAGGTTGATGTTTGGCTAATCAGTGACAGCAGGACCTCTCACTGCTGGGAAATTAAATGATTTCACAAGTGCTTTTTGACATTGAGTAAGCCCATACCGGCTGAACCAGCTTTCAAGGCTGACAATTCCAAGAATAAATTGCATATGTTTGGTTATATGGGTTGTTTATTTTATTTATTTATTTATAATAATAATAATTTAATTATTCTTTTTATTGTTGCTGTTATTTTCAGTATATGCTGTATATTTTCTCCCACTCTTGTACTCATTTATTCTCTCTCTTTTCCTACCTCCTTAGAACTGTTCATTTGCGTATTGTGTATGGGGCTTATGTAATAATGTACCACAGCTCGTCTGAGCATGGTTGCCCCTGGCCATCCTCAGCTTGCTCTTTTGTAACGCTTTGTCACAGTGTAAGGTATACACACACACACACACACACACACACACACACACACACACACACACACACACACACACACACACCACACACACACACACACACACACACACACACACACACACACACACACACACACACAAGAGAGAAAGGGATGTTTACGGTTTAAAAAGATAAGTAAAGAAATAAGCATTTATCACACACATTACATACTTCAGCAACAAACTTATGAAAGGGAAGCTGGAACAATTTTGTAAAGTAGGGTTTGTTTGGTAAAATGAATTTTTTTGGGGGGAAAAAAACCTTATGGAGATCATAAGACTATGGGGAAAAGATATCTATGCAGATTAGAAAACCAAAGCAGAAAATAGAAAGAACTAACCACTGTTCAGAGAGCTGGTTGTGTTTTGGGTTCAATAAACCGGAGGGAACCAATATCTGATGTGTATCTAAACTGAAAATTCTTTTTTTTTACATGCTTGGGATCCATAATGGCTAACATAAAATCGTTTTCACAAAGATCACAGGCGCTAACAATGGTGTACTCCTTGCAAATATAGGTTTATCTTAATAGGATCTGTTTCTTCTTCTACTTTCCCTGTAGTCATCCTTTCACCCAGAAGCAGGTGTACCAACTTGCTTCCACGTAAGCAGTGCAAGAACACACACAATGCAATAGCATCACATACACAGAAAAATCTGAATGCATTATGTTAATGGATCCAAAAATAGAATAATGTTCGAAGGTTTAATGGCATTACTCCCCATTGCAGTGACCGCCAGGAGTAACATACAGATGAGTGCTGGAGAAGACACTTTGCACCTCCTAATGGCAGCTGTAGGGAGCATGTATACTTGCTGAATTGTTTGTTACGGTCTCCAATTGCCCCACCATCTTCTTTTCTAGCTTAGAAGACTGGTAGAACATCTCTGACAGCTCCCTCAGAAAGTACAGGCTGCTCTGGGTTTTCTTCTACAGCCTCACTGTGCTGTCAGTCCAGTCTGCTGTTCAATGGATTCCTATGTATTTGTGTCTTTGTACCGTCCCCATTTGTTCATTCTGAATGGTTGCTGTATGAAAATCCACCACCAACTCCACTGTCTCACGTTTAACTGCAGGTCGTTTGGTTTCCATAAGAATAGTCTGTCATTACTCGCCAAACCCCAACAGAATGCCATTACAAACTTTCTTCCAAGGAGGACAAAATTAGATTTGTAGAAAGTGTTTAGATTAGAATATACCAAAAATAAATAAATGTGGATTAGATCTATCAAGACCCAAAAAGAACAAAAAGCGCCATAAAATACCATAAAATGTTCCACATTACTCATAAAATCATTTGCAGTCACGTTCAATTCAATGTCGCACTAACCCGTTAAAAGTATTTGTTTAAAAAAACACTACTTTACCATTCAAAAGTTAGGGGTCTGTACGATTTTTTTGAAATTATCTTTATTTTTTCTTAACATGCTGCAATTATTTGATCAAAAATACAGTAAAAACAGCAATGTTGTGAAATATTATTTCAATTTAAAATAACTTCTATTTGAATATATTTTTAAAAAGTAATTTAATCTTGTGATGGCCCAGCTGAATTTTCAGCATCTTTACTCCAGTCTTCAGTGTCACATGATCCAGAAATCATGTTCAAGAAACATTTATTATTATGATGAAATAGTATTTTGTATAAATTGTTATACTGTTTTTTTTAGAATTATTTGAGGAATAGAAAGTTCATAAGAACAGCATTTATTTGAAATAGCAAGTCTTCATTGTCACTGTTGTTCTATTGAATAAATCCTTGCTTAATAAAAAATCTTACTGTAGTGTATGTCCCATAAAACACACTGTACAGTAGGCTCAAAAACTGCCACCAATTGGTAAAGAAGTGAATGATTCATGAGGTTCTCCACCTGATTTGTTTTTGGCTTAATTCTAAGTCAGCTTGGCCAGATATTTATAGCATTTAAACATAATAAAACTGTCCATTTGTGAAGCGGAAATTAACTTGTGACAAATTGTGTATTATAAAAAAGTGACATATTAGCCCTCAGGAAATCTCAAAGTTCATTAGACCTGGCCTGAACCTTCCCTATTGGAATTCCTAAGTGTACGCTTGAGATTAAATTGACAACGATCCTCAAAGCCGTTTTGCTTAAGGCAGGACCTTAGGTCGGAGATTGGCAGTGGTTATTTCCTAATGCACACGCCGTGAACATCTCTCTTCTTGCTGAAAGTAATGGAGTCAAATGCTGACACACACAAAGTGTCACACAGTAATTGAATGGAGAATTATAGAGGGATAAAGAATGACAGCGAGAGGCGATGGAGCCAGAGAAAAGGTCACAAATTGTCTCAAAGCAGAGAGTCTATCGCACAGCATTTAATAATCAGTGCAATTTATAAGTCTGCTTCTCTCTTTTGTCAAACTTAAAGGGGTGGTTGATTGCGATTTCACTTTTTTTCATTTTAAATAGTGTGTGATGTTGCTGTTGGTGCATGAACATTATCTGCAAAGTTGCAGCGCTGAAAGTTCAATGTAAGCCGAGATATCGTCTTTTAAAAACCAGGAAGTGTAAATGCCTACAAAAACGACTCGATTGGGACTACAGCTGGGTTTTAGACGTCACTAACCCATCAACCCTCCCCCCGGAATACGCAAAAAAGGGCATGGCCATATTTCTGCGGCTTTGCCGAAGAGCGAGGAAGAGTTACAGGGGGGAGCTATAGCCATGCCGTCGAAAGTGTGTTATTTTCATCCAGCTGTTAGCTCTTCTGTGTTCAGGCTTACTACGGACGCTGTAGTTCGTCAACAATGGCTAAAATTTATGTTTGATAATGTTTCTGACAATTACAATCGTAATTTAGCTCTTTGTGCGGCACATTTCACTGAAGACAGCTTCCTGAATCTCCAACAATTCAATGCCGGATTCCACAAGAAACTGTTGCTAAAACCTGAAGCTGTTCCAACGTTAAAACCAGATCCAGCAGTTGTTGGGCCACAACCTGTAAGTAAGACTTAATAATTTTAAATGTATTTGTATAATTTTAGACATAATGGTTTCGTTTTATCAAGGACGTAAACAAATGCCAGCGCTGGCTTTATAATCACTTGTTATGCTATTTCGTGTTTCTATGGCAAAAGCATACAAACATTTTGGACCTGAATTTGTAATCATATAGATTTTGTAAATGTATTTGCCACGTATAGCTGCTGCTAGCTACTTTATGACGTAATTTTTCGATTTGATCATGAACGTGATCAATATCAACAGTGTTTGTTTATAGTAGCCAGCTATATCGATGCTAAGAAAACGATACACAGAGTAAACTAAGTTTTGTTAATAGCTAAACGGTTGTTCATTATATCGATAAAACAATAACTTTAAAAAACTGTATTACTCATGTAATCATTTGTATTAAATGTTTAATCAAGATAAAAACGTATCTCAAAAAGCTAACAAGCAGCAGTAGCATTTTCAAGTATAACAGGGTTTCAAACTTCTTATGTAATAATAGAATAATAATAATTAAAAAACGTACCATTCAGAAACGTTTTGTAACAGCCGTGTTTGGGGAAGTTCTGCTTGACTCTCTTCATCGCCGCTTTCTGGGTCTGATTCTGCGGCAGTATTATTTACATTAACCGGAGCACATGAGACTCATGCCCGTAAAGGCAAGGGGCGTGGCGGTTCCGGACAACGTGCGCTACGCAATTTAGCCAATTACAACACACCGGCCGAAACTAACCAATCTGAGCCCACTGCCTGTTTCTGAGGGAGTGGTTTCATAGAATCAGGAAGTCAACCGGTCGTTCAAATGACAGAGGAGAAAGAGGCTTACAATAAAGGTGAAATTTATGAAAAATAAGACTTTTAAAAATAGAAAAACCACGAATACATGTTATAGTGCACCCCATAAACACAATCATGCAAAGAAAAAAGGCAGTAAACCACCCCTTTAAAAGTTTTTAATCTGAATCATTCTTGTTAGAACACTGCATTCCCAAATGTCAAAGAATAACATTTTCTATAGCATGCTTTTGAGTCACAAATGCTAAGAAATGTGAATGACTTTTGATACATAAAAACACGCGTGAGACCAATATTTCCCTCAAATGTTTTTGCTATAGCCTTAGAGAGTCGTTTGAACAAACAGTTCCATATTGAAAAATATTGCTGACTTGCACATTCCAAGCATGCATTGCAGCATGAATAAACTGTGTGGATTGCATTATGATGCATCGTTTTGTCTTTTGCTGACATTATGCTGTTGAGGTGTATTGATTGTCAGCATTATTTTAGTCTTGCGTAGTCAGACGTTTGACCTGTGGCATAAGATCAGGACCCGATCCTCAATTGTTGCAACTTTTCGCTGTGTCCGAAATCACATACTGAGTAGTAGGTACTACATTTGGTTTCAAACTTACTTCGCGACCGTTAAAAAAAGTATGTTTTATATAGTATAAATGTGTGTAGTATGAATTTAATTCGGATGTACTACATCAGCCATGTTGTCATTGTCATGTGACTTATGTCATCAGTCCTGTTGCTTCACCTCCATTCACAAATCCTCTCCCATGGCATCATGGGATAGTAAAGTGCTCATCAAATGTGCACTTCAGAATCTCTCCAGAAGTGAATATGAATTCGGACATACTACTCATAACTCACATACTGTTTTTAACTACTATTTAGCATAGATGTTGGCATATTCGGACACAGTGAAGAACTTCCAACTTCAGCAGAAAGTGACTGTCTGATTGACATTTAAAGTGACCAACCACAGTTTGTTTGATATATATATATATATATATATATATATATATGTCTAGAGCATAGACTGTAAAAAATATGGTAGTGTCCGTGACGTCACCCGTAGGTTTCTGTAGAGCGTTTTTGAAGCCTAAAGTGGGCGGGCCAACCGTCGCCATCTTGGCAGGGCGTCATCTCTCGTCACTCCCGGATAACAGAAAGTGGGCAAAGAGGCGGGACATGGGTGGAGCTGAGGTGCTACTGGCCTCGCGCTAAAGTGGCAGCAACAGTCAAATTTCATGTTTTTCCCCTTCGAAATACTATAAAAGTTAAAAGACGTAACTAAAAGTGAGATTGTGTATCGTGATGCATTATTATTCTGCTAACGTTATTAAAAATGCAGATGCAGTAACTTTCAATATTGCTCTGAGTCTGAGCTTGTGACAGTGATTCATGCACATACATGTCAGTCAGCGCGGCATCGCACGTCAAGTTCAAAAATAGATTTATTCAGTCTGTGGGATATTCTGCGCGCAGTGGGATGGTTGGAACTCAACTGGCCTAATTCTTCGATTAGAAAGAACTGCAGCTACTCCATAGTGAACTTGTCCATTCTCAATATTTATTAAGCCACAGAAGTGCAAGTCGTAGACAGGTTTGCGTGGATATACATATAAAGTGGTTTCTGTGAGAGAACAAAATGATAAATATAAATGATAATATGACATGACAGAATATACACAGATAGTACTTGTATACATATACATGGAGAGGTTAAAGTTGTATTAAGTTAAAGTAAACCCAAGATTATTGACATGCTCTAAATGCAGACCGCGGCAGATAACAATAGGTGTCAGATTACAAAGTGTGTGTGCTGCTCTCGCACTCCCGCGCGCTCTTTGTACCATTATTAATATGCCTATATGACAAATATTTGAATCAACATGCAAGCAACTCCCTTTTCCATATGGATAAACATCGTCAACAAATATAACATGATGACTCATTGAATACGCGCGAGCACTGCGCCTGATTGTATGTAGCCTATATTGACACAATAATATTTCTGAGGTAAAATAAACTGAATCACGCTCTGACACTCTCTAAAAAACCATCTACAATGACATTAAATATCTTTACTTACGTAGTTATGAACGCACAGCAATATCACACAAAGAAGAAAGACGTTTAGAACCGAAACAATGCCAGGAAAACTCCGTGCGCTGGATGCTGCCGATTGAAACTTTTTGCGCATACATCAGACAAGTCTGAACAAGTTCGACTCGCGCATGCGTGCAGTGGGGAATTTTGTACAGCCGCCCCACAAATTTACCCAGGAAATTTGTAAGTCCACAAAATGTCCGAGATTACCTACTGGTGCTAAGAACTAAACCTTAGGCATTTCAGGTAACACAATGAGTTTAGCAACAGGGCGGACATATGTATTGCCCTTGATGTCAACTTCGACGGTTCTTATTGCACCGTCGTCGCTTGGTAGGACTCGGGTTACCCTACCGACAGGCCATTTTGCTCTGGGAAGTTGAAAGTCCGCAATCAATACAACCTGATCGACTGCTAGGTTTGGTGTGATGTTCTGCCACTTCTGTCGAAGCTGAAGACTGGGTAGGTAGTCTCTGAGGAACTGGGTCCAGAAGTGATCGGCGATCACTTGACTGTGTCTGTAGCGGCGCCGTCCAAGTAGATTGCTGGGTCCATACACAGCCTGAGGTAGGGAAGCGTCCCGCCGCCCCATGAGCAGCAAATTGGGGGTAATAGGGTCAGGATCTGCTATATCAGATGATACGTACCCCAGGGGTTTTGAATTTACAATGCCTTCCACTTCGATCAATACTGTGGTAAGGACTTCCTCCGGGACGGTGTGATCTTTCAGGACAACTTGGAGGGCAGCCTTGACTGATTTAATTTCCCTCTCCCATACTCCTCCGAAGTGAGGTGCGTGAGGTGGGTTGAATTGGAAGGAAATTTTTTGTTTGGCTAGTTGCTCTTGGAGTGATGGTTCCATTTCGGTAAAGGCTTCAGAGAGCTCGCGCTCTCCCCCCTGAAGTTGGTGCCTCTGTCGCAGATGATTTCAAAGGGCTTTCCTCTCCTAGCTATGAAACGTCTGAGGGCTAGTAAAAATGAATCTGCATCCATGCTGCATAACAAGTCGAGATGTATGCATCTTGTAGTGAGACATTTAAATATTATGCCCCATCTCTTTTCTTGCCGTCTGCCAATTTTGATTACATAAGGACCAAAACAATCAACTCCTGTGGACCAGAATGGAGGTTGATTAATTCTCAGACGGGAAGCAGGCAGGTCAGCCATTTTAGGTACAATGGGCTTGCCACGCCATTTGCGACACTCAGTGCATTGTCTCTGGTACTTTTTTACCACCTGACGGCCTCTGAGAATCCAATAGGTTCGTCTTAGCTCGGCGAAGACTCTTTCTGAACCTGCGTGCATCAGGCGGTTATCAAAGTCTTGGACTAGCAGTTTTGTTATGGGGTGTTCTGGGGCCAACACAATAGGGTGAAGTGCATCTTCTGGCAGTGTTGCAGCTTTGCGTAATCTACCACCCACTCTTATCAGATTAACATGAGGATCCAAAGTTGGAGCAAGGGAGTGTAATCGACTGTTTGAATGCACTGATTTATTGGCTTTGAGGGCATGCACTTCCTTGGGAAAACTTTCAGTCTGTGCACGTCTGAGTACAGCAGTTTCAGTCTCTATGCGTTCTGTGGCAGACATAGGGGGTGCTGCCGAACCATGCAGAGACTGATATGTGGCCGTGATGAGATCGTCCCATGATTCGCAGTTATCTATATCAGGTAAAGAGGCATGGCTGATTGTGACATTACCGCAGAATGTGGAGTTACGGCGTTCTTCTGAATCTTCTACTGACACTGACGGGTGGATTGGCCAGTGGTCTGGAGATTGGTGTAGAAATTCTGGACCTTGCTTCCATCTGCAGGTTTGGGACAGATCTATGAGGGTCTTACCCCGGGTTATATCGTCGGCAGGGTTGTTATTCGAGTCCACGTATTTCCAGTTCTCGTATCCAACGAGGTCTTGAATCTCTGCGATTCGCGTGCCCACAAACACTTTGTAGTTGCATGACTCAGATTGTATCCAGTGTAATACGGTTGTTGAATCGGACCACATGATTGTCTCTCTGAGATTAAGTGTAAGTTCTGTGTTCAGTGTTTTGGCTAGCTGAGCTCCAGACAATGCTGCACAGAGTTCAAGGCGTGGAATGGAGAGTTGCTTCTTGGGTGCCACTCGTGACCTCGCCATGATGAATGCGACTTGAATGTCATTTTCTGTTTCTACCCGTAAATAGGCTACAGAGCCATATGCCTTTTCCGAGGCATCACAGAAGACATGCATATCGATCGTGGAGGAGGTGTTGTTGCATGCTGGTGTGTAACACCTAGGCAGTGTTATTCTCTGTAGGTTAGGAAGCTCTTCTTCCCAAGCATGCCATTCTGAGAAAAGGTCAGCTGGCAGAGGTTCATCCCAACCTCCAACTCTCTTCCATAGTGATTGCACCATGATTTTGGCCCTTGTGGTGAACGGGATGATGTAACCTAATGGGTCATACTGGCTTGCCAGGATGCGATAGACATCTCTCATTGAGGTTTCTCCAATTGTTGACACAGGCCTGTGTTTATAACCTAAAGTGTCCTGGGAACAATGCCACACTAGGCCGAGGGTCGACTCTTGTGGATCAGTTTTGTCTGCCGAAAGCCACCGCTCGCAGCCTACTGATTTGGCTTCGGCGGGTAGATGTGCAATCACATTGGGAACATTGCTAGCCCACTGCCTTATGTCAAAACCACCCGATGCTAATAATGCTCTCATTTTGTCAATGAGTTTTTTAGCCTGATGCTGAGACTGAAGAGATTTTAAGCAATTGTCCACATAGAAAGACTGCTGGACAGACTCAACTACATCTTCATTGCCCTCACTGTTGTCTCTGACATGTCTCTGGAGGGCATAAGTAGCACAGCATGGACTACAGGTGGTCCCAAATGGTAACACTCGCCATTCATAAATGTCTGGGTTACGATCTCTTTCCATGTCTCTCCAGAGAAAGCGGAGCAATGGCTGGTCTTCAGGTAACAGTCTGATCTGGTGAAACATGGCACGTATGTCTCCACTTATCGCAACAGCATACTCTCTGAACCTGAGCAGGACTCCCAGCAGTGGTGGACCAAGAGTGGGACCAGGGAGTAGATTGTCATTTAGGCTCATTTGATTGTAAGTGAAAGAGCAATTGAAGACTACCCGGGCTTTGTCATTGTGCAGCACAATGTGGTGGGGAACGTACCATGAATTACCGGAATTGACACCTTCTGGGTTGGTTATTCGCTCTGCATAACCTGCCTTCTCAAGCTTGTGTATCTCTTTGTCATACACGTTTGCCAGATCAGGATTATTAACAAGGCGACGTTCTGTAGCTCTTAAAAGAGCCATGACAGCGTTTGGTGGTGCTTGGAGTTTAGCCGCGTCACGCTTATGAAGTAATGGGGTAGCATAGCGGGTTGCACCATCAACTGTAACATGCACTGTTTTCTCCTCCAACATTGCAAGTGCAGCTTTATCTTGTCTGGAGCGGACTACTTCTTTCTCATTTCTCAGTGGCAGTAGGTCAAGCTGCCACAACCGCTCAACATGTTGACGTAACTCTTGCATAGGAGGAAGGAATGTGGTGTGGAGGCATGAGCTTACATTTGAGGGTTGCTGGAGAAAGGTTGTTGGCCCTTGAACTGTCCAGCCAAGAAGAGTGTGCACTGCTACAGGGCTACCAAGCGGTCCCATACGGATTGGGCAGTTTGGGGTGATCAGCTGTGGATAATCTGATCCTATCAGTAGCAAAGGCTGCACTTTAGTGAATCCTTTCAACGGGATGTCCCTTAAGTGACCATATCTTCCTTTCAGTGAGTTCACGGGACAAGACTGTTCAGCCAGATTGAGCTCTTCAGCTGTAAATGCCCTTCGGATTTGATGTTTCACATTTGGGTGTGATATCGCAGATACCTCAAAGGAGACTGCATTTCCTCTTAGCTGAACAAGGTCTTGTCTTATTGTTCTGAGTGTCAAAGTTTCTTCTGATCCTTTCAAGCCCAGTTGTTTGACTGCTGCTGGCAGGATAATTGTTCTTTCCGAACCATCATCTAACACTGCATGTGTGTCCATGAACCTTTTACCACTGCGAAGTCTTACTGGGACAACTTTCAACATCACTCTGCCTGAATGACTAGCCTGATCCAAGTAAACTTGAGAAGTGGTTGTACTCACTGTGAGTATGCTCTGGTTTTCCGCAGCCACTGCAACTTCATGCAGAACAGGCAGGTGGAGTCCTCCACAGGTGGAGCAAGTTTTCTTGAGCGTGCAGCTGTCCTGTTTGTGACCTCGTCCACACCTCCAGCATTTATTTTGCTCTTTAATCCAGCTTCCTCTTTGTGAGTGGTTCAATTTGCAAAAGGCTGTACAAGCATTGAGATAATGCTCATGGGTGTTGCAGTAGGGGCAAAAGGGCTTAAAGCGATCCCGCTTTTTAGCTGTAGTTGCCATTTTAGTGTCTGTGAGGGAGCTGGAGGGCAAATTGATGGATTTATGTTGTTCACTGCCTGTGAGAATTGTAGCTGCCTTGACTTTGGGATAAGAGAGAGGTTTCTGCTCTCGCCGAAAGGGCTCTGTATGCGCTGGCCCTGTTACACGCCTAGATATTTGAATGGCCTGGGCCTTCCTTTCCAGCCACTCAGCAAATTCTGACAGAGTGTAAGTCCTGGAACTGCCGCTCACAATTATTTGCTTGTTGAGACAGTACTCTATGAATGAGTCTCTATAGCTGACAGGCAGTTTGGTGAGTAAAGTGTCAACATGGGAGCCACACTGCAGTTCGTATCTAGAGGGTCCATCCATTGTGCTCAACATGCCCACCAGTGTGTTAACAGCTGCCGCAAAGTCCTCAAATCCCTGCGCATCACCTGTTCGAATAGCTGGTGCATTGAGGATAGCTCTCAACTCGCTCTGAATTAACTGTCTTGGTTGACCGTATCTCTGTTCAAGAGCCTGCATGGCACTAGTGTAGGGAAATGGGCTGTTGACATATCTCTTAGCTACCTGATAAGCAGCGGGTAGAGGTAGATGATCCAAAAGCACTTGATATTTATAGTCCTCTGTTAGATGCCTGTGTGGACCAAGGATGCTGTCCAGTCCTTTCTTGAGCATAAGGAAATCACTCTCTTTCCCTGAAGAAAAGACTGCCAGTTTTGGTTTGGGTATGCCATAGGAGGATGCAATGGCCATTTCCATAAGTCCAGGTGCCACAGGATTGACAGGATAATAATACTGTGGTTGTGGTCCAGGCCAAGGAGGTGGAGGCAGTGGTTGATAAGGGCGTTGAGGATGCATCGCTGCTTGCGCTGGTACAGGAGGAACTGGAGCTGGCACTATATGCTGGTACTGTGGCTGCAGTGAGGCTGGTGCAGACGGTAAAGCCACTGGCTGACGCTGGGGTTGCACATAAAAAGGCTTAGGCTGTACAACAGCTGATTGATGCGGTGGCTGTGTGCGGGCTGCTGCAGGGTGAACTGGACTCGGCTGATGCTGTGGCTGAACCTGAGGATAGGCAGGCTGAACAGGCTGAGCAGCCGTGTGGGGCCATGAGTCTGATCGTCGGAGTTCGGCACAAAGTCTCTGATGCTGTGGCCCAGGCAGGGAAGATACACGAGCTATATTAGGTGGATGCAGGCTCGGTTGCGACTGCAGCTGCATGGAGGGCTCGTGATAAAGTGTTTCCTCATATTGTGGAGACGATGCTACAGTCGCAGAGGGTTCTAATCCAGTGTTACTGAGTTCAATGTGAGGAAGACTCTCATAGTGTCCGTAAGCAGGAGATCTAGATGGAAAAGATGCCTGCCTAGCACTGTCCATTCTGATTTGAAGCTCTCTCATCTCACTGCTTAAATCTTTCCAACGGGCCTCTAAGTGATGCAGCTTTCCATTTCCAAAGTCTCTGTCCCTGTGAGCAGGAGTAATATAGCCCTGGCTTGTATAGGATATTCCTGCAGCGACATCTGCTGATGAAGAATGAACTTGACGTGGAAGTGGATAATCAAGCACATAATCCTCCAAGTAGGTGGGCACCCGCCGGGTACGACTTGGACGAGGATCTGTCACTTGTTCTCCCTCGTAGTAATCTCTGGATGTAGCCATAGCGCAGCTAATGTCCCGATCCGGCTCGAAGGACCAATTTTGTGGGATATTCTGCGCGCAGTGGGATGGTTGGAACTCAACTGGCCTAATTCTTCGATTAGAAAGAACTGCAGCTACTCCATAGTGAACTTGTCCATTCTCAATATTTATTAAGCCACAGAAGTGCAAGTCGTAGACAGGTTTGCGTGGATATACATATAAAGTGGTTTCTGTGAGAGAACAAAATGATAAATATAAATGATAATATGACATGACAGAATATACACAGATAGTACTTGTATACATATACATGGAGAGGTTAAAGTTGTATTAAGTTAAAGTAAACCCAAGATTATTGACATGCTCTAAATGCAGACCGCGGCAGATAACAATAGGTGTCAGATTACAAAGTGTGTGTGCTGCTCTCGCACTCCCGCGCGCTCTTTGTACCATTATTAATATGCCTATATGACAAATATTTGAATCAACATGCAAGCAACTCCCTTTTCCATATGGATAAACATCGTCAACAAATATAACATGATGACTCATTGAATACGCGCGAGCACTGCGCCTGATTGTATGTAGCCTATATTGACACAATAATATTTCTGAGGTAAAATAAACTGAATCACGCTCTGACACTCTCTAAAAACCATCTACAATGACATTAAATATCTTTACTTACGTAGTTATGAACGCACAGCAATATCACACAAAGAAGAAAGACGTTTAGAACCGAAACAATGCCAGGAAAACTCCGTGCGCTGGATGCTGCCGATTGAAACTTTTTGCGCATACATCAGACAAGTCTGAACAAGTTCGACTCGCGCATGCGTGCAGTGGGGAATTTTGTACACAGTCCATTTTAAAATATGATTTTGGCCGCCTCACAATTTCTCAAATGGATTAAACCAAAGATATTACCTCAGAAGTTCAAGTAAATGCATTAGAAATCCGCGCTCATTCAAGGCTGTGCATCTATTGCATGGACGGACAGAAAGCACTGACACCTGCAGGATTTCATCTGACGGCACTTTTTATTTAACACAAAGTTAATTAAGCATATCTGTTCCGCAACAGTAACTTACCGCATAACGAGTGTCTCTATATCTATAGACGTTTTTAAATCTAAACTCCAAAAAGCAACAACATTTTCAGACATCCATTAGTGGTGCATGCGAGGAAAACAACTGGAAATACAGCGCTGGTTGTTTCTCTCCATACTCGACGGAATCCAACAGCATAGGCGAAGGTATAATGCGTGTATTAAATTGTATGAAATAATCCCGAAAAAAGCAAAAACACGGCAGAGATGGCAGATGGCGAGTACAGCAGCTGCTGGAATTAGCTGAGGACGACGCTAACAGACACCAGACAAACAGCTGTCACTCAAGTGGCCACACCCTTAATTATGCAGAACTTTAAATATTAATCAACTAAACGGATGAGTTATAAAAAAATTCACCCCCCTCACAGTTGTTATGAAGGGCAAAATTAGCTGTATAGACCAAAGCCACATAGAGAACCAGGCTTTAAACATGTTTTTTTCTGCTGTAAAGTTGGTAATTTTAACATGGGGGAGATACAGATTTGACTCACTTGTGCAGCCAGCCTCAAGCGGCCAGTCAATGAATTGCAGTTTAACTCACTTCCGTGTTGGTTTCAAGAGAGAGACGGGGAGGTTGCCGCTTGGTCTGAGGCATTTAGGGAAGGTTTAAATGAAATATATTTTCATTAACTGTCATTACTGACGTTTGTCATTATATTTTTAAAACAATAATATAGTAAAAACCTCAAGTAATATTGACAAACTATACATCATATGAAAGCTTACAATCTTTAGTTTCCATATTTGGAGACTGATTTTCAATTTTTCTTACAGATGAGCCGTAATTTATCAATTTGCAACAAGAATATTTTCATACTCCTAAGGCGTGTTCAGACCTTTATTTTGAAATAGCAATGAACATGAAAAATCATGAAAAAATGGTAGAAACCTCAGTTTGTTTTCATGCCAAGAGTTCAAAAGATAGCATTATTATAAAAAACAATTATTTTAGAAAAAAAGGTCTGAAAATGTTTTAAATATAAAGAAAAAAATAATGAATTCACCATTTGTGATGTGACAGCGAGCTATAACGCACATGCATGTTCTTTGTATGTGTTTCTTAGAGGTTGAATTCTGAATTGGATGTCTACTTCATAAATTGTATGAAAATTTTGGAAATAATGGTTCAGATCCCTCAAAACACATTGAAATGGAGGCGCCCTTATATGGGCAGTAATGGAGTCTGGTTGTGACCTAGTGTAAAAGTTTGGTACTGCGCCCAAACAAAATCTTACTGAAAGCTCATTTTTTGATATACCAACCTAAAATTTGAAACATAACTTGTTCAGATTTTTGGCTTTGTATTTTCTGCAGTTTTAGAGTAGACCAGGTTTTGAAAATATATATTTTATATAAAATATGAATAATATTTTTTTTTACATTGTACATTTCCATAAACAAAACAAAAATCTGCCAAATATCTTCTTTAAAACAAGACCAATCTTATGTCTATATTCAAGCATTCTTGAATTACAACCATTTAAGTTCAAAATGTGCATTTTCATGTCTATTCAAAAAAGGGGAGTGACACTTAAGAGGTTAAACACACCCCGATAGGCAAACAAACAAACTGGTTGGTCGCTTTAAATGTTAGTCTCCCCGTAAAATATATGTGTTGGTCATTTCTGAGAAAGTTGGCAGTCAATAAGATTATAAATTGTTTTTTTATGCAGTTTTTCCGTGCAACTACTTCATATAATATTCATAAATATTTGCCTTGATATTCTCTTCCTCACAGTTTTTAATATCCGTCATACACATAATTGATGACATTTAAAAATATGAACACTAAATTTGTTTCTGAAATGTATAAGTCATCCAGTGCAAAAAGGCTTAGCATAATTGAAAACGCATTTCTCAGCATCGATGTATAACTGTTCCCAATTTCTTTTTATAGTGCATTTTGCTATGTTGCATTTGCATGTGTTGTGCAAAAGAAGATGCAGCTGTTTCATGAGTTTGTGTGAGTGGGCAAGTAAAGCAGAAAGAAAATGATATGTACATATGTAAATGTGGCCATGTGAGTGCTGATATGAGATGCTTTTCCTGTAAACACACTGTGTGGAATTGTAGGAGCAACCAAGCAGCTGTCTGTTGGCCTCCCACGTGGGGTTGGCACGCACATCACTACGTCTTTCATCGCTGTCAATATGCCTCTTATTCACCATTTACACAATAAGCTTTCGGCAGCATCCCATATTACACATAAAGTGCTGATGGACTGCCGTAGGCTTCACGTGGATCTGGAAGTGTAATCAATGTGTGCGTTACAACCACTTGAGGACTATTTAAGGTCTGAATCAGCTGACATGAGCTGCTCTTAAAAACAACAAGACCTATTCAATAGAGACACAGGTAAGCCAAAGTGTTAATTTGCCTTAAGTGAGAAAGATCTTTCTAGCCTCAATATTCCATTGATTTTACATGCCGCCAGACAAAACAGCTGTGTCCTCTTATGGCCTGTGAAATGGATGCTCTTTTTGCCTTGAGGTGGATCTGGATGTTTGCAGTCTGTGTATTGCATTGCTATATATAGCACGGTTCATGTGTTTCAATTGTCTTTGTCCATATAATTTTAATTATAAATAAATAATGTTCATAATAATTCGGTTTCATTACAAAAATTTCTTCAGCCAGTGTGGTTTTGTTAACAAAGACTGAAATAAAAACTATAAAGGGAAAGATGTTTTAACTAAAATCATTTTTAAAATGGGCATTTTAAGATTTTGATATTTAATAAAGCTTGAAACTTTTCAAATCTACCTGCATTAAACTACCACTATAACAGTAGAGTGTCCTGAGAAATTTAATTTAACAATTTTGAAATTAAACTAGTCAGTGACAACATTGACAGATTGAAAACTTGTACATAAGGGCTCGGGGTCATGGTGATGGATAAAGTATGAGATTGGAAGAAAAAATAGTATTTCTTTGCTTTTGCTTTCAGTCAAACTTTTGTGTTCCCAGAGAATCCTTGAATTCACTCTCAAAAGCAAAAGTTTTGTGAGCCAGTGTTGGTTTGTACATTGAGATATCATTATAGTTGTTATTAATATTTTAAATAATTTTTATTTTCCTTTTGTAGTTAACTTTTTGTTAAAGTTTTAGTAATTTTTATGCATTTGTTATTTTAAAAAAAATTCGTTTCACTTTTAGATATTTTAGTACATCAATTTGAACTAAATGAGAAATGTTTCCTTGGCTGAAATAAAATAATGTTTATTTTTATATAATTATTTTATTTCAGTCAATGTTTATTTCATTACAAGTATACACTTTTTTTATATAGTTTCTGTTGCAAACGAATGCAAAGTTTATTGGGGGAACGCAACAAATTTACAAGCAACCACAAAAGCATTAGAATCAATGGTGTGAAGTATCTGAGTAAATGTAATATTTACTGTACATTATTGTATCTTTTTGTCTCTACTTTGTATTTTAACTATCAAGGATATTAGCAACTAGCTTTACTTGACTACATTTTTGAATAAGTAGATGTACTTTACTCTGTTAGCTACATTTGTAATGAGTAAAGCAAGCTACACAATTACACAAATACAATTTGAATGGCAACTAACTTTTTCAGCAGCATTTTATTTCTGCAAAAGAAGTGACATGGCAATCTACAGCATATTTAAGGTACATCTTGGGTGTTTTGCCCTTATTACCTAAACTTGTTAACAAGGCTAAATGACGTAAATGCCGGTGCATTGCAGGTAGTGTGAATCACATTATATGAGATGAGGACATTGCTACAGCCGCTGATGAGGCTGAAGCCAGCATATCCAGTGCATAGGCTTTGACCTTTTAGGCTTTAATTATATGAACTTTTGAAGGATATCGGTTAACTTTGGTCATTTTTGAGCACTTAACTGCTTAACTGAGACTTGAGTCTTTGTAGACGTTAAGGAGGTTCTTGCTTTGATTGCAATATTTAGGAGTTCAGTTTATTTCTGAATAAACATGATCGTTCTCATAAATCAACTTTCTTGTTTTTTAATTGGCATGTCTCTTAGGTGTTGAGGACTAGTGCATCATTGAGCCTATAAGTGCTGTTAAAATCAGATACTCTAAGACTTACTCAAGTGGTATTGTGACTTGTAATAGAGTCATGTTCGCTGTAAGGTGTCTGTACTTTTACTTACAAGTATGGTTTTTATATGATTGAAAAATATATATCCCTCCCACCACATTTTTTACCCTTCACCATTTCCCTTTAGGGGCTATGTAAAAATGTTGAAAAACTCAAATAAAAAAAAATAAAAAATCTAAAAAATAAATAAATAAAATGGCAATAAAAAATGTATAATAAAAAAATTGAAACTGTTATGTCTCCCATTGCAACAACATCTCAGTCAACCCAACAGTCATTCCTCGCAAAGACTATCCTTTGTATTGTTATGCTGTGGAAGTGACTGCTCCACTCGCCTGAACTCCTTTTCTATATTAGTTATTAATGCTTGACTTCTTGGCAGAATCTTTATTAGTCTGAACGTGCTGTCTTGGCTGAGAATACGATATATCATCAGTGACAGAGCATTACATGATTATCATATCACCGAGCCCTGATCTGCAAACAGGATCTGGGTCTTTGCATCCTCAGGGAGTACAGTACTTCCTCGCAATTGGCCCCTGATCTAAGGGGCAGAGGCCATGGCGCTGAGACCGCTGTAATGAGTCTCCACTCTCCTTCCTCAAGGGGACAGCACTTCACTTTATCCTTTCCGCTTCTCCTTTCAGCTGGTCCTGCGGAGGCAAACTGAAAGAGGAGGAGGAGGAGAGATAATGGAGACTATTCAATGAAGGAGAGAAGCAGCCACTTTTTTTTAAATGGCTGTGTCAAATGCCACGCTCTCTCTCTCTCTCTCTCTCCTCATCTCTTCTCTCTCTCCTCTCTCCTCTCTCTCTCTCTCTCTCTCTCTCTCTCTCTCTCTCTCTCCTCTCTCTCTCTCTCTCTCTCTCCTCTCTCTTCTCTCTCTCTCTCTCTTTCTTTCTCTTCCTCAGGGGGTCTGCATGTGTCCAGAGAGAACTGTAGCTCTGCCGCAGTATAAAAGCCTTGTGTGTATGTGTGAGCCAAGGTGATTCTGTTTGTGGGTGCCTTTATTTGTGTAAGGATTTGTATTGTCACAGACATTTCTGGAACAATTTGTGTCCTGATTTGTGCTGTAATGTCTTCCTTGCCTGGCTATTTTTATACCTGCATTGGGAGGCTGAAGTCAACTGGCTTTAGCCTCACTAAAACACTAATGAAGTCTAGAGAGGATGACTTAGTCTCTTTAATAGCATAGTCTCACAGGAACAATGTTCAGGTCTTTGCCTGCTATGGCTAGGCCACCTTGCATCAATTACATTGATGTCAAGACTGCATTGCAATTCAGTTTGTCAAAAGAAAAAATTAACTAATTAAAGCTGTTTCCACAAATTAAGTCCAAAATAGGACTTGAAACTCAAGTCTTTTTCTTTCAGCAAAGTGCCATTGTAAGGTCAGAGCTTAAAGGAGTCTGTCCACTTCAGGCCATTAGACTATACACCACTGTTCAAAGGTAAGGGCCAATAAGATATTTCAAAGAAATGAATACTTTTATTCAGCAAGGAACTGATTAAAAGTGACAGTAAAGCCTTTTATAATGATACAAAGATTTCTGTTTCAAATATATGCTGTTATTTTAAAATTTATTTTCATCAAAGAATTCTGGGAAAAAAAGGCATCACAGTTTACACAAAAAAATATTAAGCAGCACAACTGTTTTTTAACATTGACAATAATAAGAAATGTTTCTTGAGCAGCAAATCGACAATGATTTCTGAATGATCATGTGAAGAAAGCTGAAAAACAGTAGAATAGAAAACAGTCACATTTGTCATAACATTACTTTTCTTACTGAATTTTTGATTACATAAATTCAGCCATGGTGAGCATAAGATAATTATTTAAAAACACATTAACCACATCTACAACATCTACCAGCAGGGGCCTAATAGTGCCATAGGTCCCAAGTTCAACTATGCACAAATTCTATTTTGTTCTTTAAAATTATCTATCTGAGAGTTTAGCTTTCAGGAAAGGATCTACAAATGACTAATTTAAAGGTACAAAACTGCTTTTGTTGTTCAAAATTTGTCTTATCCTGATTCACTATGTATGCCTATAATTAAGTGTTTATACTATTTTAGACTGGTTCGGGTCGGCGCTGCTCCGGAGTAGCCCAGTACCGCGTGACTCGTCATAGGCTAAACAAGGAAGTAGCTCCGCTACAATGCTACACATTCTTCAATAATGCTAGAGCGCAACATTACATAGTGTACCTTTAAGATCTGTTAACATTTAAAGCACTGGTCCAACTCGGTTCCTGGAGGGCCCTACACAGTTTTGCTCCATCCATAATTAAACACATCTGATCCACTAATCACGCCTTCAGATTACTAGAAGCTCAAGCAGTATTAGTTGGAGCTGGTTGGAGCTAAACTCTGCAGGGCTGTGGCCCTCCAGGGCCACTGATTTAAAGTTTTTTTTATTCATTCATTCCATAAACCTGGTTTAACTGAAGTGCAATAAAAAACAAGACACAAACTGGTTTTAACTGGAGACATGATCTGAACTACACCCAACCATGTATTAAAATACTAAAATGACACTAAAAATACATCGGTAAAAGTTATTTAGGCACAGTAATAAACGTGTCCTTCTGCCTTCTCTTATTTTTCCATGCAGAGACAAGTTTCTTGTTGGGAATGCACAAATCGTGGAGTGGCCTATAGTTTAACAGTAATGACGGATTCTGCAAGCTCTCTGGTTACCACAGGCAGAGGTCATGCAGAAGAGTTACACCTGCAGTAAGTCCCTCTCACCATCTGTCTACTTTTAACCTGTCTTTATTCTTTAGTCAAGGACAGACAGTGAAAGATAAATGATATTCGCAAGGCATGCTGGATTCAAAACGCATTAGTGTGCATCATAACTAAATGATGTGTTTACAGAATTACATTATTTGAATAAGAAAGGAAGCCTCACACACTTTCCAGAGAGATTATGCCTGGATGCCTGAAGCTAAATCTATAAACTGATACAGTGCAGAAATAATGTGAAGTATGGATAGACAGAAGGGCAGAGTTTGATTGTTTTGTTTTGTTGATTTATTTCTCAAGTGAGTACTAACCTCTCTATTCCTGCCATTTCACTCATCACAGGAGTGAGGATATACTCAAATGATTGTGAAGTGTTAGAGACAGAAGTGTCATTTTCTCACTCTGCTTGAGTTAGCAATGCTGCTACAGCATACTTCTCACATCAGTTCAGCTGCGCTAAGCCATAGTAGAAACTGCTTGCGCCATTTTAGCCACTCAGAGAGCGCATTTTCTCCTGAGCCATCACTGAACACCTTGTTAGCGCTAAATAAGCTCAGTAAGGTGCCAATCATCGAGCAGAAATAGAAATACCAACTACAGTGATTTGGCTCTGCCTACATACAGTGATATGGATCTGCCTACAGAATGTGATATGACTCAGATAGACTCAAGGATCAAGGGAATTTTAGAGGTAAATTGCACAAGCCTTTGTCAGCTAAAGCAATAAGGGTGAAGATTTGATACTAAAAATCATTGAGTAGCTTATAGCCACAAAACTCAATGCACCATAAATCTCTGTATTCTGGTTTTATGGAGCTGAAGAAAGATTAAAGCAAATCTTTTAAAGACATTTCTGGGAATTCCGTGCATGCTAAGAAGTTGCAAAGTCTTTCCAGTCCTGATTGTAGTAATTTGTTAAAATCAAATATTTTGTAAACAAATGTGATGTTTTATCTACATATAATGTATATCATGAAAATGTTATCTTCACTTTGCCAATGTCTATTGAACATTTTGTCTTCCAAAAATATATATTTTTTGTAAATTTAAATATTTAGTCAAATGATAATTAAGCAATTTGATAAATGTCTCATTTGTTATCATTAATTGTATTATCCCAAAGTCTGAAACTACTTTGATACTTCCAGTTGCATTTAATGCAATTTATTTTGTATTCAAAATTATAAATAAGCATATACATTTCAGTGAAAAGTTGAATTGGAAAATGTTTTTTGTGTTGTGTATTTCTCCCTTTAATTACATCATTTGCTTATTTGATAAGCAATAATTTTAATGATTTCTTAAATTTTTTATGTTTCCTATAACCGATCGTATTTTCCAGACTAAAATCATATTTCATACACTCCACTGTTCACAGAGACATTATCGCAAAATTTCAAGAACTGCTGCTGTTGAAACTTGAACAGGCTTCAATCTACTGTTTGACCAGCCTCCATAAGTTAAATAGAGCGCTGCAGTAACTGACAACCGTCATCAGCCACTCCCCTTGTGCACACTCTGTGAATTAACTGACAGTGAAAGACAATTAGATTTTGTTGAGCGGATGTTGTGTGCCACACAGGTGTGTGCGCTCCCCTAAATAATTTTTCTGCTCTCTTTGTCTCACTCATTTTCATCACCTGCTTCTTCCTTTCCCACCCACTTCTCCCTCTCTCACAAACTTTTTTTGACTTGTACTCTTATGTCTCTCTGTCCCTCCCGGCAGTTTCATGTACGGCGAGCTGACAGACAAGAAGACAATAGACAAAGTCAGACAGACCTTCGATAACTATGAATCCAATTGCTTTGAAGTGCTGCTGTATAAGAAGAACAGTGAGTATTCCCAGCAATGATTGTTTAGCTGCATCTAGCAGAAGATTGAAAGTGCAGAGATGCAATTGTGATATATAAGAAGCTGAATTTCAGAAATAAATGAAAATGGCTAAAGACAAAGTTTATATATATATATATATTTAAAGTTTTAGCCATTCATGTGGATGCATTCATGTGGATTTGAGGACCGGTTGCAATGAGCCAATCAGTGATGTGGAGGCACCACCTTCTCATTGAAGCATTGCATGTCGTTTGGAAATTAGATCCGGAACCCAGGACCCGGGGTACCGAAACTGACACTGCCTGTTAGATGTGGTCTAATTTTGCACCGAAACTGTGGCATGATCCGCGTGAATGTGAAAGCAACTCGATCTTGGGTGCGCACTTCAGGAAGTAAAGTAACCTGCGCATGCATTTTAGCCAATGGCAACATCATTAGTTCAACAAAACACATGTAATAATTGATGACAGTGGTGATGATTCACCTTGGATACAAGCGAGATTGAGCGTGCAGTGTAGTCGCACATGAGTACTATTAGAGCGGATAATGAATGGCCCACAATCTGCTGTCTCCTCAAGAGTCAGTTTTCAAGCAGAATGCCGTCTTCATGCGACGCACATACAGTGAACCCAAGCAGTTCCCTCTCCTGTGCATAATCAAGACACACACTCGGTATTCTATCCTTATCTAAATTCTGTGAAAGTCAAGTAATTTATGATCATGACTGATTATCGTCTACTCCCTAAAAACCCGACATATTTGCTGAGTTATTTGACCATTTACACCTTGAGGCATCTTGCATTGTGGGCACAATTGCATCTTCTCTGCACTTGAATTTCTGTAATGGAGTTACTATGAAGATATATCACCTCATGTTGCCTCTGAAAGATAAAGCTGCCCTGTTAAGCTTAAATGTAATGACCCATTAGGCACACGAGTTACACAGTATATTTCTCATATGGGTGAACTGAGGACCTTGGTCTCAATGATCTTCGTGTCTCCTTTTTTTCTCAAATCCTGTCTTTCTCCTGCAATCTTTATTCGCCACCATAATCTCATCATTTATTCCTCTCCTTCCCTTCTTTTAACCTCTCTGTCACTTTCACGTTCATGTCATGACTTCTTTTAAACCCTTTATTTGCTTCTTACCACTTTTCATCCTTTCCTTTCCTTTCATCCTGCTTTCTCTCCTCTCTCATTGCATTCACCCGGTGCTGTCAGGAACCCCTGTGTGGCTCTACATGCAGGTGGCCCCCATCAGGAATGAGAACGATAAGGTGGTCCTGTTCCTGTGCACTTTTAAGGATATCACTGTCTTCAAGCAGCCCATTGAAGATGAGACCACCAGAGGTAAGGACTCTAAACATCATCTTAATTGTAGAATTTTGCTGAATGCTGAATTTGAAAAATGCATCATGTTTTATTTTTCTTACTTGACTCGGTGAAAATCTGTGATTTATGTCAAATGGTTGCATAAATGAAATCTGGATGATCAATGATATTTTATTTGACTACATTTTAAATGTCAACATCCCTTCAAAATTGTCAGTTTGTGTTATACACAACACTTTACAAAAACATATTCTAATATATATAATATATTAAACATTTTAGATTTTTTTTATTTTTCTCTTATTTTCATGTAAACAATATTCTTACAAGATAAATCTACATGGGAAGCAATACTTTTTGATTTCAGAGAATATATCTTGAATTAAGTTTATTTTTCATAACCTGTTAACAAATTTCTTTATTTAAATTACTTGATTTAATGATTGATTATTTATTTATTTGTTTATTTTATTTTTAAAAAGTATAAGTTGAACTATAGCTCACAAAAAAAATTGAGAGGTTTAAATAAAAAAGTCCCTAATATCTTACTAAATAATTTTCCTAATAAATATCCCTTACATTTTGTATATTTCAAGTAGATTGATCTTATTTTAAAGATGTTTAGATATTTTTACTGAAAAAAGACAAAAATACTGATTAAGGTAAGTTGGGTGCAATGATGAGGCCAGACATTTTAAAGGTGCCTCAATGCCTACTCTCAAATGACATCATTGTACAAAACATGGGATAAAAATAATTAGACAATTAAGATTAGTTAAATGTGATATATTGTCAGCCAACAGTTTCATGAAAACATCAGAATCCATTTATAAATAAAATAACCAATGAACAGAATAAGAACAATAAACAAAAATAATCATTGAAGGAGTGTGTGTAAGGCTGGGCAAGGCTTAGGGTGCGTCTCAATCTGATCCCTAGCTGGTTGTGAATCAGTATATTGTGTACATTAATTTGGGCTCTGGTAAGGACAGTAAGGACCCTGGCTCACTACTCATTGGGACACTGATGACTCTATTTCCAGTGACATGAAAACATCCTTATTCTACAACATCACAATTGGTTTTTACGTATAAACAACATCAGAACAACTTTCTGACATTATGTTTTAATGTTATTTAATCTACATTATGATAAATACTTTGCTTGTTACATATGTGCAACATTTCAGCCTTTGATCAATTATTAATGTAACCTAGATTATGTTCAATTACCTGTCTAGGGATGGATGTTTATGTTGAAATGGTTTGTATTTTAAAATAAATCTTTCGAGTGTCATTGTGTAGTGAGTTGGCGCCAGTGTTGGGGGTAACTCATTACAAGTAACTTGAGTTACGTAATCAGATTACTTTTGCAAGTAACTAGTAAAGTAATGCATTACTTTTTCAATTTGCAACAAAATATCTGAGTTACTTTTTCAAATAAGTAACGCTAGTTACTTTTTCACATGTATTGAGTGACAACTCTTCTGTCCTCATATTGATAGAAACAAAGTAAGGAGGTGGTGTGTGTGTTGTTGTGTGTGTGTGTGTGTTTTGTGTGTGTGTGTGTGTGTGTGTGTGTGTGTGTGTGGTGTGTGTGTGGTGTGGTGTGTGTGTGTGTGTGTGTGTGGTGTGTGTGTGCAGAGTAAACATGATGCTTATTGTAGTTCTAGACTAAATATGAACATGCATTTACTCATCTCACTTGCACGAAAACATTCAGCATTCCTCAAAATGAATAAAAACGGTAAAATGCAATCTCAGAATTTTATGCAAAACTTTTAGAATTAACTATATTAAATTACACAAATATATTTGACGTATTTAATCTCAATTTATTAACCAATGCTGCTAACCTTCAATGATCTAATTCAACTATACTAATAGGCAAAAATTACTCAAGATTAGATGTAGAAATAAGCTGTATCCTATTGTTCTGTAATCCAGAATGGCTGAGCGGTTTGTTTGAGCGGCGCCCTCTACTGTACAGGAGTAAACATGCATTTCCTTGCATTTATCACTTTTGGTGTGAAAGGGCCTTAACATTTGACAAAAATATAACTTTTTTTGTTGTTATTAAAAAACAAACAAGCAAGCCCAGCCCAGATGAGAAAAAGTAATGCAAAAGTAATTTAACGCATTACTTTTCATAAAAAGTAACTAAGTAACGCAATTAGTTACTTTTTTTGGGAGTAACGCAATATTGTAATGCATTACTTTTAAAAGTAACTTTCCCCAACACTGGTTGGCGCACATGATTTATGTTTCACGTTTGAGAACTTCTGTTAAGGGAACATAGTGAGCATCAATGTTTTGTGGTTTTCATGGTGCATTGTGGGACTTTTTAGGGAGCAAACGTTTTCGTTCACTGGGAAGCCACGTACACATGCAAACTTTTGGGAGTGACATTTGCGTAATTCATGTATATTCATGTAATTGTCTCATTTGATTGGGTGGAACAGACTGTCAACCTGAGTGTGCCAGTGCCAACCTGGTCCTTATATAACCTGGCCACTGGTTGGATGTGTTATACTGTGTGCTGCAGCCTGCTTGGCACAATAGTGCATGGTAGTTTAATGAGATTGACAAGCTGTCACTTTAGGTTGGAGAGTGCTGCTTATGGGCAGAACTGCAGTCAGCCGTGGAGCGTTCCTTGTATATATGTGCATTTATGATTGATGGGCATTGTCAGATCCCACTTTTTCCTCCATTTACTCTCTCTTTCTGCTTTTCTCTCTCTCGATTTCTTATAAACCAGTGGCTATTTTCCTTGTCAGCTTGTGCCACTGCTAAACTGAAGCACTTGTCCTTTGACAGTGATCCTAGCCCACACAGGAGCTCTTTAACACACACACACACACACACACACACACACACACACACACACACACACACACACGCACGCACACACACACAAACACACACACATATATATATATATATATATATATATATATATATATATATATATATATATATATATATATATATATATATATATGGAGTTTCCCCTCGGAGACTTGATAGCAGCTGCTGTCACTTTATGGCAGTGTACCTGTGCCCAGCTGAGTCTCTTGTCAGTGGGTGTGTACAGAGCGACAGGAAGTGGCATTACAGTTCAGTGAATATCACTATCTAACAGATGGATAGCCAATCAGATGGATAAACCCTCCAATGCACAAGCAGTGGTGAAATGAAACCTCTCTGCAGTTATTGACATCTGTGATAGGCAGCATATAGTCATAGTCTAGCTATAGTGCTTGCATATACCTGCATGGTATATTAAAATGCGTAATTTGCAGGTGGGACCATACCTGTCAACGTTTGGGTACCAAAATACGGGAGACTTGAGGGGGTGGGGGGAGATTATGGGGGGTGCTGGATGGGTGAGGCAGGCTAACAATAGCAGGCTACAACAATATATATATATATATATAATAAATACATTTTATTTATTTTTATTAGTGCTGTCAATCGATTGCAAAAAGGAACTAGATTAATCACGGTTAATCGCGATTAATTTAATATATTTTATAATGTAATAATTTCACAGTTAATCTCCAAAGTAATATAGAAACAACATAAAGACAGTATATTTTAATATTTGTCTAACAGGAAGGAAATATACAGAAATTGAATAAAGTTATCAAACAGTATTCATGCATACATTTTAAATGATATATTTATTAATCCTTATTAAAGTTATAAAAGTTCTTTAGTCAATAGCAGTGAGTAATTTTCTCTGTTTCCTTTGTTCTTTGATTAACTTTACTGACAGACAAAATTATTAGCTGCCTCCTTTTAAAAGCAGCTTCATTTAAGACTTTTAAAAACTAATTTAAGACTGCTCTTGAGGATACTCATCAAAACTGACATTTTGGCATATTTGCGTGGTTGTTGTTTATTCAACTTCAACTGTGTCTGTCACAGACATGTTTTCTTTGTCTTGGCTTGAATGGTTTAAAAGCCTTTGCATGAATAAGAGCGCGTCACAGGCTAGAAGGATGACAGAAAAAACGGATGCTACGTTAATTGTGTAAAATATTTACCATTGAGGTTTTCCCTTCCATTTCTACCAGTCTAGGCTACTACTTGCGCCAGATATCAACAGCGCAACTGGGTTGTAGGTTGCACTCACAAATGGGTTGAAATTTGGGAGATGGGGAGACTCCTGGGGGAAACCGGAGTGTTGACAGGTATGGGTGGGACATGTCCCCACCACTTTTTCTCAGGGTCGATATTGTCCCCACGACTTTTCGAAACAGTTAGAGGCAAGGATGAATACAAATAAATCTCCAGTTAAAAAAATCTCCAGTTAACTAGCAAAGCATTAATTTAGTTCATTATTAAATAAGAGATGATCTAGCGCTGAAATGTGTTGTTTTTGAAATCATGCTGAGTGCTCGTTCGTGCGCTGCTAACACTGGCGCGGATACAGTGTTTTCTTGTGGCTCGTGCATATGGGGTTAGAATTGTTGCATTATTCCAAATAGATTATTGAGATTCACAAACAAATGTAAGAGATTCACAAAAATTTATCAAATTCACAAATACATAGATTAAGATCCACAAATAAATGTAAAGAGTTTCACAAAAAATTATAAACTTTACAAAACTTACAAGTCTTTTTGGTTTAACTGGATTCAACCTCGTGATAAATACGCGAGTTTGTGTAATATAGGCGAAATTACTGTCACAACACCTTTTCCCACTTCTTCAGTCAAGTTTTAAATGCGCAGCAGGTCTGTGGATCTAATGATCTATAGAGCATTAAATATGTATCATGCATTTAAAAGTGAAATACCCAGCAGATTAAGCGATTTGCATTTATTTATCCGTTAAAACACTTGATCACACAAATAATATTTAATATGAATCAGACTTAATAATATTTTATTGTAAAAGTTACTTACTTATAAGTCTTCACACGGACACACGCTTCAATCTATCACTTGACGCAGTTGTGACTCTATTCGTTCCAGTGAAAAACAAAATGCACACAAACGTGTCCCTGCTTGATAAATAATTTAACCACTGATGAGCATATTCGGTTTTGATGAAAAAAAAAAAACTATAAGGATTAGAACCCATAACCTCTGACACGCTTGGCAAAAGTTAACCACCAACAAATTTGTGGATCTATGGATTTATTCATGTGAAAATTCGACATTAATTCAGCACTAACAATATATATTAGTAGATTTCATTAAAAGACAAATTAAACCCATTGTAACATTACTATTAAAATTGATTTCTAGACATCATGTCATTTTTCCCCCCTAAAATTGATATTGTACATATAACATTGTACCCCCCCCACACACACTCACACCTGTCCCACCCACTTTTTAAAACAAAGTTACGCCACTGTTAAAATGTCAATGAAGACTGATTTCAGTATGACTGTGGGCTCAACCAATTACTGCATACTTTCTCTAAGTTGTGTAACCAAAAACTGATAGAAAATGATGCATCACAGGTGACTGCACGAACATTCCTTTGACATAGAAGGGCTCTATTGTGGCTATGTCGAGAATATGAGCTGTTTGTCTCCACACCATACCACAAACTTTATTTAACCTTCTATCAGGCATTCAATTCACCTACAGTGATTACTTTGTAAATAAAGGACTCTTTGCCCTTATCAAAATGTTAATCTATGCCGCTCCTGACCCTTGATGCACTAATAAATATTAACAGCACAATCAGATTATTCATCTAGCACGTCTCTTGAGCTTGTTGTCTGGTAAATATGAGATCTGTTGTTCTAAAGGGGCATTTGTTAAACGTCACACTCCAGGTGTGTATTCAGTATTGCTTCATGAATAGCTCATGTGCACATACTGATGAGAGAGTGCAGAAGGCTTAGCAAAAAATCACCAAAATGCACCAAATCAGTATATTATAATGATTTCTAAAGGAGCATGTAACACTGAAAACTGGAGTAATGGTGCTGGAAATTTAGCTTTGCCATCACAGCCATAAATTTCCTGTTAAAATATATCAAATATTTCCCAATATTACTGCTTCTGCTGTATCAAAACAATGTAGCTTTGGTGAGCATACTTCCTTCAAGAACATTACAAATCTTACAACCCCACACTTTTAAATTGCTGTATATTTGACACTTTATCACCTTAAATGTTATCATCTTCTATAATATCCGATTATTAATGTATATTAATGTTACTGTCACGGGTAGGTTCAAGCAACGAGGAAGCAGGAGATGGTCGAAGCAGTATTTAATAACAAAACTCAAAGATCTCCAAAAGGAACAAAGAAACATGGATAGAGATAACCACCATAAATGCAACGTTCACGACAGACAAGGGATAGACTAAAACCCAGGCTTAAATACACACAGAGAACAGATCAGTGAAACCAACAAGACACGGCTGGGACAAATTAACTCATAATGACTAATTAACAGGACAGCAGGTGACAGGGATAACATAGAAACACACATGGGCAAACACTAAACGTGACATAACTCCCCCCTCCCAGTAGGCGCGTCCTCGCGCCGTATAACATCAATAGGGGTGGGAGGTGGGCGCCCTGGAGGCTGACGAGGGCGTGGCTTAGCAGGACAGGAAGCCTCCAGGGCGGAGCCGGCAGTTCAGGGAGGAGCCATGGTGGTGCTGGCAACTCAGGAAGCCATGATGGTGCTGGAAGCCAGGACGGGGCCGTCACTTCAGGTGGCCAGGGCGGAGCCGTCCCTTCGGGTGGCCAGGGCGGAGTTGTTCTTTCAGGTGGCCATGGAGGAGACCTCCCTTCGGGCGGCCACGGCGGAGACCTCCCTTCGGGCGGCCACGGCGGAGACCTCCCTTCGGGCGGCCACGGCGGAGACCTCCCTTCGGGCGGCCACGGCGGAGACCTCCCTTCGGGCGGCCACGGCGGAGACCTCCCTTCGGGCGGCCACGGCGGAGACCTCCCTTCGGGCGGCCACGGCGGAGACCTCCCTTCGGGCGGCCACGGCGGAGACCTCCCTTCGGGCGGCCACGGCGGAGACCTCCCTTCGGGCGGCCACGGCGGAGATGTATAGCCCCCCCCCCCAAAATTTTCTTGGGGGGAGCTATGGGTTTAGGCTCAGGGACAGGCTCAAGCAATTCGATGGATGGCTCCGGCTGTTTGGAGGAAGGCTTTACTGCAGGTTTCACCGGAGGCTTCGGGGGTTCTGCTGCAGGCCTCACTGGAGACTTGGGCGGTTCAGACGCTTGAGCAGCGGCCATCTTGGCTGGAGTCGAGGGCTCAGGCGTGGCGGTCTCGACGTGGAGCTCAGGCTCGGCGGGACGAGACTCTGGGGGGCTGGTCTCGGCGGGATGAGACTCTGGAGGGCTGGTCTCGGCGGGATGAGACTCTGGACGGCTGGTCTCGGCGGGACGAGACTCTGGAGGGCCGGTCTCGGCGGGACGAGACTCTGGAGGGCTGGTCTCGGCGGGACGAGACTCTGGAGGGCTGGTGTCCAGCGGTGAGGCTGGACTTAGGGTGGAAACATGTGGCTCAGGAGAGAATGGAGCTGAGGTAGCCGACAGGGAGGCATGTGCGGCCCAGACACACATAATAGCAGCAACATACAGGGAAAGGGTAGCCTCTTCAACCTCAACAGAACAGACATGAAGAGCAGACTGCTCAGGGGTGGCCTCCCAAATTCGGGAACGCAGGAAGTCCTCTTCCTCCTCCGTTTACGAGAGCGAGGGGGTGCTGCAGCGAATGAAGACTCTGGGTCGACTGTGCATGCGACTGGCCCTGGATCAGCTGGGCAGGCGACTGGCTCGACTGGGTAGGCACAATGCACGGGTTTGGCAAAAGCAGCACACTTGCGGGCCCCACGGACAGACATAATGGCTGGATCAAACATTTTCGACGCCAGATCAGCACTATTCGAAACCAGCTTACGTGCTCTTGACCAGGAGATTCCCGCGACCAGTCCGGAGCGGATACGGGGCTCCTGTTCGGTGGATCTGGCTGAGCTGACATGAAGAGCTGGCTCGGTAGGGCAGATGACAGGAACTGGCTCAGCTATTTTTGGATCAGCTGGAGTTACTGTGAGGGAAGAACCACAAACCCAAAGAGCTCGGTCCATAAACTCAGCAAAAGGTCGATTTAAGTCTTCGAGCAGCAGTATCTGGGCTAGTGGATCATCCAGTCCTCTCCAGAACCGCTGCTTTAAGAACTCTTCCTCCCAGTATACGTCCTGATGCAGATGCAGGTAAACTTCAACAAATTCCTCCAGAGAACTCCCATTCTGATCAAACAGAAAAGCATCCATCGCATCGTCCTCCATTACTTCTTAGGTCTGTCGTTCTGTCACGGGTAGGTTCAAGCAACGAGGAAGCAGGAGATGGTCGAAGCAGTATTTAATAACAAAACTCAAAGATCTCCAAAAGGAACAAAGAAACATGGATAGAGATAACCACCATAAATGCAACGTTCACGACAGACAAGGGATAGACTAAAACCCAGGGCTTAAATACACACAGAGAACAGATCAGTGAAACCAACAAGACACGGCTGGGACAAATTAACTCATAATGACTAATTAACAGGACAGCAGGTGACAGGGATAACATAGAAACACACATGGGCAAACACTAAACGTGACAGTTACTAATTAAAAAATAATTTAAATAATATGAGGTTGAAGCGAACTGTTCCTTTTAGCCATGACTTTGCCTTCCGCTTTTGTTATTTAAAGTAAAGAATTACACGCGGTGTGCATAGTTAGTGAAGCTGTTAGTTTTATTTGCATCACAGGAAGTATTTTGTAATTAGTTGTATAACAGAGATCTTCCCTAGAGCTTTGTTCCATGTGACTGTACCACCCCTGGGGAGTGGATAGAGCTAAAAGCAAGAGTACTGTATGTGTGTTCATGTATGTGTCCATGTATGCTGGGCTCAAAATCCCACTGGAATAGTGTTCTCTGTAAGGCTCTGCTCTGCACTGGTGGTCCAATGAAATATGCAAAGCATCTGCATAATAAAGCACCATTAGGCGTCAATGCTCCCAATGAACACTGGGTTATTTTGTGTTGACTGTGTATTCGTCCCTAGAGTTTAAATGATTTGTGAATACATTTAAAGCACAAGAGAGTGTGTCCTCTTCTCTGAAGACCTCTGACCTATCAACATGATCACATTGATGGTGACTTACCCAGGGGCACAAACTTCAAATAATAGCAAATAGTGAAGGAAAACGAGGAATGAATATGGGCTCCATGGCAACAGTGAAACCCTTTGAGATCCTTCCAGATCTTTCTGTAAGCATCTGATAGTTACCTGGAGAGGATTTTCAGCTCATCAAATGTATACTTTAGGACCTCGGGGACCTGCGGGAATTAGTTTGTTCATGTGTTTCATTACCTTATTTGCTATATTCCTTTAGTGAATTGGGCGGCAAAACAATGCAAATATCATGTGCAAATAAATGCTGCTATCAGTGGGTGTGATTCTAAGTGAAATCTCCCTTTAGTCTGTGTTTCCTTGACTGTTGCATGTCTGCAGTCTAGCAGGCACAGTTTGCTACTCTTCTGCCAGATGTGGTGCATTTGGGGAAACATATGCTCCATTGTAGTTTAGGTCTGATATTGTTCTATTAGGCTGTGATGGCCAAACCGGGACTTCTCTGAGGCTTTGCCATGTGGCCACTCGACACAGGCTACCCAGCACTGTTTTTCCCCTGTGGAAGGACTATATCTGGAAGACGCCTAAGGTGTCCTGTGCAGTGACTCTTTGCCTTAAAACAGCCAGATGGCCTGAACCATCCATTGGTTTTCTCCTTTTCCTCCCTCTGTGTGTGACATTTGTTCGTCTCTCTCCTTTTCCCTGGCATATATCGGGTTCTAAATATTTTTTTTTACAACATCGTCACTATGACAATGGTACACTCTAAACCCTAAAACGACCGTAATTGTTTTTTTTTTGTAAACAACGTTTCAGCACAAATACTACACATTCAGTTACATTAAGTGACCTGGGGTTTTGCTTTGTTAAAAGAAAAGGATGGATGTGTCGAATTTACTTTTTGTGGTAAAAAAAACAAACATTATTCCATAAATGCGTGACTTGTATTGATTGAGTTTAACTTGTAATGAATCTAGAAACTTCTTTTAACTTACATGTAGCTATAGTTCGCTCTGACATGAATCTGTTCCCCCCTGAATGGGCTTGAACAGACCAGCGTGCTATTTTCTTACATCCTACCAATAAGTGCACACGGCTGATTTCCTCTCCTTACCCATTCACTGAGTTCATTGTTCATGTGGCCGTGCAGAAAGACTTCCCCTCTACGTCCCTGTTGTAATGAGAGAGAGTGGCTGCAAGAGCCCCGATGTGCTCAGACTTACCCTGGCACTGTATTGTTGTGTTTGTACATTCATGAGATGTGACTTAAATGGGTGAGCCGCACTGTTATTAATGTTTTAACACATTTTAACCACCTTTTAAAAGTGGTCCTTCCGTCGTGAAAGCAAAAAGAGCATGAATGAGATTAGTGGTAAAACATGGCAGTTACATTGGAACACACTTTGTAATCACTTGTTAAAGATCTTCTTGTGCAGTTCTCAACTAACTCAACTGACTTTAGGGTTATTAGCCTCAAAAGAAAAAAACTTCCCATCAGTCTTTATTGAGAAAGCTATGACTTCAGAAGAGGCTCTCCATCGGATGCAACTTCTCCCTTCATGTCTCCAGCATGACATGATGCTTTCATTTTAAACTCATAAAGAGGCGTATGCCTTTGTGAAGATCCCCAAAGGTTCATAACAGTCTCAATGTGAATACATGAGAAAATAGTTAGGCTGGTTGATAGACTTTAGAAATGGGATGTGGGTACACAAAATATGGGACTTTATTTGGAAGGAAGGGATGGGGAAGAACAATTTTCACTGGTGTCAGCAATTGAAGGAACCTCAGTGGAAATCAGCATGGGCCATTGCTTTTCGGTTGTGGAGCGTGGTGCCAGCAGCGCTACTAGTTGTATGGAAAAGTGTGTAGTAAGTAAAGTAAACAGGAAGAAAGGAAGAGAAGAGGCAAAAAAGTGTTACAAATTGCTGATACACCATTTTGGTGCTCTGTGTGGCAGGATGGACCAAGTTTGCCAGGCTGACCAGGGCATTAACCAATAACCGGGGTACACTTCAGCAGCTCACGCCTATGAACAAGACTGAGGTCAGCCACAAGCATTCACGACTGGCAGAGGTGAGTGTCACGCAAAACAAAATTTCAAACTGTTGGGGACTTTCCATTTACTTTTATACTGAGCTAATGACATTTTATGTCCCTTAACAATAAACTTGGCCTTTTTATAGCATTTTTATTTTTTCATTAAAACTGCATTACGTTTTTTTTCCTCGCTTGGACCTTTGAATGGTCAGGTTTTATGGCCAATTTTCATTACTTTTTGGAGACATCTGGGCCTCACAATGTTGGAAAAACCTGACCCACACACATATAATCTATATGCACATACACAAAGGTCAGCTGTCTTTGTCTTCAGTCCCACATTGCAGAAATAAAGTCTGACTTCATTTCCAGACAAATGATTGTTGACTCAGCTGTCCAATCGCTGCTGACGTAAGCTTTATGTCTCTAAAACTTAGGTGTATTATATCTTATGGTTGCCTTACAACATAAAAAGCCTTTTAATTCATGAGTTACAGTATAGTATATATTCCTTACAGTGCATAATTTTGACAGTGAAAAGACCAGCTTAGACCAGCATGATTTCTTTTTGTAGTGGTTTTGCTCTCTCTCTCTCTCTCTCTCTCTCTCTCTCTCTCTCTCTCTCTCTCTCTCTCTCTCTCTCTCTCTCTCTCTCTCTCTCTCTCTCTCTCTCTCTCTCTCTCTCTCTCTCTCTCTCTCTCTCTCTCTACTCTTTTTTTGTTAACTTATTCAGTTTCTGTCTCATTCAGGCTCTTCAGCTAGGCTCTGACATCCTCCCTCAATACAAACAAGAGGCTCCTAAAACTCCACCTCACATTATATTGCACTACTGCACCTTTAAGACCACTTGGGACTGGGTCATCCTCATCCTCACCTTCTACACAGCCATCATGGTGCCATATAATGTGTCATTTAAGACCAAACAGAACAACCTGGTGTGGTTGGTACTGGACAGCGTGGTGGATGTCATCTTCCTAGTGGATATTGTGTTGAACTTTCATACAACTTTTGTGGGACCTGGAGGAGAGGTCATATCTGACCCAAAGCTCATACGTATGAACTACTTGAAGACCTGGTTTGTCATAGACCTGCTGTCTTGCCTGCCCTATGACATCATCAATGCCTTTGAAAACGTGGATGAGGTAAGCACATTATTTTTTAAAGCAACATTAATTGATTATTTAAATACAAATATTCATAATAAAACACACACACACACACACAACACACACACACACACCACACACACACACACACACACACACACACACACACACACACACACACACACCACACACACACACACACACACACATATATTCAGCAAGGACATTACATTTATCAAAAGTAAAAATTAAATCAATGCTGTCCTTTTGAACTTTGAACTGTTAAGGAATCTTTAAGAGTAATCCGAATCGTTACCAGACAGGTTAAATTCCTTATGATTCCCATAGTGTATATACTCGTTTGGAGTATATACACTCGTTTTCACACTCGTTTGGTTGGTCTCTGCTGTGATAATGACTTCACTAAATACTTAAGCAACTTGAATGATGATTTACCTTTAATACTTTGAAACAATTTACTCTCTGCATTATGTCTTTCGTCCAAATTACTGCCAAACTAAAATCTTTTGTTTTTAGTTCATTTGATCAGATGTAACATATCTGATTGTTCTCATATGACCAATTATGGTCAAATATCTTTCATCTTCTTTGCTATTATTAGCCTTGGTCTAATGAAGTATTCCAATCAACTTTTCTGTGCTCAGCTCTTGTGCTCACATTATAATTGATCCTCCTCCATGTTACTAAAGTTGGTTATTATTTATCTGTGGTTCTTGTTTGTGGTAATTACTGTTTGCACAGGACTTCTCCAGCATACATTTCCATCTCTTAGCTGAGAAGAAACGAATGCAGCTTTTGTTCTTCTTTCACTTGCACGAGCGGCGCTGCTGAATGCGTGCTTTTGTGCGTCTCAGTAATGCTTTATTTTTCTCACCGAATGGGATTGGGGTTTTAGTGGACTCCTCCTCAACATTTCTAGTGGCTGAAACTCTAACATGAAAACTATATCCATTATTGCCATCTCTTTCCATGTCAGTGGCTGCTCACTGTACTGGGCATTAGCCTACCCACTCAGTTCAGTGATAAGTGAACTGGTTGAATCCTGGAGTCTGAAGATATTTTGAGAAATTCTTTCAGTAATTTATGTTTTGATTTAAAGTTTGATTTAAAGACATGAGTGATTAAATGAGGATCTATCCCTTTACATGTTCTTGAAGTAAATTATAGTGTACTACTGTTCCTGGATAAACTACACCTGTGTTTTGTGTTTTGAGTGTAAAGCACTTCAAGTGCTCTTTTTGTACTTCTGTGTATTTGGAGTTCTACTGGAGATTTTACTCGCCATGTTTTTTAATCTGTCTGGAGGCATCGGTCCAGCTAATATTAGAGTGCTGAGAAGGAAGTGATCATCCGAAAAACTTTAAATGGCACAGGCGTCCTAATGGCTGTAGGTTGAATTAGGCGACTGTGGACATTCAGAATAAAATATGATTCTCCTTTAAGCTTCTTTTCATTATTCATCTCCAAATGCATGGTATGATATATTTATCCGATAAAATACCTATTCGGCTTCCTACTGGTGCCCATAAGTTCATGGTTGCCCAGGCAACAGCCATCCTCTCCCATTGTGGTGATGTTGTTGGAATGCATTAGTCTCTGCATCATTGGAACACAATGAAGTCCCAAAACTGCCATGATCTCAGTGAAGTGTTCCTGTGTCATCTGGGACTGAGCAGGCACTGCTCTGTCACTCTTGATATGATTGAAATCTGCATGTACAGGCTGAGTTCAGCTAAGGTTACATCTCAGATACTTGGTCTGAAATAGGGGAGATTAAACGTTTGTTTTGTGCGGCTGCTTTATTTTTTATTAAGCTTAGTGATAATTCTGTGATCAAGCACAACTCATATCACACTTTTAGTGAGATGGTATTGGACTATACAGCGGGAATGTTTTGGGTGTTATGTTTAATAGGTTTTGGGATTTTTTTAGTTTACCATAATTTTAGGAATATAGTGAAAACCAAAGAAATACATTTAAGCTCAAAATTAAACAAAATTATGTGTATTGTAATCTTTTGTCACAGTCCTCGTCTGCACCAGTCTGTCTTTGTGTCTACACTACACTTCCCAGAATCCTCCTCGTCTCCACACCTGTATTCACTCCCTCACTTACCAGCCTGTCCCTCGTTATCATCTGTGTCACCTGTCTTCACCTTGTTAGTGTTCATTTGGATCGGTATTTAGTTCACTCTGTTTCAGTCTGTCCTTGTCGGTTCTTGCGTCTTCAATGTTATGTATTGTGAGTGTTTCTGTCCGTCATCCCTGTATAATTGGATTATTCAGTAAATGTTTAAATTGGAGCTTGCTTGACTCTGCCTGCCTTCTTCAACCCACACCACACCTGTGACATCTTTGGTGTGGAAGATGTTGTTAAATAATAATTTTTCATAAATGTACTGTGTTTGCAAGGTTCAGAACACATGCTATTTTTGCACCTTACGTCATTATCTTGTCAGAAAACAGCCACCAGTTATTAAAAGGTTATGATTTGAGTGTTAACCCCCGCCCCAGAAACCAATAAGCTGAGGTGAAAACTTGTAATGTAATATCAAAGATTTATTAATTTTATTTCATTGAGCAATATAGTAACTCAATACTGCAAACAATGGTTTCTTAATAAGAAGGTATTTCTTTGAACCTATGATGCTGTAAATAACCATTTAAGAACCTTTATGATTAATAGTGTGATTATCTCTGTCTAAGACAGCTTTAGATTAAGTTTTAATAAAGAAGGAAACCGATCAAGATAGATAATTAAAAGGATAGAGACGGATGAGAAATAGAATAAAGCAATAAGCCCCGCGAAGGTGTGATTTACGGTGAATTTAGAACAGCTAAGGGGCGTTGTTAGGCACAAGTTTTTATAAATCGGTTGCTCCATAAAAATATAAATTGTAATATTTATTTTATAAACACCAGCAACAAAAAATATAACGTTATAACACATTTATTCCTCCGCCAAGCGGCAGTTGTGCAGTAATACTAATGTAATGCGGTCACAGGTTTGTTGAGTAATTTACAACGGCTTCGAACGCGGCTCAACCAATCAGAATCAAGGACCAGAGCTATCCGTTTTATAAAATTTGATTGATAAAACTCAAAAGCATTAGGTAGTTTAGGGAGGGAATAAAATAAATGTTGAGTAAAACATCATATGCCAATGTGTTTAGATTGTGCATACTGAATACATTTACCAGCAGAGAGTGTTTTTATGAAAGCTGATGGTCTCTGACACAGCTGCTGTTGAAATGTCATACTCAGTTTTTTTAGTTGACCCCCAATGAATTCTGTTTTGTCTCCCAAACCTGAAACAAACCACAATCTCAACAGGACACTTGCTGAGCTGGCAGACGTTATTGCTTGATGCCCACTGAGCCCTGAAAACCAAAGAGGGTTTTGAGGATGGCAGTGCAATTTTATCAACACTAAAAGTAATAATTAGTATTTAAATAACTAATTATCTAATAAAAATATAATTATTTTATATTTTTATATTTGTATTATACAATCCTTATTTACATAATAATCAAACAATTTAATGTCTTACCCGATTGGCAAACTTTTTTTTTTTAAGCAGAAAAGTAGGGTTTGCTAAACCTGGGAAAACAAATTACCAATGGGAAAAATATATGCATAGAACTAATGAAAAGATAAATTATATTATTTAAGAATCTTTTTTATTAGATTTAAAATTACAAAAATTATTTGCTGTTTATTAAATGCTCTTAAATGCCTTTGAAACTTTAGCAAACAGAAAACTTGTGATGTCACTAACAATAAAAAAAAATCTGCTCATAATAAAATAAAATAAAATTCTAAAAAAATCTGCTCATAATAAAATGCTGCAAAGTGTGTTATAAATATTTGAAGGCACAGGCAGTTGACAAGAGTGCGACTGTCTGTCATGGGGACAGATGTGCAGCTGTCAGATGTTTTCCTATGAGCTGAAGCCTGTTCTGTCTTTGTGTCCCCTGTGGACCATATGTCCCTGTCTATGGCTATTCTGGTCTCTTGACTTGTGTTGTAAAATACTTGCTATTTTTCTGCAAATATTATAGGGATATATAATAAATGAAAATTCTGCCACATCACCCTCATCTTGTTCCAAACTTTCTTTCTTTTGTTAAAAATAAAAGGAAATTAAGTAGCTCTCTCTCTCTCTCTCTCTCTCTCTCTCTCTCTCTCTCTCTCTCTCTCTCTCTCTCTCTCTCTCTCTCTCTCTCTCTCTCTCTCTCTCTCTCTCTCTCTCTCTCTCTCTCATCTTTATATATATTATATATATATATATATATATATATATATATATATATAAAAACATTATATATATATACACACACATTTTGGGGCTTGACAGTCACTATATACTTGGTCACTGTATAGTTTTATAGTTTTTATAGTTTTGTTGTATGGAAAATAGCAATAGGCACATTCTGATATATATCTTTTTATTTGTTCCAAAATAAAATCATATTGAAACAATATGAAGGTGAGTGAGTGATGACAGAATTCTCAAGTGAACTATTCCTTTAATCATCTCACACTATCCATTTTTCAGAAGGTGTCTACATCAATTGTTGTTATATGACACTTGTTATAAAACACTTGTGTTTTTTTAGCATCTTGATTTGCTTACAGCTGCTGTTCTGAACATACTAATTACTTTGACACGTTCAGTGTGCTGCTGTCCAGATCTAATATCTGTAAATGGGTCTCTTGAATCCTGAAGTCCATCTCTGAGCTTATTATATGCATGCGCCAGTGCAGTTTGGCGTGATGCGAAACGTCTGCCTCTGTCTTTCTGACTTAGGATCCCATTGTAGACTCTACTGCGGTGGGCCACTTGCCAGCAACGGCCCACTCTTCACGCAACGCCACACGTGCGGAGGACTCGGTGTTGCCTGTAAGTTCGCACTCCTTTCTTGTGTTGTTCATGGCCCTTCTGCACCATTTTCTAATTTGTACTGCAGTTCAGTAACCTCTCCCCTATTCAATGTTGAGCAGAGATGCACTAATGGCTCTCTAATTTATGCTAATGTTGCTCTGAATGCTGCACCCCTTAGTGTGTTTGTTTATCTACTGTAAAGTGATTTTAGATGCAAGTCAATTCAAATTAGATGGCGCAAGCTTCATTCTCCATGCCCTGACACACACAACCACACACATCACGTTTCACCAATAGGCATTAATGTTTCTCTTCCATTATCCCATGTTACATCTATGGGGTCGTCACATCTAACTGAACATTTATGAGCACATATAACCTTCTAATGTTCACACCCTTTCAGCTATTCATCTGTTTGTCCTTAAAGACAAAGACAAAAAAAATGTTATGGTTTACTAAATGCTACATAAGCAGTGTTGCAATTTAGATATAGGCCCTCAAAATGATAAATTACTTGGGAAAGTATCCATTAGGAGCTGCTCTGCCGGGGGAGTTGACTGTGTTGGCAAAATTAGCATCGTTTTTTTTTGCTAGCGTAATAAAAGCCTTAGGTTTTCATGCAATATTGCAGAATGAACACATCTATTTTTACCTTCCTTCCTCCGTGTCAGTGTCTAGGGAAAATTGCTCCTTTCAGGAACATAAACCATGTTTGAAAATTAGCCTTTTGATTATCTGACGGCTGGAACAAAAAAGCAGAAATCCTCAGTGGAGGAAATGCTAATTAAACCTGTGAGGTACATATCACGGTCACTATTTATAAACAGTTCTGGGCTGACAGTCCAAAGCTGTTGAGGATGCAACAATTAGGTATACTTACTTCTCACCCCCTCGTTTTCACTCTGCCAGCTTAAAAAGTGAATTCCATCAAGTGTCTGCAGAGAACGTGTTGTTCCATTTTTTTTTTTCCAGACAACCTACCAGTTCTCCTCTGGAAGATAGAATACATTTGACTGAAACAATTAGGATCAATTACAAAGTTCTCTACGTGCTTATGCTCTCTCATGTTTATTCAATATGTAATTAATATTTATTAATGCTTATTAATAAAGTTATTGAATATTTAATTGTTTGGATATCTCAAAATGGATATCCATTTTTTTCATTTTCTACATTCTAAATTTGTGAAGCCTAAATTCAGTTGTAGCATTTAAGTCAGCTTTAGATTTTAAGTGTTTTTTTTTTTTTTAATGCAATATAGTACAGATTTTTTTATGTCGGAGATTTATCACATCATTACCACATGGCATACGCTGATTGGCCTCTGCTGATCCTGCAGCCAATGAGATCGCTTGTTCAACATATCAGAGTTCCTCTAAAAGCCTCCACCTCCCCCAGCTCCACATGCCTAGAGCTGCAAGTTTATTTATGCAGCAACAGCATATCTCACACGCTCACAGCAGCGTGTCTGTGAATCTACCATACCGGTAGTACTGGTACCAGGCGGTACTAGAAAAAAAAGTTAACACTATCAACATTTCTTCAGTACCGGTAGTACTGAGTGCCAGGTATATTTGGTAGACGCTGCTTGCAAATGCTCACGTTCGTGTTTGTTTGAGCGCTCTCTGAGTGTCAAAAATCTATATTTACACCGTGTTTTTATAAGTTTGAGCATTGTAGCCAATCACAATCATCTGTTGAGCATGTGAACGCAAGTTTGTTCAACTTGAGCTGCGTGTGGAGGAATCCTTTCATTATAACCAAGAAAGTGTAAACACAATGTAAATAAGACATTCATTGTACAATTAAGACAGCTTTTTTATTATAACGGGTGTTTTCGCGAAAGTACAAAATTCAGTGAGCTTGTGATTTAGAGATTGACAGCCTTAGTGATTATAAAGGGATGGCTATGCTATGCTTTCTGTTTATTACCCATTCACATTCTGAATACAAGTTTAGTTTTTGATGCCAATAAGTACACTGCAAAGTTTCTGGATTGAAAACTGTATTTTAGTGTGCAATTCAAACTGCCATGATTGACAGTGATAACCAATGGACAGGACAAAATGAGACCATTTTTAAAAAAATACTTAATTCAAAAGTTTTTACTCTGGTTACCGAAATTGGTACAGAGAACTGCAAATATTTACTGGTATTGGTACCGTGTCAACCTTAGTAGAAAGTCAATACTAGCAGATAGTCCGCCAAGGCCAAATACATTAACATTTCCATATTCATTAACATGCTAAAACTATTTTAAGAGTTGTTATGATTAAAATAAATATAATTATGGCTTAATGATATAATATAAACAATTATCAAAACTATCATATTGACTAGAATTGTAATATTGGTGTTACCCTAATTTTCAGCTTCACTGGAACAAGTCTTTAATTTTCACTGGGAGTGACTGCAACCACTGGTGACGCTAAGCAAATGAGCAGCAATGTGCTGCAGCTACAACCAGTAAGAGAGCGCAAGCAGTTGTGTCATGTGATCTGATTCCTGATACACTTTAATATTGCATTTGTATAGAAACGCCTACTAGCAAGCAAACTCCAGTGATTAAACCTCTGTCACCGTGACCCTTTCTTAGTGGCCCTTTAGAATTGTAGCACTTCCAACCGTTTAACCCCATATTTAGTCTAGATCTTCCCCCACATTCCTTGCAGAACATGTCTGCATATTCTACATAGGCCTATACCAATGAGTTAATGCTGTATTTGTGTACGTTAAGAAAACTAACAAATATATGTTAATCAGAGTGGGCTTTTTTCTTTTCTTTAAAGACATACAGTATAATCTTCATTGGCCTGAAGTTGACAAGCAATGTTTAAGCTTTTGTTCAAAGGGATACAGTGCAAGTGTGGGCGTAGCTGAGTGAAAGTATCCTCTTTATTTTGCTTTCAGAGCCAAAAAGACTTACTTATTTCACCCTTTCTTGACACAGACTAGACAACATACATCCAAACTATTAGCTGTTATCTTTCATAAGCTTAAAAGAATTTGCCTGATCAATAAAACAACTTTGTTCACTCAAGATATCTAAGATTCTCTTTGGATGTGCCCTGTGGAGTTGTAGGATCAGTCAAGGAACCTAGCTATCCATTTTCTCCTGCTCCTCTGACATGAAAGGTGTCTGATCAAAGTGGCTATAGGCTGAAAGAGCAGGTCTCTGGAGCTTTATGACACCCATCAACATAGAATTATTCATGTTCAAGTGAACATGGAAGATTTTACCTTGAAATCCACAGCTGGCTTTTTAAAGTCATGATCTGTATTAACCAAGTCTTTCAAGTGTACCTAATGAATATAATCCTATTTATATGTGCCTACATACATACGTCTTACATTTTTTAAAACCCAGATTGTTTTCTTTTCAGTCTGATATGTTTATCTTGCACACATAGAGGCATGTAATCTTCCAAACCTATGCAAAAATGTGCTGCATATAAGTAAAATGTACTTTTTTTATCTGGATCTATTAATTTAATTTTAATTTTTAATTTTAATAAATGTATTTTACTACATACAATGACTTGAATACAACTCTTCTAAAAATAGCATTATTCATTTCTAAATTAAAATTAATTTTAATAATTTTTAGAGGCATTAATTCATAAATAAGGGCGATACAAATATCCTGATATCACAATGAAAAGTAAAAGTAAAAATAAAATTGGCTAGTTTGGAATAATCTTTTATTACTATTTCTTATAAAAACAGTTAAGCAGTTTTGTTAAAATATTATATTTACAATTTATTAAAATAATATATTAATTTCTATTATTAAATATTATAAAATCTTTGTTTGCCGAAGTCATTTGATGTGACCAGTGTGTAGTAACATGCGGGGAAAACAGAAAAAAGAAAAGTATAGAGAGAACCTGCAGACCATTTCATTTCATGAAATAAATTCCATGTATACCCACTGAAATACATAATATTCATGAATTAATAGTTCATATTTTGTGAAAATATTTTTTACCTTTTAAAAATTATGATTAAGGTGTTGCACACATGCATGTATTCATGGCAGATCTTCTTAGTCTTACTTGGGTGTTTTTTTTTTCTTTTGTCTGTAGGTCAGCTAGTTTTAACATGTTCTTACCATCTCTCTTTTTCTTTGCCAGGGTCTCAGCAGCCTGTTCAGCTCATTGAAAGTGGTGCGTTTACTCCGCCTGGGTCGAGTGGCCCGCAAACTGGACCACTATCTGGAATACGGTGCTGCTGTATTAGTTTTACTGGTGTGTGTCTTTGGCCTGGTGGCACATTGGCTGGCCTGCATCTGGTACAGCATTGGAGATTACGAGGTCATCGATGAGGCCACCAACAGCATCAAGACGGACAGCTGGCTTTATCAGTTAGCTAACAGTATTGGCATGCCATACCGCTACAATGCCAGCGGTTCTGGTCAGTGGGAGGGTGGTCCCAATAAGCACACACTCTACATATCATCTCTCTATTTCACCATGACGAGTCTCACCACCATTGGCTTTGGGAACATTGCACCAACTACAGACGGGGAGAAGATCTTCTCTGTGGCCATGATGATGGTGGGCTGTAAGTATCACTAAATGGTTTCCTTGCTTTCATGCTTAATCAAGAAAGTTGGTTAATGCACGGACATTAGGAATGCACAACATCTTGGTATCGTACCGGTTGTTGGTCAATATTAGAGATGTTTTGGGTAATGCTCAATATTGTATATTTAATTGGACATGGTAATTTTTGATTGTCTTTGCCATATTCTAACACTTAATGTTTAAAAACTTTAAAGCTGCAGTCCGTAACTTTTTTTGTGTTCAAAATTTATATAATGAGCAATTACATCACAAATCCATTTTCCAAACGGTGTTTTTATCTTATCCTGAATCACTACGGTACACCTATAGTAAGTGTTTAAAATATTCTGACTATTTAGGATTGGTCGGGTCGTACCACTGCGGAGTAGCCCAGTACGTGTGTGACTCATCATAGACATAAACAGAGAGAAGTAGCTCCTGCTACAATGCTCAAGACATGCAGTTCTGTTTATTAACCACTAGAGCACCAAAAGTTACGGACTGCAGCTTTGACAAATGAATATTCATTTTTCATACTGTACATTGGGATAAACTTAAAATACACCTAAATTAACCTATAGCATTTAAAATAACTGATTTGAGTTTTTAATGTTTTATTTTGTATTTATTTAGACAAAATAGTGTAGAATTTTATATTGGCTAATTATGAAATATTGGCAGAATTTTTATATCAGCGCATCCTGTACGGTTTAAGCTAATCTTCTCAGTTGGGAATACGCTTCAGCAAAGTGCTTATTATATTCTCACCAATCAACGCATGTCAGCAAACTTTAAGTGGAATTTAAAAGAAAAACATTTGCGTCATGTCCTATTATGACCTGCGATGCATCATTGAAAACATTTCCTGATTTGATCAAAAATGAATAAGCTTGTGCAGGCTTTAAACCTCCTCAGACTGTAACGCTGCACTTTGCTCTTCGTCACCTAATCACTTGCTGTTATCTTCAGAGTTCTCCAAGGATCCTAAGTACTGTAGCAGTGCATGTCAGCTTTTGAGTTACAGAGAGCAGTTCCATCAGTAATCCTCTAGAGATCCACAGCGCTAACAGATAGCATGAGATACAGTAAACTAAGCTGTGACTAGTAGCTTTTGGCTGAAATGGCGAGTGGTAGGCAGCCAGGAGTGAGTCAGTGGGGAATAATGGCGCTGCTTAATACATAATATAGGAAGAGACATATTGTGCAACACATCTGACAAATTAAATGGCAGTTAGATTACAGTTCAAGGTGAAGTGTGTAATTTTTTTGATGCTAATATACTACTTTCTATACCAGTTTAAGATGCAGAGACAACTGAGTCAGCCATTTTCAAAACATCACTGCAAATATATATATATATTTTTTTCTTCTTCTTTTTTTTTTCTTTTTTCTTAATGTGTGTTTTTGTCTAGTTTTCTAAAATCTCTTAACTTCCTTACAAGATAAATAGAATTCAACTAAATAAATTTACATTAAAAAAAACTCCATGTATTCATCCAAACCGCTTGTAGGGTCGCTGGGATGCTGGAGCCTATTTATTTATTTATCCAAACTGCTTGACATACGTAGGATCGCTGGGATGCTATAGTCACGGGTATGCAGGGAAGAGGAGAGGTATGTAATGATACCCTTATGTCACGATTCCATACATAACTGACACAAACTGAACTCACAATATAATATTATTGTGATACTCCAAGACATATAGTAAAAGGTTAACAAAAAATGTACAGTTGTTTAAAATGCTAAATTTGGTATTACATTGGGTGTGGAAATGAATTGGCTTGGACTTGGTGCTGGTAACCCAATGCACAGGACAATGGTGACACCAGAATAGAAATATGATTCTGAAGCTGAAAATACAGAATTATTCTAGACAAACAAGTTTGCACTGTCACTGGCTAGATAGATTTAAAATAATGTAGGCCACTTTTTACTGGACATTTGGCATTATCAGGACCCATACATATATTTACCCTTTGCATTATTATACATTATATTCAACTGTATATAGTACAGTATATACTATATATAGTAGTTTAATGCAGTACTGACACTACAACTTTTTCTCACAGAATTTTTCATTTTGGGTGAACTATACACAATATTGTCACTATACACAATACATGATGCATTTTTGTATTGCAATATATTGTGATATATTGTTACACCCTTACAAAATATATTTTAGCAGTGATTGCTGTGTATTTGAATAGTATGACACTTGTGGCTCAGTATGTGGTGCGAATGTGGTCACTTCAGCTTTAAAGTTAATTAGAAAGCTGACTAAAGTTTTATTTGGCAGACTCTAGCTTATAAAGCACAGCTGGGTTCAGATCAGATTTAGTGGTAGTGGGCCGCAGTGCTAATCATTTCCTGATGTGTAGTAGTGCAGTGCTTGCTGTTGGTTTATTGCTTGGTTGTTCTGCACCGTCTGAGTTTCTGTCATACTTCTCACTGCGAACACAAATGACAGCAGATGGGGAGAAAGTCTTGTGTTGTTTGTGGATTTATCTCACAGTGCTACAATATGGTGCACTGAGTGGTATTCTGTTAGGCAAATCCTATACTAAACTATGATGCAGACATTTTGCATTAATAAACCATATGAATTCATAAAGACCAGCAGATTTACACAAACTTAGTTTAATTGCATGTTCGCAGAGTCATATTTGTGCTAATCACGGATGTGTGGATGTACTTTTTCTGTTGTCTTGTAGAATAAATGTTTAATGCATGGTATAATTGGGGCTGGATTTATATTAGATCTGTGGAATTACCATTAGACTAATCACCATGGCAAAGCCAGCTGTGCTGATCTGGCCCTTTTTATTTAAGTGAAACATAGAGCTACAGTTTAGATTCTTGTTCTTCTCCTTTGTTGCATAAATCTTCATTGTTCTTCTATTTCTTTAAATGAAAATCCTGGGCTTCTGGGCTTGCTAAGGTTCTATATATCTTTGTGGGACTGAGAGAGAGCAATTAGGACTGCTAATTGCTGCCCTTAATGGGACAGTTCATCCATCATTACTCATGTTGTTCCAAACCCATGACATTTATTCTATGGAAAACAAAATTTAAGTGATTATATTCACTGCATATGTTCACTTCCTGTGAGCTGTTATATCGAGAATTGCTATCAGTTAGAACTCTGAATTGCGAATAAATCCATCAGAAATTTTGGATTCTGTTATTTGAATGATTATTTTAATATGATTTATACTGCTGTAGTATTTATTCATATTTTAAATGAGCTTAAATGAGCTCCTGATGAAAACACAGGCGATGAAGAAGCAGAAACAATAATAATATGTAAAGTAATGCGATCAGTCACCAACAAAATATTCTGTGGGCCATGAAAATTTGGAGAAAATGAAAAATGCTGGCGGTGGCTGACAACTTAAAAAAAGAAAACACTGGCGGGGGAAACACTGGAAATTTCATTTCAGTTATTTCTAGATTTCTCTTACATTTTTTTCCATCACATATTTATATTTTATTTTATTTCAGCATTAAAACAAAAAATGATTTTGTTAACATACAACACTGCTAAAGAAGAATTTTGAATGAGATCAATCTTTATTCACTGACCAGGTCTCAAGTCATTTTTTGCTAAACTATTGTTGTATGTAAAAGAGTTCTATTTTTCAATCATTCTCCGTTTGTGTTCTACTGGAAAACAAAGTAACATCAACTGGGTTTGGAAAGACATGAGCGCAAGAAAATGAAAGAATTTAGCGTGAACTATTCCTTTAAGACCTGTCTGAACTGATTAATAAAACATACACATTACATAACAAATTGCCCAGTCCACATCTCCCTCTCCTTACCTCACACACTCAACCATGTTACCCAGGGTGTAAGACACATGCATGACTGTAGTTAAGAAGAATCCAAGCAGCATTTTAATACTGTCGGTATAAGAGTTATGGTGTGTGTGCTGAGTAAGGAAACTGATGCTCTGTGTATCAGGACTCCATGGAGCCACACTGTCATGTGACTACTGTCTTATAGGTCCTGACTCTACCGATACCTTTGGCAGTGACCAGTGCTGCTGCAGTACAGTTCAGTCAGCAGTAATGGTCTCACCCAGGGGCTTGCCAAAGGTTTACAGTATGTGTTCCTGGTCCACAAATATGATAGTTTCTCCATCTCATAGAGCTCTACAGTACCCGTAATTACCCTCAGTGGCTCTTATTGAGCTATCTTTGAGCATCAACTGTTGTAGGGGGCTGTTACAGTCAGCATAGGGGAGACATTTGCCTTCAGTGAAGCAGACAATATCAGAGTAAACAGATCTATGTCTAATGGAATCACATCTCGTAAAGTGACACAGTCAGCAAGTGTCTGTTCACTCTCAGCATGTCAACAAACAACAGGAGCATCTGTTAACAACCCCACAGCAAATATGAGCATGCATATGAGAAGATTGAGATACTTTGCGTGTTGCCTTGTTCAGAAGCTTGAGTATCTGTGCAGCTTGCAATCTTGTAATGTAATGATTTTTCATAAAGGGATGTTGAGAATCCTTGTGAAAAAGAAGTGCACCTAATTGGATTGAATTTGCACTTGAAGTGTACGTCAAATCTTAAAAGTATATTTAAAAAAAAAACTACTTGCAGATAATATAACACACTTCAAGTACGCTTGAAACATTAAAAGTGCACTTTGTAATACTGTCAAATTGAAAGTTTTACTTTAGAGTACATTTTAAATCAATATGTTTTAATAATCTTTTATCATGCTTGTTTAGAGTACACTTCTTTTTGATGTGTTGACTAACATCCTAAAGAAGATGTAAAGAATCTGATTAGAATATTAACTGTGGTGTGTTATTCAATATTGAAGTTAATATATTTTAAATGTGATAAATTTCAACTTTGTCATCACAAATATTTTAATGATATGATTAGCAACTAACCCTAAACCAAACCCTATTCATATAGTTATTACATGTTGTTTATTTATTTTACTTTATTTATTATTTATTTTATTTTACATAAATGTATTATTACAATGTAACAACTACACATTAAAATAAAAGTGTTTATATTTTAGTTTACATTAAATGCTAGTACATTCGGCAAAACACTTTGACCATATTTAAAAGACAATAGGAGAAATTATGAAATTGCATAGAAAGTTGTACTTCAGTATACTAAAGTAGTAGTATAGTTCAGCTAATTATTTAATATAAATTCAAACTCTCATTTAATTGTAATTAACATCCAATTAAGTGTCTGAAAACATTACATTCAGTTCTCTCTTAAGTATATATATATAAAAAAAATATTATCATTATTAATATTAAAAAATATTTAAGTACTCTTTTAAATAAGTATGCTTGCTAAAGCAAGTTAGATGTGTAAGATCACCATTTTTTAACAGCCATAATTTCAAGGTGACTTAAAAATGTATGGCATGTTAGACAGTTTAAATGTGTTACATATGACAAGATGTCCGAAACACTGGGAAAGTCATTTCCACTCATCAGTTGCACAGTATTGTGTTGGATGTCTTTTTTGCTTCATGCTTCATGTCAATAAGCAGCAGTATTCACAAATCAAAGGTGATGTGTTAGCTTGTTCATTCAGTGCAATACAGTGTTCCATTCCTGTGTTTGTGAAGTTATTGATCTGCCGTCTCTGAGTAATTACTGACTGTGGCTGAGCGCTGTGGCTGAGCGCTGACTGACCAGATGCTCTTTTTACTATCTCTCCCTTTGCATTTCCCATGAAACCATGTTCTTCTGGTAGTAGTAGTGCTGCCAAGCACATTTGAATTGGGTATTGACATGAATTTTATTTTAATTTTAAAATGTTACTTGAGGTTCACTTATGTTTATTAAAGTTTTTGCACAAATTATTTTTAAATATACGTAGAAAATTTGTTTATTTTCAACCCTCATTCTAACTCTCAGATCCTTAAAGCTTGTCAGTAAAACGGCCACTTTTATGATTACTCACACTTTTGCACGTGAGTTAGTGTTTGGAAAACATGATCCATATAGAACCGTAATTTACAGACAGGGCATTATGAAATTGTTTACCTACGTTTTGCCTTGAGGCTTCGCCCAAGGCTTTTTTCTCCATTTCTGTCACAGATGGTGTTTGGATTCCTTGCCACTGTTTCCTTTTGGCTTGCTTAGTTGGGGACTCATAATATTCGGCAACATTATTGATTTGACTGTGCTGAGACTATTGGATGAGAACTGAACTGAGCTAGACGATGACATCTCTGTTTTCTCCAGAGCTGCTTATAGCTGAATTGAACTCATTCCATAACTTTACACAGTTATTGAACGGAACTGAATCAACACTCAACTGACCTCAGCTAAACAATAACACTGCTTTACAGCAAAATGTATCTCTTTTTGCATTATTAAATTATTATGTTCCTGTTTATCCCTGTAAAGATGCTTTAAAACAATCTCTATTGTATAAAGCGCTAATAAAAGTGACTTGACTTGACTGTGATTTGTTTACAAAGCAATCTACGGTCAAATACTCTATTTTACAAACATCTAATCCTCTGACGCGATTCGGAAAGGCATTAAAGATAAACCATCCTCTTGTTCCAGTCCAAGTCTGTATAGAGATATATTTAATGATCTATTTGAACAGGCCGTTTCATAGAGAACGTTCTTTTACTCTTCCATTTGTCCTGTTGTCGACAGGATCAAGCACGTGGAGTACGACAGAAACTGAATGCATATCTGTATACTTTATCCAGTGTAGACCACGTCATTGATTAAAATTTGTTTGCTTTTGACGTGACTCTCGCATTTGGTGTTAACAGGTGTCAGCCGTTAATCGACTGAACGATAGTGGACGGGGCCTATGGTGTTATGATGTGCAACTATTCCATTACTTACTATGGGATTTAGCATGGCTGACAGGACATAATTACACTTATTTTTTCATTATATAATTAATTGTACAAAAATAACAAGTTGTATTTACAGCCCTACTCTCAATGCACCTGGCAAAAAGCTCATTGTTCTATTTGAAGGGCAAACGAACCCAAAGGGTTATAATCACTCAAATGAGTATTCTCTCCTGTATGCGCACATCTGATGATCATCTGTTGTTTACTTTGCAAAGAAATTTTGGGATTGCATGTATTATGCTAAATCATATCTTTTTTTCCCTTGCTGTTGTCATGGGAAAAAGAAACTAGATTGCCCATCATGTCTTACAGCAAACAGGGACAGTGGCTGAAATGTATTATGCAATGCATCATTATGTGCAGCATTTTAAGTGGGAGGTAGAATGTGTCAGGAGATTAAGGTCCAGAGAGTTTATTGATCTTGCATATACGTGGTTTGAGCAGTCCATTCAAATGACAGGTATATTGATTCGACAATCAATATTGTACAGAAACAGAATAAACAGCTGTTTGTTGTCAAATTGTGTCTAATTTAAGAACAGCACACTACATTGTAAATGCATGTAAAATTATTACATCTTAATTGGAGACTCATAAGTCCCTGGGTTATTTCGGATAACATTGTGAACTATGTAGATGTGCGTGTCAAGATATTTCATTGGGTCTATTGCCTAATGAGCAAGCAAAATGTTTGCGCCAAAGCTGAAGTTGAAAATGAGTACAAACCAGCGTGCACTACTGGGAGACAGATAGTGATAGACACTATTGTGGTGCATCCTCTACTTTAGGGAACTCCGTCCCTCTCTGAGGCGGCGTATTGATTAATGTGATGCAGAGAGAAGAGGCTGTACTTAATGCAGCAGGGGAAGGAGGTTTCGTTTCAGGAAGATAAAGAGCACATTGTAAATCTCTGTTCTTGTAGCTGAGAGAGATTGCTGACCTCACTATTGAGAGAGAGAGTGAGTGCACCGATAAATGCATAAATGATTATGAAAACTAGTGTCCGAAATTAACTTTATAGAGTGGATTGTAAGTGGCATATATATAGTTTTTATTACTTATTTGAATCTATGACTAATAGCCGACTATTAATAGCCCCGGCGGTGTGCAACCCTGTAAAGCCTTGCACCCTTCAGCCCCCTCTTGTATCACCAGCCGGCACTTGGGCCATCACATGGAGACAGACACGTGTTGCACCGCACACTCAGACCCCGCTTTGGGCCACTTTGGGCCTTCCAAGCCGGGTCCCTGTCCTCTACCTCGCTGCCCCACCCCAGGTACGTCTGTGGTGTCTCTGGTCCCCCTGCCACTGTTGGCATCCATGTCCAGACCTCGGGACGGGACGCGGAGGTTCTAGGTATGACCACAAACATGTCGTACTGTAGATACCATCACTTCTGCGAGAGCGCCCTCTATGAGGCATGCTTACACCCTAAAGTGGAACCTGTTCGTTGAATGGTGTTCTTCTCTAACCGAGAGGACCCCCCCGAAGGTGTTCAGTCACTCCGTGCTTCTTCTTGTAAGATGGGTTGGAGCGAGGGCTGTCTCCCTCCACCCTCTAACTGTATGCGGACATTATTACCGCACATCACGATGCAGTGGGTGCAAATCCATGGGGAAGCACGCCTTGATCGTCAGGTTCCTGAGGGGAGCTAGGAGATAAATGTGCCTCACGCCCCCTCTATACTCTCTTTGGACTTATCTCTCGTGCTACCTACCGCACTGCAGAAACATCCCTTTGAGCCACTGCAGGCAGCTGAGCTGCAGGCAGCTCTCCCTTAAACGGGACCAGGTGGTGAGCCTGCAAGCGCTGCCCCAGAGGAGGCAGACCCAGCCCTGGCTTTTCTCTGTCCCTTCCGCTCCTTGCGGTTATAGCTGGACAGAATGCAAAGCCTCAGGACCTCAGACCAGCTCTTGTCTATTACAGAGACCAGCAGAATGGAAGGCTGTTTCCAAGCAGAGGTTGGCCCACTGGATAGTGGTTGCCATAATCTTGGTGTGTTTACCCAAGGTGCATCGTGCCCACCTGGGTAGTGAGCCTCTCCAAAGAAAGAGTGTAGCCGAGCTGTGGGCTGGGTGACACGACATGTTTGCTAGAAAAATAGCGTGTCGAGCCGGTCGCTTCCCGTGGGCTCCCTTCACATGAAGCCAGTTTCACTGTAGACCCGATTCGAAGTGTCGGCTTTCTGCGCCATTCCCCTCCAATGGACTGGATATGTGCGCTATTCTTGCTTCAGTAGAGTTCCTCTTTAGTTGAACCTTGTTGAGCTCCTCCACACCCTTGTGGCGGAGTGTCCGATGCCAGGCCTAACACTCGTACTGAAAGGGAACGTCTCGGTTTCGTATGTAACCCTTGTTCCCTGAAGGAGGGAACAGAGACGTAGTCCCATGCCACTATTGCTGTACCACCGCTGACTCCGGTGGTGACATCCACTTCCGTATTTATACCCGCGCTGCGGGGCGGAGCGTGTGATGCAATTCTCGCACGCCAGTGTGCATTGGCTCATTTTAACAATACTCGAAGATGACAGGCTCCCTGAGCGTGATCCCAATCAGTTGACACCTCGACTACATCTCCGTTCCCTCCATCAGGGAACGAGGGTTACATACGTAACCAAGACATTTTCTGAAATTTAATTCCAAGATATTGAAACATAAAGTATAGTCTTAGAAATATACATTCACTTTTTATCAAATGAAAAATATAAAAAATGGCTATAGTTACAATCTAATAACGTAAACGTATCATCACAGTCTGTGAAAAGGGATTGGAGGGAAATATGTCCAGCTTAAATTCACAGGGAGAAATTAATGAAACACAAACAGGTGTGGAACATAACTAATAATGACAAGGAACACTGGCACATATTTTAGTTAGTTACAGATATACTGTCAGTACACTAGTCAGATACAAATACAGATACAAATGATAGAATAATTTAAGTCACTTGGTAGCATTTTTCCTGGAGCCCTGGTTAATTTTTGACCCTGCTGTGTGCACCTTATAAATCTTCAGCTTAAGTGACACTTTAAATATTGACTGTGAATGTGGCACTTGCTCATGAGCAAACCCTGGACATCTCCACCTGGATGACAGCACACAGGAGTCACAGCTGCATGCTGTATGACAGCTGTGAAGGAATGTACTGTCAAACACACTCTGCTTTTTTGACACTAATGTTATAGTCATGTGCCAAGAACTTGCTGTCATTAAGATACAAACTAATGATCAAATTACCTTTTGTCGTAATGCTGTTGACATTGTTTTTATTTCTTATTAGAATCTATTAATAATACTATCTGAGGACAAATGTGTTTGTCCTGCTTTATAGCAGTGTTCAAAGTTCAGAGGAGGAATTTGAAATGATATAGGAGAGAAGTACAACACAGGGAGAGAGAAATAGAGTGATGGACAGAAATGGTGTCTGCCTCCAGGCTCTGTAGTAATTGCTGAACCTGACCGGGTGTGTTAAGGCATATCCTGTTGGGCTGATGCTGGAACTGAGCCGACTTTATTCCTCCAAGCACAAGAGCATTACATTACTTTACAAATACTGGCTCATCTGGGTCACCGCCATATAAGGGCCGAAAATGACTGAATCTTATCAAAAATACTTTCGAGTTAATTCACTGAACAGTTTCGGCAAATTGTTGTTGTATTACAGTGCTAAAACATTAAAGGCACACTGTGGAACTTTTCAACCTTTATAATATATTACCAAAACCCATTGAGATGGTACATCGACTTACAATAGGTTGAATGACACGTCTGCCGAAGCCTGAAGGTGTCTGTATCGCTTTTACTAGCACTATGTAACTTCGGGTTTCGGGTAGGAACCCGAGCACAAAAAGAACTACAAAATTCGAACGCTTTACGGCATACGTCACTTCCCCCACCACCCCAACTGCTAACGTGAGAGCTCTACTCGCGTTTGATTGCCGGCGTCTGTATGTTGTCGTCATGGCTGAATCAACAGCTACTCGGAAGAAAGCAAAGATTTTGTCAGAGGAGACCAAAAAAAGAAAAAGTGAGAGTGATAAACTAAAAGCAAGGACGAGGATAAACATTGGCCAAGTGTTCCCTCGCTGGCGTGCGATAAAGGAGGATGAGGGATTCCCGACCGATGCTGACCTGGCCGTCATGCTTTTGGACTAGTAAGTTAAAATATATTGCTTGCACAATATCTCTACTTTTTCAAATTTGTTGTCAGCCTGGCCATGTTACTGATTCTATATTGTCCTCCATTTAACTTAATGTAACAAGGAATGCTAGTAGAGTAAGTTAGCGAATTATCAATCTGGTAGCTAAATGTTAGTACAAATATACATTTTATAAATATATTTGGAAAGATTTGCATTCAGCAGACACTTTATCCTCCGATTTTGAAACGAAACAGGGCTGCAACTTAACAACTAGCTACAGGCTTTGTTTCATTTGTGTGCAATTCATCTGGTAGCATTAACGTTAGAAACGTTTGAAGAGTTAGTACACAAAGCTAAAATCGGGACGTCCCGGCTAATTCGGGACAGTTGGCAACCCTATCTCAAACCCATTGCAAAGAGATCCTGAAGACGTTAATTGTTTGCTTCAGGTGTGTTTGATTAGGGTTGGAGATGAACTGTGCAGGACAGACGATCGGCAGGAGCAGGATTGGGCAACCCTTGTCAATGCGACTTACCTGATCAGACATTGTGTTCTGCGTATGCTACTTTTATTCAATTTGTTTTCTTTATAGGATTTATATGATTAATCTTATATTTATATTATTATTTTGGTCAGTAGTGAATCGATTAACTTTCTCCAACATACAAATCAAATGCCGTCTGCACTCACATAAAGACACAGGAGGTTGACCGGTTGACTGTTTGTTGACTTTTGCGACAATGCTGCGGCGCTTGTGGCCTCTAGGGGCACTAGACGTGAAAATTACAGGTCGAGCGCGCCCTAGTGGCCAAAAGTTCCACAGTGTGCCTTTAACTTTATTTACTAATAACTACCCATAGTCCAACTTAATAGGCCGTAGTGTTATCAGTGAAGGAATTTTCCATGCGTGCTGATATGTAAATCAATATTTGTCAAAACAATTTTATTACCATACTATTTTGTTTTCACTGGTAAATAAGCTAAAGTACACAAATATCTTAAAGTATCTTGATGATAATTAACGACTCTCTCTAAATAATTTCTCACTAACACAACATTTATTAGTATTGTAAGCTAAATGAGCTGTATGTACAGTATGTGGGATCCTCCACTCCATGATTGTGGCAGATTTATAAATGATCCTGTCGTTCAGTCTTTCTCTTTCCCTTTTCGTTACCTGATTTACATAATGCCTTTAGTGAGCCGAGTATGTTCTTCACCTATAAAGTAAATAAAGCATGTATAACATTTATTTATTAAATAGGGAACTAAAAGTGACATGCCTATATGATGACCTGGCTGTAACTGTGCATTAAATAAGCTCATTAATTTGTTCAAGAGTGTTATATAATACAGATAAATCATAAGATCTTTGCTTTTTTCTCTGGGGAAAATGTCTTATGTGATTCTAGCTATTTAAAATAATAATAATAATAATATATATATATATATATACCTTCCAGATGGACCTTCCATTTCCCATGTACTGATCATTACTGCAGAGGTGTAAGGAACAACTCCTTTCTCCTCTTGAATAAATCATGCTCTGGGAAATCTCTGGGTGATGACTCATCAATCTGAAATAATGCTAATATAAACCTCATTAGCAATGAGTCACATTATTCATATATCTTTACCCATCACTACATCAGCAGTATTACGTCTGTACATCTATGGAGAGGAGTGCAACATGTTTCAGTCAGTAAGTCAGTCAGGGCTTTTCTGACGGGCTCACATAACGTCAAACAGTTAGTGATGATTTATGAATAGAAGTGAAAGAGAGAGGGAAAGGACAGAAAATATCACGTGCATCTTTTCCCTGAAAGGAAGCGTGTTTTAATATCACTTTGAAGAATGAGCTTTAACATCTGTCATTAAGTGGGAGAGTTTGATCTGAGAGTTCTCAATTCATTCTTGCATCATTATTTCTGCTTTTAATTTCCATCTATGTCTGGTGGGGTTTTACAGCTACCTTTAGGTGCACTGTGGTTTGATTGGTATGTACAGTATGGTGGTTAGTACTCACATTGAGGCAGTAACAACTGTTTGTTTGTTTGTTTGTTTGTTTGTTTGTTTGTTGTTTTTGTTGATGGCACAGAGATTGATCAAAGGAGCTCACTCAACTCCATAGGTAATGACTGAAGGCTTCTTTCATAGTTCTTCCTCTCAAGTGGCCTTACTTTTAAAGTGTACATTTAATGTTTGACTATGTACTTTTAAGACCCCAAAACAGCACTATTGAATAAAATTAAGCCAATCTTTCTTTCTTTTTTTTCTGAGATCTGTGACATACATTTAATAGAGATGTTTCAGGGAGTGCACTGTTCTGCACTCCTTTATTTGTTATAATTTTGATAATTATGGCTTACAGCTTATGAAAACTTTCTGGTTTTGGTTATTTTGGCATTGTGGGCAGGTGCAAATCCTGCTGGAAAATGCTTGAAAACTATTTTCCAGTCTGTTACTGTTTCTGCCACTCCTGGTTCTTGCCATTATATATTTGAGTCTGATACTGCCTTGCCACATCTGATTTACTGTTTTTTGAGTCTGATACTGTTTTGCCATTTTTGTCTTACTATTTTATATTTGAGTCTGATACTGTTTTCCTGTTTTAAAGGGATAGTTCACCCAAAAATGAAAATTAAGTCATTAATTACTCACCCTCATGCTGTACCAACCCCGTAAGACCTTCGTTCATCTTCGGAACACAAATTAAGATATTTGTGATTAAATCTGAGAGCTGGATCACTCCTCCATAGGCTTCCTAAGGAATTGAAACATGACGGCCCAGAAAGTCATTGAAGAGAATGTTTAAATATTTAATGTGCCTACAGTGGTTAGATCTTAAGTTTATCGAGCTACGAGAATACTTTTTGAGCGCAAAAAAACAAACTAAAATAGCGACTCTATTCAAGTATTCTCTTTGGGCCTGGAGATTTCACGTAGTGTTATTGCGCAACGCTTCTGGTTGAACGTCACACGCATCACACAAATGACCAGCGTCGGCCAATAGTGAGCCTACGTGTGACGTATAACACAGAAGCTCTGCGCTGTTACACTACGTCAACAGCTTAGGAGAATGACACGGAAGAGAAGAGATGGTTGAATAAAGTCGTTATTTTAGTTTTTTTTTGCACGCAAAAAATATTCTCGTCGCTTGATAAACTTAAGATTGAGCCACTGTAGCCATTTGGACTATTTTAACGATGTCTTTAATGACTTTTTGGGGCTGTCAGGTTTCAATCCCTTAGAAGCCTATGGAGGAGTGATCCAGCTCTCAGATTTAATCACAAATATCTTAATTTGTGTTCCGAAGATGAACGAAGGTCTTACGGGTTTGGTACAGCATGAGGGTGAGTAATTAATGACTTAATTTTCATTTTTGGGTGAACTATCCCTTTAAGGCTGCTCTTAGCTTTGCTGCACTTGTTTGGTTGTGTTGTTATGCAGGTATTATTTCCTTTTTATTCTGATTTTCTATAAAGCACTTTGGTCAGCCAGTGACTGTTGTAAAATGTGCTATATAAATAAAATGAATAGATAGATCTTTTAACCTTTAATATAGCTTATACATCAACTATCCCCTGCAACAATATGTGTGTTTTTCTAAGATAATGTGGGCGAATTTAGCAGGTATGTGTGTGCTTTGCTTTAGGGTGTGATGTGTCAGCAAACAGCGATCACACATGCACTTGAGCTAAAAAATATGAACATGGCCTTTAGCTCTGTATATTTGAACATAAAGTGTGGAGGTTTTTCCCTGAAAAGTCCACTAAATGTAGACCACTGTAGCTGCATGATTGTATGGCATGTCAACCATCATCTGAGCTCCTCTCATAGACAGTAGCACTCAGAGATGCCGGCAGAGAGTTGTTCTCAAATTGTAGACTTAATTGGTCCCCTCTGGTCAGAATTACATGCTCATTACCGCCTAAAGTGCAGCACATGGCCCTATTATCATTATGCCCTTGAGCAAAGTGCTTAACCCCAGGTTGCCACAGGGGGACTGTCCCTGCATTTGTTATACTTTACATCCATTATTCCAGAACAAAAAGCTGTTGAGGGATGACATGTTGAATTTTGTCTTTAATCTAAGTCCGTTAAGGTTAAGCTAACATTATCAAATTAGTGTTAATCATTATTCCTGATAGAGAGCGAAAATCTTTTCTCCTTAGCTCAACTACTATTTGTTTGAGATGTTGCATTAATACTCAGAATGATGGTTAAACTGGCAGAAGCACGATAAACAAACTCACAATTGGCAAAATAAGCCAGAGATGCTGTGGATTCCTCCGAAAGAAACTAGAAGGGTTAAACCAGTTATTTTAATGATAATAAAGTTTATTCTCCATGAAGTTCTTGCGTAGATCTAAATTTGATGCATATACAGTACACCTGGCTTTCAGCACCTGCTCACTGGGGTTCAGTTCTTCCTGATCAAGCTGTCATAGAGTTACGGTTCCCACAGTCACTTCAAAGAGGCACAGATAGACTCACACAAAACAGACTATTCTGATGAAGGCCGCCACACCACGTTCAAGTTCAGCTCTGCTGAGACCTTAAAGCCCTAAAAGCCACTATTTTGCACTAAAATTGTGCACTTTTTCCCTATATAGTGTTAAATCCTAATAGGATGGCCTCATTACCAACAGTACATTACAGCCTCTCAATACATTGCAAACACTGCACAGACAATGTTTTTCTGTGTGTGAAAGTTTTGGCCAGAGGAGGAATTGAATAGCAAGCTTGACTACACAGTACATTTGAGTTCCTCCGCATACATCTCAGAGCTCACAGGCCCACTTCTCGTGCGTAACAAAATGAAGACACTGTGGAGCTCTGGGACTCTGGGACCATGCACAATCAACTGTACTTACATGTACTTGTATTAAGTCATCGCCTTCCTAATCTTGTTAATATGGCTCTGCATTGCTGCGCTTATTTTTTTTGGATGTGTTCAACACAATTACTCGCGCTGGGCTTGTGTGGACTCTGTTGGGTTGCATCTCACGACTTTGTGCCACCGGGCAGCACAGCTGACTGGAGCAGCGCATGAGTCAGCCCTGTAAATATTTAATAAGAGCTTGGAAATTGAGCAGTGGAGATATTACAAGGGATTCGCTTTGTAGTGCTGTCATCACTCTTAATATCACTGTCACATCCTAGAGATCGCCACCTCTTCAATGCAGCAATGAATCATTCATTTGATGCTCTGAGTGAAGGCGCTCTGAGGGATCGTTCTAAAACTGAGCTTTTTGCAAAGTCGAGTGTAAGATCTGGATTTGAATGAATCAAAACCGTTGCTATTAACACCTGCCTGAACAGACTGTAACTGTGACCTAGATGCCTTTGGGAATCGCTGTGCCTAGTGTAGACCATTTACTGTGCTCATTGTTCAAAACAACAGCCATTGTGATTCCACTTTTTTCTTTCTGGCCATCTAAACATCCTTAAAATAAGATACATGGACTTGAAATATTTATTCTTTATTTTATGCCTTTATTTTTAGAAAAATCTAATGATATTGAATGGGGGTCATGATTATGCATGTTAAGAAAAAATTACCTAATATCAAAGTACCTTAAATGTGATTTTTTTTACTCTGATTATTGTCTGATAAAATATCATGATTTCACGATTTCTACTATTATTGCAAATTGACCTTTTATGCAACAACAAATCCCCCCACAAACATCACAATTTTATTGCACCATTTATGAACATATGCAGTTCAAATAGACATCACTACTTCTAACTGAAAACAAGTACTGCTATTTAAAGGTGCAATGTGTAATTTTTAGTGGCATCTAGTGGTGAGGTTGCGAATTGCAACCAACAGAAGTTACGGTGGCCGACAGGAAAAGATGTCGTCGAATATTATTGTTACTTGTTTATCATTGTGTCAGTGTTTTATTTGCTTGTTTTATTTGCACGAAGAACAACATAGTGACAAAACTCGTCTGTCCGTTTAGGGCTACTATAGAAACATGTCAGCGCATTTCAGTGTAACGGGACTTGCGGTGTATGTAGATAGAAATTGCTCATTCTAAGGTACATAACGGTTCATTAAGTAAGGTCTCTTTATACACCACTGAAAACATAGTTATGTAATGTATATGATATTGCATTTCTGTCAACAGATCCTCCTAAATATTACACAATGCACCTTTAAGTTTCCCGCCACTGAATAAAACATTTTAAAAGATAATTGCGACTCTTTATCTCGCAGTTGCGAGTTTGTATCTCACAATTCTGACTTCTGTTCTCAGAATTATGAGATATAAACTCGTAATTGCGAGTTATAAAGTCCAATTCTGAGGAAAGAAAGACTGAATTGAACTGAATTGAGAAACTAGCAATTCTGAGAAAAATAAAATCTGATTTGTTAGATAAAAAGTCGCAACTACCTTTTTATTCTGTGGTGGAAACAAGCTTCCATAGTATATCCTTTAAGTAAATATAAATTAAATTATATAAATACTATAATATTATGTACAAATTAACAACAGAGCCCAAACTAGATTCAATGGCTATTTTTCTTTCAGAAATTATCATCAGCACTGAGTTGTTGTTACTGGCTGGCAGGAATGAAGCAGAGAGTAAATCCAATTGCAAGCACTTTAATAATCCAACAAACAAGTAATCCAGGGTAAACTCAGAACAAGGTACACAGAACAGGGAACTAGGAACATCACAACATCAGACAACGACCGACAAACACCAACTGAAGAACATGGGTGTAAATACACAGGCAAACAAGCTAAACAAGATAACAAGGGGGCATGGCTAATCAGAAATACATGGGGAGACTAATCAACAAAACGGGGAACAGCTGAACATGAAAAGACAGGGACAAGAACAAGGAACAAAACACAAAACCCACACCGTGACAGTTGTATTCATTTAAACATTTAAATTGTATACGTTTAAAGGTTTGCCATTGTCATTTATATCAAAATCTCACAAAACCTTACAGTTCCATCGCAAACCTCTAGGGGCTGTGAAACTTTGTTTGGAAAACACTGAATAAATGATATTAGAATATTTTGATGATGCTAGGGCTGTGTATCACCAACAATGTCACGATATGATACGCATCACGATACTAAAGCCACGATACGATACATATCACGATATGGATCAATTTGAAATAAAAAAATTTTTTGAGCTTTTAGTAACAGTAATATCTGTTTTTTTAATAACCAGTGTTATAACAGTTGTGATAACTGTAAAACAATTTAGTTTTTGTCATTAAAAAACAATGAGTTAAATATTAAAAAAACTTAGAATGGCTCTTCCTTCTGCTTTTAAAGTCTGCCTCAATAACTGAAAACTGATAACTGACAATTATAGTGACACTGAAGCATATCTACACTGCTCAATGACTAAACAAAACTTAAAACATTTCATAAAAGCAAAAATGGTAACAACTTAAATTTAACTTAGTTTTCTCAAACTCTTTTAAACACCTATTTAACAATTTGGTCTTAAGTGTTGGAATGTGCAAATGTGTAATCATTTTAAATGATTACATTTTCAGATTTGTATGCATAAACAACAATTGATTGACATGCTCATGGGTAAGAGAGTGATCAGAATATCTAGCTTAACTACAACCGGGAATTGCCGTTTCTGTTAAAAACTTTTATGCTTATTTAAGACATAACAGACTGTGTTTAGAGGATACTTACTGAGACCGAATTTTTTTACATCATTTTGCGTGTTTTAGTCTGTTAAAGCGATATAATCTCGCGAGCTGTATGTGAGACGGCTTTACTAGTCTGTGAATGCACGCAGAGAAAAACAACTCTCAGAGCGCGCGCAAGTACTGAATAGTTTAAAATCGTTTGCATGTTTAAACTGGTAAGACTTAAAGACGTGCAAATGGTAAACTTTATTCATGATGCAATGCTGGCCCGAATATGCAAGTGAATATTGTGTCCCGACTCCTAAACGCGAGCGTGTAGTTTCACCGGCTGCAGCGCTTGACGCTTGCCTTGACCAGCCCGAGAGAGAGAGAAGACGCAGCAACATTAAACTCACGCTGTTTGTGAAATTGCGTCACGCAGAAAGTTTTAAAATGACTGATTTGATTCATAATGTCACATGTATCATTTTAGTGTAATTGCAAAGGCCAAGGGTGACTTTCCTTCTTCTGCATTCAGCCCATGAGAAATACAGTCCAATTGAAAATCCTCTCCAGCCCGGTACCACTCTTTCTTATTCTATCAGCCATCATCAAAAATGCATCTGCAAGGCCTTTGTTATTCCCATTATCGCCCCATAAAATGGCATACAATTGTCTATTACCCTGACCTAATGAGAAAATGTCTGCTTCAGTGGAGAAGAGAAGACATTTATGAAAACGATGGTGCCAGAAATGACGATGAGAAATGATGTCTGGCTAACACGCAACCATTCTTTTGACTTCATCAATCAACATTTATTCAACACCCATAGGGATATAATATACCCTTCTCATGAGGGGACCACCCACTATCATGTCTTCAGTTGATTTGATTAGGCCATGAATGCGAAGTAATGCAGAATTGATGGGGCCTGATGCTCATTGAGAGCAAGTAAAACTACAGAGCTGAAGAGATGGAGTGATATCATAATTACATGTGCACCATTCCCCCTTCAAATCTAACCATTTTGCTATCTTTGCTTATGGACAATTTTCTACAGCTGTCCACTTTTGTTGAATGGAAAAAAAACCCAGCTTGGACATTCTGCTAAATATCTTCTTTTCTGTTTCATGCAAGAAAAACATTTTTTTTTTTTTATAATTTAGCATTTTTAATTTAGCTTAAAGGGATAGTTCACCCAAAAATGAAAATTCAATCATCATTTACTCACCCTCAAGATGTTCCTAACTTGTATGAATTTATTTTATCTGTTGAGCACAAAAGAAGATATTTTGAAGAATGCTGGTAACCAGACAGTTGACGGTAGCCATTGACTTCCATAGTATTTTTTTTCTTCTATGAATATCAGTGGCGACCATAATTTATTACACCAGACGTCAGTGTCACATGATCCTTCAGAAATCATTCTAATATGCTGATTTGGTGCTCAAGAAACATTTCTTCAGAAATCAGAAACAGTTGCTGATTAATATTTTTTGTGGAAAACATTTACCTTTTTCTTTTTTCAAGATCAGAAAGTTAAAAAAGAAACGTTTTTTTAAATTGTATTGTAACATTACAGATGTTTTACTGTATTTTATTTTCATGCAATGCATCCTTGCACAATAAAAATATTAATTTCTTTAAAAAACAAAAATCTTACAGACCTGAAACTCCGGTAAATCGGAAAAAATCGGTAGAGCAAACAATAACAAAAACTCACAATCTCTCTCTCTCTCTCTCTCTCTCTCTCTCTCTCTCTCCTCTCTCTCTCTCTCTCTCTCTCTCTCTCTCTCTCTCTCTCTCTCTCTCTCTCTCCTCCTCTCTCTCTCTCCTCCCCTCTCTCTCTCTCTCTTTTTGTTATAGCTCTAAATTTCCAATTTTCACATAGTCTGTGCAATGCAGTGATATTTCCTATTTAATTAGCTCATCATTTTCTTCTAGTTCATCATTTTCTTGCATGACCTTTATAATAACAGTAAACACAGCTACTGAAAAAAACAACCCTATCAATTAACTGTAAGCTCTGACTAATCCCTGCTTAATTACTAATCAAACCCATATTTACATTATGTAAAACTGAACTTATTGTACTGCAATTGCCTGTGTGTATAAATGACACTGTCTTTGCCCTGTTGAATGTTATTCAGGTGTGTGTTATCATGTGGGTTGGCACGTGTTCGTCTTACGCACATACAGTATTTCTAGACTACCAGGCAAGTTTAAAAATATGTCGCTGTTGATGACTCTTTATTGTGTTCATTTATATTGATTGCACTAGTAAAAACAGGCAGACAACTGACACATGAATGAATCATTGGCCCGAAATTGATCTGTATCACTGGTATCTTGGCTAGAAGTGAATTGCTGCATTAGAGTGCAAACGCTATTATCATCACTCAGCCTGCGTTCACTCACATGGGCAGTTAATTAATGCTTTGGTTTGCATAGACCATTAATGTTGATAGAGCTCCCGCTGGTCTTTGGCATGCATGTCAAAAGAGGGTGAATGCAAGGATGACTGGTGCACAGACCCTGCTCTGTTCTCTGAATGACTGGGATCTTGTCAATCAATGATGTGATTTAAAGTGCATTATCCACACCTCTCGGTTTTCACTGGAATTTTACCTCTCTGCAGATGCTGATCATCCTTTCTGTCTAAGCTATTTTCCTGTCCACCCTCTGAGAACATACTGGTAACAAAATAACAATAGATTTCAGAAACTATTTTGGTCTGTGTTTCCATGGAAACGCTCGGGTGTAAGTTGGGATAGGATTAGGAGGATATTGCCAATGTCTGCTTGCAAATATATATTAGCAGACCAAAAAACTACTGTACATAGCTGGTTGACATATTTAGTAGCCAATAATAAGTTTGATTACATGTTATTTCTGTATTTAAATAGACATTTTACTAGATATTTAACTTTATATTGTGTCTGATATATATATATATATATATATAATATATATATATATATATATATATATATATATATATATATATATATATATATATATATATACATTATATTTACACACACACACACTCACACACACGTAATACTGCATTATTATAATAATAGCATACTTTTTATTTTTATTTCAGTATTTTAATATAATAAGCTACATTTAAATGTCTTACTGTTTGTTTGTGTGTGTGGTTTAAGTTGGATTTAAATCATATTCTAAGTTTGTAAAAGCACATCTATTGTAAGTGTACAATTATTGATGAAACATGCATCTTGTGAAAAATATTTGCAAAGAGTTTTCATCCAAATATATCTGCATACATACAGTTACTAATTGAAATGATTGATTTCAGCTGTCAGTCAGAATCATGTTTTTAACAGTACTGCAGGTTTTAACTGGCTAATAGAAAATGTGATAGATAGGTGTCACGGGTGCTTCTACCAGGAACCACACGAAGACTGAAATTCAAACAAAATAGTGTTTAATCCAAATAGATCACAGGAGAACAAAACACATCTTAACATTGACAACACTGAACTGTGAGGAAGACAGGACCTAAATACACAGAGCTAATTAATAGGCAACAGGTGAATGGGATATACCGTCAAGGAAACAAACTGGCACACGCTAGGAAACTGGGTCACACAGGCAAACAGGCACTGAACTTAAAAAACACTGAAACATATCAAACCCCTGACATAAGATATATTACTGGGATTTAATACAAATTGCATCTAATCTCTATTTCACCCACAAGCATTGATGTGAAGCTCTCCCCGAGCAGCGATTCACCACCCCCATTCCTCTTCACGTTTAGATACACTCACTTCAGTCTAGCCTTTGATTTTTATATATAGCAGCTTTCTAAAGTTCACTGTAGTTTATTCTCTTCCCTCTCTGATTTGCAGCTCTTCTGTACGCCACTATCTTTGGAAACGTGACCACCATCTTTCAGCAGATGTACACAAACACCAATCGCTACCATGAGATGCTGAACAATGTGAGAGACTTCCTGAAGCTCTATCAGGTGCCTAAAGGACTGAGTGAGAGAGTTATGGACTACATTGTGTCCACATGGGCCATGACCAAAGGCATAGACACAGAGAAGGTGAGTAAACCTGTTCCTCTTTCTGATGCACTTAACATGTCCTCTGTGCAGAGATCTTTATGTAGGGTAAAAAGTGTAGAAGCGTAGCCTGGCAAGCCAGAACCACATCAAGATGTTAGGTCTGGGAACTCAGCATTGGCATGCCTCAATCTGTGGGGCGGGATAAACGGTTGTCTTTTAAATTCCCTCTGCACGCCATAGGATAGCACTACAACCAAGCGGAGCTAGTTGATATAGGGGAGCGCGGGGCACAACCTAACGCGGGGTTAGATGTAACACGGACCTTTTACATAGTTAGTTGTGTTTCCGCTCTTTTTCTCTCGATGCCAGAAGACGGTCTCCCGCAAACTTTTGGAAAGTTTTGATAAGATTTCACGAAGATACTGGACAAAGAGTGTTTTGACACCATGCAAGTAATTTTTTTCATCGAACGTTTTTTTCGGTTTCTGAGCTGGGTGTGTACGTCACCAAATCTTACTTTGTATTACCTTAATCGCCGTCTTGTGGGCTAAAACACAGCACCGTTTTGAAACATGTCAGCAACTCCTAGCAAATGTTAGCTATAGGCTTAAAATATGTTTTACACAGTGGGGTTAGTTGTAACACAGTGTTACAACTAAGCCGCCAAGTGTACAATGATAATCAAATGAAAACGAAGCCACACAAGTTTTCAGGTTTGAGTATTTATATATTTATTTTGCCACATTAAACTTTGTTGTGCTTTCACAAACAATGTTGGAATTAAAATTTAAAAATTTTGTTTACTATGCATTGATCACTTATTTATTAAAAAATATAGCCTGTTTTTCATGCAATAAACCCTTTAAATTTGATTTTAAGCTAGTTTTTATTATTATTATTACTGTTATTATTATTAATAATAATAATTGAGCATGCAACTGGCACACACAAATATAATTAAATTTCAATTACAATATTTGATGATTTTATTTATTTATTTATTTATAGCGAAACTGTGCAGTCCTTTCCTATATCTCTATCCATGATATTGATCCATAATAGAAGGATGATTGGATGAGGGATGGATGTATGGATATCTATCTATACATATGCACAAACAATATCAAACTATACAGATAAAATAGTACTGAATTATGTGTGTTACACACAGGTGTTACAACTAACCCCTCTGTCTGTTACAATTAACCCCGCATATGGGGTAAGTTGTAACATTTGCACTTCTGTCACTTTCAGCGCAACTGTACGAAAATGGTAGGTCCTAGAAAAAACTTTAAGTGTTCATTTGTAGCAGAGATGTGCATGTTGCTTGTGTAAAAAAAATATGAATCTAACTTAATTATTTTTTAAATAATTGAGCCAAAACCAAAATGTGTTAGGTTGTGCCCCGCTCTCCCCTATTAAACTTTTGCCGTATCCGGTCAGCAAAACTCCGAACACATCTTCCTTTTTTAAGAATGAAGTCCCGTTCTTTGTTCTTTTCTCAAAGAAAAGCTTAACTCCATGTCCTCCAGAGTCGCGGCCAAAGCCAATTCGAAAGACTGCTGTTCGCCAGCAGCAGCCGCCATCTTCTTTGCTTTTATATAGCAGGGAATTCACGTGGACTCGTCACAACTCCACCATCATTATGTTAAGCCCGCCCACCAACTCTATACACAATGTTATTGGCCTGACTAGAGTTTGGTTTTTCCAGCTCGAAAGCCAACGTAGAGTTGCTAGACTACACTGGCTGCAAAATTAATGCCAGACTTAACTAACGCCAGACCCAATTCTCGTTGAGACTTGGGTCTGGGAACCACATGTACATTTTCTCGTATTTGAGGCGTGGTTTACGAATCCCCGGCGCCGTTTATTGGGTGCTAAGAATGTCTATCAAATGCGCCTGTACGTAGCTCATAGCCAATCGTTTCAATTATACCAGATGACGTATATAGAGCGACAGAAATTAGACAAGGAAGAAGATGATGGGTAAGATATTTTTGTGTAAACAATGACGTTCAGTGACTATTGCCGTTTGTATAGCTTCGCGTCTGCTACCATGTTGAATCCATAGAAATAAACAAACTGCTTCGGTGTGTCACATAGATGTCGGCATCGTCTTGATGCTCCCTACCCGTTCTGTGATTGGTTCCCTAAATGAGGCGAAAATCTGGACCATGGTATCCATACTCCCTTTCAGCGTGAATAAAATCGCGCTGCGGGAAGGCAGCATGGGGAAACCCAGACTAGGGAAATGTGGTATTTTCGCTTATTTAAAGGGTACCTATTATGGCATTTAAAATGTTCCTAATATTGTTCTGGGAGTCCCCAACAACAGTTTTACAAGCATGCAATGACAAAAAACACTTTTGTTGTCTTATAATATGCATTTATTTTTACCTGATTTGCTCACCGACTCCCATATGAATCGTTTAGCGAGTCATTTTTCCAAACCCCGCCTTTGCGTGACGCTAATCTGTGGTGATATGTTAGACACCCAGCCGACGGGGTGTCATTGGTTGTTGCGCTAGAGCTTACCCAGATACAACAGTGCTATTTTCTGATTGGCTAACAACACCAGACGAACAACAACAGAGGAGACCAGGGTTGCCAGGTCTGCACAACAAAACCAGCCCAATTGCTCATCAAACTAACCCAATCACGGCCAAAATTATTCAAATAGCGTTCCCGGTTGTTTCCTCAATAACAATCATGTTCCAGTGGATAAAACAATCGCGTCAACCAGCGTGCACTACACAAACAACCCGCGGAAACAGTGCAGGCATACAGACCTGGCAACACTGGAGGAGACGCGCTTGCATCCTGCCGGTTCCACAGTGAGTGAGTTTTTGGGCACTGCGGCATATTAAATATATTACAAATAGTTTTTCAGCGTGAGAAATACAATGTGTGGCCGGAGAGCGTGACAAAAGACCGAAATGAGTGACTGTCACGCTCAATGCGTGATGCGTGACACTCGAGAGCCCTGTGACAACTCCATTAACAACGACAAACACTTCACATATTTCAATACAATTGACATTGAAGACCTAAGTTAGCTGCTAGAAGCTGCGCTGTGCCTGTGCGTACACAACACACAAAATAATTATAGAACATGATACAAACATAAAAGCAACAGCCTACTTACAGATTGTGATTCGGAGAAGGAAGCTGATCCAAATAAACTCGGTACTGAACCTCCCTCCTTCAGTATCGGCTCGCAAATTCATACTTTATAGCATTTAGGTTTGTGAAGCAATCATCTTCAAAATGACGCGAACACAGAACGAGTTCGGGCTATAATACTTCTGTGGTATAGTTATGAACTGTAGCCACTGTCTTCAAATGCTCCTCACTGGGCAGATGAAATAAGTTTGCTTTTGCGTCGCACTTCAAAACACAGCAGCGTCTCGTCGACATGATGTTTTCCCTGGTGTCTCCTAATGCAATGAGTGGGCGTATCTTATTCAAATAACTTGGACAAGTGACGTACGAAAGTGCATCGTTCGTCTATCGATTCATATCAACGACTCAGAGTTGACTCTTACTTTTGAGAGATAATAACTTTGTATACGGTGAACTTTCATATTTAAAACTTTGCAGGATGTTTTTGTTCACTTAGATCTATGTTACACACTACATGAAGGGTAATTTTCAAAATTCCATGATAGGTACCCTTTAATTGTATTGAATATTGATGGAGAAATATAATTTGCGTAAAAAGAAACGGAACGTTTGGATATTTTAGTTTTGATTGAAAATAATGTCAATATAAAAGTTAGAGGGGCATTTTACTTTTACCCAACACTAAAAATGTCATCATAAAAAAAATTTGTGTCTTTTCTTTGTGGGGTCTTTTTTTAATTTAACTGTCTGAATCATTTATGAATTATTTAGGCTATATACAGATTTAATTTCTTCAGACATGGGCAATCATGGCTGATTCCACCAGTTATTGTTGACTGGGAAAGACACATTTTAAAAATACCAACACTTTATTTATTTAGTTCAGTGGTCCAAGGATTGAGTTTTTATAATGGGAGGCATTGTTTAATTACTTTCTCCTTATTCTTTATAGTGGTAAATAATGGCTCATGAACAGATCTCTATTCTCTCTTTCTGAATTTAATTTAATTATGGACCCCAAGTCAAGATATTTGGATGTAGGCAGTGATCTCAAATGCTAAACTAAAGTGAAATAATTTTCTTTTTTATGATGCTATCATTCTGTCAGAAAAGTTACACAAAAAAAGTGGAGGTGGAGAAAAGAAGATTTTTGTCCATTAAGACCCCCTTTTTTATTCCATTCTAAAAGAGGAATGGGAAATTGCATTATATCCTAGGAGACATCAACCCTCAGGGAATATGGCAGATCTATTCAACCCCTGGCTCAAATTTAGACTTATAAAAGATTCTCATAACTGATTTTCATGCAGCGTGGGGTGAGAAATCCTCTCCATTTATTGACATATGACAATGGGCAATTTTGAACATAGAATAGGCCTGACCAGAAATATTCTGTACAGGTGACTTAGGCACAAAGTATAAGAACCTGCATGCATAATGGAAACATTAGCTTATGAAGCGTCTAGTACATGCCAATTTTTTTAATGGGCACTTGATGTAATATTAATGCTGTAACCTCACACATGCTCACACACACACACACACACACACACACACACACACACACACACACACACACACACACACACACACACACACACACACACACACACACACACACACACACACACACACACACACACACACACACACACACACACACACACACACACACACACTATACATATTCATACCCACACACACAGAATTTATGGTCAGTGCATTCAAATAATATTTTTTTAATTATCCTACACTGCTGCAATGTCTCAATCTTATATAGTTAACAGCAACAAACAAAAAAAATCCAGATTATTGGTCCTGTCAGTTATTTTAGAGTGACTATGTAATCCACTCAAATATATACTTTATATGGAATGTATGAAGACAAACAGTTATAGATATAAATGTACAGATAATAAGATGTGTTTGTCTTAATAGTCTCTGTAAACCCCTATTTAATATGATGTAGTAACATAAAATACAGACGGAAGCAATTAGCCTTTCGCTGAGCCCCGCCCCCCTTAGTTACTGTTGCTACGCCCGTCAAACAAATGGTCGAACACGACCAGCGCGACAGATTGCCATGACGGGAATAGGTATACCCGTGCGAGTCAGTGACCTTTTTTTGAGCAATACCTCCGCGATATCCTCCAGGTCGAGGCAAAAATGGTTACAGTATGCAGTGGAGGGATATATTCAATTCAAGTTTATAAAAATACGCAATGAAGGAGACACGACTACTATCGAGGCTAATGCTTACCGGTCTCAAGCGAAGTCTGAGAAACCCCATGACCTGTAAGTTAAGTTACCTCAAATGCAACCAGCACAGCCTTCAAGAAGATTTTATGAGCGCGCTGCATATTTAGTAATTTTGCCTCAGATACAGGATTATACATTCGTTTAACAAGCTTGTTCATTACCACGGCAACCGCTTGCGTTGCGTGTCATGCTGAATGCGATTTTCGTGTTTAAAAAGTATACATAAGAGACGGAAAGATGTAGATGACCATACATTATTTAAAGTTCTTTCTATTCGTTACGATATTGATATATGAACTGATGTTGTCAAGTAACGTTAAGCTTCATGCGTTCCCCATTGCGATCGTGCACTCCTCTAAACTGTCTACGGGTGTCTGCTAGTGCTGCTAGTGCCTAGTGTAGTCTGCACTGCTAGTGACTGCTGCTCATTTCCCCCCGAAAATATAATGTTAACAACAACCCTTTAGAAAACATACTTCCTTTGTGGATCCTCTTGATCTGCTTTCTCCATGTTGCTTTGAATAACGTTAATCTCAGTGTCTCAGTCTCACGCACGCTGCATGCGAGTTAACCATGTTCGACACATGTAAGTTAACTGGGAGTGGGGCCGTCCACACTGTTTTATCCACTGTAGGCACCGCTCACGTTGTGTTTTCGGCTTTGGGAATGGAAAGAACACAACTCCTCCAGACAATCTCTCGGGGTAACTTATCTAGTGTCCGGTTTACAAACGCCGTGGGCGCACCGCTTCACCAGCTTGCTTGGAATGCTTGACGGACCTGCTCACATAGTAACGGTTGCTATGATGTGTGATTGGACAATGGCCGTTTTGGGGGAGGGGCCGGCGAAAGGTCAATTGCAAGTAAAATATAGTTTATTAGAACAATGTTCACTCAGGAAGAAACCCAGGAAACCACGGACATCAGGTGGTAGAAAATCGGTCCAACGTTGCAGACAGCAGGAGAGCGGTGGCGCAGGGACGGAGATGGACGATCCTTGACGAGTGCTGAGTGAAGAGAAGTGGTGAGACCGTGAGTGAAGCAATCCAGAATCCAGTGCAAACGGGAAACACAAGGAACACAGGAAACAGGCACGAACACGGGAAGCTTAGAGAACGATCTGACAAACACAAGACGAAAGACAAGGCATAAGTAGGCTGGCTAGATGGTATACAGTTGCTGCTGATGAGGATCAATCAGCGGTAACACCCACATGAAACAATCAGCGCAAACAAGTCACACAAACAACATATATACAGACACAAGACATGAGAGAGACAACGGATCTAACAACCGTGACAGTACCCTTCTCCCTAGGAACGCCTCCTGGCGTTCCCAGACGAACCTACCTGTCGATTGTAATCATCGATAAGGGAGTGATCCAGGATGTCCCTAGCAGGCACCCAACTTCTCTCCTACGGACTGTAACCCTCCCAGTCTACCAAATACTGGAATTCGCGTCCCCTCCGCCTCGAGTCCAGAATACGATTTACAGAATAAGTAGGTTCCCCATCTACGAGTCGCGGCGGTGGGGGAACCGGGGCCGGCTGATTAATGCGAGAATAAAACACAGGCTTGATCCTTGACACATGAAAGGCGGGATGAATTCACCTGTACGCCAGAGGAAGTTTGAGTCGGACTGTCACCGGACTAACAATTTTGGTGACAGGGAATTGGCCAATAAATTTGGGAGCTAACTTGTTGGAAACTGAACAGAGCGGAATGTTCTTGGTAGAAAGCCACACCTTTTGACCCATGACGTATACAGCCTCAACCAGTGGCGATTGGCCTTAGCCTTAGTGCGCGCCTCCACCTTGAGCAGAGTCTCACGGCTCTGGTCCAAGTGCGGTGGCACCTCTGGACAAAGGTGTGAACAGAGGGGACCGCGACCTCGGATTCCAGACTCGGAAAAATTGGTGGCTGGTACCCTAAACTACACTTAAACGGAGAGAGGCCCGTGGATGACACTGGTAATGAGTTATGTGCGTACTCAACCATAGACAGTTGTTGGCTCCAGGATGAAAGATTCTTGGATACCAAACATCACAACATTCTCTCCAAATCTTGGTTGGCTCGCTCGGTCTGACCATTGCTCTGGGGATGATAACCCAAAGACAGACTGACTGTAGCTCCTAATAACCTACAAAACTCTTGCCAGAATTTGGACACAAATTGGGAACCCCTGTCGGAAACCACGTCCATTGGGAGGCCGCGTAACCGAAAGATGTGATCAATTACAGTCACCGCTGTCTCCTTGGCTGAAGGTAATTTGGGCAAGGGAACGAAATGTGCCGCATTCGAGAACTGGTCCACTACGGTTAAAACAACCGTCATGCCATTAGAGGGCGGGAGGGCGGTGGCAAAATCTAATGCAATGTGGGCCCAGGGTCTCGAAGGGACAGACAGCGGCTGGAGTAACCCATTAGGAGGTCGGTTAGACGTCTTACCAATGGCACAAACTGAGCAAGTCATAACAAAACTTTGAATATCGCAAGCCATTAATGGACACCAGAATCGTTGCTTTACTAAACAGCTGGGGCAGTTTGTTCCTGGATGACAAGCCACGTTGGAGCAATGATCCCACCGAATAACCTCGGACCGTAACCCCTCAGGATTAACAATCGACTCGGTGGGCAACCGGGTGGAGGCATTACCCCTTCTAAGGCCGTCTTGACCTTCGATTTGACCTCCCATGTGAGTGTGGAGATAACTACCTTCTCGGGCAAAATGCACCGGTAACCGGGCATTCGGATGGATCAAAAATATGAGATAAGGAATCCGGTTTGATGTTCTTGGACCCCAGGCAGTAAGAGAGAGAAAAGTCAAAAGTCTGAAAAAAGTGCCGACTGAGCCTGCCTGGAGTTGAGTCTTTTAGCAGATCTAATATATTCAAGGTTCTTATGATCGGTCCGAACGATAAAAGGTACCCCTACCCTTCTAATAAATGACGCCACTGCTCCAACGCTAGCTTGACAGCCAACAACTCCCTGTTACCAATGTCATAGTTACGTTCGGCAGGTGATAAACGCACAAGGATGCATCTCGTCGTCTGAGGAAGCGCGTTGGGAGAGAACTGCACCTACCCCCACCTCTGACGCGTCAACCTCCACCACGAACTGTCGAATAACCCCTGCGAATGAACCGCTGATAGAAGTTGGCGAACCCCAGAAACCTCTATAGGGCCTTACGGGAATCTGGACTTGGCCAATCTACCACAGCCTTAACCTTGTCAGGATCCATACGCACTCCCTCAGAAGAGATGATGTTCTGAAGAGAGTATTTGTTTTTAAATGAATGAAATAAAAAAAAATTATAATAAATAAAAAAGTAACCTAGGAAAGAAACAGACTGTGCATGAAAAGCACATTTCTCTGCCTTGACAAAAAGCCCATTCTCTAGCAACCTCTGAAATACTCGTCTGATGTGTTGAACGTGTTCCTGGAGAGACGAAGAAAAAATCAATATGTCATCCAGCTAGACATATATGAACTGATCTACCATGTCTCTCAACACGTCATTGACGAGTGCCTGGAAAAACGCTGGGGAGTTGGACAGCCTGAACGGCATAACCAAGTATTTAAAATGATAATAATCAATACAGTCAATACAAGGTCAAAGAGAACCATCCTTCTTCCCCACAAAAAAGAACCCCGCCCCCGCTGGAGAAGAGGAAGGTTGGATGAACCCCGCTGCCAGAGAATCAGAAATATATTTCTCCATGGCCTCCCTCTCAGAAATAGAAAGAGAGTAAAGCTTGCCTTTAGACGGAGACTTACCTGGCAGTAAATCTATGGCACAGACATAGGGACGATGCGGAGGGAGAGAAGCAGCACGAGACTTATTGAAGACTTCCTTCAGGTCAAGGTACTCCGCGGGCTCGTTTGACAAATCTGCTGCCTTCTCCTGAAACACAGAACCAGACACAGACGGACAAGCAGATACAAGACAGGACTCATGACAACGCTCACTCCACATGGCTACAGAGTATGAGCCCCAATCCACTCTGGCATTGTGTAGTACCAGCCATGGGTGGCCCAAAACCACAGGTGGTACCGGGGAGTCCATGAGGAGGAAAGTGATGATCACTGTGTGATTGCCGGAGGTGATGAGGGTTATGGGACCCGTGGTTAGCGTAATTTTGGTGAGTGGTGTGATAGGAAGGTGTAATTTGTGGGCAAGGTGAAGGTCCATGAAATTACTCTCGGCTCCGGAGTCCAGTAAGGCTTGGCAGGTGTGAATGTGGTTGGCCCATCTCAGTCTTACCGGAAGGAGAGTTGATGATGAGGACTTCTCGGGGGAGATCCCACCCAATAGTAGCCTCTTCCTTACTACCGGGCTTGCTCTTTTACCGGGCAAGAGTGCAGAAAATGTCCTGTGCCTTCACAGTACAGACACAGTCCTCGGGATCTCCGCCTCTCTCTCTCCTCCCGGGAAAGCCAAGCTCTCCCCACCTGCATGGGCTCATGTTCGACGACGTGACCGACCGTGTTCTCCTCGCTGGCGACTCGACCCCCAACTCCTTCGGGAGTGCAGATGGGGTGAGTGTACTGCTCCATACGACTGATGCGGGCATCCACTCGTAGAGCCAGGTCAATAAGTTCGTTGAGCTTCTGAGGCAGGTCCAGAATATATATCTCTTTCTGAACACGGTCGGCCAGCCCATGCAGGAACATATCCCACTGCGCCTCCTCATTCCACTTGCACTCCGCCGCCAATGTACGAAACTCAATCGAGTAATCGGCCACGGAACGATCACCCTGCTTGAGATCCGCAAGCATTCTTGCAGCCTCCTTACCGGCTACCGCCCAGTCAAAAACTCTCCTCATCTCGGCGGATAGTGCGTGGAACGAGGCGCAGCATCGGTCTTGGTTCTCTCCACACCACCGTTTCCCACAATGCCGCTCGCCCCGTGAGCAGAGTAAGCATGAATGCCACCTTGGACTCCTCCATCTCGAACGTCCTGGGGTGCAACGAGAAATGCATCGAACATCTGGTAAGAAAGGCTCTGCAGAAATTCGGCTCACCAGCATGCTCTCTGGAACGGGTAGGCGTGGCTCAGGTAGATGATTCGGCCTTGGTTCTGTTGGGAGAACGGGCAGTGTGGGCGGCGCAGTGGGAATACTCAGGAGTTGGATCTGCTAGGTAAGCTCGGACACCTGTGTCACAAGCACTTGCACTGCGCGTCCAGTGTTGGCAATGCTCTCCAGCTGCTGGTCCATAGGGAGACGCTGTGATTAATGGACTCCATCAGCGATGATGCACTTGCTGCTTCCATGATGGTTAGGTCGTTCTGTAATGTAAAATACAGACGGAAGCAATTGCAAATAAAATATAGTTTATTAGAACAATGTTCACTCAGGAAGAAACCACGGACATCAGGTGGTAGATAATCGGTCCAACGTTGTAGACAGCAGGAGAGCTGTGACGCAGGGACGGAGATCCTTGACGAGTGCTGAGTGAAGAGAAGTGGTGAGACCGTGAGTGAAGCAATCCAGAATCCAGTGCAAACGGAAACACGAGGAACACAGGAAACAGGCACGAACACGGGAAGCTTAGGCTGCGTTTACACTTGGCATTAACATGCAACCTGTATCTGGATGTTGTCCACATACACATTGAAAAGACAAGTGTAAACGCACATCTGATCGGAATGTTATACGATCAGCGTGTCCCGGTTCGGAGGTAGTCGAGGACGCATTGTGATCGGATCTCAGTGTATTGTAAACACAATCCAGCCATCGTGTCTGCATTCACAGGTGAACGTAATTTAAATCCCCGCCCAGTCTCCTAGCGTGGCTGTCAGAAAGTAATGGCCAGACGCAGTTTAGACACGAAATTAAACTTATTTGAACAATAAACGTCAATCTTTAAAACAGTTTATTTAGACTTGCATGATATTGTGTGTGTCATCTTTCATTTTAATTGTGCAACATTATCTGAACGAGGCGATCGTACACTCACAGTCAGTCATGAGATCTTAATGAAGAGCTGCACTTGCCAGAGCAATAATCGGAATTGGAATTTTTTAATGTTTTAAATGTTGAATGTTTTTGTTTTAGCATGTTTATCAATCTCCCATTTCTGTCAATATAGTCATTGCACGCTAACCTTAAACCCAGATGATCGATGATGTGACTTGTTTAACATGATCAACCCAGTTATTTTTGTAAGATCAACTCTGGAAGTATTCCTTTTTTCAAAAATATAATTTTATCTAATTAATAGAGATTGCATATGAAAGTAAAGTGAGTGAGTGAAAGCAATTGGGATATTGTGTAATTTGTATCATCTTTACTATTAATCTGGTATTTTGCCACAGACCTGATTTAAATATTATACGGGAAACAGAAATCTGATCGGTTATCCAGATACAGAGGCTGCTTAATGTGAACAAATATAAACGCACCATGTCCTGATTGGCTAATGATCCGATCTGCTTGATCGGATCACGGTGATCGCATGTTAATTCTAGTGTAAACGCAGCCTTACGGCCGTTTCACCCCGCATGCGTGAGCGGCGCGTGAGCAGCGCGTATTTTTTTCGGCGTGCATGTTAATCAATGAGTGCATTCACACTGGGAGCAGGAGCATCGCGTGAGCGTCAAGCAGGAGCGGCGCGTGAGCAGCAGTGAAGCGGGGGTTTCGGCGCCAAGTCTATTTTTGCTGCGCTGCTGACGCTCAATTAAAGTGAAAGCTCACTTTTGATGGACAAGATAAATATGATTTCAAACAAAAAGTGCCCGAAATGCATAGAATGATTTTAAGTGAGTTTAAACAAGAACTGGAGTAGGCAAAAAAAGAAAATGAAGACTCGAAAATATTTATAGAAGATTAGGTTACCCATTTAAATTGTTTTGCATTATTCAGTTTGTGTGAAAGTGGTGTATTATAAAAAACTAAACTAAAGTAAACTAGCCAGAAAATATTATATATAAACTTTCTTTTAGTTTATGTAATACACAGACAGCTACATAGGCTGGCACAACCCAAATCAAACAAGAGCGTGCGTTTTATTTGCTTGTTTTTATCCACGGAGTTTGCAGTCTTTGTAAACATATCAAAACTGAAACGACAAGATTGGGGCTGTTTTCTGTGTCGTTTTGTTGTTTACCATTTAAATATGCGAATGTTGTACACCTCCCCATAACAAACTTTCAAGACTATCAATTTTATAAATGACCAACTTCTAAAAACAAATTTATAGTTGTCTTTGTAAAGAATTGCTCGCTTGTATATGTATCTTTGGAGCCGCTGCTGTGACACTGTACAAACGCTTCCAGTGTGAATACTCTCGCGCGTCTGCAGCTGCAGTGACGATGTAGTTACGCTGACGTGCTGCTCAAGCGCCGCTCACGCTTGCGGTGTGAAACGGCCGTTAGAGAACGATCTGACAAACACAAGACGAAAGACAAGGCAATAAGTAGGCTGGCTAGATGGTATACAGCTGCTGCGGATGAGGATCAATCAGCGGTAACACCCACATGAAACAATCAGCGCAGACGAGTCACACCCACAACATATAGAGGGTTTTCACCTACGTCACGATTTGGTCAGTTACCCGGATGCGCGGCCATTTCGGAGGGACTCCGATGTAAACAGCAGCATAGATTGCACTGTTTATGTACTACTGAACACATTGTTACACTAATTTATGATGTCTAAACCACGGGAAAAAAACAATGGAAGCTGCGAAATCATAAAATGAGAAGGACTTAAGCAGGAAAGAGTGCAGAATTCTGACAAACTAAAGTTAATATGTGGTAAAGATCCGAACGAGCAAGCTTCTCATTCTTCCTTCTATTTCTAATCCCGACATAGGCTAACGTTACGTTCAGATTGTCAGTCCAAAAAAAGCACATGAAATCCGGGAACATGCTGAAAGTGTTGGACAAGCAGACGATTTTAATTTTTTAAACCGGCGCTGAACAAAAGCTGTGCCTACCAGCCTCCTCCAGTTCTGCAGCTCGAGACGCAGGAGTCCAGCGCGGCGGATACACATTCCCATGTTGTAAAATTGAATCAAGACAATATCTCTATTGCTAATGCAAACCCCTCCATCAACGCAATGTCATTGACATATTGCCAAAGAGCTGCATGATCACACAACTCGGATCTGAACAGTTGCGATACACAGTGTTGACATCATTTTGGGTCAGATTTTAATCGGATACAAAGATAATCGGATTTGGACTGACCTTGTGAATAGCCTGCTACTTTACGTCAACATTTTAACCATAGTCAACGCTTCATTTACACATGTAGCTGATGCTGTGCCTCTCTCAACCACAAACGCCTTCTTTCATCCGTTTTTTGCACTCTTCTCTTTAACTTTTGGCAGTCTATAGAACTCTAAATGTTTTTTACCAGTGCGACCGATTAGTACAGACCAAAACACGACAATTTTTCAGCAGCAATAATCAGCCAAATATGTAAGTCGGTTCAGTTCAGTGGCATTGTTTACGTTCAGTACCTCCATAATGGCGACTTCCGGATTGATGACGCGCCGTGAAAACCCTCTATACATAGACACAGGCTGTGTCCGAAATCTCCACTCAAACCACTACTCCCTAACCCCTGTAGAGGGTAGGGAGTAGAGCACTATATAGTGAGCTCACCAGCATAATAGAAACACCACTTTCGGACACTACTCGATCGTCTCTCTGCGCCGTTGATTACGTCATTACTGTCGCAAATTCGTATTGTCGCGCTGCTCTCCTTGACGTCCATCCGCCATTTTCACGATCAGCGCAATGCATGATGGTATGTAGGGCTTGGGTTAGTGACCATCGGTTGTACACTACTTTTCAAAATGCATTCTGGGATACATTGAGTGGACTATATAGGGTATAATAATCATCACTATACAAAATCTACATGAGACACTTAATATCATTAATGAGTGACTGTATTTGGTATTTTATTGGAATCAATACACAGTAAACTCCCACCCCCCAAAAAACACAACTATGATCTTGGTTCTAATTGGTAAACTTTCTGCTTACCAATGCAATTCTGTGCTGTAGCCTATTATTTTAACCCTCTGGGGACCAAAAAAACGCGTTTTGGCAGATTTTTTTCACTTAGCAGAAAAATAGACTTAATAACTTATTCCACATTCCATTTTTTTATTTAAATTAGCAATCATTCATTCATTCATCACTTTTCATTATTTTTTATAAACTTTATTTTATATAATTTTTTTATAATAATAATCTTTTTATATTTTATCTTTATAATATTTTATATATTATATATACATTACTTTTATGTACAAGTAGCCATGTAATAAGTGTGATAATGTGCAGTCAGCGGTTCACTAATGTAGAATAAACCCTGAGAGGGTGATCAGTACCCAAATATGAAGTGAAGTGCTCTGGTATCATTCAGAAGGGGTTGGTATTGTACTTTATTCCTGATTTATTTGACTTTTTCCTTATGTTTGTAGCAAAATTATCCTAAATATGTATGCGCAGGTCAAAAATAGAAAAAATTATCTCAGCTACTTTAACAAGAAGAGTTTAATTGAGTTTCATTCATACATACGTTTGAGAGAATGTGTTATTAAGAAACCTTGCTAAGACACCTTGCTTTTTTTCCCCTTGCTTTACTCGTTAGGTTCTGTCCATCTGTCCTAAGGACATGCGTGCAGACATCTGTGTGCACCTGAACCGCCAGGTTTTCAACGAGCACCCTGCCTTCCGGCTGGCCAGTGACGGCTGTCTGCGCTCTTTGGCGGTAGAGTTCCAGACCACACACTGCGCTCCAGGAGATCTCATCTTCCACGCAGGGGAAAGTGTGGACACTCTTTGCTTCGTGGTGTCTGGATCGCTGGAGGTTATTCAGGATGATGAGGTTATTGCCATTTTAGGTGAGCTAAATATATTCTATCCATTCTAGAAATAAAAACAACAATTCAAGGGAGACGTCAGGGGTTAGTTGTCACATTGGGTAGTTGTCACAAGGGCTTCGTCACATAACCGTCACATAACTTTTTTGGTCTGGTCCTTAAGGGAGCACCTGGAGATGCTGCTTGGTACACTTTATGCGGCAGACTTATCCTACAAGCTGTCGTCATCACTTTCCTCCATCTTCTTTTCTCTCAAACAGGGTAGATGATGATGATGATGTTTAATTAAATTTTATTAACATTAATGACACAGACAACTGCAGGAGTCTTAGGCTGCTCTCAAGACTGAATGCATGGACCAAATATACTGACACACATCCGGTTTCTTTCTCAACTGTTCACTTATAACATAACAGAGAGAATAATTGCTGAGATGAGTATTTTGACATAATTTTTTGTGTGTCCATTCAAGCGCAAGTAAATGCAAAAGAAGAATCAATTTGGTGTTTGAGCGCTGTCTGAAACATGCATCTCTCTCTCTCTCTCTCTCTCTCTCTCTCTCTCTCTCTCTCTCTCTCTCTCTCTCTCTCTCTCTCTCTCTCTCTCTCTCTCTCTCTCTCTCTCTCTCTCTACGTGATTTCAACTTGTAAAAAGCGCTCACGTCTCAAGTTCGTTATGACAGCTTGTAAGATAGGCATTGTCTGGAAGCTCCTACTTGTACCATGTGACTGTTGAACCACCTGACCGCTGCAGATTCATTAGACATTGATAGTGGTGCCATAGAACCACATAATTCCCAGTCTGAGGACGTGAACAGCTCTGAATATGACATCATGTGTTGTCATCTTAAGACTACGGTAATTACGACATGGCATGAATGCGTCAATCGTTAAGTATTGTTTGTGCATGGCACACTGTTTCGTTTGTGTTAGTTATTATTCCATTGCCTGAGTTTTCTTCATGTTAATTTATCTAATTAATATACCTTTTAGATTTTTTACTTCACATTTTGAATACAAGGCTGTAATAAGCACTGTTATTTTGTATTATATACTACTGTATATACTATATTATAGTATACTTTTATATCATAATATCATAACTAATATAAGTATATATAGTTTATGATACTTTTCATTTTTATTACTTAGTGACAACATGCCACTAATGGTGTAAATGTTCAATAGCATTTAATAGCTATTGACAATTTTATTTAATAGCAATGGCCAAGACTTCAAGATACAGTATGTGCCTGTACAAAAATTAATACACCCTAAAAAAATATTCTTTGATGTAAAACAAGCTGACAGTATCCAGTATATCATGGATATTCTTGAATAAATACAGAATCCTGTTTTATTTCAATATATGCTTTGAAATAATTCCTGCACAACATCCGAGCATTCTCATTAAACTCTAGAAAGGTCGAAGCTGCACAAATAGGCAGTTTGTAGTACTGTAATACTTCAGAGCTCTGCAGGTTTTCCCTAGGGCACACACCACGGCTCCAAAAACCTATCAAGCTTCAGATAAGTGCAGAAAAATAACAAACTTATAAAGAACACAATACTAACACAGTGGATCCTAAAATATATTTTTCACACAGGGTCTTGTACAGTGAACTCTCTAACATCCATTCTCTGAAAAAGCATAAAAGCCCACAGGTCACTCCATGCTATATGTGGCATTTGTTACTCTGTCCACGGCGTCTTCGTATCCTGCTGTAATGGAACTGTGGGGACCGATTCTCCATCAATTGATTGTTGAGTCTTTTGTTTCACAGGGATGTTCACTGATAGTTCACACAGTCTCAGTTCAGCCAGTGCTATAACAATGACCAGAGAAATATTTTTAAATATTGTACATATTTTTGTCTTAAAAATCATATTTTTAAGCACAAATACAGACTGCAATACAAGATGAGGAAGCCCAGGCTCGTAAAACGTCTTATTTGTATTTGAGAAAGTAACAAATATCCTGTCCTTGTGCATCTTCTAGTTCTGTTGTAGCTTTATTTTTTTCCCCTAAATGTCTTTGCAACAAAGGGACAGTTACTAACGCTGTATGTAACTCTGAGCCTGGAACCAATTCCACTATGAACAATAAAAAAAGACGGCTATTTTATTGTGAAGAACACATGCGCAAAGAGTAACATTTACTGTAAGATTTCTCTCTCTCTTTGACTATTTCTTGATCTCTTTATCTCTCGAGTCTTACTGATGTACCGCTGCCGTAAGAATGTGACGTGCCCTTCACTGACGTGTTGTAATAGCAAATGACATGACATTAGACCTTATGAGACACCGTAGAGGGCAAGTTAATGCTTCTTCTCTCTAATGGGGAATCAGATCAAATGCTCTTTTGTTTTAATGATTATGAAATGAAATAAGATGCTAGTGCTGTGAGTTAATTAGCCTCAAGGCGTTTACTTGAACCTACTAGACTAAACCTGCTGGGCTCCTAATGATGCCCCTCATCAAAAGAACTGAACACTGGGTACTTTGTACAGATTCTCTCATGAGTGTAGTGTGAGAACTTAGAAGATACTAAGGTCCAACTGTAGAAAGATCAAGTCTGTCTGTTTGATTATAGCTACAAAAAAAAAAAAGCTTGAAATACAAGCCCATAGCTAGAACTATTAACATTTACAGTTGCAGTAAAACATATTAATAAGCTCAACTGTGTTTAACTTTGACAATAATAAGAAATCTAGCTGAACAACATGATGAAGACTAATGTCTGCTAAATTCACTGGGATCATTTTATAGCCAATTGCAGAAATCCAAGCATATCCAAAGGGTTCACATGCTTTTTTAATGCAACTGTATTAAAGGATTAGTTCACTTTAAAAAAAAACTTTTGCTGATAATTTACTCACCCCCATGTCATACAAGATGTCCATGTCTTTCTTTCTTCAGTCGAAAAGAAATTAAGGTTTTTGATAAAAACATTCCAGGATTTTTCTCCATATAATGGCCTTCAATGGGACCCAAATGATTCAAGGTCCAAATGACAGTTTCAGTGCAGCTTCAAAGGGCTTTAAACGACACCAGACGATGAATAAGGGTCTTATCTAGCGAAACCATCGGTCATTTCAAAAATAAATAAAAAAGTTTACGTTTTATAAGCACAAATGCTCGCCCTGCTCTGTTTTGTGATACGCATTCGTGCCGTTCGTTCTTGACCTTTTCAACGTAATTGCGTATCATGTGACACGAACGCGCATCACAGAACAGAGCAAGGTGAGCATTTGTGCTTTTAAAACTTAACCTTTTTTATTTATTTTTGAAATGACCGATCATTTAGCTAGATAAGACCTGTATTCATCGTCTGGTATCAGCAAAAGTTTTTTAAAAGTGAACATCCTTTAATGGTGTAATTTAAAATGATAATTCCTCTCTTCTGTCCCAGGTAAGGGTGATGTGTTTGGTGACGTGTTCTGGAAGGAATCCTCACTGGCACATGCCTGTGCTAATGTGAGGGCTCTGACGTACTGTGACCTGCATGTCATCAGGAGGGACGCGTTACTCAAAGTGCTGGAGTTCTACACAGCCTTCGCCAACTCCTTCTCCCGAAATCTCTTCCTCACCTGCAACCTCCGCAAGCGGGTAAGCGCCACATACTCACTCTTGTCGTGACCAAATATCACATTCTAATCAGAATAGACTTTGTTGGATCCATTCTGATATTTAAAAAGCCTTGGAGAATAGAATGGAAGCATGATCGCCCACTTTTTCTCCAGTCTTAGTTCAGGAAGACTTTTTTTTTTTTTTTTTCTGCATTGGCATTTAAAAATAAGGGCATTAAAAACCTGAACAAAATTAACCAGCTATGCAATGAATTACATGATGATAAACTGTTTTAAAGCAAAAAGTACAGTATATGAAAACCAGAAAAACTAAACAACAATCCCATGAATCATTGCGAATTACATATTTGGATAATAAATTGCTAGGGATTTGCGGCATATGGATAGCATATTGGTTATCAGCATTATTACTTTTATTATTTTTATTTTTTTTTATCAGTAGCTATTGATCAACATTGGATATTTGATTATGCATGCTCATTTCCTATATTTTTACATTTAGATTACCTTTGCTGTCATTTAACTCTCACAGTTAACATTTGAAAACACTTAATAGTTATAACAGCAAATGTGATCTTGTGCAAATCTCAAAATGAATATGCATTTTTCATGCTGTGAGGACAAAATCCATTTAAAATGATTGTCTTTATTTATTTATTTATTTATTCTAGGCAAAATTGTGATGATATGCTTCATGAAAATGTTGCTCTTGAAACTTTCGTTTTGCTTTTATGTGTGTGTGTGTGTGTGTGTGTATGTGTGTGTATATGTTATATATATATATATATATAAAATTTATTATCTATTTATTTTTTCCATGTCGTATCAATCAGATTATTTGTCTCAAAAACTCAAGCGCATTCTTGTGCACTTTGACCTGCATGTGTGGCATGCAGTCCTGCTGTGTGCTGTGTTGGCATGAGTTCAGAGCTCTGTTGTGGCTTTCAGACCTGACCTCACATTCCTTAAATACATAAATGATTCATTCTGACATACCGCCCATGGATAACTTTGGATCTCTTGACGAAAGAAAGACCCCGTGCACTCACAACACAATTAGGAGACCTCAGCTGTGCATTTTACTGCCATTAAGTTACATAATTAGTGAGCATTGTGTAAATCTATATTTAGATGCAAAAATCTCCTCTGTTGCTATATCTAATGTCTATCATTGAGGAAACGATGCCCTGAAATTAGGTGTGTTAATGCCGTCTTTAAATAATGAGGGAATAGATATTGCATTCTCCCAAGTAAACAAGTTAAATTGGTGAATTATTTCATAGAGCTGCTGGACTTCTTGGACACAGACAGGAATCACTGAGCCACAATATTAATTTATTTCCTCTGGCCAAAGCAAAAGAGGACCTGTCTAATTAGAGGATACTTTGCTAAGGGCATTAATTAATTGATTTAAAGGTTTATGGTTCTTCAAGGTCTCTGAGTAACTTTGAGTTCATGAATTTTGCATGCAGTTGATTGCATGCAGTTGGAGCTCGGCGTACATCTTTCATTAGTAGACGACATGGTTTATTTGAAAAATTCTTGATGCAATATTAATTTTGTCATAGTGTCTTACATACTGTGATTTTTCTGATGGGTTTTACTGTTGATTATTATATGCTAACTTAGGCTTTCCACAGAGGTTACAGCAAGCAGATAACCATCAATTATACTGACCAGGATGAGGTGAAAATAGTGTGATGTGTTTTAAGGGCAGAGCGTTGGTTTCTTTGTCAGTGGAGTGACAGAGGCCATCCCATTGCCCCGCTGTGCTCAGTCGACTGGTTAACGCTGCTGATGGGCCGGCTTTACTGAGGAGGAACGGCCCCCCCCGCAGCGCACACTCTGAATAAAGCATGAGTCAAATCAGCGGGAATACACGCGCACACACACCGACTCACACACACCACACACATTTATCATGCATAATAACAAGAAGTGTCGCCTCCTACTAATATTATGAAGTTCATGTCATTGTATCTACACCCTACACACAACATGACCACTGTTGTTCACGTTGTATTGGTGTTAGTCAAACATTGATTTGAATTGCTAAAATGAGAAGATTAATGCAGGGATTAGACTACATAATATTTTAGTCTGTTACGAAAGTCACTGTGTCAGATTATGCAATTTTGACTCCTCAATTCTTGTCGTGTTGTGGACAAGAAACATGTCAGACATTGTTTCCCGACCAGTCATCGCTTGCTGTCTTTAATGGCGTGTGTGAAGGCGAAAGGGGCTGAAGCTTTGTTAAAGTAACTTAGATTGTTTAAAATAGTGTGTGTGTGTGTGTGTGTGTGTGTGTGTGTGTGTGTGTGTGTGTGTGTGTGTGTGTGTGTGTGTGTGTGTGTGTGTGTGTGTGTGTGTGTGTGTGTGTGTGTGTGTGTGTGTGTGTGTGTGTGTGTGTGTGTGTGTGTGTGTGAATAGAATCAGTTTGTCATTGCACTGGACTATTTTAATTATATTCTAAATACTGAATGAAATAAGTTTATTTATGAACTACCATTTCAAAGTTTGGGGTCGGTACATTTAAAATAAAATTGTTTTGAAAGTAGTTTCTTATGCTCACCAAGGATGCATTTATTGGATGAAAAATATTCTCTTTCAATATATTTTCAAATGAAATTTATTCCTGAGATGGCAAAGCTGAATTTAACAATCCAGTCTTCACTGTCTTTTGTAAAAATATAAATGTCCTTTTTGACACCTTTTTTCAATTTAAAGCTTCTGATTAAAGGTATTGTTCACTTAATTTTGATGGTCCTTTTAACACAGGTTGCACCTACATGTCTACTAACTCTCAGTAGAGTGTGTGTAGAGTATTAGTAGACTGGTAGGGTTAGAATAAAGTTGAATAATTACTTTTTGTCAGTAGAATGTATGTTGGAGGAGACAGTCTACTAATACTCTAATGACTGCTAGTTGACATTTAGTTGCAAAGTTACTCATAGTCAACAGAATTTTTAAAAACGGACCATCAAAATAAAGTGTTACCAAAGTATTAATTACTTTAAAAAAAAATCATATTGACCCCCAACTTTTGAACAGTAGTGTAATGCTTATTTCTCGTACCTCATCCAACATCTTGGACATTTTTTTTCCTGAGCTCATCATAATGGACTCTGGGACTTTGAGAAAGACATATGATAATGCTTTAGAATTTGTCGTAAAATTGTCTTGAGGCAGCGTAATTATAAAAATTAAAGATTCACAGCTGAAGTTCTCATACTTTCTTTAAACGCTTTCTCATCTATCCTTCAGACTCCCTCATTATCTCCACTGGTCAATGTCTGAACGACACACAGAGGTTCTGATTGGAAGGAAATAAGCTCAGTGAAAGCCCTGTAAATGTCTCTGAAAGGAAAGGTCACTCAAAAAAAAAAAAAAAAGAGCAGCAGAGCCCCAGGCCTGTGGTCAATAGTGTGTTAGTGAGTGAATATTTCCACGGCTCTACATCCACACATGGATTAGATGTGTGGTGCAATTGGCCTGTAAAGGACTGTTTCTGTGAACTTCTTATCTTTTTTTTTTTTTTTTTTTGTTAAAGGAACTTGGTTCATGTTGGCTAGAGTAGATCACATTAAACTTTGCTGAACTGATGACCTTTCTTTGATATATTGACAGACAGCTTTGTATAACATACAGTTCAAAAGTAAATGCCTGAGAGTATCTATCTCATTCCGAGGCCACATGTTCACTAGACAATCCCTTTGCTAGATCAGTAGACAATCCCTTTGCTAGATCAGCAGACAATCCAAACCAATCTCAAACGAATACTTCACCATCACCGCTAGGCTCACAACTGTTTGTCTTTGGCTGCTGATTAGTGTCAGATCGGAGTCTTTTTTTCCCAAGCTGATTCATCTCAGCAGCAAACGTAAAGAGGAAACCGAATCCTCCACACCTGCCACGCTTTACTCCTAACAAGATTTACAAGGCCTTCGGAAAGCTGCAAACCCCTGCCAATGCGGTGGGCGAAGCAACTTTATCATCCCCTCCATTACCAACAGGACAGGCAGAGAGATGCTCTCTCAGCAACAAGAGAAAGATTCACACAAAAATCATCAGCAAACAGTGTCCACACATAGAACAGTTCATTTGTTTGGTGCAGTGACCGGTGTGGCTATTTGTATCTGTCCCCCAGTGAAACCTTTTCAAAAACTGTGACGTTTGAATTGTACATTCATTAATCTCAAAATTTTTATGTCATGTACGTAAACATTTAGTTTTTTTTGTGATATACATTGTTGCTGAAAATTCTGCTGATTTGTCAATGTTATCTATCTAGCTGACATGTTTGATGTTTTGTTTAATTTGTAAAAAGGACATGTGATCGACTTGTGATCAGCAATTTTGTGTGTATGTGGTCCTTGTAAACCCTTTCGTTATGTGGACAAAATGTCCCCACAAGGATGGCAATATCCAAAATCGTTGTCCGTGTGGGGACAGTTTTTGGTCCCCATGAGTAAAACAGCGTATAAATCATCCTAAGTGATGTAAAATGGAGAAAATGTTCTGTGATGGGAGGTTTAGGGGCAGGGTTAGTGTAAGGGAATAGAATATACAGTTTGTACAGTATAAAAATCATTGTGTCTATGGAAAGTCCCCATAAAACATGAAAACACAACGTTTGTACAGTATGTGTGTGTGTAAACTGTATACTACCGTTTAAAAGTTTAGGGTCAGTAAGATATTTTTCAAATAAATAAATAAATAAATAAATAAAGCCAATTAGTGTAGAATAGGCAAATATGAGGAAATCTGCTATTAAGCAGCAGTCTGATTATAGTACATATGGTTGTGTGTCTGTGTGCGTACATGGGCATCTAAAAACGTGAAACAGAGAACATTCAAGTATTAGATCATTTTGAGAGATGTTGTGGAAGAAAACTGGTCAGTTGTCTCCCAAAGAGGCAAGACACATTTTTTCCATTTTTCTTTGGTAAATAATGAATAGAAACAATTAAAGCTGCTGTCTTTCTGCCAGAGGGCACAGCATCAGCAGTATGATCCATCTGTACAGATGCTTCCTAGACACTGGGCAGGACCCAAAACAAGTAGATCACTATAATGTTTTATAGCCACTGTGGACATTACTGATAAAAATAGTAACTCTAATGGGCCATAAGGCTTGTCTTACAAAATTACTTAAGGGATAGATCTAAACTTCAAAGGCAATTTTTAACTGTACCAAAATTACTTAAAAAGTACCCAAGCTGCATTTGTCCTGAACTATAAAGTCTATAAAGCTGCTCCCGTTGAGCTGGATGGCCCCTTGTATGGCTGACACCGCCGTCGGTGTATGAATGAGTGAATGAATGGTTGAATGTGAGGCAATATGTAAAGCGCTTTGGTGGCCATTGGTCTGTTGAAAGCGCTATATAAATGCAGTCCATTTACAATTTACCATTTATATTAAGTTCTGAGAACTTTGTGGAGACATTAAATAAATTCAATTATCCTGAACAACATGCATTTACAGATTGCACATTTTTTACAGAAATCTGAAACTTGATATAGCGAACATGAATCCTATAGCAGTGGAAGAGTTCCTTTCTTAAATTAAACCAAGTGAATTTTGCACCAAAATAGATGCGTTTTATTTTTATGCTGTCGAGAGGTAATATCGAACTCAAGATTTGAATGAATGATATAATACCTCATTTTAGTCAACTCTTGGCTGATTTTCTTCTTTGTTATTATCTTGAGATTTGATCTGGAAATTATCCTTTAGACTTCGCAATTTCTGTTGAAGTTGGCTGGCAGGTCTATAGTCATAGACATGAATTAATTAAATGTAGCCTTTTGGCTCCGAGAGCAAAGGCCAAGATAGGTATCGATCCCCAAACAGAGATTCGTATTTTATGGCTTGCAAAATGGCACCAGCTGTCTAGCCATTGTATTTTTGACCGGAAGCATTATAGGTGAGTGAAAAGAGGCACTTGAATGTCTGAATGCAGAGAAATGGACATGATTGTCTGAGAGGGGCTATCATAGTCCTGACTCTGTATAGTGGGCAATAATCTGCTGATTGGCCGGCAGTGATTGGAAAATGCTGAGCGGGGTGTTCCCGGGCTGGTGATGCCTCAGCATTGGGATGGGGGTGGAGTGGACCCAATCTCTGGCAGATCTTCAGCATCCCGTTAGACTTAAAGTAGCAAAGCGTAGGAGTGTTGAATGGGAGGGGGGCTGCGAAGGAAGGGTAAATGCTTGCCAGATCCCATTAATCTTCAATGTTGGATTTTGCTGTGTTGGAAGACCCGGTGCTCTTTTGTTTTAATTCCCTGTGCCTTACACCCCTTTGCAGTGCAGAAAATCATCTAAATCTTTCAAAACTCCGTGGCATTATTTCTTAACATTTCAAATGTCCTACGGTGATTGTCACTAGATTGTTTCACACCCAAACATAACTACTATAGGACTAACAACAATAGTTTATTTGCCCCTTTATTTATTTACAACCTATGGCTTATTTTCAGCTGATATACAATCATAGACTTAACCTGACGTGCTCCGTCATCTTTCAAAATTTAGTTCCAGACAGTCCTGCTCTAACACACATTCCTGTAATTTTGAGTGAGCCTGAAGGATGCTTCTGCAGCTAGACATATATCCATACTGTAAGTGCAAACAGAAATAAGATCAAATAATCCCAAATGCATCTTTTGGTTAATTAGAATTTTACTGTACATCATCTTTTTTCATTAGTCGTGTTTCCACCGCAGGAACTTTCCCCAGGAACTATAGCGACTTTGGGGTGGTACTCTGTGTGTTTGGTAGTACTTTTTCAAAGTTCAGGAAATTTCGGGGGTGGGACTTGGGTGCTGAACATGCTGATTGGTTGAGTTCACACAGCATTTTGATTGGTTGACTCCATGCAGCATTTTATTTCAACCATTTTAAAAGTCTGGTGTGGTGCATGCAGTAAGAGTTGTTTGCTATTCAAATTTAACAATGGAGTTTAAAAATATGGCCGATGGATCGACAACAAGGTTCAGGCTTTATTAAGCTTATATGCGGAGGACAAAATCCAGCGGGAACTGGAAAGTCGTGCACAGTTTTATTACAAATTAGCGCATCAGACTCATTTGCCTACTCTTCACGGTACTTTAGACCGCGATGGAAACGCAGACAGCAACAGGTCTGGGGGGAAAAAAGTATTGAGGACTGTGTTTTCATCTTATTTAGTATAAGTCTCTGTAAATTAGCTTTTTCTGTTTTCACCGTATTCACATTTCAGTGGGACTGTTTAGAAGATTTAGAAGACTAAATGAAAACCAGAATAAGCAAGTCACCATATACTGTACAGGGGTTGGACAATGAAACTGAAACACATGGTTTTAGACCACAATAATTTATTAGTATGGTGTAGTGTAGGGCCTCCTTTTGCGGCCAATACAGCGTCAATTTGTCTTGGGAATGACATATACAAGTCCTGCACAGTGGTCAAGGGATTTTAAGCCATTCTTCTTGCAGGATAGTGGCCAGGTCACGAAGTGATGCTGGTGGAGGAAAATGTTTCCTGACTCGCTCCTCCAAAACACCCCAAAGTGGCTCAATAATATTTAGATCTGGTGACTGTGCAGGCCATGGGAGATGTTCAACTTCACTTTCATGTTCATCAAACCAATCTTTCACCAGTCTTGCTGTGTGTATTGGTGCATTGTCATCCTGATACACGGCACAAAACTGTGCTCTTACCCTGCTAATTGGACCTTCACAGTCTGCTCTTATTGGTTCAATGTGCAATTAATGAAGATTGGCCACCAGGCTGGTCCAATTTAGCCATGAAACCTCCCACACTAAAAATGAGAGGTGTTTCCGTTTCATTGTCCAACCCCTGTAGTTGCATTTTGGTCATGGTATAGCAGAGCTGTGATCAGATTAGGTCCAGCTTTAAACCACTTGCCTAGACTGGCATTCTAGTCCACAAATACTTGATTTAACTTCAACTGCTAAAGGGTGGATTTTCAACAGTTTCTAACTAAACTAAAGCTAGAACAGCTGTATGAAAGACCACAGAGACTGGAAGGCTTTCAACAGCTGCTGTTAGCCTACTACACCTCAGCAGGGCTAATGTGAGTAATTTGAATAATTTCAAACCATGCACAGAAATGAACCCTGTGAGTTGATTATCATGTAATATACAAAAATAAAGGTCTCTGCACCTGGGTATAATATGACTTGTGACCTTTTCAAACCGTGTCACAATGCAAACCAGAACAGGGGGGGGAATTTTTTTTAATTAATTTTCCATTGCTGGTTGTCCTTATTGCTCAATATAGAATGATAAACACCAAACCAGTAAAGGATAATTTAGCTACATATGAAATATAAATTACTCTTACAGTACATGTGCACACAGGCACACAAACTGTATACAGTAAATCACATTTCTTCTCTTGGATCAGAATATCCAAGAGAACACAGGCTTAATAAAAAAGCTCATATAAAAGTTTGCACAGTATTTTATAACTAAAAAACCTCCGTACTTTGTCATTGTTAACCGTCATGTGATGAGCTCCAAGGTGCAGTACAAATACCACTTAACTACATTTAAGTGCTTACTGAACCAAAATATATGTTTATTTTATTCCTTTTTTTTTGTTATTTTTGTTATTTATTTATTTATTCAATTAATTAATTTATTGTATTTTTGCTAATTCTGGGCATGGCTTTTGAAGTGATTCTTTGAATTTGTATTCACATATTGTTTAACTTTAGCCTTACTTCAATTTCCATTATAGCCCAAACTAAGGTTTGCTTTTCTGTTAGTTTTTAAAAATATGATGTCAATATGATGACAAAATTGTTTTGGGTAGCTTTATCATCAATAACCTATTTAAATAAAAGTAATTATCGTAAATCTAATCAGTAACAAAACAGCTGTAAAAAGTCTAATTGAATACTCACCCCTTTTATTATCTCTCCTCATTTTATTTAGTACTTAAGTAAAGTTCAAGTATATTTTTAAAGTCCCCATGTGGTGAAAATCAAGCTTTTAATGTTGTTTATATGTCTATGTGGTGGTTTTAATATGCTTTAAGACAAACCATGTGTAAATGCATAAGCCACCATTGCTGAATATTTTCTCTTTAAAACTGCAGTGAACCAAAGACAGTCTCAAAAATGCGGTTTAAAATCACTGGTGTTTCTGACATCACAAACTACCTTGTAACCAAACAGGTCAACGTGTGATCGTCAATGAGTGGATCTCTGAGCTGGTGTGAGTGAGTGGAGGCGGGGATAATTTGCATATTCATAGTACCACGTAAGGCAAGGGTGTAGAGTTATATTCAAGCTATTTTAAGGCTTGAAGATTTTTTTTTTCTAGGAAACTTAAATATGTAATTTTGGTGATCAAAGATGAGTTTTAAGGGATAAAGTTGTTGACTACAGGGGGACATTAAGTATACTTTATGTAGTAAATACTAATATCAATGTACTAGTATACTTGTAAGTGTACTGTTTCAATACTACTTGGGTAGTATTTGCCTACTTTTAGTGTATAAAAGTATAAGGAACCGTAATAAACTTTGAATACACAAGTAGTTAACAGTAGTTAACAGCGCTTAGATCAAGATCGTAAAATAAACTTTGTTTGTAAGCAGAGAATCAGAACCAAATACATATTGTACACAAGTTTTATTAACTAAGTCACGAACACATAACTAACATACAAACAATTACACAGACATTGGGTAGATGGTCAAGGTGACAGAATGAAACCGGAAGCAGGAAATGGAACTATGGAAAAGATCCATTTAACTATGAAAAAAAAACATCAGCTTATCATTTTCAGAGTACCTCATTAAATGTATATACTTGCATGGCATTTGCAGTAGACACATTTCTTGAAGATATTGGAAAAGGATGTTAATGTTTCCTTTGAGTGTCAAACTTCGAAGTTGCAATCGTTTTCTTCTCTGTTGGATGAAGAAGATATGATGAACTTGCATAGACTCTGTTCTGGATGTAGGTTTTCTCTCTCTCCATGAGCACATGGCTGAGCACATGCAGATTGTGGCCTGCCGGCCCTGGGCTGGAGAGGCCACGCAGGCAACAAAAGAGCGAGGAAGTCGGAAGAGTTGGTTGCCCATTCAGTGATGGTAAAGTTTCAGTTTTCTTCTGAGTTGGATTAAAGAAAATACAGTCTGACTCTGTTAGGAGAGTGAAGGCATAGCAGGCTGTTGTCACAGCCTGCCTGGGCCCATGGCCCCCACTGGGGGGTCCCCACAGACATCAACCCGAAGAAGCACCAGTGAAGGCCAGAGAAAGAGAGGACAAAGAGGGCGTGATCTTGTGGTCAATGATTTTTAAAGCGTGAAGATGTCACACCCTCTGGATGGTTGTGAGCCAATAAGAAGTTGTTCCCTTTGGAGGGAATTTATTTACGCCCTTTGTTCAAGGCCTTTGAACATGCAATTTGACTGGTATTAGTATTAGCTTAAAATACTAGTGCGTCACAAAGTTAGCAAAATGTAATGTAAATTAACAAATGAGGGACGAAGATTGGAGTTTATAGAGACTAAACATGCTACACATATGATTTGGGTTAACCATAGTATGCAAGTCCAGCCTGGATGCCAGCCCGAACCCTGCCCACAACATTTTTTGGTCGGGAAGTTTGGTCTGGACTCGATCCATTGAGGAGTAATTATGATCGGTTCAGAAATCGTCAGGCCAATCAAATTGCCAGGCTGGCGGGCTTTATACGATGATGGACAGATAATCCATCCAATGACATAATTATCACGTCATCAAAAACGTATTTCTTTCAAAAATGCTTTTCTTGTTTGAAAAATTGAATCCTTAATTTTTTTTTGCAACACCGGCAAAGATCGTTAACACTCATTATTTTTTTCATACTTTTTCCAGAGTGCGTGCAGTTGAGTTCTGTTGACAACTATGCGTTGCTCAACATACATCACTTACTGCGTTGCTCTGATTGGTTGTAGGTCTATCCAAGTGCAGAGTTTTTTTTTCCTGGTTCGGTTAAGACACGCCTCATAATCAAAGCCCTATGGAGCAGTATCAGACTCACATTCTGACTAGAATATGAGTATGACAAAGTCAGGCTAATGCAAGTCATCTTTCAGACCAAAATAGTTTAGAAGAAAAAATTAAGACATAGGCCAAACCACATAAAAGGAAAATCATGACATGGAAAATTAGATGCATGTTAATACATTTATCACATGGTTACATATATAGAATATATATGATTAAAAGGGTTAATTTCTCCTTCTCAGCAAGAATTAAGTGAGTCACTGCACATTCCATTTGGGGTTGTTAAACTCTTATCAGTCTTACTGTGTCCTGTAACAGGACACAGAGTTCTGTGTGTTAGCTTAATTTGGGATGCTAGTTTTTGGGGGAAGTTTCATAGACCATTGTTGGGAGAGTGAGTTTGCTGGATTATTCATTAAATATAATGAATAATTTGTGTGTGTCTGATTGGTCCAGACGCTACATTCATAAGGGTAAGAATGTCTTAGTTTGTCTCTCTTTTACTTTAATGACAGCAGCACTCGAGCTGCATGAACTCCACAATTTGTGTAAAAACTTAATGATCAAAGTCTCAGAACTGCACTCTGTTTTCTGTTTGATAAAATGCTGTTGTACAGTATTTCACATTTTAGTCATATAAATGAGAAACTGTACCATTTAAGTTGGACATCTCTTAAGAGCAATTCCTAAATAGTGCAGCTACATGGTTTGTTTAAAAGTATTGCATGTGTCAGGTATAGCAAACATTGTTTAATAGTACTCTAGCAACCTTTATCTGTCACAATACTTCTAAAGGAAAGCAACCAAAACTAATATAAAAATCCTCCCTACAGAGAGTGGCTTATTAACATCACTTAAGCTCACTTTGTTCCTTAATCTTAGTAATCTTGGACTAAACAGTTTAAAACAGTCTGTTTCATTTAAAGTGCCCCTATTATGCTATTTTAAAGGTTCCGCATTTTGTTTTGGATGTCTCCTACAATAGGTTTACATACATCCAAGGTCAAAAACACTAAGTTTCTCATACATTGACATCACATCCAGTCTAAACCCTCCTTTGCATGAGCCTACTCTGCTCGGTCTGATGGCCCAGTCTATTATGATTGGCTTAATTCTTACAGTACTTGTCTGAAATAAAACACTCTCATATTTTAATTTCAACTCCAGATGCTTTTCACGTTTTCAATGTACAACACAGAAGCTCTATGCAATTATACTACGTGAACTGACTCGAGGCCCACAGAGAAGGAAATTAATAGTTGAAATAAAGTAGTTATTTTTGTTTGTTTTTTGCGCACAAAAAGTATTATCGTTGCTTGATAAACTTAAGATTGAGCCACTGTATTTAATTGGACTATTTTAACAATGTCTTTTATAACTTTTCGTGGCTGGCAAGTTTCAATCCCTTAGAAGCCTATGGAGGAGGGATCCAGCTCTCAGATTTAATCAAAAATATCTTAATTTGTGTTCCGACGATGAACGAAAGTCTTACGGGGTTGGAACAACATGAGGGTGAGTAATTACTGAAAGAATTTTCATTTTTGGGTGAACTATCCCTTTAACTCCCTGGAGTTATGATGGATGGATAAAATCAGGACCGCCACTTACTACCATTAAAGCTTGGAAGAGCAATGAAATTTTTGAATATAACTCCGATTGTGTTCATCTGAAAGTAGATAGTCTTATAATATATACCTAGGATGGCTCGAGGGTGAGTAAATCATGGGATAATTTTCAGTTTTGGGTTAACTATCCCTTTAACCTCTATGACATTTTTCTTGATACTATTGTTAACCTTAAAGGGACATTTCACACAAAAATAAACACGCTGTTTTCATTTACTCACCCTCATATTGTTCCAAACCTAAATGACTGACTTTCTTCTGTAAAACGAAAATAATATATTGCGAAGATTTTTTTTATTTTTTTTTATTCAATGAAAATCAATTTGGTCCAAAACAACAGTCAATTGCATCCCATTCATTTTCAATGTATTGAGACAACACCACAAATCTTTTTCCTCTGTTCCATGTTGAACAAGTTTGAATTGCAGACAAAATAGTCTGCCATTGGTTGGCCAAACAAATAGCCCCGCCCCCAAACTTATGCGATTGGTTGAGCTGCTGTTGCTGTGTGGGGCTGATCTTATCTCTGGAAATCTAGAAGAAATGCTGTGTAGATTTGTCCCTGATACTCTTACTGTGACAGTTCTCTTGAATTGCAGGCTGGACAGTTTTTGGTGTTCAGACATGCAGCAACACAACTTTAATACTACAGCTCATTAGTTTGAGTTTCTGTCCAGAAATGAACTCACAGCTGTGTTAAATAAAACAAGATTGACCCGGCATGCCTGTGTAATTATTCCAAATATATGCAATCCGTCTTTGTTGGAAGAGAAAAAAAAGTCACTTCACACAGGTGAAGAATGTTAGAATAATAATGGCTCCAGAGAGTGTAAATGAAATATTGGATTCTTCATTTAAACTCCCCATGGATGCTAAGAGATCATTATAAATCCCTAATCAGTTCCTCTGCAGCAGAGATGCAGGCTGTTGACACGTGTTTTTTCTTTCTTTTTGTCTCTGCTTTTATTTAGCAGATAGCTTGAGCGTTGTGATAATTGTCATTATCCAATAAGCTGCACAAAGGGAATAATTAAACAGCATGCATAGCCGAGGCCAAAGAGTAAATTCTTTATATTCTGGCATAATGGCACTCCACATAATTCACAGCTCCTTTTTTTTTTTTTTTTTTCATGGACACATCGCATCCATATATCATACACATCACTTTCACTGCATTTGTATATGTAATGGTATTTAATGGTGGACAGGGATAATTTAGTTTTATTAAGCAGCTTTACCCTTCACCCTTTAAAGGATGTGGGTTGTTTTAAAAGTTCTCTCAGATACACATATGGCTGTTTTAAACTTGAGATGCATTATCAGTATCATACTTGTTAATGGCAATATTATATATTGTTTTATTGACTGGTATCAGTTGATAATGAATATTGAATTTGTCGTGCTCATTTTCCCTCTTTACTTTTAGATTACTTTTATTGTCATCATTTAAATTTGATCTTTAAAAACACTAATTTATAAATCACTGTTAAATGTAATCTTTAGCAAATCTAAAAATCTAACATACTGTATATAATAATGTTATGATGCCTACTTTTTGTATTTTCTATTTATTTAGACAAAATAGCATTATATTTTAATATTGACCATTATTGGACTATCAGTTATGACATTATGAAAATTATGAAAAATTAACGGCTTATCAGTATTGGCCAAATTTTTTATATCAGTGCATCCTGAATTAGAACTGTTCTGAAAAGTCTGTTAACTTCAGAATGCAAATTAGATGCCACAACTCTTAATAGCAGTTATGTGATGATTACTGTTTCCATCAAAACATATTTAGCCTCCATCACTGCACACACCTCTGTTTCTTTTGTAGCATTCTCAATCTGCACCCTAGTGCTTATTTTGTATTTGGCTACACAGCATTCATAGCCCACTCTCACTTTTTTTTCTAGTTTACTCCATCACTCCCATCTCGTTCTGCTCCTACTAAGCGACATTTAAATAATATGAAGAGGCAGAAGGGGGCTGGATTCATTATTTACCAGAGTCCTCCTGGGAGATGAGAAGTGACATGCGCCGCAGCACTTCAGGGTGCCGAAAGACTGCACAGGGATAACTAAAGGGCACGTGACACGCTCTGTTCTATTTTTAACACTACAGACCAATGTTTGCCCAGAGAATTTTTTTTTTAAGTCAGCACGGTCGCTGTTATGTTATCGCAAACGACAGTGATGGTGATAAAAAAAGAATAGTAATTTTTTTCAATATTGAGTTCAATATTTTTTTGTTGTTGTTGTTGTTTTTTTACTATAATGTGTTAGTTATAAAGATTAGACCTCTCTACAAATGTGAGTTTTACACAAAACAAAATGCGTTATTACAGGCTGGTCTTTGAACTTGTGATGAAATCCCATTAAAACTAACAAGCAGTGTGGCCACATGACCTCCTCAGTATGTCAGGTGAGGTGGGGCTGTACAGACCTCCCTAGGGTCCTCAGCTAGGGGGCTTAGGTGGCTAATTAGCACTCTCTAATTAAAACGTATGCGATCAAAGCTAGTGCCATGCTTATGCACACAGCCGAAAGAGAAGCGATGAGGAGGGAAGGAAGAGAGACAGGCGGTCTATTTCTACGAGGTGCCATGTTACTGCTGGGTGAAAGCTCTGAAACAGTGTACAGATATGTGGTAGCATTGAGGTATTGGTGGTTTAAATGCTAAAACTCTAGACACCATTGTAATTCCTGAACCTGAATGTTGACCCACCTGTCATAACTCCAGTGTTGTTAGTTTAATTTGTGTACTACTGTCCTGTGCAATACTGTCATGCCTCAGGAACCATGCCAATGGCACTTGACCCCATAGTTGGCTGAAAGCAATACTACATAAGAGCAATACTACATCTTTTATACTGATATGTAAATGAAACAAAACCCAGCTGCACAACAGAATTGCCCCCATTCCAAAATTCCAGTGATTGGGTTATTCAATAAAACGTATATATATAAGCGCTGTCAAGCAATTACATTTTTAAATCAACTTAATTACATGATGTGGCGATTAATCACAAATTTGGCTGAGAAATTACCCCAAAAGAAAATTTGAAGACATTATTGTGTAAAGCATTGTAAGGCCTGCCCAATTGGTTCTCTTTCAAACATTCGCTTGGTATCTCACTATGGGAAACGCCTCTGGGCGTGACAGATCCTGGAAGCACCAATCACACCACGTCTGTCAGTTGACAGACCAATCACGACAGTGATGCCCATCTCCCTAATATAAACCACTGCCGGGTGGTCCCTACTTTAAGATTAAATTGGAAGCTATACTTCAGCAGGACCTGTATTCAAAATAGTTGTTTAACTGTTCTGAGACGAGCCGTCAAGGTACGTCACCGAACGCAGCTGTTTTGTTAGAGGGTCTTTTTTCACTGTAACTGTGATATTTTATTAGATTCTGGTATACTAAGAGAATTAACGTGTTACGGCAAATTCTCTTATATATCCCCTTTTTCTGAGTTGCACGTTGTGGAGAGCTTGGATAGACTACTATTATTTGCTATGGCGACTACTAGTTCTGCAAGCGGTGGACCGAAAGCAGAAACTTCATGTCCGTGTGCGTGCGGTTCAATGATATCGGGCAAGGATCCTCATCCGTTGTGCATCGCATGCCTGGGGGTGAGACACGCTCAGGCAGCCCTTGCGAACCCCGAGGGCTGTCCGCACTGTTCTCTCTTCCCGTCAAGGGTGCTAGAGAGAAGAGTGCGCATCGCGGCCACTAATAAGGGAGATCCCTGCTTTTCTCCGCCACCAGGAGGAGACTAAACAGCCCCCTGCGTCATGCAGCTGGGGCGATTTAATGGACGAAGTCTCCCCCCAACTACCTCCCCTCTTTGGATCTTTTACGGATGTAAGAGAGGAGGACAATGATGATGATGAGGCCATCGCTCGTCTGTTGGAGGATGAAGGTGAGGAGGATGACGATGACTCGATCCTCCCGCCAAATCCCTCCCGGCCTGGCAGCGCGTTAAGCGAAGGTTCACCCTCCCCAGCTCAGGGGGAGCTCGACCTACTGGAAATGTGCCGTAGGGCGGCGGCTAAACTCTCCATAGACTGGCCATCGCAGCAGACTGGCCAGGGGACGGAGAGGGATCTCTATGACGGCAAGAGACTGCCGTCACGTGCCCCACCAGTTAAACAGCTCATTCCAGCGGTCCCCGCGTGCGTTTCAGAGATGAAACGTTTCTGGGATAGGCCTTTTTCACACAGGGTTTCTGTAAAAGCTTTTTCCAGGCTGGATGTTGATAAGATGGAGGAGTTAGGGATGTCAAATTCCCCTCCTGTTGAGCTGTCAGTTGCACATCATCTTCACCCTAACCACAGGACAGCCTTTTCCTCAGCTTCAGCTTCACTGCCAGGATGCACTGATCGCCTAGCAGCCTCAGTTTTTCAGAAGATTTATCGTTCTTCTGCACTGGCAGTGAGGGCTCTTAATGCCACCTCTCTCCTCACTGCTTATCAAGCGGAGCTTATGGAAGAGATGGGGAGGCAAATGGATGCTGGGACACCAAACCCAGCCTTCTGGGAGGAGATTTGCGTTATTGCAGATCTCAACCTGAGAACTTCCAGAGGTGCAGTCCAGAGCTGTGGCCGCAGCATGGGCCTAGCAGCGGTCGGCGAGTGAGCTCTCTGGCTGGGGCTGTCAGGGCTGTCAGACAGAGAAAAAGCAGTTCCCTTTCAAGGCTACGGAACTTCGACATTACGGATGTCGTATATGGGAACTCTCTCTCATCCTTCACTTCCGCTGAAATCTTATTGGCTAACGCCAGCAACGCTGGCCAATTGACGCAAATATGCAAATACTGAAACCCCGTTGCAGTATAATACAAGTGCAGCGTCAATTCCTCCTCAGAATCTCTCTCTTCACGCTCAAATCGTGTGCTAGAAAGCTGATACTACCTACTTGGATTTTTGCTATCGTTGAAGGTGCACCGGAGATACCTGAACTGTCTCCAGCATCCGATGGCGACCGTCTGCAACCTATGCTCGGGCCCCATAGTGCCCCCCGACCTGCACCTGTTCTGCATCGCGTGCATGGGACTGGCCCACGCGGAGTCGGCCCTCAGGGATGAAGGGTCCTGCGACTTCTGTGCGGACATGCCCCTCCGAGCCCTCAAGGCCAGGCGAGACGAAGCTCGCGCTGCTGCGGGGATTGGGCCTGCTGCCGCCACCGAGCCGCTGGCAGGCCCCCCCAACCGCGGAGTCGAGGTTCGACCCCCGGTGAGTTTTCCGGACCCTTCGTTTCATCCTCCCCGCGACGTTGCTGACTTCGTGTCCTTCGGGGTGAGTGAGGAGGACGACTCTATGTCCTTGTCGGCCTCCGAGAACGACTACGGTGCGGAGCAGGCCGCCCCTCTGGCACCCACGGAAGAGACCCCCGCGGATCTGCAGGAAGAGCTCTTCCGTATCCTCTCGAAGGCCTTCGAGGAACTGGATTTATCCTGGAAGGCTCCCAACGAGCCCTCAAAGAGCAAGTTGGACGCGTGGTTCCTCCAATCGAGCCGCCGTCAGGCCGCTTCGTAAAGGGGAACCCTGTTCTTTCCTGATGTGCACGAGCACGTGGTGAAGTCGTGGGTGGCCCCGCAATCGGCGCGCACCCTCACTTCGACCCAGGCCATGTTCCCCCCCGTGGACGAGGCGGGGGACCACGGCTACCTCCGCATCCCCCCTGTCGAGGAGACCGTCGCTGCACATCTTTGCCCGTCAGCTCCCGCCCTGGGCTCGGACCGCAGCCTGCCGTCCCGAGCTTGCAGATTTACGGCTCACCAGGCTAACAAGGCCTACGCCGCCGCGGGGGAGGCGGTTTCTGCACTACACGCTATGGCCGTTCTTCAAGTGCTGCAGGCCAAGCGACTAAAATCTCTGGATGGCGCCGCCTCTGTCGACGCTGACGCCATCCGAGACCTCCGTTCGGCAACGGACCTCGCGCTCCTGGCCACGAAGCGCTCTGCCCAGGCGATTGGCCGTTCGATGGGGTATTTGGTGGTCCTCCACAGACACCTGTGGCTCACCCTATCGGACGTGCAGGAGGCGGACAGGAAGACGCTGCTAAACGCACCGATCTCCCCTGATGGCCTGTTCGGAGATGCCGTGGAGAAGGTCACCGAGCGGTACTCCGAGACTCAGAAGAAGGCGAAGGCGATGAGCCATGTGATCCCGCGGCGAGCGCCGCCGCCGCCCCCGCCGCAGCGCCCTCGCTCTCGCTCGTCTTCCGCCTCGGGGCGCCAGCCCCAGGCTGCGGCCAGACATCAGCCAGCCTCCCGCCCGGGACCGGATGCCCGTAAAGGCCGACACGGGCAGTGGCAGGCAGCGGGAAGCAAGAGGCCGGCTCAGAGGAGCCCGCGCAGAAAACCCGCCGCGTCCCCAGCGAGGCCCAAGCAGTCGTCCTGACCGCTCGGGCAAGAGGAGAGGAGAGCGCACGGATGGCCCCGCTTCCAAGCGGCGCACTCTAGAGCACGCGGTCCCTCTGCGTTCGGCGAGCGACGCGCGCAGTCATGTTGTGAATGTTGTGTGTTGTTCAATAAAGCAAATTACTTCTTCACAAACAGAGCTTTTTTCTCCTCTTGCACTTCACACTGTGTTACCCGCCCTGTCTTCGAGCAGCGCAGAGTCACTGTCATTAACTATAAAGGCGCCTCGCGGGAAGCGCGAGGTGTCTATCCCCAGCCCTCACATAGCGGCGATGACCGCAGGTCTAGACCGGCCCAAACTCAGTCGTTTCCTGACGGCGTGGGAAGCTATTCCGGGCATCTCGCCGTGGGTGCTGAATGTAATTCGACACGGGTACACACTTCAGTTCAAACGCAGACCACCCCGCTTCCGCGGCGTAATCCAGTCGTTAACTTTGCCCCAAAATGCTCATGTACTGAGGCAGGAAGTGTGCAGTTTACTCGACAAGGGAGCGATAGAGCCGGTTCCCCCGAGCAAGTGGGGAAACGGATTCTACAGCCGCTACTTTGTAGTGCCGAAGAAGGGAGGGGGTCTCCGCCCCATACTGGACCTGAGACCCGTCAACAGAGCGCTTCACAAGCGCGCTTTCAGGATGACTACACTGAAACAGATCCTGGCGCAAATTCGCCCCGGGGATTGGTTCGCTTCAGTGGATCTAGAGGACGCTTATTTTCACGTCCAGATAGCGAAGCGCCACAGGCGATTCCTGAGGTTTGCGTTCGAGAATGCGGCGTACCAATACACGGTACTCCAGTTTGGCCTAGCTCTCGCCACCCGCACTTTTTCGAAATGCGTAGACGCGGCACTTTCACCCCTCAGGTCGAGCGGGATGCGCGTCTTGAACTATCTGGACGACTGGCTGATTCTCGCGCAGTCGAGGGAGACATTGGTCGGCCATGTGGAAGCCCTACTTCGCCATTTGAAAACGCTTGGTTTGAGGGTAAACGTCCAAAAAAGTGTGCTCACACCGAGCCAAACTACCACATTCCTGGGAGTATGCTTGGACTCAGTGAGTATGAAAGCGCGTCTCTCCCCCGAACGAGCGGAGGCTCTGACTTCTTCGCTAGGTCTCTTCAGACCTGGCAGACTCGTCCCTCTGAAAGAGTTTCAGAGGCTATTGGGGCGGATGGCAGCCGCTTCGTCAGTGTGTCATCTGGGACTGCTACATATGAGACCCCTTCAGCACTGGCTGAAAGCGCGCGTCAACCCGAGCGCGTGGCACTCCGGCCGCAAGCGCATTATGGTCAACCGTGTGTGTGCGCCCGTGCCCTGGCCCCGTGGAAGAACCCGGATCTCTACAGTTCAGGTGTCCCTATGGGTATAGTGACGCGACGCGTGGAGGTCCTGATGGACGCTTCGTCCACCGGGTGGGGAGCGGTCTGCCTGGGCAAGCCCGCCTCCGGTCGGTGTCGGAGAGGCAGATGGAGTGGCACATAAATCGCTTGGAACTGGAAGCGGTCTCTCTAGCCCTAAAAGTTTTCCGGTCTCGACTGGAACAGCGGCATGTGTTGATTCGAACCGACAACACTTCTGTGGTCTCTTACATCAATCGCCAAGGCGGTTTGCATTCCAGGGACCTATTCAAGCAGGCGGAATCTCTCCTGCTGTGGGCGGATCGGTTCTTTCTCTCGGTGAGAGCGGCACACATCCCCGGTGTTCTAAATCGGGGGGCGGATATGCTCTCGAGGAACGGGATTCCTCAAGGGGAATGGAGGCTTCACCCCGGGACGGTTCAACTGATATGGGATCGTTTCGGCAGAGCGGAGATCGACCTCTTCGCGACGAGCGAGAACGCGCATTGTCGGATGTTTTTCTCGCTGTCCCGTTCCCCCCGGGAGATGGACGCGCTAACTGCGCGATGGCCGAAAGCCCGTCTCTATGCCTTTCCTCCGGTGAAAATTTTGCCCATGGTGTTGTGCAAAGTCAGGGAGGAAAAGGCGGCGGTGACTCTAGTGGCCCCGTACTGGCCGAATCAGCCCTGGTTCGCGGACTTGGTGGAGTTACTAACGGAGCAACCGTGGGAAATTCCGCTCAGGAAGGACCTACTGTCTCAGGCGAGCGGATCGATTTGGCATCCCAGCCCCGGGCTGTGGAGGCTCCATGTGTGGCCGCTGCAGGGACGCTGAGCGGGATCGATGCGCTTCATTCGCGGGTTCAAAATACCATCGCGGAAGCGCGAGCCCCGTCTACCCGGCGCCTGTACACTCTGAAGTGGGGTGTTTTCTCTAAATGGTGTCAGGATATCGGTTTAGACCCAGCGAACTGCTCGGTGTCGGATATTCTACGCTTCCTTCAGTACAGAATGGACGAAGGGAGCCTGCCATCCACCCTGAAGGTATACGTAGCTGCTATTGCTGCGTTTCACCCGCCTGTTGATGGACAGTCTATCGGTAGACATGCGTTGGTGACTCGGTTCCTGAAAGGAGCTAGGAGATTATGCCCTGCACGGCCGCCGTCCGTGCCGCCTTGGGATTTGACTTTGGTCTTGGAAGCTTTGTCACGGCCGCCCTTTGAACCCTTAGTGTCGATTGCAGTTAAGGAGCTTTCGATTAAAACGGCGCTGCTTCTCGCTCTCGCTTCGGCGAAGCGGGTTGGGGATTTACAGGCTTTCTCTGTCAGCGAAGATTGTATTTGCTTTGGACCCGGAAACTGTAACGTGACTCTCAGACCGAGGCCGGGTTATGTCCCTAAATCGCTCAATACCCCGTTCAGGGCGCAGATTGTTTCCTTGCCTGCCCTGTCTGTTGAGCCATCGACCTCTCTAGGTTCGGATGCTCAAAGTGCTATCTGCCCAGTCAGAGCGCTCCGGGAGTACATCTCTCGCTCGGCTGCTTTCCGAAGCTCGGACCAGCTATTTGTGTGCTTTGGTGGATGCAATAAGGGACGGGGAGTCTCTAAACAGAGGCTTGCTCACTGGATTGTGGACGCTATTGTCTTGGCTTATGACTGTATGGGACAGGAATGCCCCCTCAATGTTAAAGCCCATTCGACCAGGGCGATCGCCTCTTCGTGGGCCTGGACTAAGGGTATGTCTATTCAGGATTTATGTCTTGCGGCTGGCTGGTCTTCTCAGAATACGTTCGCCAGGTTTTACAAGTTGGATTTACCCTCTGTGGCGTCTCAAGTGCTTTCGGTGAGTTGAATTCTTGCACAGCATTTAGAGCTCTCTGCGCTTTGCTCATGAGTTGTTCTGTGTGCTTATGTGTATTAAGACTGTTGTCACCGCTATGCGTTGGCCTTATTTTACTGTTGTTGTTGCCCTGTTGGTCTACAGTGCAGACTTCCCCCGGTTATACTGCTCGGGATATGCAAATTCTGGCAGTGTTTTGTGAGCTTGTGATTCGTCCCCTTGGACCTATCAGAGGTTAGAGGCTCGCTATTGGCCAGTCTCGTCCTATCACAATGCTGGCATTCTGGGGGGGCGGTGTCGGGGTTTTTGTATTGGGTTCTGTTCTGTGGTTTGCTTGCTTCCACGGCGGGATTCTATACAGTTCCCATATACGACATCCGTAATGTCGAAGTTCCGTAGCCTTGAAAGGGAACGTCTCCGGTTACTTTCGTAACCTCGGTTCCCTGAAAGGCAAGGAACGAGACATTACGCTCGCCGCCGTGTTCGCTATTGATTTGGCGTTCTGTTCGATTCTGAGGAGGAATTGACGCTGCACTTGCATTATACTGCAACGGGGTTTCAGTATTTGCATATTTGCGTCAATTGGCCAGCGTTGCTGGCGTTAGCCAATAAGATTTCAGCGGAAGTGAAGGATGAGAGAGAGTTCCCATATACGACATCCGTAATGTCTCGTTCCTTGCCTTTCAGGGAACCGAGGTTACGAAAGTAACCGGAGACGACTTCTTGGATGCTCCGATTGAGCCCAAAGCCCTTTTCGGGGCTTCGGTCACTGCTATGCGACAACGGTTTGAACTGAAGACGCAAGAGGGTGAGGCTTTCCAAACTTGCATCCCTCGCAGATCCACCGCTAGGGTTTCTCAACCACCACGGTCCAGGTTTGAAGCCCCCCAAAGGGGTGGTCGGTCAGACTTCAGAGGCCCTAGACCTTCTCAGCCTCAGCAGGCTGAGCCACAGTCTAAGCCAGCTCAGCCGAGGGGTAAACCTTCCTTTGCAGCGGCTGTAGCCAGATACCGACCAGCAAACCCTCAGGCAGAGAAGAAACGGCGTTTTTCGTCAACCTAGTATTTCTTTATATTCAGGACAAAGGGATGAGCAACAGCACTCACAGAGTATCTGTTGTTATCCTCCCTCAAAGAGAGTGGTCATTTTCTCCCCCTCCTGCCAAGAGAAGGCGTCGGACATGGGAATTGTTCACAGGAAAAAGTTCTCCAATGACCAGTTCAGTTGTGGAGTTTGCACCAGTTCCCCCAGTGCCTCACAGAGAAATTACCCTCCCTCCACCCACGGGGTTACAAAAGAGGGCAGAGGGCTGTTTTCTAAAAGAAATGTGTTCTATGAAAATAATAAACAAGTTCCCTGTGCATCCAGGCAGTGGGCCGAGGGCACAGCAATGTTTGAATGTTTGAAAAGAAACAGAAAAAGAAACATCTCTATGGATAATGGACTCTCCACCCTCAGGTAGTGAGCCAGTTGTGGGAGAGGTTCGGCCGAGCTGCCGTAGATCTTCGCACGAAAACACCCAGTATCCTCTATTCTTCTCTCTGGCGAGAGATTATGTGTGTGGATGCTCTGGCGCACCCATGGCCAAACGCACTACTGTACGCGTTTCCTCCTCTGAGTCTGATATTTCCAACTCTAAAAAGGGTAAGAGAGTACGGTCACTCGGTCATAATGATTGCCCCAAACTGGCCAGGGAAGTTGTGGTTGACGGAGATAATTCAACTCCTGTGCGACCAGCCTTGGCTTCTCCCATTGCGCAGGGACCTTCTCTCACAAGCACCGGCGTGATGACTCTGACCCCAACCAGATGAACTGGATAAATATCGTGAAAGTTCTGATCACATCTGACTCCTGACATTATGCTGCCTAAATCATAATCATTCACTGTTCGTTCGTTGGCCAAAGGAGGACTTTTTTTCTCCATTCTGTCACCTGATGGAGTTTTGGTTCCTTGCCTTTTTCGCCTCTCTTCGCCTTTGTCGCCATTGGCTTTTGGCTTGCTAAGTTGGGGACATTTAACATTTAATTTTGAATTTAACAATACTATTATAACAGTATTTTCCTGTTATCTCTGTGAAGCTACTTTGAAACAATTTGTATTGTAAAAAACGCTATATAAATAAAGATGACTTGACTTGACAAACGCGCGGGGAGATTTTTCACCCAGCCCCAGACAAAGTGGCTCTTTGGGCCTGGCCCGTGAGAGGTTAAATTTAAGTGTGAAGGGTTTACCTCAGAGGGTGATTGAAACAATTCAGAACGCACAAGCAGCTTCAACGCGTTCTGCATATGATCGGAAATGGACTGTGTTTGAGCGATGGTGCACAAACAGACACATCGTTCCTTTTCTCTGTTCCGTCACGGATGTGTTGTTTTCTGCAGAAACTTTTGGATAAGAGCCTTTTCAACTGTTAAGCAGTCCCTCCAGGATTTCGCGATCGCAACTATTAACGCAACTTCAACAAATCCCCGTGAATTCAGTGCGCCTTGCAATTTTGACCAATCACCGCAACTTTTCTGCAACTTTGACCAATCGGTCTCCTGCAAAGCGTCAAACTCACTTCTTTGTTTTGTTCAGAAGACGCAGCAGACATGTGTGCTGGGGGCGCGATCGGACTGCGCGCGTGTGTGTGTGTGTGTGTGTGAGTGAGAGCGAGAGACGGATCGAATTCTCTCTGTGTGTGTGTGTGTGCGCGCAAGCGCGTGCGTGTGTGTGTGTGTGCGCGAGAGAGAGAGAGAGACAGAGAGAGACGCGAGGCGCGATCATACTGTGTGTGTGTGTGTTTGAGAGAGAGAGAGAGAGAGAGAGAGAGAGAGAGAGATTTTTATACAAAACATTTATCCAACTTCATTTCAAAACAGCCATCTTTTGGACATTCATCATATCGCATTGGTTTTCATTTCTTTGTCCTCGGAGCACTAATCCGATAATAATCGGACTATAGCACTAATAATTTTATTCTACATTGATTAAAAAAGAAAATCAAATGTGTTTTTAATAGTAGTATTATTTTATACGGAAATCAAGTATTTATAATTCAGATGCGAATAAAGTTAAGGTTAATTAAAATAAAGGAAAACAAATTTATGGATCTGAAATATAGCTAATTCATTTTAAATTCATTCAGGTACAATTACCAAACATATCGCATGGTCTTTTTGTATTTTTATTAATTTAATTAATAAACTAATTATATAAAACTATTGTCAGTGCACTACAAATAAACGGGTTCTATGCCTTTATTAATAAAACTTATTTTACAAATACAAGGCTTAAGACATTTATAAAAATGCCTTCTGCATTTTTGTTTTGCTTTTCACTCTATTGTACCGAAATCGTACCGAACCATTCCACCCCTAATATTTATACATACAATGCATGGTAACTTAGAGGTAACGTTAATGTAGGCCTACTGTAGTAATAATAATAATAATAATAATAAATTGAATTTGTATAGCGCTTTTTTTAACTCAAAGTCGCTTTACAGGGCAGGCAAATAAATAGTATAGGTATATCATCACCTATAACTGTCAGGGTTGGTGTGCAGGTGACCGAAGACGAGGACACGGAAGCTTCAATATTATAGTTTTAATAACAAAATGAAACTTTCAAAAATCAAACAGGAACAAAACTCCAGGACTTCAAGGGTTACACACAACCATACATAGACGACGATCGACAAACACTGGGAGAAAACACAGGGCTTAAATACACAAGGAATGATTGAATGATAATGAACAGAACACAGGTGACGGGAATGACTAATTAGGCAGAGCGGGAAAACTAACAGGACTGAACCAAAATAACAAAGACAGGGGAAACCAAGATCACAAAAACAGAACTCAAACACATTGAATTATTACAGTACCTCCCCCCTCCCCGAAGGCGTGTCCTCGCGCCGTATAACATCCAAAGGGGTGGGAGGGTGGGCGCCCTGGAGGCTGACGAGGGCATGGTGCAGGTCCAGGAAGCCTCCAGGGCGGAGTAGGCTGTGGGCGTGGCCACGGCGGAGCAGGCTGTGGGCGTGGCCACGACGGTGCAGGCTGTGGGCGTGGCCAGGGCGGAGCAGGCTGTGGGCGTGGCCACGGCGGAGCAGGCTGTGGGCGTGGCCACGGCGGAGCAGGCTGTGGGCGTGGCCACGACGGTGCAGGCTGTGGGCGTGGCCACGGCGGTGCAGGCTGTGGGCGTGGCCACGACGGTGCAGGCTATGGGCGTGGCCAAGGCGGAGCTGTGGGACCCTCGGGCGTCCAGGGCGGAGCTGTGGGACCCTCGGGCATCCAGGGCGGAGCTGTGGGACCCTCGGGCATCCAGGGCGGAGCTGTGGGACCCTCGGGCGTCCAGGGCGGAGCTGTGGGACCCTCGGGCGTCCAGGGCGGAGCTGTGGGACCCTCGGGCATCCAGGGCGGTGAAGACCCTTCAGGTGGCCACGGCGGTGAAGACCCTTCAGGTGGCCACGGCGGTGAAGACCCTTCAGGTGGCCACGGCGGTGAAGACCCTTCGGGTGGCCGTGCTGGTGAGGACCCTTCAGGTGGCCGTGGCGGTGAGGACCCTTCGGGTGGCCATGGCGGTGAGGACCCTTCGGGTGGCCATGGCGGTGTTATTTTTTCGGGCCTCCGTGGATCTTTGGCCGGTCTCCGTGGATCTTTGGCCGGCCACGGCGAAGGCGTATAGCCCCCCCCAAAATTTTCTTGGGGAGAAAGACAGGTTCAGGAACGGGAACAGACTTGACATCAACGGGTGCTGGGTCAACGGGGTCTGGGTCAACGGGCTCTGGGTCTGGGTCAACGGGCTCTGGCTCTGGGTCAACGGGCTCTGGTGCTGGGTCAACGGGCTCTGGCTCTGGCGCTGGGTCAACGGGCTCTGGCTCTGGCGCTGGGTCAACGGGCTCTGGCGCTGGGTCAACGGGCTCTGGCGCTGGGTCAACGGGCTCTGGCGCTGGGTCAACGGGCTCTGGCGCTGGGTCAACGGGCTCTGGCTCTGGGTCAACGGGCTCTGGCGCTGGGTCAACGGGCTCTGGCGCTGGGTCAACGGGCTCTGGCTCTGGCGCTGGGTCAACGGGCTCTGGCGCTGGGTCAACGGGCTCTGGGTCTGGGTCAACGGGCTCTGGCTCTGGGTCAACGGGCTCTGGCTCAGGCGCTGGGTCAACGGGCTCTGGCGCTGGGTCAACGGGCTCTGGCTCTGGTGGGCAGGCGATGGGCTCAGGCGCTGGTGTGCTTGGAGCTGGTTGGAGTGGTAGATCTTCCAAGTGGTAGCTGGATCCACAGGCCCACAGCGTGTGATCCAAAAACTCCAGGAAGGATAGATTGAGGTCCTTCACCAAAATTATCTGGGCGAGAGGGTCTTTTAGTCCACCCCAGAAACTTTTTTTCAGTTCTTCTTCCTCCAGCGTCACATCATCGTAGAGACTTAGGTAACGCCCCGCATACTCCTCAAGAGAGAGCTCCTTTTGAAAGAGGATTGGGATTTCAAAGGGGCTCACCACCTTGCTTTTCCTCCTTCGGCCCATTTTTCGCTTTTTTAATGGTCGATCGTTCTGTCAGGGTTGGTGTGCAGGTGACCGAAGACGAGGACACGGAAGCTTCAATATTATAGTTTTAATAACAAAATGAAACTTTCAAAAATCAAACAGGAACAAAACTCCAGGACTTCAAGGGTTACACACAACCATACATAGACGACGATCGACAAACACTGGGAGAAAACACAGGGCTTAAATACACAAGGAATGATTGAATGATAATGAACAGAACACAGGTGACGGGAATGACTAATTAGGCAGAGCGGGAAAACTAACAGGACTGAACCAAAATAACAAAGACAGGGGAAACCAAGATCACAAAAACAGAACTCAAACACATTGAATTGTTACAATAACATGCACAAAAAATATATATTAATAAAGGAAAGGAAAAAAGCATAATATGAGCACTTTAAGTAAAAATCTATCTACCTTTGCTGTTTTAATCTATAAAAACAAATGCCAAAGAACATCGCAACTTTCATCGCAACTTTTTAGAAAAGCGGCCGCATCAGGAATTTTAGGCCGCAACAATCAGAAAAAAGGCCCGCGAAATCCTGGAGGGACTGGTTAAGGTTTATCTTGCCGCAATTTCTGCGTGTCATGTGGGGATTGACGGAAACACTATAGGTCAAGACCCGCTTGTATGCAGGTTCATGAGAGGTGCACAGCGTTTGAACAAGGTGTCAAAGCCATTGATTCCGCCGTGGGATCTGTCTGTGGTCCTTAATGCACTATCTCAGCCCCCTTTTGAGCCTATAGAGAGTGTTGAATTAAAGCTCCTTTCGCTAAAGGCTGCTTTATTATTGGCTCTTTCAACCGCAAAGTGGGTTAGTGAACTTTACGCGTTATCAGTTCATAACTCCTGTATGCGTTTCGCTATGGATTACTCGAGAGTAACTCTCAAAACGAATCCAGCGTTTGTGCCTAAAGTTAGCGAGTCAGCTCTCGCTTATAAACAGGTGGATTTACTGGCTTTCCATCCACAGCCTTTTTGCTTCATTGCTTGTGCCCTGTCCGTGCTTTGCGTCACTATGTGGAGAAAACGAAAGCACTAAGGAAGAGTAATCCGTTATTTGTTTCATGGGCTTATTCTCATAAAGGGAAACCTATTTTGCGTCAGCGCCTTTCCCACTGGGTAGTGGAAGCTATTATATTAGGTTATAATGGCATGGGTCTCTGTCCTCCGGAAGGGCTGAGGGCTCATTCTACCAGAGGTTTGACTTCCTCATGGGCACTGTTTAAGGGCGTTTCAGTTCAGGACATATGTGCAGCAGCAAGTTGGGCTTCGCCTCACATATTTGTCCGATTTTATAGACTGGATGTCACTGAGCCATCACTGGCTCATTCTGTCCTAAGTGTGTAAAAATAAATAAATGAATTAATAAAGACGTTGGGGTATGTTTATGTTACATACATCACTGAGTTGGTTGACAGGCCTGCTTCGGACAGCATATCTGCAATACGGTAGTTGTCTATATCCCATAGTGAGATACCGAGCGAATGTTTGAAAGAGAACTTTAGGTTACTTGCGTAACCCCGGTTCTCTGATAACATGAGTGAGGTATCTCACCACACTTCCCTCCTTGCAGTGCACGGAGAAGAGAATGAAGTAGGGACCACCCGGCAGTGGTTTATATTAGGGAGGTGGGACTCCCGCATCACTGTCGTGATTGGTCTGTCAACTGACAGACGTGGTGTGATTGGTGCTTCCAGGATCTGTCACGCCCAGAGGCGTTTCCCATAGTGAGATACCTCACTCATGTTATCAGAGAACCGGGGTTATGTAAGTAAACTAAAGTTTTACTGTGTGTTACTGTCTTTTCAGCGTGGCAACGTAATTTAATTACACCACTGTGTGTTGCTCTGAGACGAACAGTTCAGCTTTGTATTTATATTTTTGTTGGCAAAAATGAGCAAAACAGACAATATTGTGTCTAAAATAACACAATATTAACCTTTTATTTGTTGAACAGTTGTATAAAATCAGTATCGCATTTGCACTCATGCTATTCAAGACAGAAAAATAACACTCATTACTCGTGTGATTTAGCATATAGCGTAACTATATCATATGATGTAAATATGAGACATTCTGCATTCTATAGGCTCCATCATGCAGTGAGTTTTTGCCCTGCATCATATTCATCATCAATCAACTGTATTAAATGCCAGATGACCTACATAGATCTGGGTTTATGAAGTGCGTTCATAATTTTAATGCGTTTATTTTTAGCGTAATTAATTTATCTAAGTAACGTGTTAAATTGACAGCCCTAATCATTATTGTTATACTTTGCAGTATGACTGTATGTCACAATTTGACCTTATTTCTATAATGACAACTCTCAGGATAGATTGGTGTGTTAATGAATATGACAATGTTAATGCATTTGGCTACACATGATGCTTCTGGTGCTGTTGTTGCTGCTGCTGCTGCTGCAGAGCAAGTATTGAGCCAATACCTGCCGCTGCTGTGCAAATAGCTTACATAATATTACCCGTAGCAATGGAAAGGAGCAAATGAGCTGGGGGAGGTAGAGGATTTCAGAGGAACTCCAATAGCACACTGTAGAACCAGCTTACAGCAAACAATGAACCAGGCTATTTAAATGCTGATCAAACAAGCTCACTGGCTGCCAATGCTTACTCTCATTGCTGACGAGTCGGCTGGTTAGCCTTCTCCATTGGCTGTTCGAGTTCACTCGACTAGGAGTATGGCTGCTTCTAAAGCTCTATTGTCAGGAGTTTCCCCTTCATGATGTTTGTGATGCGGCAGGCTGGTCCTCACCGCACTCATTCATTAGGTTTTATGACCTTGACTTCAGCTCCACTCCAGGGGTGCAGGTACTTTCGTCTGAATGTGCGTTCTGACTTCACACTAAGGACACTTGCTCTTATGGCGATGTGGGTATTAGTGTTCCCACAGCGTTTTGACATTTTGGCATTTCTGAATCATTCATTCATTCATTTCATCATTCATTTCATTTCATTTCATTTATTATTATTATCCCAGGTGGGAAACTTGATTTGCAGTCAGGACACAAGATAAAAAACATACATACAGGGATCAGAATAGCAACACACATACACAAAAGATACCTGCCAAAAAATAACATAAAATGTACCAGTACATACAGTAAAAAAAAATATCTCTAAATATGAGGTTACCTGAAATTATTTAGCAGGGTTATTGCACAGGGAACAAATGAGTATTTGCTCCTATTGCACTTGAATCGTGGAACTCTAAATCTGCGACCTGAGGGAAGAATTTCAAACATAGAATGTAGAGGATGGGTTTTGGCATCTAATATAGACCTGGACTTACGTAGAACATGCTGTTCAAAGATAGCAGTCAGGGGAGTCTGTGCGATCCCTATAACCTTACCAGCCACCTTCACAATGTTGTTTAGGTGATTTTTGTCTCTAATGTTCAGGTTTCCATACCATGCAATCATAGAAAAAGTAAAAACAGATTCAATAAAAGACTTGTAAAACAAACACATCATTGTCTTGTCAACATTAAAAACATTTAACTTCCTGAGAAAATACAGACGTTGCTGACCCTTCTTACAAATTGCATCAGAATTAGCATCAAATTTTAAGTCACTATCAATTATTGTTCCTAGATATTTATACTGTTCTACCAATTCAATACCGGTTCCTTTAATGAAGGTCTGAGACAGTGATTTGGATAATTTCCTTCTAAAATCTATGATAATATCCTTGGTCTTTGTAGTATTTAATTGGAGGAAGGCTTTATCACACCATTCAACAAACTCATCTACCACCGGCCCGTGCTCGGATTCAGTATTGTTAAGCAAGCTGATAATAACTGTATCGTCAGCAAATTTCAGGATGTACCTGTCCACATGCTGGCTTCTACAGTCATTGGTGTAGAGAATATACAGTAGAGGGGACAGGACACAGCCCTGAGGAGAGCCCGTGGAGGAGGTGCGCTGATCTGACAGAAAGCCATTTACTCTAACCCTCTGAGACCTACACGTTAAAAAATCCACAATCCAGCCCACAAGGTTAACATCAAGATTAAAATGATTTAGCAATTTCTTAGCCAAAACATGTGGCTGGATAGTATTGAATGCGGATGAAAAATCCAAAAATAAAAGTCTAGCATGCATACCAGTACTTTCTAGATGACTGTACAGGAAGTTGAGTAATGTGATTTGGGCATCCTCTACTCCCATCCCAGCTCTATATGCAAATTGCATAGGGTCCAGTGCCCTTTCCACCATTTCCAACAATTCCCCTTTAACTAACCTTTCAAACGACTTCATGACTAGTGATGTCAAAGCCACTGGTCTTAAGTCATTTAGCTCTTTTGGTTTTACACATTTTGCCACCGGAACAACAATGGACTCCTTCCACACCCTTGGGACCCTCCGCTGCTCCAAGGACATCTTAAAAATAAAACAGAACACCTCGCAAAGCTGTTCTGAACAGCTCTTGAGCAGTCTCCCTGTAATACTATCCGGTCCTGGGCTCTTATTTATCTTATTTTTTTTTAAAACTGCCTTAAAGGTGCAGTGTGTAACATTTTTGACTATTTATTAACAGAAATGCAATATGACATCCATAACTATGTGTTCAGTTGTGTATAAAGAACTTACTTAATAAACCGTAATGTTTTTATTACCTTAGAATTAGGCATTTATATCTACATAAGCGCGGGAATCCCCTTCTATGAAGGCCGCCATATTATGACGTCATATTTCTACAGTAGCCGACAGCGAACAAACAGCGTTACAGAGCGCGTTTCGTCACTACCTTGAAAGAGAAGAAGCAGCTAGTTGAAGAAGCTAGTCATAAACACCGTGAGTAGTGACTTTTCCCTTGTCAGTGGTGTAAATATGTAGTTGGATTGTTTCATGTAACTTAATTCTTCTCCCTCGCTGTGTTATGGCTTTGCTATGTGGGGATAAATGTGCTGGTTACGTTCGTGAGACAGCTGATTAGTAGGCTACTCTTGTCATTGACCGGAAAACAGTTACAGGAATCACCAACCCGTCGATCTTGGAAGCATTTTAAGTCGATCGAGTTTCCAAAATCAGAGAAAAAAGGCTATTGTGTGTAATAAGTGGGTGTCTATTGGGATGCGGAGGCGCGCGTGCTGTTACAATCACGTCATTTTTGCCGCACGCACCTTTGGGCTCATGCGGACGCGTCGAGTATAAACAAGGCTTTAACCAGCTCAGCCACAGTAACAGCTCATATTAGCCAGCTAAACTTTTACTACCCTGTTAGAAAAAATCTATAGTTGCATAGTTTCATGTGGTTCTACTCCCTCGCTGTATTATGGGTTTGCTATCTGGGGAGAATGTGCTGGTTACGTTCGTGAGACAATCAGCTGATTACTATTATTTATAACAACTGTGACGAGATCATTCGTGTCGACAGCTCAGACCAATATTATTATATTATGTATTAAGACCCTTGATCCTCACCTGACTATGGCTTTGTAAACTTTATCCATGATGTGGTTTATAATGGACTGTGGTATCCATGTTAGCTGTGGCTTGTTTTACTCTCGCTCACTACGACGATGTTTGTCCCGTTTTAGCCACCGTAGCTTCTTCGAAAGGGAGGGGTGAGCAGTGGGCTGAGCCCTTAGTGTAAACTCGCAAACGAACCGCTAGATGTCGCCAAAAAGCTACACACTGCACCTTTAACATCCTGAGGATTAAACATCAGATTTGTCTTTGTGGGGAGGGCAGACTCACTGCATATTTCCCTGAGTTCATCTGTAAAGTCCTCTGTGTCAAATCGTAAATAAAAAGTATTAAGTGCATCAGCTAAGTCTTTGTTACCATCATAACCTGCAATGTTAAATGGCTTATTTACAGGTTTTTGCTGTCCTGTCATTTTTTTCATTCCACCCCAAGCTACAGCCAAGTTATTACTGCTTAAATCTTCCTCTAGCTTATTTTTATATTGTAACTTGGCTCTCCTTATTTCTGCTCGGACCTCTCCCCTAGCTTCCCTTATTTCTGCCTCACCACCATTAAGGAAGGCCCTCCGTTTCTTTTCCAACACATTTTTCAGAGATTTAGTAACCCATGGCTTGTTATTTGGGTACATTTTTACATATTTTGTTGGAATGACAGAGTCTTCACAAAAAGTGATGTAACTGCATACAGTGTCAGTGAGTTCATCAATATCTGAAGCAGAGTCTATAAACACAGTCCAATCCGTACAGTCAAAGCATCCCTGTAGTTTAGAGACAGCATCTTCACTCCAGACCTTGATTTCTCTTGTCTTCACCTTTTCTGTCTTAAGTAATGTCCTGTATACAGGAGTAAGATAGATGGTACTGTGATCAGACGAACCGAGGGGGGCCCTAGGAGAAGCTTTGTACGCTTCTTTTATAGACCCATAGCACAAGTCTAGAGTCTTACTTTTTCTCGTCGGGCAGTTAACATACTGGTACAGATTCAGTGACTTTTTGAGTTTACAATTATTAAAATCTCCCATTAAAAAACACGGGGCATCAGGGGAAAGGGACTGAAGTCTTTGAATCACTCTGTAGACAGTGTCAGCAGCAATTTGGGCATTTGCTTTTGGGTGTATATACACCACTGTCACAAATAGCTGAGGAAACTCCCTGGGGAGATAGAAAGGACGGACCGAGACGGACAACAGTTCAATGTCAGCAGAGCTTATGGATGCCCTGATGGAAACATTATTGCACCACCGCTGATTTATATATACACATACTCCCCCTCCTTGGGATTTCCCCGTAGCGTTTGTATCCCTGTCAAGCCTAACAGGCGCACCAAAGCCGCTGATTGTCAGATCCGAGTCGGTGTCTTTTGACGTAAGCCATGTCTCGCTGAAGGCCATAATGCAGGCATCTCTATATTCATGTAGATAGTTTGTATTAGCCTGCAACTCGTCGGTCTTATTTCTTAGTGATTGAACATTTGCAAGGATTATAGAGGGTAGCGGAATGCGCCGCAATTTGTAACGTTTTAATCTTTGTCGAACACCTACCCTCTTCCCTCGTCTCCTCACCTTAGCAGAGTAAGTTCTCTTCCATTCGGGAGTCTTGTGCCTGGAGATCTCTGAGTTTAAATCCTGAATGAAGGTGTAATCCATCTGTGTGTGCACACGGTTCGGAGCGTCCCATTGCATTAGGAACTCCCGAGAGTATCGTCTTACTGGGCGTTGTGATTGAGGTCGGACGCCGTGTACCCATATAATAGTCCAAAAAATAACCAGGTAAATCATCTCCATAATGACTGTTTGCTCAAGCAGACACCAAGGATAAAGTTTCCTTTTCCACGGTAGACAAACCGGAAAAAAATACTTATTTAATCGACTTAAAACGGACAAAAACAGCCAACAAAAACGGACAAAAACAGCCAACAAAAACACGACACACACACCTGCTGCAGGTCGCTACAAGAGCAGCGCCCCCTGTTTGGCCGTAGCCTAGACTACTACATAAATATTAAAAAACTACATAAATATTAAGTGAATGGTTAGTTGATGAATTTATGTAGCTTTATGTGTATATCTTCTAGTCACTGATTAGCATATTCTGCCATGATAATCTATAAATAGCATTCCCGGGGGCGGGGTTTATGTAAGTTTTAGGGTTTGTGATGTCACTAACCCAAGAGGAATGTTGTGTAGTCCCTACCAGCCGTTTGTTGTAGTCCTTAAAAAGCAATTTCTTTAAAATAAAATATCTCCCTTGGCTTTGAACTTTGAGCATTGTAACTTTGCAGATGTTGTTCAAACAGCAACATTACACACTAACTAAAGTTAGAAAAGTTCAATCATAATCAACCACCCCTTAAAATTATTAATTTTCTCTTTATTCATTAAAATGCATAATATCAGCATCATATTCTACATGCAGTTATAATAGTCATTACAATTCAAGTCTTATTATAACTGGTAAAACCTGAAAGAAAACCTCGTTGTTATTTTTTTTCTTTTGACAATATATAATATTACTCTATATTACTATTAAATACTATGGTAATGCCGCAAATAAGTCCTACCTGTCACGACATTCCCTTCTCTGCCTTCTCTTATAAAATAACCTTTTATCATCGTAAAATCTACATATCGTTCCCCACATAAGTATTGTTTAGCGTAAAACATGTTGAAGATTAGTGGACAGGCAGTCGATTCATTAAATGAAAAGCAACAGTATTTACTCACAAAAGTGGTGTATTCAGTATATTGAAGCCTCTTTTCCATTGACATCTATTAAAAAAAAACAGCCTCTGTTCTCCTTCCCTGGGTACCGCCACAGCTGAGAGTTAGCATTAGCCGCTACGCATTTTTGGCTAAAGGTTGCAGGCTTGTCTTTTAGTAGTTTGGGATTTGTAATCCTTGAATCAAGTCTTTATTTAATTCATTCAGTGCAGACAATGACTCCCAAGTACGTATTTCTTACATATCATTGTGTCTCCACAGATTGTTTTCCGCAAGATTGTCGATGTGAAGAAAGAGGAAGAGGAGAGAAGACACCAGAAAAGCGAGGTTACCCTGTCTATTCCCGTGGACCATCCTGTCCGCAAACTTTTCCAAAAGTTTAAGCAGCAGAAGGAGATGCGTACGCTAGGTTCATCCCAGCATGACCTGGAGAGGAACCAATTTCAGGTGGAACATCACCTCCATCCACTGTCCCACCAGCTTCATCAGCAGCAATATCAGCCCCAGTACCAGGGCCATCATCCCCTTCAACACCAACATGTGACCACCTTGCAAAACGGGACCCCTGGCTCAGGAAATGGGAATGGTGGTTCTAGCGTTGTAACAGTCTCACAGATAACTCCGATCCAGAACGCCCTAGCCTACGTTCAGACCGAAGAACCCAACAGCGAAGGCCATGAGGCTATGGAGCTCAAGCCCAGCTTTGGCGTAGAGGACTCAAATTGTCTAAAAGTAGCAAGTCCTCTGAGACCCAGAGGAGGAAGGGGACGAGGCTGGATGCGTTTCCATAACATTGCATCAGGATCATCTCCCATGCTTCCGCTGGAACTAGAGAAGCAGCCGCAGCAGAAGGAAGAGGAGTGGGGGGATGTGTCCCAGCCCCTGAATGTGATCTCAGACAATGGAAAGAACCAGCAAGCAGAGGGTGGGGGATCTAATGAAAGGGGTACTGGTGGAAACGGTAACAGTAGTGATGAGACTGATGAGAATACTGCCCTACACAAGACTGATTCTTGCGACAGCGGAATTACAAAGAGTGACTTGCGTATTGACCGGGTAGGTGATTCACGGAGCTCGTACGACAGGGCCTCAATAGAAAGGAGCCCATATGATCAGCCTAGTCCCGGAGTGGGTGACGTGACCCTTCGAGGTGTTCAATTTCAGCCTGTCTCTGAACAGGCAGTGCTTCAAAACAGCCTGTATGAGGCAAAGCTGGAACTAAAAGGAGACATCCAGACGTTAAATAGCCGGCTAGCAGCTCTGGAGGACCAGGTGGGGGAGATTTTGAGACTTCTGTCAGAGAAGAGGAAACCTTCCCCACCTCCTCAGACCTCCTCGCCAAAAACTACACATCAGTGCCAGGACATCTTTGCCCTTTCTCAGCCTGTCACTCCAGAGACAGAGGGGGACGATGGACCCCTTTGAAAAGGAGAAATATATTTAGATATTGATATGCTGTTTTTATTTATCGTTTCCCTTCCTCTCACTCAGGAAGGAAAGGTGAATACTGATGATTAGGGGAAGGATCCTTGCTGTTGTAAATATATACTTGCATGTCCAGCTGGAATCTGGCCTGCCAATGGAATTTTCTCAATGGATAGTAGTTGCTTGTAAACGTATGGAATCGGTTGCATGCGGAGATGATTTTATTCTGACATTGCACACGGAATCTTCTAACCAGGTGATATTTCAGGGCATTTTCTGTTTGAGTGATGGCTTGGTGCCCCAGATGTGGGATTTTGGGTTGCTGTAAGGCAGAATCAGGCTTGGTCAATACCTCCATCGGTCATTCTTCATAGTGAAATGGCTATTAATAGCTACAGTCATTTAAAGGAATGGCTTGCCCTAAAAAGAATATTTTGCCATCATTTATTCACCCTCATGTCGCTCCAAAGCATAAAATATGATATTTTGAATAACATTCTTTTTGTCTATAGTATACATGATTTCTTTTTTTCCCACTATGTGACTCCTTGGTACTTTCAAAGCAAAGAATGTGTAGCGATCCAAAATGAATTTACTTCCAATTAGGGATGGGAATCTTTAGTCACCTCACAATCCGATCCGATTCAAAAACGATCTACATTTTTTTCTTAATTAATTAGTTTACTGACTTTTAATCACAAAGTTTTGTGTGCATTTTTATTGAATTATTTGTATTATAATAAGTACTTTTTAAAACAATAAAAAATAAATTAAAACATTTGTATGTTAAGAATTTTCCACTGACTAAATATAGCTTTAAAACATACAAGCAAATCGTAAATAATAAAGAGGAATGAAACATACAAGCAATAAATGGTGTGCTGAATGTTTTCCAGTCAAGAGCAGTGATTTTTCTCTTTCTCAGCTTTACTGCTGTTTGATTATTACTGATGACATCATAGACAGCAGGAGATCTAATAGGCTGCATCCACACAAATGCACAGATCTATTTTTGACATATCAGATGTTTTGTCCTGCCTGTTTAATTCCTTATGACATAACTGACCGTGTCATAAAAGCATTTTGAGATGCAAGAGCATTTAACCGCTTACTTGACAAGAGTTGCACACAACCGCTTTCCGCAAGCGCTCTTCACAAAGCAGACATGAGCATCTGACAGATCAGACATCTGCCAGTAAGTGAGTTTTGTGCATTGAATATATAGGCCAATTGCATAGACTTTCAGAGTATCGACAACAAAACCAAAGACCTTTTTCAAGATTTTGTGAATGACAGAAGAAAGTCAGTCATACAGATTTTAAATGACATCAGGGTGAGTAAATGATGACAGAACTTTCGTTTTAAGGTGAACAATCACTGATTGCTCAAATGATTGGATGTTTGTGAAATTGTTTGCCTAGATGATTTCTTGGATGTGATTAAGTAGATAATCGAATAACTAAACTAACTTTTGATATGCGAAACCCATTTCATTACCACCGCTGTTTCAAATTCCATTATCATTATTGCCTTGTATTTATTTTGTGGAATTTTATGATAGATAAGAGAGAAATGACTTAGCCCAATTTTTGGGGAGCTGTTTTACATGTTTTAGAGAGATATATCTGCATGCTGGATGGATTTAGCTCTGGCATGGTAGGACTAGGGACTAATTGTTTTTCCCTTATCAATTATGCAAACATACAAAGTGCAAGTCATAAAGGGGGACCTGCATTTTGGGAAAGCATGAACACATTCAGGTCATTTGGAAATTATACAAGCATGCACTGAATTCTTTGCATGACATCAACATTGTGTGTTTCATATAAAAGGTCATGGATCCCTGGTATTTTTTCCCCAATAGATATCAATATATATGACCCACAATTAATTTCAGTCCAGATGCATATTTCAAAACCCTTCACATTTTAATCCAGTACCCAAACTAAAGCCACACCAAACCGCCTACTAAGGTGTTGTTTTTGAAAGAACCTAATGGTTGGTCATTTGAAAGTGCTGTGGGGAACTTTCTTAATATTATGTTATTATATCCACAGGCGGTGACTCACTGCATATCAGCATAAAGGGTGCTTTAGAGGGTTTATAACATAATGACTAATGCTCCTTCACCTCTTATTTCCCATCAGTTCGATTGTAATGTTATTAGTCCATTCTGGTGATGTTCATACCAACACAAGGGATGCTCAGTTGTGAATGGGGTTCAGAAGAGAGACTATTAAGATTAATACTACACCAACAGGAGTGTGGTTGTATTAATTTTACTTTTAATGCTATAGATCCTTTACAATGAAAATGTTCTGTCATAAAGCAATCCACAAACAAGCAACAGTTTTTCAGTGGTAGCCTACTTCAAACCAATAGCCATTATTGTATACTTATTCCCTAATTTGGTTCTGTCTTTGATAAAAACATGCTCATCACTGTAAGTGCTCAGGTAATAATATTAGTTCACTGCTGTTGTTTAATCATCATTTCAGAGGTTATGATGTTCATGGGGACCAAAGACATTAGAACTTTTGTACTAATAACATTACATCAGTGTCCTGCTCAAATTCCCAATCCCATTATTACCTGTCACCAGTGGATGGTGATAAAAGCCTTATTAGGTTATACTGATATGTAAATGACATTACTGTTTTGCTACTTAATCAAAATAAACATTTGGAAGATGACATGATTCAGATAAATATCATTTACTGGCTGTAGTATTTCTAAACCCCATTATTTTAAATTTAGTATAGTTTTAAAGGAATAGTTCACAACAACAAAAAATTCTGTCATAATTGTATCACCATTTAATTTCAAACCTGTATGACTTTCCTTCTTCAGAGGAACACAAAATCAGAAATGTTGATGTACTGGTCAATTTGACATCTTATTTAATGTGGAAAAGATGGGCTAGTACGTTCTTTACCATATCACCTTTTGTCATATAAGTCATATAGGTTTTAAAGATATGAGAGTGAGTAACGGATGACAGAATTTTCATCTTTGGGTGAACTTTTTGAAGCATGAAAATATTATAATAACAAGTACACCTTGTCTACATCGGACATGATTCTGTCTACAATGGACGTGACAAAGCGATCACTGCGATTTGTTCTTCATATCAGAAGTAGCGCAAGCGGCTGGAGAGCATCAGCTATAGTATGGGGCATCAGTTTACTGTCGGGGATCTGTCGTGTTGCGTCGCGCCAAATCCAGTGTAGACAGCATCACTGATTATAATGGGTTGTATTAGCTTTTGATGCGCCACGGCGTGCCACTTATGTCTGGTGTAGACTTAGTGTAATAATATCTTCTAAAAATATCTCACACTTTGATCAGCATCATAAAACATAAAACACCCTTGATTATGTGCTTTTTTCATTCACTGGTTTCATGCTTTGAGATTTCAGTGTCCTGTGCTCCTTCATTCTGTTTGAGTTATTTTTCCTGTCATTCAGCACAGCAGAGAGGAGCACAGACAGTGAAAAATTATTCTTTGAGTCCCCTGTGAAATTGAAGAGATGGATATAATAGATGCTAAAAGCTGTAATACTGTAGCAGATGACACGATTCTCCGTAATCGAATGGAGCTGGCTCGCTGCGTGAATCCCAGGGTGCCTGTTCTGAGGATTACACACAGTTTTCAGAAAATTATGAGGGTATTCAACTCCACTGGGTATTGAAACTTTTTGGAATGGGGTGGGTTTGGAATGACATGCCCGATCCTTACACTCGCTGGAAGCCGATGGTGAGCACCATGTGCCTAGTGAGGCGTTGGACTCTGGGCATCTGACTGCATGCTGCATTTTTGAAGTGTATAAAACTTAATGCCAATGAGAATGATATTTGCCTGCCAAAGCAGTGTTTTGCTGCGACTTTTCATGCACACACACACACACACACACACACACACATAATGGGCAGAGGCCTGGGCACTAAATCCCCCAAAACGCATCACAAAATACAATATTATGCTGCTCATTAAAAGACATTACATGCCAATACAGGAAGTTTTTGATGACTATCAATACATGCTGGCCATTGCAACACAATCAGCAGATTAATAGTAGGCCTAACTGATTTTAAATTGCCATTTATCTCCAGTCTTCATAAAAATAAATTAAAAGAAAGTAAAACCAAAAGGTGGGATGTTGTTAAAAAAAAAACTAAATGAAGACAATTCATTCAATGCTTTTTTTGACCTACAATAGTTTATTAAATAACATGAATATTGATTGTCTCTCACCAAATATTAGCTACAGTGCCTTTAAAAAGGATTCATGCCATCAGAAGTTTTTGTGTTGTATTGGTTTACTGGCTTTTTTTTTTTTTTCATTTTTTCTTTTACAGTAATATTTTATGTCAAATGTCTGCATTGCCCATTGGTCAGAACTTCTTACCGTTGTTAAACAAAATTATTGCCCCATTCTTTCCTGAATGAAGGGATATCTAATAAGTAGATCATCCTTTATCAAGTGCAACCCATAAATAAAAAAAAAAATTGGACTTGGAAAAAATTTACTTTTGGATTGGTTAATATTAAAGGGTTAGTTCACCCAAAAATGAAAATTCTGTCAGTTATTACTCACCCTCATGTTGTTCCAACCCCATAAGACTTTCGTTCATCTTCTGAACACAAATTAAGATATTTTTGATTAAATCTGAGAGACCTGAGAGAATCTTGAAACCTGACAGCCCCAAAAAGTCATTAAAGATATCGTTAAAGGAGAACTCCGGTCAATTTTAACATTGAGCTCATTTTTTTTGTAAATTTGGAGTGCTGTCAGTACAGAGAACAACGACAAAAATCGGTGTTGCCTACACATTGTTATCCTCTTTTTAAAATTCGCACCCTGTTGACTTCAATGGGGCAAGTTTTAAACCTGCTTTTAGCCTCTTAACATCCTTGAAATGTCATTACAAGTGCACAGCCATGTGAGTGGTGTTATTAAGAGTGAGCACGGTCAATCTGACTGCAGTAGATGTGAAAGATATGAATAAAAATGATGTTAATTCAGCCAGCTCACATACCTGTATTTTCTTCCTGTTTTCGGTCGAAGTCCAAAGTAGTCGATTATCGAGTTCGCGCACGCGACCAGGCTGTATGAGATCCCATTCTCCCAACTCGATAATCGACTACTTCGGACTTCGACCGAAAACAGGAAGAATATACAGGTATGTGAGCTGGCTGAATTAACATCATTTTTATTAATATCTTTCACATCTACTGCAGTCAGATTGACCGTGTTCACTTTTAATAACACCACTTACATGGCTGTGCACTTGTAGTTCTCCTTTAAGATAGTCCAAATGGCCACAGTGGCTCAATCTTAAGTTTATCAAGCGACGAGAATACTTTTTGAGCGCAAAAAAACAAACAAAAATAACGACTTTATTCAAGTATTAATTTCCACCTCTGTCGGCCTCGAGATTTCACGTAGTGTAACAGTGTAGAGCGTATGTGTTATACGTCACACGTAGGCTCACTATTGGCCGACGCTGGTCATGTGTGTGATGCTTGTGATGTTCAACCAGAAGCGTTACGAAATTATACTAAGTGAAATCTCGAGGCCGACAGAGGTGGAAATGAATACTTAAGAAATTAATAAAGTCGTTATATTTGTTTGTTTTTTTGCGCTCAAAAAGCATTCTCGTCGCTTGATAAACTTAAGATCTAGCCACTGTAGTCACTTGGACTCTTTTAACTATGTCTTTAATGACTTTTTTGGGCTGTCAAGTTTCAATCCCTTAGAAGCCTATGGAGAAGTGATCCAGCTCTCAGATTTAATCAAAAATATCTTAATTTGTGTTCCGAAGATGAACGAAAGTCTTACGGGGTTGGAACAACACGAGGGTGAGTAATTACTGACAGGATTTTCATTTTTGGGTGAACTAACCCTTTAAACATTAAGCTTTATACTTGAGGTCACCATTTTGCAGGAAATGGATTCCTTCGTAGGTGTCTTTGCAGACTCCATCAGAATTTCTCTGTATTTTGCTGCATCCGTTCTACGCTCCACCTTCACAAACCTGCCACGGCCTTTTTGCAGAGAAGCATCCCCATGAGGCTGTGTTTCTGATCATGTGCGGAAAGCTCAATTTTATTCTCATCAGACAACAGAACCTTCTTCCAGCTTGTTTCAGAATCTCCCACATGTCTTCTGGTAAACTGTAAATAAAATCTCATATGCAACAGTGACTTATCTTTGTCACTCCCCTATAAAGCTCTGACTAAAGCTTTTCTATTTCTTAATTACGGATTTAACTTGGAACTGTTTTTGCATCCATTTCCTGGCTTGTGCCTTTCTATTGCTTTTTGTTTGCAGAGTTGCTTGGAATATTAGTTTTTATTCATGGTTTATGTTCTACAGCCGCAGTTCTGACTCACCAAAACTTGGACCTTGCAGATACTGTAGGTATTTATAACCATCAGAGACTACACACAAGTGAGATCCATTTAACATTGACTATTTATGGCTACAAACCAGTTGGCTGCACCAGTGATGATTTTGACAAGTCACATTAACATGAATACTTAATATTATTATATTTATAGATATTTTAATCACTGTGTAAAGATCTGTTTTACCTTTTGAAATTAAAGTCTTTTTTGTTGTTGTTTTTGATCACTGACAAAAAGTCAAATGATTCAGTTTCAGTGCTGTTCAACAATAAAACATGAAAAATTGAGTGAATATATTTTATAGGCACTGTAAAGACAAAGATTAGACATTTACTTAAAAAGAACCTTGTGTTTTTTAATTGAAAAAAGCAGCCAAGGTTATAACTATCTTCTAACAGGATAGAAATAGGTGTCAGATAAATCATTTCATTTCATTCACACACTTGAGGGAGGGTTAATCATCACTTTCTTTTAGGACGGCATTTTTTCAGACCTCAGCAGAATTTCATTGCTGTCATCTGTTCTCACAGCTGAAGTGCTGCCCAGGCTCCTCTTACCCTTTTGGAAGCACTGACCACTGAGTTTATTATTAAGCTCCTTTTCCACTGTACATGAGACTGCCTTTTTATCAGTGTAAAAAATATTGTTATGATAATATTTCTGAGGGAGGTGGGGGAAAGTGTTTATTTTTACCACACTGGCATGAATATTAATAATTTGTTATATAAAGTGTAATACACTGATATTATAAAATAAGTTTTAATTGTGCTAATTTACTCATCTTGTAATTTTTTCATTTAACTTATATTACAATGCACATTGTTTTTGTATTATTAGACATGCCATTGCATTACATTACATACATGCCATGCAATTAATATTGTCCACTATGTCTATGTCTATATAGTCCTGTTTCGATTATTCAGTTTGTCTCTGATAATCTTAAATATAAAAAAAGCACTGAATGATCTGACACACTAACCCAACTCCAACAGAGTTCACAACCTCCACAAGTTGTGATACAGTGCAGCTGTTTCCTTGACAACTTCGACCTTAATCTCCGTGGAAATGTTTTACCTTGCCAACTTGCCAACAGTGTTGACCGGAGGACTTTTAAATCTATTTTCTATAATCAGATCCCTCAAGATGGACTGGAGAGTTACCCTGTAAATCAAGTATATATACAGTGGTGTGAATAAGTGTTGGCACCCATGCTAAAGTTGCCTAAAAAGAGGAATAAAAAATCATCTTTTGGATATTGATCTTAATGCCTTAATTAGAAAAATGAGGAAAACTCCAACCTTTAAGGACACACATTTTCTTTGTGAATGAATAATGTATCATAAATAAATAAATGTTTTTCCTTAAAATACAGGGTGCATAAGTCAGTGCCCCCCTATGTTAAATTCCCATAGAGTCAGGCAGATTTTTATTTTTAAAAGCCAGTTATTTCATGGATCCAGGATAATAGGCATCCTGATAAAGTTCCCTTGGCCTTTGGAATTAAAATATCCCCACATCATCACACACCATTCACCATGCCTAGAGATTGGCATGGTTTTTCTTCAGTTAGCTTAATAGCTGGTTTGATTTGCATTGAAAGATGATCTTATGGAAAGTACCCCATGCCAATCTCTAGGCATGGTGAATGGTGTGTGATGATGTGGGGATATTTTAATTCCAAAGGCCAAGGGAACTTTATCAGGATGCCTATTGTCCTGGATCCATGAAATAACTGGCATTTAAAAATAAAAATCTGCCTGACTCTATGGGAATTTAACATAGCACTGACTTATGCACCCTGTATTTTAAGGAAAAACATTTATTTATTTATGATACATTATTCATTCACAAAGAAAATTTGTGTCCTTAAAGGTTGGAGTTTTCCTCATTTTTCTAATTAAGGCATTAAGATCAATATCCAAAAGATGATTTTTTATTCCTCTTTTTAGGCAACTTTAGCATGGGTGCCAACACTTATTCACACCACTGTATAATATGGCATTTTTAAAGGTTAAAAAGTGAAAAAGGAAACTCTGTGCCCATTAGACTAACTGTGATGCTGCTTCAAGTGCGTCAAGCCAGATGGTTGAGAAGTCATGTAGTGAGGCATTTGTCATAATAATTTGACAGTGCTTCGTTTACATGATATGTATACTTGTTGTAGGAGGGAGGAAATTTCATCAAGGTTTTGTATGTAACAATTATGTTGCATCATGATTCCAGCATTGTTAAAGGGGATTCTGAATGCTCTACCTAACTGTTTTACATTTTGGCTCAGAGATGCAGAATACCAACCCAGTCTCGTGAGAAAACCTAACTGTTTTACATTTTGGCGCATTTTAGCCGAATTCATAATTTGCATAGGAAAATGTAAGATTTTGAGGGAAAACAAAAGAAGCATGAAAGTCCACCCCTAAACTTAACCCTTAGTGGAGTTTATGTATATGGTACATCAAATTAGCAAACAAAAAAATGTTTTGAATTGCCATGAGAACGTGTTGACAACTACTGTAAAAAGAACGGCCGCTTATACAACTATCAGATACACTTTGTGTTCACATACTTTATTTCATATCAGTTATCTCCAAACACTACAAACCGCACAAGAAAACATTTTAAATGCCAAAATAAAACATGCACTATTTGTGCAACACAGCTATATTTACCATGAAGCCTTCCTGAAGAGTTGAGGCTACCACCCACACAATTCTCTTCGGTTTCATATAATTGTGTGAAAATAATATCAGGAAGAGACGTGCGTTTTGATATTTAATTATTTTTTCTTTTTTTTCTTTCTGGGACAAGCTATTTCTCAGAATACCAGAGAATATCTGAATATCTATCAGTGTGTTTCAACACTGTGTGATGTCTCGCCAAAAAACACCATCTTCGCAAGAAGATACAAGGCTTCTCTAAATACTTACTGGACTGAAATCAAAGTCTGCCAGCAGCTTTCCAGGGGCTGTCGGCCAATGTTGTATTTTAATCTAATTAGTACATCAAACATTCAATGCATTTTTACAACATTTGGTCATGTTTCTCAAGTCAACAAATTGCTGTTGATAACATACACTGTGAAAAAAATGTATAAATATTTTGTCAATAAAACAAAAATTGTAAGTGTGTTTTACAAGAAAATACTATATCATTCTTTTTTAATTTAAAATTTCATATTTAATTCAGTTTGTTGGTACTTGACAATTCCTTGTAATTCTTTGAGAAATTGACTTGAAATTTCTGAGTGAAATATTTTATTGATTATTTAACCCTTAAATGCATGCATGTTTCCCCAATCATGATTACACATTCGTGTCTTTAGCGACCCGGATGAAAAAGTTCTGCCAGGAAGACTTAATTGTTACGTCATTTATTACCTTCTCATCTATCCAATCGCGTTGTAATACTTGAAGTATAAAAGATCCATACTTACACTCGTCTGAGTTCGCAGATGCTGAAGCTTCCACTTACCACCATCCTCCCCACCTCCACCAAGACGGTCTTCCCGTCTTCTTCCCCAGAAGTACATTCAACATCTTCCTTTTTCTGTCAGTGAAATGTCACTTGATCATTGTGTATTGGACATTGCTGCCTTGAGAAATAAATGTGAATTGCACTTATTCAGTCATCAAAGATTCAATTATTGTTGCGAAAAAAAGATACTTTCTCTGTTACACAACTCGGGTCATTAGCGACTCTATACAATTTTTACAAAACATTAATGGGAAAACAGGCATTCTTTTATGATTGTATTGTTTATTATGAATTGATTGAGGAATACTACAGTAAGAAGGTTGATGTTTAACTTTAAAAAATGAATGATGAGGAGGGTTACTAAAGATATGCGTTTAAGGGTTAAGTAAATCCTACACCAACTTTTTTTAAGTGTAGTTGTCATCTACACTCAGTTAGAGTAGTGGTTAGTGTCATTTCAGCTCCACTATAGTTTCACCAAATTATTTTCAAACAGGATTTCTGAACAAATGGTTCTCCTGTTTGCCATTGGTCGACCAAACATATAACCACACTCCGAAACTTAAACCATTGGTAGAGCCAATGTTTCTATATTGGTCTGGAGTGCGTTTCCTGCACAATAACACAACTTGCTTTATTAATTGTCTAGTCATGACTGTTTCCTGAAACTGAAGTAACTCTACATTGTTTCAACAATGTAGAGTTGCCATTTTTGCCATCAATGAACATGACATCTGAGGAATTCTTAGCTATTATTGTTGTTCGTTGCTTTGCTTTTTGCTTACCAATGTTTGGTATAATTGTGGGTTCCTCCAGGGTACTAGAGCACATTGGCAAATTCAAGCTCTTCAAAATTGGTGCTGTCATTCTCTTGACAAACTAAAAGACATAAGAATTAAATTTGTATATATGAAATAAAAATATGCAGAATATGCAAAAAGCAGGCCACCAAGGTCCCACACCCCATTTGCCTACCGCAGAGATTGTTCCCCTATGGATACTGCACCAGCTCCATCTGCGCCCCACGCCCCATGAAGGCTACTCATGGGCAGGTAACACATCTGGCTTACGCTCTCACGAAATACATAAAACGCTTGCAGAATAAGTATTATGGAATCGGGGCTATTGCTTCCTTACATTCATCTGCAGCGCCCCCGCAGTCGGGTAAATGCAATGTGATACAAGGACGTGCAGCTTCCTCAGCTATCACAGACCAATCCTTTTACAGGCTCTCGGAGCAATGTATGTGTCTCAATGTCTTATGGCCACTAGATCAGGATGCAAAGCTTCCTACGTGGCAACACCTGCTCTGCCTCGGTATGTTGAAAACTGTTGTTCCCTTGGTGCCCCTCGGGGAGAGCTTGGACGCATGGTTAGCACTTGATGAGCTGGCTCATCAAAATAATTGAACTACTCGATTCATTTCGCCAGGTGCCTGACCAGGCTCTACAGCATCCTGAAGTCACTGATCTGCTTTTTACGATGAGTGAAACTTCGAGGAGAGTGGAGACTCCATCACCAGGCAGTCCAGCTGATCTGAGCTCACAACCTTGTCTTCGCGACAACCCCATCCCTGGCAAATTCTCCTGTGGAAGGATTTCCTTTCTCAGGAACAGGGCACAATCTGACAACCGAGCCTAGACCTCTGGAACCTCCACGTCTGGCCTCTGGGCCATTGGGAGCCAAACGACAGCCAAAAGACAGTTTCAATGCGGCTTCAAATGGCTATAAACGACACCAGACGATGAATAAGGGTCTTATCTAGCGAAACCATCGCTCATTTAAAAAATAAATAACAAAGTTTAAGTTTTTTAAGCACAAATGCTCGCCTTTCTCTGTTCTGTGATGAGCGTTCGTGACTGTCCTGTTCGAACTCGTTCATCAAAATTAACAAATCTTTTTTCGATTCATGACTCGAAGGGTCCTAGATAAGACCCTTATTCATCGTCTGGAGTCGTTTAAAGCCCTTTGAAGCTGCACTGAAACTGTCTTTTGGACCTTGAACCGTTTGGCTCCCAATGAAGTCCATTATATTGGAGAAAATCCTGGAATGTTTTCATCAAAAACCTTAATTTCTTTTCGACTGAAGAAAGAAAGACGTGGACATCTTGGATGACATGGGGGTGAGTAAATTATCAGCAAAAGTTTTTTAAAAGTGAACTACTCCTTTAATACTGCAATATGCGTCTGCTACAGTGGCAAATGGCCAACAGCATTTGCTGCTGCAAATGCTGCTCAAAATGACATTCTTCCATAAAAAGTAACATTCTCAAATGATAGATAAAATAGATTGGTGGTAGTACTACTAACAAACTGGCTAAGCAGCAGCATGTAAACACAACACAGAGCTTCATAATGTTCAACATATGGTTGGTGTCACTTGAGAACTGTTAATGATTGAAGATTTCTGTCTTTTACTAAAAATACCCCAGTAGCATCTGACATCTGAATCATACAACCATCCAATATACACCAGCACAAAAAAAACATATTGCCATCTAATACTCACTTTTGCACTTACAAGTGTGAAAATGGAGAAGATTTTTTTTAATGGTGTTGTATCATGAAATGCACCATCAGAGAGAGAGAGAGTGTGTGTGTGTGTGTGTGTGTGTGTGGTGTGTGTGTGTGTGTGTGTGTGTGTGTGTGTGTGTGTGTGTGTGTGTGTGTGTGTGTGTGTGTGTGTGTGTGTGTGTTGTCCATGTAAACCTTACACAATACAAAACCCTATGAGCAAATGTCCCCATAAATATAGTAAAACCTATATTTTTTTCACCTTGTGTAGATTTTTTTTTTTTTTTTTTTTTTTTTGGAAAACAGCTTATAAATCATATTCAATTATGTTTTTTTGAAAATTTAAAAATGTTTTCTGTGAGGGTTTTGCTTAGGGTTAGGGCAAAGAATATACAGATTTCACCTGGTATTGGTTTTAAATATTGGTTTTGGCACAGAACCTGAGCATAAATCATTCTGTTTCTTGGGAAAAATGCATTGTAAAGCATTGTTTCCCTTCTTATCTCCATGTAATACATTCTTCATAAGAAACACGTAAGACATAAATATAACATGTGAGCATCGAAGTATCCCTCAAGTACCGGTACTCTTATAGTGCTCTTTAGTAAGGTTTTCTTTTTTTTAAAGGGGCGCTGCCCTCGCTCAGCACAGCCATTAGTGATGGGATTTATGGCTCTTTGAGGGGATCCGGATCTTGGCGATCCGTTCCTTTCAAAGAGCCGTTCAAAAGAACGTAAAACTTCAAATAATAGCCCAGGCTTTTATTTGCCCAAATCGTCTAACTGCACCGGCTTGTATTTGAGACAGGCGTCTATATGAGACAAGCTTTTATAGTGTTGAGATGTTGTTCATTGAGATGTTGTTCCTAGAGTCTCTAATCTCTAAAAATCTCCAAATGCTCCACGTGAAACTGCGGTCTTCCGATCTTTTACTATCTTGTCGATTGATTTCGATTAATATTTGCGAGGGAGAGAGCAAGATAGCGCTCTCTCCCTCGAACGACAAAAAAAGAACGACAGAAAGAACGGCTCCCCTCCAGCCGCGACTCGGCTCCCATCGTTCATGTTTATGAGCCGTTCAAAAGAATCGATTCGTTCGCGAACGTCACAACTCTAACAGCCATAGACATAACATAGAGCTAGACGCCACAGACATCATGCATCGAACTCAAATCTATGATCGAACTTCCACTGTAAACACTTGATGATGCGAGCGAAATACCGGAGTGAACATGGCTGTGAACGACTTTTTTGATCGGTGAGTGATGTAATAGAATGACTGCTGCTCTTGACAGGGCGGCGCAAACTAGCAGAGAGGAGAGAGAGAGAGCCGCGCGCGCGCACTCTCAGGTGTTCAAACAACACGAGCGCTATCTTGCTCTCTCCCTCGCAAATATTAATCGAAATCAATCGACAAGATAGTAAAAGATCGGAAGACCGCAGTTTCACGTGGAGCATTTGGAGATTTTTAGAGATTAGAGACTCTAGGAACAACATCTCAATGAACAACATCTCAACACTATAAAAGCTTGTCTCATATAGACGCCTGTCTCAAATACAAGCCGGTGCAGTTAGACGATTTGGGCAAATAAAAGCCTGGGCTATTATTTGAAGTTTTACGGTATTTAAGAACTGGAAAAGAAAGGAGACACTGACCTCAACAGGCTCCCAGTTTATCGCTGACGATCGGTAATAGTTGATAAATTCAACTTTTGCCAAAGGGAGTAGGGCCACAACATCCTCCATTCAACATGTTTAATACACACTCTTCTTGTTCGGGCTTCAGTTTGCTAATGCCAGGAATATTCTCCACAACAGAGCGAATTGCATCCGCGTCTCCCTATCCGCGGTCGTTTTCGATTTCTCTGACCTAACTCTTAAACTCGGCGCTTAGCGACTACGTCACGGCTTTCAGTCCGCCTTCTGTTCAGTGATTGGCCCGGCTGTTTTCAGGCCGGTGGAAAACTGAAAGATAGGCTGCTATCTCAGACTGACTACAGGAGCGAAATGAAATTAGCGGAAGTAGGAAGTCTGACGTAGTCAGGCTAACATGTATGACCTTTGCAGCAAAAAACCCGTGTGAAAATCAGTTCGGTATTCAGTGAGATATGATTAATTAAATGCACTGACAGCTCATTGCACCTGCCAAACAGATTACACTGAGCGGAGCGGGTAACCGGTCTAAGATGGCGGTCCGCGCCAGTAGGCAGTAGCGGTCGATAGGGCGTCTATCTATATGATGTCTATGAGCACAGCCATAAAACATGCGTTCTGCATTGTCACAGAGTTTCCATGTGAAATGATGTTCTGATCATTTTCTGGTTGCATAACACAGAAGTTTTATTTTAATTTTAATTTTAAGGAGTTATGTTTTATTTGATCATCTATTTTTTTTTTAAAGTTATATGTGATTAAGTTGTAACTATATGTGTGTCACGTGTCAGTGTTTGTTTGTATTTTCATTCTTCACATGTCTTCCTTTGTTCTGCTTTCCTGCCACTTATTTGTTTCCATGGTAACCCCTAGTTCACCTGTCTCACCTGTTACCTCGTTAGTCTTGTCACCGGTGTCCCATTTCTCTATGTATTTAAGCCCTGTGTGTTGTCTCATTTTAGTCCTACTAAGTGTGTGTGAACCTTCTGTCTGTCTGTACCTGTTTGAATTATATTGTTAGTAAAAGTTTGCATTAGAACTTTTTATTTTCCCTTATCTTCTTCTGCCTGCTCCACACTGTGACAATGGGGCTGTCAATAGAATAACTAATCACAATTAATCGCATGTCTTTGGCAAACAGAATGATTATCAAATAATAATCAGAATAATGTAACATTTGGAAAATGTGTTAAAAAATAATAGCTTAAAAATTTATTTAATTGATATCTTATGTTAACACATTTGACAGCCCAAAAACTGTCCCCTTAAATTTTTCATGAACCCTCAAGCACCTCCTTGAGGGTCCCTAGAAGCAGTTCGAAGACCACTGGCATAACAGAAATCACATATTTATTAACAGAATATTAAGTCAATTTAAAACCAGGTATGTTATAATGGGTATTTAGCGCAGTTAAAACTTTTAATAGTCTTTTTTTGGCCAAAAAAAAAAAACTCTTCTCATACAGTAGGCCTATAGGCCACTTGAATGCCTTTACCTGCAAGACTAACTTTATTATGCCCGGAGGGATATATGGGATCTCTCGAGGACAGCCTTCACAGCTTGACTCCTGACAAGCTAGAGGAAGAATTCATCCCTCTACTTCTAAAGCCACTCGAGCATGTCTTGTCTTTTTTTAGTGTGTTGAGATACGTAGGAAATCTGGAGGTGATCTGGAGGGGAATGTGAAATTGTGAGATACAGATAAGTAGACATTGGTAGATGAGGCATGGTTTCATTTTCATTCCTGTGAGCTGTTACCTTCCCTGCCTTATTACCCTCTGGCCAAAAAAGAATAATAATCCAATAGTTAGCCCTCCACCAGTGCAGAGAGAAGCTTCTTTAGCAGAAGAGCTGAATTTATCCATGCAGGTATTTTTTTTATACAGTACGATGGTGGTTGTATCACTGTGCTGCTTGACAATTCTACGTGGTTCTCTATACTGAAGAACAGAAGTATGAATGACCCTGAAGCAACACAGACAGAATGCATTTCTTATGTCTTCTGTCGTAAAGGTCTGTCAAGGACTGAAAAAAAAGGTTCCCTTTCAGTCGCTCCCGTTCGACGTAGTCGACGTGTCGACTGATTGGCATCACGCTTAGGGAGCCTGTCATCTTTGAGTACTATTAAAACAAGCTAATGCACATTGGCTTGCGAGATCTGCATTCCACACTCCTTTGAGCTTTGAGCTCTCAACTGCTGTTTTAACAGCAACAAATTTCTAAATGTTTGTGTTTGTGTTTTGTGAAATGTTTGGCGGACAGGTAAGTGCTTCACTGTTTTAGTTCACTGTTCAATGTTGCCGTAGTCATTCCCCTGTGTGCTCCGGCACAGCTGCGTTATATCCCTCTGGAAGTGTAATGTTGCCCGAGCCAGATCCAGAATTGTCAGCTACTGAAACAGGCCACCGAGGCTTGCCAGGCTCAAGTGGAATCCTCCACCTTGTCCCGCTCAAGTCTCCGTTGGAGGATTGGTATCTCGGGGCAGGCGGCGCTGGTTCTCAGCTCAGCTCCCCAGTGCCTTTCTTTCCCGAAGAGCTTACCAGGTTGTGGACGGCACCTTTCTCTGCCAGAAACTGCCTGAATAGCTTTAACCCCCTCACCACCCTTGACAGCGGAGCGGTGAAGGGTTGCGAATCTACCCCTCCAGTGGAGCGGTCTGTCGCAACACAGGTACATCTGTGTCCGGCGGCTGCTGCCTTTTGGGAGGCAGACCAAGGCCTTTTTTGCTCCCCCTAAGGCCTGTGAGGCCATGGGCTCATAGTTGAGCATTGCACTGCATCCGCCCTCACCCTCCGGGGCATGAGTTTAGTGGCATGCTGATCGGTCTGGCGATCTTTAGTCACACTTGGGTGTTGAGCTAATATACTTCTAAAATTAGTGACTTTAGTCACACCTAAGTGTTGAGCAGTGCTCCTATCTTGTGTGCGCAAATCACAGTCTACTGGCAAAGGATGCGATGCAGCCGCTCCCTCCAGCCGATGAAGTACGGCTTCTATAAGCCCGTACTTCATTGTACCTTAGAGAGGTGGGTCACGACCATCTTGGTCGTGTGTTTATTGAGACGGGCCCTTTTTCGAAAGCCTACATTCAATTTGGGATGCATTTCCAATGCTCTGTCCCCAAGATTGGTCTGCAGTGTTCGACCTGAGAGACATGTACTTCAGATATCTATCCTCCCGGGGTGGCCGCGGCTGAGCATCACACTCCATGTGAAAGCACCATAGCCTGCCACCAAGCCCTCAGTCTGTAACAGACCTTTCGTTTCTCCGGGCCAACGGTCCCTAGAACGAGTGTCCATCAATACCGTCTGAGGGGCCACGTACAAAGGCTATGCAGTAATGGAGGTCTGGGTCGGCCCTCCGGCTGTATTGGCATCCATTGCCTCAAGTTTCTTTCAGTTTACCTTGCTTTGAGACATGCTCAGCGAGCATGTACTGGTCTGAAAAGACAACATGGCGACCGTTGAGCTACGCTCCCCTCCTTGTAGTCAGAATCTTCTAAAGGTTGCTTCATTCCACTTATTACTTCTGGCCTGCTCAATCGTGCCACTAACGAGCCTCACGACAGCCTCTGAACCAGAGAGAGTGGAGACTCCATCCCCAGGCTGGCCCCGGGGCCCCCACAGAAATATGTTTCCCAGTGAGCACAACTGTGCTAAAGTCAGAGAAGAGATGGAGCAGGTCTTGCTAGTTGCCCCTTATTGGCCCAACCAGAGATTCTCATGGATAGGCATGGAGAGTTCCAGGTTTGGTTCTGAAGAACAGAACGCAGAGGTTCTGGTTACTACCACAATATTTTTTATGCCGTACAGACCATCACTTATGTAAGAGCACCCTCTCAGAAAATGAGGCTTGCTCCTCCTTCGAAGTGGAACCTATTCGTTGAATTGAGTCTTCTCTCTGTGAGGAGATCCTGAAGGTGATCGATCACTTCAGTGCTTTCTTTTCTGCTAATGGGTTGGAGTGAGGGCTGTCTCCTCCACCTCAAAATGTTGATGCCTCTGTTTTGATACACATTCAGGATGCAGTGGTTACAAATCAACGAATCGTGCCTGGAATTCTGGCCGGCTAACTAATCTGAGACCCCGGCCTGGATATGTGCCCAAGGTTCCTACCTCTCCAATGGGACCAGGTGGTGAGCCTGCAAGTGCTTCCCCGGAGGAGGCAGACCCAGCCCTGGCTTTTCTCTGTCCGTCCGCTCCATTGCGGTTATACATGCTCAGAATGCAAAGCCTGGACCTCAGACCAGCTCTTGTCTGTTATGGAGACCAGCAGAAGGGAAGGCTGTTTCCAAGGAGAGTATTGCTCCCTCCTAGGCGACACAGAATGCCTCGCTAAACAGATGTTAAATAGAGTTAGGGGCTGGGCGACACCTATCACGTTTGCTAGAGATCTAGCCTATGTGTCAAACTGCTGCTTCCCGTGGGCTCCCTTCACATGAAGCCAGTTTCACTGTAAGCCCGGATCGAAGTGTCGGCATGCTGCGCCATTCCCCTCCTATGGACTGGATAGGAGACAGTGCGCAATTCTTGCTCCAGTAGAGTTCCCCTTCTTAGCCGAACCCTGTAAAAAAAAAAAAAAAAAATCCCGGCCCCCTTATTGAGATCCAATGCATTATGCATTCATTTAGGACTACTCACCATAAACAACAATTGTTATTAATTTTCCCCCAAAGCATTTTTTAATGCACATAATCTCATGAGCTCTCTTAAAACAAATTAAAAAACTCTTTAGTAAGCCTTTGGACCTTGAACAGGAAATGCTTGGTTTCCTTTAAAAGCCATTACATTGCTCAACTGAGAAGCCAGCTCTTTGAGAGTATACCATCTGCTTATGTTAATCAAAATAACCGTCCCTGCATATCTGAGCCATTAATGGCTTTTAATGTACTGTATTGTGCAATTGGTCACAATGTGGAACTTTAAAAAAACACTTAAAGCAGCACTATGCAGGATTTCCGTTTTTGTCAAACAGTGACCCCTAGAGTCGCTGTGGGATACTTGTTGTGCCGCCCATTGATCGAATGCGAGACTCCGGTTCCTTTTACTGATGTTTATTAACACCGTAGAACTAAAAGTTCAGATAAACAAACAAAGACAACATAAAAAACATTGCAATCATTGCATGGATCACATGGCTTCGCATTGAAGCTAAAGAATACAGAAAAATACTGACCACTTTAGCCTGCTTCTCAACCAACGGCAGAGTCATTCCCCAGAAGCAATCTTCACAGTCAAAATACGATTCTTCAACTTTTACACAGTTATAGAAAAACAACATGAAAAAAATGAAGTAACAATAAAGAAATAACTAAAAGACAACATCACAGACACATGTGCGCGTTTACCTCTCGTCTGTAGCTCACTGCGCAACAGCCCGACCTTCCGGTTTTACTCATGTCAAAATAAAAGTACTTATTTTAAAATAAATAAAAAAAAAACACGGCTGCATTTACACTCCCACCATCACACATTGTGTGATTCACATTACAATTAGCATTGTTAACAGAAAATTGTAAAACATTGATGTAAATACACAAATATACTTTCAAGTATAAACAAAACAATGATATGGAAGAGCTAATCTATTTATTCAGCCTCAAGCAATAGTACTGTTTTGTGTATTGACCTTTCTAAGTAAAGTGGCTTATTTGAGCGTGTGCCTTTACTGTCTAGTGTTGTGTCACTAAGTAACAGCTTGAGTTTTCGGACTCTTCCGTCAGCTCCTTGGAAGACTTCAACTACCCTCGCCATCTTCCACTGATTTCTTGGTGAGCCATCATCTTGCAACAGGACAATGTCATTCACTTTAGCATTTCTCCTTTCCTTGTTCCATTTGCTCCTCTGCTGCAGATTCAGCAAATACTCCTTTCTCCACCTGGTCCAAAATTCATTGGACAAGAACTGTACTCTCTTCCATCTTTTCCGAAGATAGAGATCTTCCCTTACAAACTCGCCTGGTGGTGGTGTGATTATTGACGATTTCATTGTCAATATGTGGTTTGGAGTTAGGGGTTCAGGTCCTAATGGATCATTGAGATGTTCTGTGGTCAATGGTCGACTATTTACTATAGCCATCACTTCGTACAGGAATGTTCTTAATGAAGAGCTGTCTAACCTTCCAGCAGACTGGTCTAGGATAGATGTGAGGACACTTCTCACGGTCCGAATCTGCCTCTCCCAGACGCCGCCCATGTGACTGGAAGCAGGTGGGTTCATGACAAAGTTGCATCCTAGCTCTTTCACACGTTCTCGCTCAATCCCTTTCATTAATTCTTGGAATTCATTGCGTGCTCCCACAAAGTTTGTGCCTTGATCGCTTTGAAGCTGGCTTACATTGCCTCTTATGGCAATAAAACAGCGCAATGCATTCAGGAAGGCATCAGTGGAAAGGTCATCCAGTACCTCAATGTGGATGGCACGTGAACACATGCAGGTGAATAGAAGCCCATATCTCTTCAGGTCTTTTCTTCCATCTTTAACATAAAATGGTCCGAAGCAGTCCATACCACTATAGGTAAATGGAGGGGTAGCTTCAGTCCTCTCTGGTGGAAGGTCGGCCATTTTTTGTTCTTGATTACACTTTCTGAGCTTCCTGCATTTGATGCACTTGAAAATGAGTGATGACACTTCACTACTACACCCCAGGATCCAAATCCCACTGGAGCGCAGTTCATTGATGGTCATTCCACGACCCTGATGCTTCACCTTCTCATGGTAATGCTTTATCAACAATCGAGACACATGATGTCCTTTGGGGAGGATAGCTGGGTGTTTGACATGAGGATGGAGTGTTGCTTGTGTCAATCTACCTCCCACCCTCAGGATATCTTGGCTGTCCATGAAAGGGTTCAACCTGTGCAGTTCGGTTGACTTGCTCTTTTGTACATCTTTCTTTTGTTTAAGAGCCTTGATGTCATCCCTGAACGCTTCTTCTTGAACTGCATGGATTATGAATTGTTCAGCATCCATTCTTTCTTCAAGCGTCGTAGCTTCATTGGATCTTGTTTTAAGACCTTTCACCTCCTTTGCAAGGCGCTTAAGTCTTGCTATGGCTCTTACGACTCTCCTCCAATCTGAAAACTTCTGAAGTCGGTCTGGTAGAGACCTTTCCTCATTTGCTTTCGTTGTGTGAACTTGTGCTCTTTTGATTTCTGGGTCGTCCTCATGGAGTTCTTTCACCTTAATTTCCTCTTCCTTAGGGAGGTCCTTTTGCCACAAGAAACTAGGTCCAGTGAACCAGTTAGACTCTACAAGCTCCTTTGCCATGAGTCCGCGAGAGGCATGGTCAGCCGGGTTATTTTCTGAGGCAACATATTGCCACTGACATGGTTTCGTGCTTGATTTGATCTGCTGGATCCGATTGGCTACGAATACATGAAATCGCCTTTCGTCATTGTTAATGTAACCAAGGACGACCTTGGAATCGGTCCAAAAGTATTCCTGTAGATCTTCGATCTCCATTTCTCTCTTTAGCAGATCACTTGTCCTTGTGGCCACGACCGCAGCTGAGAGTTCCAGCCTTGGGATAGTTGTTACCTTAGAAGGTGCAACCCTTGCCTTCCCCATAACAAGGGCACAATGAACTTCTCCAGACTTCGAAACAACCCGAAGGTAAGAACACATTCCATAACCAGAAACACTGGCATCGGAAAAATGGTGAAGTTCACACTGCTGAACATCCTTGGCTGCCAATGGTATGTAGTGCCGTGGTATCTCTACTGAAGACAGATTATGAAGGTCTAGGAGCCATGCTTCCCAACGCGGCCTGAGGTCATCAGAAAGTGGATCATCCCATCCTACCTTGTCTTGGCACATCCTTTGTAGAATCTGTTTACCTTTCAAAATGATAGGTGCCACAAATCCAAGAGGATCAAAAATTGAGGCCACTGTAGACAGTATTCCTCTTCTGGTAAAAGGATGCTCTTTTACCCTCACTCTGAACTGGAATTTATCTGAGCTAATGCACCATTGGACCCCGAGAGCCCGTTCCATCTTGTGCTCACCCAAGGCCATGTCCAGGTCAGCTGCAACTTCTGCAAGTTCTTGCTTTGGGATTGTGGCAAGAACCTTCTTGTTGTTGGTAATGAATTTATGCAAGCGGAGTTTACCAGTATTGCAGAGGTCTCTTGCCTCTCTAACAAGCTCGATAACTTCTTCTTCACTGTCCAAACTTGTTAATCCATCATCAACATAAAAGTTGCGCTGTATAAACCTCACTGTAGCTTCACTAAACTTGCCTTCTCCTTCTGCAGCCAGGTGTTTGAGCCCAAAGTTTGCGCATCCAGGTGACGATGCAGCACCAAACAAGTGCACCCTCATGCGGAACACTGACGGTGGAGCTTCCATATTGCCTCTTTCCCACCACAGAAATCTAAGGTAGTCTTGGTCCCTTGGTGCAACATGAAATTGATGGAACATCCGCTCTACATCACACATAATGGCTACTTGTCCCTTGCGGAAACGACACAAGACCCCAACAAGGGTATTTGTAAGGTCTGGCCCAGTGAGTAGATGCTCATTCAGTGATGTATTCTGAAACTTAGCTGAGCAATCAAATACCACACGAATCTTTCCTGGCTTTTGGGGGTGGTAAATCCCATGGTGAGGGATATACCACGTGGTCTGATTGGTTACCTCTGATTCTGGAACCTTTTCAGCATCACCTCTTGCTATTAGGTCTTCCATAAAGGCCACATAATCCTTGTGATATTGATTATCTTTCTTGAGACGTTTTCCCAGACATCTGAGTCTATGTTCTGCGCACACTTTATTGTTTGGCAGACTTGGCCTCTCTTCCTTGAAAGGCAATGGCATTTCGTAATGCCCATTTTCCTTTTGCTTGATTCCTTCTTTCAGCGTCACCAAGAACTTAATATCTTCTTGTGACATTAGAACTTCTTCACTGAACTTCTCAGTAAAATCTGACTCAAAGACCTTGAGTACATCTGCTGGCGTGATCATCTCCTTGACTTGAGTTCTATAAACAAAATGGACCTCAGACTTGAGCTCAGTGGAGAGCTTGGTAGCTGGCTGAACTTTCTTTATGATGATACGGTGGCTCACACCGATTTCATCCTCATGATCATAATCAACTTCAGTGTTGCTGTAGCCGACAATGCTCCAACCCAACACAGACCTTTGTGCATATGGCTGATTTTCATTGCCTGTGATGACATCTCTGGGAAGTAAGGCTTGTGGACAGTTATAGCCGATAAGCAATCCTACTTCACAGTCGAGCTCAGGAGACATTTCAGCTGCCAAATGTTCTAAGTGAGGCCAGGACCTTGCAGTTGTGCTTGTGGGTATATGGGATCTGTTTGCTGGTATGTAATCTCTGGTATAGGTTGTTGGGAGTTTGATTTTAGTGTCAGAGCTGATGCCTCTTACTTGTAGTCCTTGCACCTTTTGGCTATTCACCACCTTTGTTTTTGATGTTATTGTGGACACTTTGAGTTTTACTGGCTCTTTTTTGGCACCCAGTGTTACAGCTGCATCCTCCAGGATGAAGGTTGTGTCGCTCTGACTATCAAGTAAAGCATACACTAAAACTTCCTTGTCTGGTTCAGTTGTCGTAGAGACATAGACTGGAACAATAGATGAAGTATGGGTGCTGCTCTTCTCTTGAACAACTCGGTTAGAGGTAGCTTGCTGTATTTCAATTGATTCAGACTGTTTGTTCTTGTCTCCTTGTTCTTGGTCTTTCTTCCCACGATCTTGATGTAGGCAAGTAGGGTGGCATTTTCCACATAAGTCACACACACTCCTGGATGTACAAGCTCTGGAGTTATGGCCAATCCTAAGGCAGCCAAAACATAATTTCTCCAGTTGTACAAACTTAACTCTTTCTTCAACTGGTTTTTCCCTAAGCTTGAAACACCTATGGAGAGTATGGCCTTTCTTCTTGCAAAACAAGCATGTGATGCTTGTTTTCTCACTTGTATTAGTGGTGAAAGTCTTAGCACTTACGTTTTGATTTCGTTGGTACTTGAACTGTTCTCGTTCTGTTGGCCTTGATCTTTCTTGGTCAGTTGGCTTCACTGCATATAATGATGTAATGGGGTTGCATGCAATTCGAGCCTCCATGTTGAGAAATCTCACAAAGTATCTGAAGTCAGGGAACATTTTGTGTCCATCTTGATAAATCGTGGCTTCTCTGTTCCAGCGTGAGCTCAACCAATCCGGGAGCTTGACAGTAATCCTTTGGTTTTCCAAACAGTCGTTGAGAGTTTGTAGACCTTGAACATATGGCATCGCTGCTTCCACACTGCTCAGGAAATCAACAAACTCACGAAGATTTTCGCTGTCCTTGGGGCCAATTTTATGCCATGCATGTATCTTGTCACGATATGACTTGGCAACTATGAATGGATTACCAAATCTGTCTTCAAGTATGTCCCAGGCAGCACGATAAGCTGTTTCTGTTCCTACAAGGAAATGGCCTTCAATGGCTCTCTTGGCGGAGCCTCCAACATACCTGCGCAGAAAGAAGAGCTTTTCTTGAGTTAGCAGGTTCTTACGATCAACCAGAGTAACAAAGGAAAGCTTCCAATCATTGTACTTGAGAGGATCTCCTTTGAAAACTTCAGGTTCTGGAATCGGAACTCGATTAGCTGTGATTGCTTCAGCTAGAGTTCTTACAAGGTCATTGGAAGCTTCATGAGAGGTTAAAAAGGCTTGAGTGGTTGGGGCTTGTTGCATAAGTGGAAGTGCAGTTGGGGTGACTTGACTTATAGGGACTTGAGAAAGTGTCGATGGCTGTGGAACAGAACATGAGGTGTACATGGAGGGATAGAGGAGAGGATTTTTAGTGGCTGTGATCTCATGTGGGTGATGGACTTGACTGGGCTTGGCTTGTTGCACAGGAATAGCTTGGGAGACTGGTGCTTGAGAGGAGGTAAAAAATGGATCTATTAAAGGGTTAAGTGCAAGTGGTGAATCGACAGATTCTGAATAAACCTGCAGTCTTGCTTGAGCTGCAACATGCCCTTTAAGTTCTTCTAGCCGTTCTACTTCTCTTCGTTTCTTTTCCAGCTTCATTTTTCTATCAGCACTTTCTGCTATGAACTGAGCTCTTTTTTTAGCACTCTCTGCTTCAATTTCCCTTTCTTTAGCTTCTCTTTCAGCCTTCAAGATTTGATCTTCCACCTCAAGTCTTTGAATTTCTTCTTTCTGCTGATGTTGTGCATTTGTTATCTTTATCACTTGTTGCGTAGCCACAACTTCAGCTGCCGCTTGTTTTGCATTAAGGGACATGATGGAAGAATGTCTGGATACTTTGGAAGAAGCCTTTGACTTAGCGGTTTGAGCTGAAGAAACATCAGACACTGTGCTATCAAACACTGACTTAGCATCAGGCCAAGATATGGCTTCTGAATAATCACCACTGCGAAAATGTTGAACATTTGTATTTGCAATCCTAGTGAATGCCTGGCATGTATCATTCATTCTCCGAATGTCAGGTTCAGGACTTGAAATAGCTCTTATTTTGAGGTAAGTATTGTCTATGTCAACTTGGATGGTATTGATTGCATTTACAACCTCATCAATCAGATCATCAGCATCATTATTCTTAATGGACCGTTTTAAGCCATTGATGTGATACTTCCATCTTCTGTAGGTCTTTACAAAACTCACATTTAGATCCGTCAATTTGTCATCTAGCAGAGCCTTTCCCTTTTCAGTGAGCCTTTGTGTGCGTCCAGATTTCCTAACTACAGGTGGCAGTTGTGTGTCATCCGCACCAACCTGAGATTGGGTGTCCTGCACTGTGTCTTCAACTTGCTCATCAGCATCAGCTTGCTGCGATAGGGTAGTCTGCTCTGCGTCATTATCTTCTTGAAGGTCTCCATGAATGACCTTTTCAGTTGGAAGAAAGGTTTTTTCTTTTGAGTGTGCCATATTAAATGTACAGCGTTTTAAATGAGTTGAAATTTGAATAAATGTATTTTGTTCTCTAATGTGTGCAAATAGGAAATAACATGAAATGTTGAAAAATTAAATGTAAATATCAATCTCTTTGATTACCTTAGCTTAACCTTTGAATACTGCACACCAAACACTACAGTATCATAATACCACACTTCAATAAATGGGTAATAAAAGGCAATTAAAGTGTAAAAAATAATTGAAACTCTTACCACAGTATAAATATGAAAACTCACTTGTATGAACAATACTTTGTTATTAACTCAAAAATATTAGATTCAACTGGGAGAATGTTTAATTTACTTGTATACTTAGTTTCTTTGATTCTTAGTAGAAAATCAATTGCAGGAAAAAAGAATATCCACTGCTGCTTTAAGGAAAAAACACAAAGGAAATGTCCGTGGGCTATAATGGCAGTACTTGCGCTACTTTAAAGACACTCTTCTCGACGTGCTTGCTTGTGTAGCCTTGTCCGCTTGCCCCTTGGATTCACACGAACAGTTCACGTGGACTCTCCTTTACCGCATGTGGCCTGCAACTAGTTCGTCTTCATCCGCTCGGAGTCTTCACCGACGCAGAAGTGTTCTACTGTGCCGCCCATTGATCGAATGCGAGACTCCGGTTCCTTTTACTGATGTTTATTAACACCGTAGAACTAAAAGTTCAGATAAACAAACAAAGACAACATAAAAAACATTGCAATCATTGCATGGATCACATGGCTTCGCATTGAAGCTAAAGAATACAGAAAAATACTGACCACTTTAGCCTGCTTCTCAACCAACGGCAGAGTCATTCCCCAGAAGCAATCTTCACAGTCAAAATACGATTCTTCAACTTTTACACAGTTATAGAAAAACAACATGAAAAAAATGAAGTAACAATAAAGAAATAACTAGAAGACAACATCACAGACACATGTGCGCGTTTACCTCTCGTCTGTAGCTCACTGCGCAACAGCCCGACCTTCCGGTTTTACTCATGTCAAAATAAAAGTACTTATTTTAAAATAAATAAAAAAAAAACACGGCTGCATTTACACTTGTACTGTCGTAAATATCACGCACGCAGAGATGTCTCTGCACTCACGGCCTGATCCCCTCCCCCTGTACACCGGTACCTGTTCAGTAGGATGAAAGCTGTAACGAGTGGAAATAAGGTGTGGCCCCTTTAAGAGCTGTGCGCGCCCTGTTGAACGTACTCGGTTACTAACGTAACCTCGGTTCTCTCTAGAGAGGGAACGAGTACTGCGTAATATCTTACGCTATGGGGAAAACTCTTTTCCACGAGATATTGAAGCCAAAAATTATCCTTAATTTTTTACTAATGTAAAACGCTTTGCAGCAGCAAGCAGACCTAGGCGGGACAGCTCGCGCGCCTATTGGCTGCTCTGTGGCAATAGCAGCAGCCTATCGAGAAAGGCTCTGCGTGACGTCACGACGAATGGGGGCCCTTCGCGCCCATATCGTCACGTCCCGCCAGAAAGGGCGTGGTCTCGCCCTATATCTAGGCTCGATAGCTGCTCTTACGTCGGTTTTCATCGCCAAAGCGAACCAGAGCGTATTCCAAGCACGGCAAGATACGCAGTACTCGTTCCCTCTCTAGAGAGAACCGAGGTTACGTTAGTAACCGAGTACGTTCTCTTACGAGAGTATCTCTCGTACTGCGTAATATCTTACGCTATGGGGAACACAATGCAACACGCCGTGCTGGTAGGGATCCAACACCAAAAGACCCAGGGGCCGAAGCCCGGGGCGCATATAGTGCATAATCACCATAAACTCACAGAGAGTGAGGGAAGAGAGGCTAGAAGCATCATTCCCTGTAAATAGCCTCCGAAAGGGGCCAATCATATGACAATAACCAAACCGTCAGGGTGAACATTCAGCCTGAACTGGGTGGCCACAAGTGTGTCAATTTTTAATGAGCTGCTGTACCGGTCAGTGAGCGATACGCAGGCCAAACTCAGCATCCGAGCCGCACAGCGGGCAGATAGCACTGAATTCTATACCGCCAAAAGCTTAGCTTGTAAGGCGGGGACCTCCAGATTATAGTATTTTATAAATGTAGACGGCGAGGCCCAGCCCGCGGCCATACAAATATCTTGCAGGGTAACCCCGCTAGACCATGCCCACGAGGAGGCCATGCCTCTCGTGGAGTGCGCTCTAACACCCAAAGGGCACTGAAGGCCCTTAGAAGTGTAAGCCAGCGCTATGGCACCAACTATCCATCTGGATAAGCTCTGTTTCGACGCGGCAAGTCCCTTAGTACGGCCGCCAAACGAAACGAAAAGCTGCTCAGTCTGTCTGAAACCAGACGAGCGGGACACATAAGCCCTTAGTGCCCTGATAGGGCAAAGGAGACTCGCGTCCTTCTCCTCATTGAGAACCGGAAGGGCAGACAGGGAAATCACCTGGGCCCTGAACGGTGTGTTGAGGGATTTCGGCACGTAACCGTGCTTTGGTTTGAGTATGACCTTAGAGTCGTTAGGTCCAAACTCCATGCATGACGCGCTTACTGAGAGCGCTTGCAAGTCCCCTACGCGCTTCACTGAAGCGAGAGCCATAAGAAACGCTGTCTTGAAAGACAAGTGTTTCATGTCTGACGACTGGATTGGCTCGAATGGGGCGCCTTTCATGGCCTCCAAGACCGTGGAAAGGTCCCATGTCGGGACTGAAGGGGGCCTGGGAGGGTTTAGCCTCCGAGCTCCTCTAAGGAAACGCACGACTAAGTCGCTCTTTCCTAGTGACTGGCCAGACACCGGTTTTGCAAACGTTGCTATGGCCGCCACGTATACTTTGAGCGTGGAAGGGGACCTGCCCTTATCCAGTAGCTCCTGAAGGAAGGAAAGCACTTCCGTAACCCCGCAGTCTACAGGTGAAAAGCCCTGCGCTTGACACCAAGTAGAGAACACAGACCATTTCGAGGAGTAGAGCCGTCTGGTAGACGGGGCTCTAGCCTGCGCGATCGTGTTTAGCACTCCCTCTGGGAGGTCAGCGGGTACCCGTTGATGGCCCATGCGTGCAGGGACCACAGATCCGGGCGAGGATGCCAAATCGAGCCTTCCGCCTGAGAGAGGAGGTCTCTCCTCAGCGGTAAAGGCCATGGAGCAGCGCTGGTCAGCTGCATCAGGACAGGGAACCACGACTGGTTTGTCCAGAGCGGAGCTATGAGTAGCACTGGGCATCCCTCCCTCCTGATTCGCTCCAACACCTGAGGCAGGAGTGAGACAGGGGGAAAAGCATAAAGGGGACGGCGGGGCCAAACATGGGTCAGCGCGTCCCGGCTTTTCGAGAAGAATCTCGGGCAGTGAGCGTTTTCTTGGGACGCGAACAGGTCCACCTGCGCTTTGCCAAACGTTTCCCACAGCAGCTGGATCGTCTGCGGGTGCAGAGACCATTCTCCTGCTGGAACGTTGTTTCTGGACAGCCTGTCTGGTCCCACATTTAGGTGACCAGGCACATGCGCCGCTCTCAGCGAGAGCAGGTTGTGCTGAGCCCAGACCAGGAGGCGTTCCGTCAGCCTGTAAAGGTTTCGGGACCTGACGCCGCCCTGGCGATTTATGTATGCCACCACTGACATGTTGTCCGACCGGACCAATACGTGGTGGCCTGTTATCTGGGGACAGAAGCGCCTTAGCGCTTTGTCGACTGCTATCAATTCCAAGCAGTTTATGTGTAGGAGCTTCTCCCGCACTGACCACAGGCCAGCCAGCGGTCTGCCCTCGAGCAGCGCTCCCCACCCCGAAGTGGAGGCGTCCGTAGACACCACCTTCACACTTGAGGGGATCCCCAGACTCACGCCCGACTGATACCAGTTGGTCGCTTTCCATGGTTTCAGAGCCGAAATGCACTGAAGGTCGACCCTGAGGCGAAACAGACCTGCGGTCCATGCCCTGGGGGGAACTCGTGCTTTTAGCCATAGCTGCAGTGGGCGCATGCGGAGCAGGCCCAACTGGAGTACAGAGGCTGCTGAGGCCATGAGACTCAGCATTTTCTGAAACCTTCTGAGCGGGACTATAGAGCCGTGGCGGAAGGATTTCGCGACGTGCTGGATATTCAATCCGCGCTCTGGTGACAGGCGTGCCGTCATGGATAGCGAGTCTAACACTGTTCCCAGAAAGGAAATCCTCCGCCTGGGGAGCAGTGAGCTTTTCGCCCAATTGACTGTAAGGCCCAGCTCCTCGAGGTGCTCGAGTAATGCGGCCCTGTGTTCTAAGAGCTCCGTTCGTGAACGAGCTAGAATCAGCCAATCGTCCAAGTAGTTCAAAACTCGCATGCCCCGAAGTCTCAGGGGAGCGAGGGCCGCGTCCATGCACTTCGTGAACGTACGGGGTGCTAGGGACAGGCCAAACGGCAGGACTGTGTATTGATACGCCTGGCCCTCGAAGGCGAATCTCAAGAATCGTGTTTTTACGGCGTTCGAGGCGGGGGGCGCGCTGATCACAGCGGGCAGCCTGGCCGCGCTCATCTCCTCTGAGGCGGGTAGCGCCGAGAGAGAGAGCGGGGCGAATCCCGTGGGATTCGGCGTGTCTGTGAGGAAATGTGGGCGCGGGACCACGGGCACATTTGCTACACTGAAAACACTGTCGTTTAGGGCCGACTGAATGTGTGTTGGTTTCGTTTTTACAGAAACCGAGGGACACGCAGCGTGTAGTGTAAGCGGGCATGGGGATATGGGCGCGTTCACTACAGTGTTTGCACAATCGACCGGAGTCGATTTTATTTGTGCGAGCCCTGCACCGTGGCGGGCTGTGTCTGGGTGTGGGAATGGGCACTGGGGCGTGGGCATTCTTACAACACTCATAACACCATCGGCCGAGGCCGGAACACCAGAAAATACACTCTTTATTGGATTTATCTGGGTAGCCGTAAAAACAGCTTTTGTGTGCAGGCAAGCGGGCTGAGACACCGGCTGCTTCACTGCAAAATACACTGGGACAGTCACAACGCATGGGGCTGAACGAGCGAGAAGTTTTGGTGGAAATCCGGCCGCAGCGGGATCTGAACACCGTCGTTTTCCTAGAGCGGCTAGGAAGACTTTGGGGCCTCGGGCTTGATCTCAATCCTCGGCCGGGGCCCGCGGTGAGGGGGGCGGCGTCCGGCGGAGCGAGACCGCGGTCTCTGATCCCGGGCCTGGCGGCGCTGTGAGGCGGCGGCGGCGGAGGGCGGTGCAGGCTGGGGCTGAGAGCTGCGAGCAGGCGGCTTGGTGCGGCCTGTAGCGGAGCTCGAGCGCTTCGGCAGGAAGTGCTTCATAGCCTGAGAAGTTTTCTGCACCTCAACAAACCTGTCCGCGAAGTCCTTGACGGCCGTTCCGAACAGGCCCTCCGGGGAAATGGGCGCGACGAGGAACACAGAGCGCTCGGCTTCCGTCATCTCAGACAGCGTCAACCATAAGTGTCTCTCGGCGACGGCGGAGAGAGGCCATGTTCCGCCCCATGGCTTGCGCAGCGGCTTTAGAAGCGCGTAGAGCGAGGTCCGTAGCGCTCCTCAGGTCCGCCACACAGATAGCACCGGGTCCCTCCTCGTCCAGCTTGAGGAGGAGGTCTGCCTGGTAGATCTGCAGAATAGACATCGTGTGCAGCGCTGAGACTGCTTGCCCGGCTGCGGTGTAAGCGCGTCCGTGCAGCGATGATGTCACTCGGCAGGCTTTGGACGGGAGCGTCGTCTGAACCCGCCGTCCCGCAGAGGGCGGGCAGAGATGCGACGCGACAGCCGTCTCCACCGGAGGAATGGCGAGGTAGCCTCTACTTCCCGCACCGTCGACAGCGGAGAATGCCGCGGAGGTAGAGGTACGCATCCTGGCGGAAAAGGGGGCCTTCCACGACTTTGCAACCTCCTCGTGAAGTTCCGGGAGGAAGGGCGCAGGCCTAGATTTTGACGGAGCCTCGTCCTTGCCGAGAAAGCGCCCGTCTAATCTGTTGCGCGGCGGCAGCGTGGGTGCCTCCCAATCGAGGCCGATGCTTTCTACGGCCTTGGTGAGCAGACGCATCAGCTCAGACTCAATGCCGGCTCTCTTCCCAGAGGGTTGGCGGGGAGCGTTAGCGGAGGGGAGGTCCACAGAGCTCACCCAATCCTCGCTATCCGAAGCCAAGAGAGAACACGCCTCGGTGTTGTCGTCCAACTCGATGGCGGACGCGGCGGCGGACGGCGGCCGCTGTCCGTCGGTGAGCGACTCGAGCGAAGCCGGCGAAGCTGGCGGGCGAACCGGCGAGCTTTGGCGGGCTGGAGATAGCTCGGGAGCGCGCTGGGCGCGGCGCTTCTTGCGACGCGGCGTCACGGCAGGCTGGGATACGGGCTCGGAGAACGAAGCCAGGCGAGTCCGCAGAGTCACCATAGGCAAACGTTCGCAGTGATGGCATCCGCCGTCAGCGAGCGCGATGGCCGCGTGATCCTCACCCAGGCAGGACACGCAGATGACATGTCGGTCCTCGTCGCTGAGTGGGGCTCGGCAAGAACCGCAGGAAGGCATCTTTAAAAAGACGCCGCTCTTTTAGAGGGGGTGGGAAAAAAGCAGATATGCAAACACACACACACACTCTAGGCAGAGGAAAGGATATAACGCCGGAAAGCACAGGCGGCGAGGCCAGCGACTCCAGACTCGATGGCACGTCCCGCTGAAGGCTACAGGTCGACGGCGCGGCTTCTCACTCTGGATCCAGCGATGCGGGAGGCTTCGCTGAAGAGATGAAAATCGACGTAAGAGCAGCTATCGAGCCTAGATATAGGGCGAGACCACGCCCTTTCTGGCGGGACGTGACGATATGGGCGCGAAGGGCCCCCATTCGTCGTGACGTCACGCAGAGCCTTTCTCGATAGGCTGCTGCTATTGCCACAGAGCAGCCAATAGGGGCGCGAGCTGTCTCGCCTAGGTCTGCTTGCTGCTGCAAAGCGTTTTACATTAGTAAAAAATTAAGGATAATTTTTGGCTTCAATATCTCGTGGAAAAGAGTTTTCCCCATAGCGTAAGATATTACGCAGTACGAGAGATACTCTCGTAAGAGAACTGTCAGCAGTCTGTATTGTTTGTGCGCCTCGAACACCACATGTATACTGCACCGGGTTATTTCTGTTTGATGCTCATTTTAGCAGATCTTTCTTGTCGTAAAGCAATTCGTTACATCGCGAGACCTGATATCACGCGACACTTCCTGATGCTGCGGCCGGCGGGTCGCCGGCTCAAAGTTGCAAGTACGTTTTTTTCCGCTCACAGCCAACAGGGGCGAGACGAACACCATTCAACACGAAATCAGTAATATAAACATTACAATGACTTCAAAGCTGTTCGGTTAAGGTAAAAAAGTTACTTAGTTCACCTTTAAAGGGGCTATATGTAGGAATTTTTATTTATTATTCACTTTCGTATTGCCAATGTATGAAAAGCTTGCAAAGAAACTTAAAAAACAAGACCTTCCCCGACTTCCTGTCTATGAAAGACTGATTTTTATATGAAGGATTTCTCTTCCATTCTATGACACATGAAACAAATGCTTATAAAATTTCCAGGATAATGCTGAAAGAGCCATTCTGTACTGTAATGTCAATATGTAATACAAAGAAAAAGGATTAATTCAAGATCTTCATTAACAGTATATCGCTGCAAAAACTTCTTTTCACTTCTAAGCTAAGAATAAAAAAGATCTGCGCCGTGAGTATATCAGGGAATTAAATCAAGTTCAGTCTCTTGTAGGTCACATATGAGTGAGCATGAGCAATAAGTTGCTGGCTGCAGTTAATTTAATAGCCAATAACAAGTAACTAATAACAAGTGTTTCTGAAATCTAAATATAGCCCCTTTTAATATTTTAGCTATTGAGTGCTGTTATACCTGTGTTCAGTTGACTGTCAGCTCTAAAAATGCCTGGGGCTCTAGGACAAGAAATTTAGCTAAATCTTTAACATTTCATGGCATTTTTATTGGGATGTGGCACTTTTTGTTTCTGCTGAAATGGTCTGTTGGTGGAGAGGATTAGAAAAAGAGATGTGCTTGGTTCAGATGTGAATACCCCAGATTTCCCATCACAGAAAGTGGAGCTGTCAGGAGTAATCACTTTGACTCTGTGTGTGCACATAAATGTGTGTGTGCATGTATGCATTAAATAAGTGTGTGTAGGGACGTGCCTGCAGTATGAGAAGAAGGCTGTTTTGTTGTGCAAGGGTTTCTAAGTGTTTAAGTGTCTAAAGGATTTCAGTGATGGCCCCAGCATTGATCAGCACTTCTGTTTTAATATATAGAAAATGAATTTCTACTATACCCAAAGGATAACTGATGGTCAAATAACTTTATAAAATAAATAAAATACAAGAAATATATTATTCATTGTGTGTGTTCAAATATTTTCTGAAATTGAAAAAATGGATCATTTAGAGAAAGTACTGTGTACATCCTGGCACTATCTCTATGTGTAGTCTGATTGATGAGGCATGACTTTGTGGTTCCTCTCTATTTACCTGCTTCAGTAAACAGAGTTCCATCTTTATGGAGCCACTCACCCTGATATACAGAAAAAGCTTGCGTGTTCAGCTCCATTAAACGGACTCATCCCTTGAGTCAGTTTACAGTATCTGGCCGAGAACAGGGGGGCATACATGAGAAAACCTCAGGTATAATTAATGTGTGTGAAATGGTACATATACACCCTCTAGGATAAATCAGCAAATGTTATATTGCTCCAATTACCGGTACAAGATTTGATTCCATTCGGATTGGTTTTGATTTGGGTATATTCAGTCATTTGCTTACATAGAGGCAGCAAGATACAGCGTAGTGTGTCAGACAGATTAAAGCCGGTATCTCGTCTTTTTGAAATATTCATTAAAAACGGATGATAAGAGTAATTTGTCTCGGGAATCAGGCTACCCGGTTTCACGTACTGTGAAATCACTAAAACATACTGCCTCTTTAGACGCAAATATGTGTTTTTTTGCATTTAGCCCATGAGGTCAGCATTGAAATCAAGCTCCTTTAAGGAAGGCAGAATGAAGGTTAAATTTGTTAATCTGATGATATCACCTGTCAAACGTGCCCTTTTTTTTCCTGTTTCAGGTGTTTTGCGAGAAGTGTTTTAAAATCGTCCAAACTATGGGAGAATACAGCTATGAGGAAGCTCTGGCTTTTTAACAAGCTCAGGTGTCATTTTTGTTGTGTAATGCAGCTGTAATACAGTGAGCAATTAACTCATCTCCTCCAATCCTGATGAAAGTTTGATATACCAAAACTAGCATTAATGAGGAACCCCAATCCACATATTAAAGATCAACACATTTACACTGAGCCCATTTTCTGATGACACTGTGCGAGTCACTTAGAGGCAGTTGATGAATTATGAACATCAGGTAGGCACAATGTGTTTCGGGGATAGTGCTGAATAGCATGATGAATCCTCTGGAAACAATGGTGACATCCTGAAGGTAAACAGAACGAAGATGGATGGCTCATTATATGCTGCTCTTCAGATTTAAATTCATCTCTTTGAAGTTGTGTACTAAGTTGGTAAGTTTTGAGTTGGCAACTATTTGTTCCATTTTTATAACGCAAATATTGCACTCAATTTAAAGAATTCTTCTCAAATTAAAGAACACTGCATTTGATTATTTTTTTTACCTCAATTTGTATATGGTTCCGTATAGATACAATGATTCAACTCTTCACAAGATCTGAAGTGGCCACATATATGTTTTTAAATCAAACTGTCTGTAAATGTATTGATTTTTATCATATTTTTCTCTCACAGAAATTAAAGCCGAAAAGGTAGCCTAGTGGTTATTCTGACAGAACATTATCCATTAAGTTCACAGACATTTCCTTTAACCCCAAAACAAACCCGATGCAATGCGTAATTCAAAATACAGGAAAACACCTGTGAAAAATGAATAGGCTTAAGGAAAGTTTCTTCATATTAACACAGTAGTACATTGGAGCCTATTTTACGGACTTTGTGTATGACTGTATCTGCTCACCAACTAAGGTAAATCTACTGAAAAACAAAACAAGTGACATACTGTATACAACTTAGGTTGTGTACATGTGAATGGAGAAAAGAGTGTATTGGAGTCATTCACTGGTGAAAGGTTGTTACTTCAAACATATTGCTATATAATATCAAAAGGTCTCAATCTTTCAGTAACTTTATTATTTCTCAATTTTTTGAAATCACACATGCCGACTAGTTGCCCTGGCAACAAGGCACCTGGTGCCAACTAATACCTGATGCCAACCAATAGTGCTGCATTTATAACTAACCTCTATAGCCCAAAAGAATCACAGGGACCTTGAGCTCAGAACGTTTGTTGCAGCTATTTTTTGGGGATTCTTGGTGGGGAAGAGTTTTGTGAAAATAAAATAAAGCTGTAGTCGTCTCGTTCGTGACTTTTTTATCACTTTTAAATCAAGAAAGTGCACCGGTAAGCACGTTTTAATTTCCTTAGATGTCAAGACTTCATAGCAAACATGCAAAGACAGCATGAAAAAGTGGGCAAATTCGCATTAACACACAGGCTGACATTATTGCATGAGTAAGTGCTGAGGAAAGTACACTGAGAATGAAATATTGAATGGCCTTTGCCAGTGTGCGGGGGGAAATGTTTGTGTGGTAATAAAGTTGATTTACATGACAACTTGCAAAAACTCGCAAAGCTTGCAGTGAAAAGCGTGAGGCACGAGTAAAATGTATGTGCACATTTGCAAATGTACGCTGGGGAAGAATCCGAGGTGCTGCAAATAAGCAAAATTCAGTGGCAGATTAGAAAAAAATATTTCCAGTGTCTTATCTGTCATATAAACTAACTAATTGCCCAGTTCTGCCAAGACAACATGCAATTACTTTCTGCAACATCCTTCCCTATTAAGAAAAACAAAGTCTCCAGTTTTAACAAACAACCTAACCAGTGGAAACAGACATTGTTTTTGTTCTCAGCATAAATTGCAGAGATTGTTTTTTCAGCCATGCACATTGTTTCAGTAAGTAATAATGCTGTACACTATTCTTACTATTTAAAAAAAAAAATTAGCTTAATTTGTCAGCAAAGCTTTAAATGCCTTTTTTATTGCTACATTGTGGTAATTTTTTACCTAAATATTATTAATGGACAGTCACAGTGATATTTGATCATTACCCACCAGGCACATTTGAAAAGCCCACACTGATAAAGCATCCCCCCACCCAGGCCCCTATACTGGACAGTAGAAGATCAATATTGTTGCCTCCTTCATTTTTAAAGATGTCAATTCACCTTAAACTTTAATGTTATTTAATTGCAATGGGGGAGTCGGTAAGCAGTTGTCTGTGAAAGTAATCATTCAGTTTTGAGTGCTGCCCATTCATTTACCCCTGAGTGCGCAAACAGAAGGCTGGGAAGGTCAGGGACCATTGCTGAGATCTATTGGAGACCCCAACTGTGTTTTGAATGAATGGAACAGTGGAGAGAGAGCAGAATAAGAGAAATTACTGTACGTTTTAGTGAATAGAGTCTGAGAGAATCAGGAGGACTTAGTTTGGCTAAGCTTTTGGGTTTGCTCCAAATAATTCCCCGCTGACTTTGGGCTCTGCAGTGAAAGAAGAGCTGAAGAAGAAAAAAATGAGGATGGCGACATTTTTAGAGAGACTACAGATGGAAATAATAGACAAAATAAGAACAGGGGTGAAAAACAGCTTTGGGTTCTTAGCATATTGTACAATAACTTCGAAATCGAGGGAGTTAACATTTTAAATTTTTTTTTGTTTGTCAAATGTCAACTACCATAAAGACTAACAAAGTTTATATTCCAGGTAAAATTTTGTAGGTAAAAAAGAAAGGTCCATTGTCAAAGTATAAAGCACGGCTCACACAAAAGTCACTTTCAAACTGAGCAACTTTCTTGAACAATGTGGCAAATTTGCTTACATCCATGTGGGGAAATACTTGCGTTGATTCCTATTGACATGACTGGATTTCATCAAGGAAAATTTGATGAAAACCCTAACAATTGTGATATATTTCTTATAAAATATTTTTGATTAAATGTAAATGTTTGTTTCGTCAATTTTCTGAACGCTTAAGGTTCCTACTGTTGCCACAGTTACCTCCTCAGGCCAACATGATTTCTGTTATTGTTTCAAACATGTTTTGATTGTTTGAGGTTATACTGAAATGTTTGAAGCTGAAATTAAAAATACTTTACATAAATTAAGTAAAGTATTTAAAAAATAAAGCCTACTCCAACTTTTGGTTTTGATTTCCTTTGAGGGGGATCAGGGTTTAATTAAAAACACTTTTGGTTTAATAATACAGAAAAGAAAGAAAATGGCACAAAAGAGGTAGACAAAAAGTCATTGTGTGAAACTTGTCCAAGCTTGATGTAATTTGCGTAATTGCCATGGTGTTGTTATTGAACGTCAAGGTAACAAGAAATGAAAGAGATGAATATGAACAGACATGCTGTCATTATTATCAAGCGATTCCAATTCGTCATTTATTATCATCTTTAGCAACAAATAAAGCTGCCGTTTCAGAGGTTTGACATCCTTAAACATACACAAATGACACATACAATACATACAAAGTGGCACAACACAATTAGGCTTGTGAACAAACCTGAGGCAGGGTCAAAGACAAAAATGGTTTACAGTATACCGAATAAAACATATTTTAAACTGTCACTGTTGGTTGCAATAGTATGTGCACGAAAACGAGGAACTCATAAAACAGTCTTTAAAATAATAATCCAACACAGAAAATCACTTGAGATCACGAGTATAGCCTACACAACCATAAAAAGCTGACACGGAAAAACGATTAAACAGACCTGAGGGTATAAATACACAGTGGAAGAAGATTTACTGATCGGGAACAGGTGAGGACTAATAAAAAAACATTGACACAAACTAGAGGCAAAGACAATGGCTGTGTCAGAAAACTGAAAAATGCATCAAGGCATTTCCGAATCTAAAGTTAGCTTCACTTCTTGTCTCCTGAGATACCTTCATCAGATCGATCTTTAAAGGCAGCATAGATGTATTACCCTTAACTGCCTTAGATATCCCACAAACCTGTGCTTTCCATTCTGTGACAGTTGAACTAAAAATGAAGATGGTGTCTGAAAGTTGAGATTGGCGGTCAGTGTAAATGTACGTTTTTGACCAATGTTTTCCACTTTTGATGTCATTTCAAGTGAGAAATTACTATTGTAGTAAATAAATATTCGCTTAGTTTTCACCAAAGCTCTCTCTGTTTTTCTCTAGATCATTAAACCGTTACACTGCCTCAGAAGTCTGTCCGAAATCAGTTTTGTGAGGTGTCTTCATGCGCAAACGCGGGCCACAAAGACATTGTCTGATAGGGCAGCGAGGCAACAAGTCAGCTGCCTAAGATTCCGGACGCATATTAACACACTCTATTTAAAGGTGCTCTATGTAACAATTGACCCTTCGCTTGGAGCTTGATTGACAGGTGTTCTAACCAATCATACTTCGCCATCCGCCATTTTGTCCGAAAAAGCAGCCAGTAGAGTTGGGAGGATTTGAACTTGGTAAAATGAATATACTGACGCCTTTCCGCGGTTAAAACAACATTACTTCTTATGTTCGTTCATGTTTATTTGATGCTATAAATGAACTAGAAGGAAGAGATGATCGGATCACGAGCAGCTTTAACGGATGCTCTACAGTGATCTGTCACGGCACATTAAAGAGCCCCAAAACGGTATTTATTGTTTAAATTTCTTTCAAAAAATGACCACATTTGAAAGCTGAGACTTTGTTTAATATGTTTAATATCAAAAGTAACCGAAAAGTAACCTGGTCTGTCCTGTCTGTCCGCGTGTTGTCAGTCTCCTCTCTGCTCCGCGATGTATTTTTCACTGCGTGAGAACATGGTGAGAACATGAGAGCGGCATAGCTTGTCGGAACATAGCGACAGTAACTAAGGAGGGCGGGTCTTTGCGAAGGGTCAATTAGCGGCCTCTAGCGGTGATGTTTCAGATTGCAACAAGAGCGCTCGTGCTCGTGTGCGTGTGTGTGCTCGATCTCAAGAGCGAGCATTCACTACCGGCCACACGGAGACTTTCAACGCAACAGCGAAAGCGTCACACACAGGGTTGCCAGGTCTGCACAACAAAACCAGCCCAATTGCTCATCAAAACTAACCCAATCACGGCCAAAAATAGTCAAATAGCGTTCCCGGGTGTTTCCCCGATAACAATCATGTTCCAGTGGGTAAAACAATCGCGTCAACCCGTGCACTACACAAACAACCCACGGAAACAGTGCAGGCATATACGGACCTGGCAACACTGACATGCTGGAAACTCATGAAAACTCCCACTGCAACGTTACAATAAGAGGCTACTTTTATCAGCTTGACGTTGAACTAATGCTCCATGCTCGTATGATAACGTTACATTGACTGCATTTAGCCGACATGTGATGTTATCTAGCAAAAGGCATTTCACTAACTATTCGTGTATCTTTCACAATCAGCAATGTCAACATAGGTGAGTGAGTGTATACCGGTAATATGATAACGAAAACGGTGAACTAGACTGAACAATGTCAGTGTAACAGTAAGACAGTAGGAAGTAGCATTACTGAACGTGTCTGGAAATGTTTATTATATACAATATGATAGTAGTGGGATGAGTAATGGTAGACAGTAGATCTAGTACATAAAATAAGTTACACTGAGCTACTTTTTGTTACCCTGGAACAGTCTTTTGTATTCATTTCATGTCTCATGTAGTTTACCTTGCTATTTCATTAGAGTTTACTAATGATTCAAAAGCTCTGCCGATGTTGATCCGTGTTTTCGTCCTGAGTCGATCAGAATCACGTTTGGCCTGACGAGCTTCAGCAGATAAAACTTTTTTTTGTTTTTTATATATTTGTGGAGTCTGTGTTGTGCTGGAGGCAGGTCGTTTTGGAGTGTTATCAGACTCCATGTCGTTAGCTGATAGCTGAAGTGCCGTCGGTCGCATAGACTGTAAACAAGGAGAGAGGTTCGGGAGCGCGCATGCACGTCACTTCCGTTGGATTTCGCGGCAAATCCGACCCGGAGACTTCACATATAAATATAAATATTGGCCTTCAGAAGTAATAGCAAAACTCGACAAGTGGATCATTGTAATGTGTGATTACAATCCCTTCACACACAGGCAATAAAAAAAGGATTCATTTTAGAAGAAAAATTCCATATAGCACCTTTAAGGATCACAGCGCATCCCCCAAATACTAATTAGTTGCAGTTTTTAAATCTTTATACTTTGCCACTATCATTCAAACCATTAGGTTTATTAGTCACCAAGATGTTTTTGTAAGGAAGTAAAAATCATTTAAAATATAACAAAATTTAGTATGATCACATATTATTTTATCTATTTTATATAAGTAGGTCAGAATAAGTATATTGTTTAATTTTTACATAAATTAATTATTTACATATATGTTTCTTTGAATGACGTTTTACCAAAAAGGGAGAGAATATTTAGCTTGTCACTTGTTTCTGACTTGCTCAGCACCAAAAACTACTGCTTGCAGCTATATTTTTGAATATGTTCTGTTTGCCAACATAAAATTTTGATATCAGGAACTTGACATTAAATGATGATATCAGGAACTCTTGAACTTGTGACATAGCAAGGCAGAGAATCTCTGTTCAGAAATATTGGTAAGCTATTATTCTGACCATTCCAATCCTCAGTACCTTTCCTGGCTTGTCCGTGCGACACTTCTGTCGCGCCGCACTCCACTTTACGGTAGTCGCGTGACGTCACCCATAGGAATAAAGTGGAGTGCGGCGCGACAGAAGTTTACTCACAAACTGATGACTTTCCTGAGGGAAATGCAACATTAAGCGATATTGTTTACAAGCTTCAAGTTCATAGAGTCAAATGGAGCCTGCTTGTATGTAGCTGTGTTTATCTGTTAATGCGTGATAGTCACATTACCTTGCCATAACTAACTCAACACAAGCTTCAAGATGCAAAGCATGTGCCACACCCCTCTTAACCTCTAGCCCCACCCACCTGATCTCAAGCCAATTAGGACTCTTTTTCAGGCTTTATTAACTGCATCTGTGCCCACAGCATCTTCCTTCTGTTGCACATGGATTTACTGTGCAGAGGACTGAGCTTTTCACCTTTCTTTGATTTTTTTTCTCCTGTGTGTGCGTGCGTGTTTAATTGTGTGTAACATCTACTATATTTATTGGTTCACATATTTGTCTGTGCTAAACATTCCTTAACTGTAATATAAATAAGAATTGTTATTCATACAGTGATACTGTAATTCAATGTAATGGATGACACTGTGGTGTAACAGAATTTGCATTACACCGAATGACAAAAACAATTACACTTGTGTATTAGGCAGCTACTGTTACATACGTGTTACCGACTTGGTACAGTGTAACAAGTACTTAAATATGTTACTAAGGTAAAAAGCCTGCAGTTACACATGGTAATTTTGTACCTTCTAAAATAAAGTGCATCAAGGTTGTAAGTGCCCTTCATGTGTATCTACATACCTCATCTATCTGAATTAACCCTCTAGTTTACAGCTTGAATATATGCAGTAGCTTTTTGACTTAATTACATTCAATTTACAGAATATTACACAGGGATAAGCTACGTAAAATAAAGTGTATCAAGATTGTACTTAAGTGTACTTCATGTGTATCTACAAACCTTATCCATATGTACTTTATTTTGAATTAGGCCTAACTCCCTCGTTCACAGCATAAATGCATGCGGTAGCTTCCTAATTACATTGCAATTACATAATATTACACACACTCAAAAAAATAATCTGTTGAACGAACATAATTAAATTAAGGAAAGGTTTTCCACGAAATTGAATTACATTTTTCCAACAAATTCGAATTAGTTTGAAATAATTTGTTGTAATCTTGTTGTATGAATTTAAATTAATTTAGTCATTCCTGCTAGATAAAGTTTTGTCAGGTTAACTACATTTTTTTTATTTTTTGTCCTGCCTTCAATCACCAACATTATAATTGTAGTTAATTTGACTCTACGGTCACTTCTAATGATAGACACTACTAGTGTTCAATTGAATTAAAACCAATGTTTGCAAAGTAATATAATATTACTTTTCCCAGACTGCAAGTGAGGTGTACACTTAGTGTGTACTGAGTACCCACAGCCTGAACAGGAGGTTCAAAGCATTTATAGTGTAATACTGAGCCCACAGCCTAAACGCAGTCGCCACTCTTCTGCATAATGGTAACCACAAAATTCAAAAACATTACAGAAAGTCCTCTAAGTTTCTAACATAACTGAACATTAAACACTAACATTAACAAACAACATCTTTCCATTTACTGAAAAACACATAAAATAACACTTTTTCCCTAAATTGACCCCTTTTAATGCAGTCCCTTGCAAAGCATGATGGGAACTACATATCCACTGCCCAGTTAGATGTCAACAACAATGATTCATGTAGTTTTCACACAAATGAATTAGGTTGATTGAACACAATTAAATTATGTTGTGACAATATTAAACAATCGTGTTACTTTTGCTTATTTTAATTAATTATTTTAACAAGAGGCCAAAATTCATGTTTTGAGTGACATCCAGTTAAGACGAACGAAAAATATTCATGTTGACTCAATTTAAAAAAATTTGGTAAACCAATTTTTTTTTAAATTACATTGATTACATTTAATGAAATTGAGCTGGAATCATTTCTATGAAGGATTGTGTCGTATATGCTCATTTTAATTAATGAAATTGAACAAAGAGCTAAAATCATTTTTTTTGAGTGCAGGGATAAGCTACGTAAAATAAAGTGTATCAAGATTGTACTTAAGTGTAATATGTGTATCTACAAACCTTATCCATATGTACTTTAGTTTGAATTAGGCCTAACTCCCTCGTTCACAGCATAAATGCATGCGGTAGCTTCCTAATTACATTGCAATTACATAATATTACACAGGGATAAACTACGTAAAATTAAGTGTATCAAGATTGTACTTAAGTGTACTATATGTGTATCTACATACCTTATACACATGAAGTACACTTCAGTACAATCTTGATACACTATTTTAGAAGGTACAAAATGACCATGTGTAACTGCAGGCTTTTTTTCATAGTAGCATATTTAAGTACTTGTTACATTGTACCAAGTCGGTAACACGTATGTAACGGTCTCGGCCTGTTACACATGTGTAACAGTAGCTGCCTATAACATGAGTGGAATTACATGTATTTAATTACATTATATCTGTAAGTACAGGCTGTTCCATAACGTAGTTACATGTTAATTACATTTTGTTACATGTTATTACAATGTCTACTACTAAATAATTACTAAATAAAAGTAATTACTCTGTATCACTGGCCGCATTTCCACTGCCGGGCCAGGGCCGAGCCGTGCTGGTGCGTGCCACTGTCACTTCCGGGGCTTGAGCGGGGCTTCCTCGGGGCCAACGGCCAGGATTTCTGGCCCGTCGAATACCTTGGGCCAAAGCGGGCCAGCTCGGGCTAGAGGCGTGCTCAAGGTAAAAGGCGGAGTTTATCGGTGTTAAGGAACGTTATGATCTGAAGCAAGATGCACATTTCACTGTTATTATATCGCGAAAAATAATCGCTGCTCGAAATGGAGAATCGCCTGTGCTGGTCTGTCGAAGATACCAAAGCTCTTCTGAGCATTTGGGCAGAAGAATGACAGCGTGTGAAGAAACGAGGACGTTATAAAATGCATCAATGCTGAACTATCTAAGCTAAGCATTCAGCGAGCAACGCTTCAAGTTCAGTAAAAAATAAACAAGCTCAGAGAAGGGACTTTCCATGGTTCGACTTGATGTACGGTGACCCAGCACCGTCCACTCGCGAGACAATCGGGACACTATTGCAGCCACGGCCGGTGAGTTAATACACGCTATCTTCCTATTATAAATAAATTCATAATACCCGCTGAAATGGGTTGGGTTGTATTGTATGACGTTTGATCCAGAAAGGCGTGTTGGGGCGGGGTTTAGGGCAGCGCTGCAGGGCTACTGGCCCGGCAGTGGAAACGCAGCCCGGTGCTTGAGGCCCGAGGCCACTGGCTCGGCTCGGCTCGCTGTTAGCTCGGGCCCGGCCTGGTCCGGCGGTGGAAACGCGGCTAATGACACCATAAAATAAAGCGTTACCCAATTATTCATAACATTTACTTTCTTTACTTTATCTTATAAATGATCTTATATCTTATATATATCTAACAAAAGTTTTTTGGCCTTTCACTGAACGTTTTTGTAACCTATAGGCTACCACACCATGAAAAAGGCAATACGCACATTTATAAAGAGCTATAAACTGACTTTGCTGCAGCACACAGTTTTCAGGGTACCAATTGAAAATGGAACAATATTTCACATATATCAATATTTTATTATCACAGAGGTTATTTGAAAGATGAAAGTAGACACTTTACATTTTTATGAATTAAAGTCACTTTTGTAAATTTTATTCGATGCAGACACAAAAATGGTGACAAATACATGGTGTCTTTAACCGAGCAACAGTTTCTTGTGAATGTTTGATAATACAATTAGGATGTATCTTATTATACAAAACGGCACCTTGTATCAATAACAAAAGTGAATGAATGACTGCCCTTATTTCTGAAGAATAATAGTGATTTGAAGGTGTGAAGCTTGTTGAACAGCAGAGGCAATTTAAATAAAAAGCAGCCCTGTGTATTGATTTAAATTAGAGTACAGACTATGGATAGCACAATAATACATAGTTTAAACAATGAACTTATTGCTTTGTGAAATTGTTAAAGAACTGCGCTAATGATCAGGTACAGTATTATGTAGACCATTTTTATAAATAATCTCAATTAAATGTACAAATCTGTCAAGAATTATGATACAACAACAACATAGAAACATTGTTAGTTTAGCTTGTGTTAGACAAGAAACCTATTCTCTGTGAAAAAGTCACATGTTCTCACAGCTATACAGCCTTAGAAGAGAAATGTATAGAAGTACATTTTTGTGAGAAGTACGGCTCCAGAGACACTCACACTTGGGCCCTTGTGTATTGGAGGGAGGGGAATTCAAATCTGACACACATCAGTGCGTTTCGGCTCCCCTGTGCATGTGTGCGTTTCTCAAGGCATGACTGTGACGGGAGTCACTGAGTCTCTCAGCCATATTCCCTCTACAGTCTCCTGTCCCAGAAGTCCCACTACTGTCTAATCCGTCCAGAAAGCCACCAGGACATTGAGAAATAAAACTATTTTAAATTGGCTTGATACGATTAGAGGTTTGTCAAATGTTTGATTAGTCTTTGTCTTTGTGAAAATGACTTAGGGCTAATACTTGCATGCCATGCTCCATTTTTTTTCAAGTAAGGGCCTGTCTCTTTCTTTCAGATATCTCTGGTTTGAATACTTTCTGCATATAAAATACTTTCAACAAACGTTTTTACCCTCGTCCTCTGTCTATCAATCTCTCTATGTAGTTTTCTGTCTTTTCCGATATGCCATAGCTGTGGCGCCGTGTAGTTGTGTCTCTGTGCAACGTCTCCAGAATTAGTTTAAATGTGCAGAACAGCAATACACATAATCAGCCATGAACAACAGGGAAGTGACTTCAGCTTGTGTCTCATTTCTGCTAACATTAATGTGGCCTGATGTGCTAAATCAACTGTGCTTTTTCAGTGTGAACTGTCTATCCATAGGCATCTGCAATGACAGGGACATGTCAACACCTATTTTTACCATGGCAGGGTTTGCCCCCAACACTACACACTGGCAAAATGCAGAAACTTTCAAACAGGGGTTTCCATTTTGTTTGTGTGAGGTGTAATGTGATGACCATGTGCTGGAATTTGTGGCAAATGAATGAGATACAGCAACAATTTAGGTTTAAAACAGTAATATTGTGAAATAATTTTCTATTTATTTATTTATCAAAACAGTAGAACATCATACATTTTTGGGATATATATATTATGACCATATTAAAATGTATAAATATTTTCAATATTATATAATATTATAAATATTATAAGTCCCCACTGCTTGTTTTAGGGGCTGTTTACACGTCACTGTATTCAACTAAAAACAGAAAACATTTTATGCATTGTGGCCTTGCTGTATATACACAGCGTTTTGGGGGCCTGGAAATCCTATCTTTTGAAAACGGGTTTCAAAGCGCACGTTTTTGAAAACAACACCCACGTCATCTCTGAGTAAACTACAAAAATTGCAAATCTGTGAAAACGTAAACCAACGTCAACACATGAGTTTTATGTGTTCAGGCTATAGGCGAGTGGTCTTTCTTTACAAAGTGACATCGCCAACTATTGGCCTGGCAGCATAACACAGTATTTGTAGTAATTTTTGTAGATCTGTGTGAATGGGGACCATTTTGAGGACCAACGTTTTTGTTTTTTGTACATCGTTGTCGTGTAAACGTAGGCTACCCTTAGAGAGGTTTATATGCAACAACACAGATGGCAGATGTGATTGAGCTCTCATTAATACATTGCTTGACATTTAAGAACACACGTGTGTTTGCGCACACGCTCGATGTCACTGTGATAAAGTCTAATTTAATTATGACAAAGGAGACCCAGCACAGTCCAATTTGCCCTCAGTGGTACAATGGGAAGCAGCAGTAATTGCAGGCCTGTACTCTGAAAAGCAACAAAGCAGTAATTGAGGTGTCATGAGCCACAGGTGTGATATCCTCCCACATGTTTCAATGAGCAATTTAGGATGATTCTGTGTAGACATGAGATACCTGACTCTAATTAAAATGAGACGGTTCAGGAAGAGCTCACTTTGCTTGCGGATCAGAACATGGACTACTTAAACACTGTAATGCATTGTCATTTCTAATGAAACATTAGAAAAGCTGTTAAAACAGATGGTGGGATTTTACAATATTTAACATTAATTTTTTACAATACAATTCTGTATTTATAAGTTTATAGTGAAATCAATTCAGGCTTGGTTTTAAAAAATAATACTAATATAATATAAGGTAATTTTCTGCCAGGACATTATCCAATAATTTTACGCATAAGGCAAGACCGGGGAGTGTTGTACAGTTTAGTCTCCATGTCTCTAAAAAATCTTGAGATTACTTGTCTCACTGAGTAAATCAAATGAATAACCTTATTATGTAACTTCTTTATAGCTGTGTTGGTTAGACAGTATTTACTGGGTTAACTTAACCTCATTCCAATCAATCTTGTTATACATCGAGTTCCAAAATGATTTGCATTTACAGTAGGCAATAATGTAGTTCTACATAATGTTTTTATATAAATGTTATCACATTTATTATCTATATTTTTCACAGCATTAATACTTAAATGATTAGTATGGATAGACTCAGAAGATGTTACTCAGTCTGACAAATCAGAAAAGAGCTGTGGTGATGTCATCAATATCATACATCACATTTTTGAGAGAAGTGGCATGTGACTGTCAGAAACATTGTAGATTTTATGACCAAAAAAATTATTTTCAGAAAAGAAAGTACATTTTTTTATCAAGATAACTTTTGCCTAGCATTTTATTGTAGATACAATTATTTGATTCACATAACCTAAGCTGTTTAGTTAAATTGGATGCTTTCCACTTTGCCAACTTCAATACACAGTTAGCAATGCTAAGTGGGAATAGTTGTAACAGTTCATAAAAATGTAACAATCTAATAACTTCCTCTGTTAAGGCAAAGTCACGTGAGTTTGTTGTTGCGCATCAAGGTAATGTGTTTCCAACATAGTTTATGCGCATGATTTCTTGTTGTATAAAAACATTAGCCGCCTCAACTGACCGCACAGTTGTTGTTTTTTGTGCATATTTTTTTCCATCCAGAGCTTTTTTTATGTGATATACCAAAATTCACTTAAAAATAGGTGGATGGCAAACTGAACCCTTCAGTACAAGTTCTTGCATAAATTAAATTGTGTGTGATCTTATTTCGGGAAATTATTATTAGTCAATTCCCAGCTAGTGTTACAACTCTCACCCCAGTAGGCGGGTAGGTTGTAACAACTCTTTGTATTTGACATTAACTAAAATGTGTGTAAAAATAATTTTTACAAAAATCTGTCTTTTGTTTGCATTGGACAAATGTAGCTATCGTGAATCAAAGTCTGGGAGATCTAGCACAAACAAACGCTGAGTTACTGATGTTTAAACAAAACGTGTTTCTTCCATCCTCAGACTCCCCTATTTCTTTAACATAATGCCATGCGTAATTAAAATTACAGGTAAATTACGGGTAAAACAGGTGTGAAAAAATCAATACGGAAAATTCCTTCATATTAACACAGTCGGCCTACAGTTTTTTTAGAGTGTGTTCACTGTGAAGTCGCAATGCAGTTGTCAGTTAACTAAATTGGAGAACTACTTCTATGAATAAAATTATAAAGGATCCATGTAATTTTTTTTTTTTACATTGTACCACCATGAGAAAATGAGCGTGTGCACTGTGCATAGTGGGACTGGTTGACCCGTTTATGTCAATGTGGAGACAGGATGACAGCGAAAAGAGCAATAGGTGTGACCATCAATATAATGAGCATTTAAACGTGTCCCATTAAAGCCTCACTGTTGGAATTCTTCTTGGTTGAGTTACTTCAAAACATCAGGCCACCAGTGCTCAACCTCTAATGCAGGAACAGCTCTAATTTCAGTCATTATATAGTCGGTCACACATTAAAGATCCAAGAATGGAACTGACTTTTAAAACTTTTAAAATCGCTGAACAAAATATTGTTAATTTACAATGTAGGAATGGTACATCTTACCTAACTGAAACATTAACCTTTACGAAAAAGAAGTTTATTCAAATGTGCTATTCGTATACTTCTTTTAAACTAAAAATAAGAAAGTATACTTTAAGTCTATACTTTTTATGTACTTCTCATAAATGTAGGCCTACTGATAGAAAAGTCTAAGTATATTTGGCCTATACACAATCTTTTGATCAAGTTTTTTTTGATCAAGGGACCATCTGCAAAGTGCAATATAACCCAAAAAACGACTACCGTACGCAGCTAATAGTTAAATTTTGCATTATATTTGCTTACTGAATTTGATGGCACTACACTGTATAACATTGGGTAGGCCTACTATAATATTAGACTACATCGCCTATAATAAAAGATAATGAATTTCAAACCTGAACCAAACATATTTTTTTTCAAAGATCAACAGTCTGTCATTAGTCTTTAGTCTGCCACTAAAAAACGGCGTGTTGTGGTTCCGGTACACCAGCCATGTCAACGAATCGAATGAATGAAAATTAGCTTATCAATGCTTATCTAAATTCGCGCCTACATCTTTGTAGAACCAGAGAATGTCTAATAAGGGGAGAATTGGCACTGTCTGGTTACTTCCGGTTTCTGGACTGGCTGCAGTAACACAACTCTGTCCATGCGGGGGCGCTCGCAAGCGAGTGCAGAATGATTGGGAGTCTATGGGGTTTCACCCCCAGAAATCCACTTTTCTCAGGATATAATTTTTTGTCAAGTAATTTGAAAGTTGCATTCAAAAGGGAGGGCAAAGATAATACACTCTGCTGAAAATTGCATTTTTAAGTTCATTTATCTGTTCTAAAAATCCGTTCAAACATGTGATGACGTCACACAGTAGCAGAATGCTAGCGTGATCCGGCCTAACCTGTAAGAAATCGAAAGGACATAAGTACTCATTCATTTGACTTTTGGCCTATAATCTATATTGAACTTGCGGAATCAACAATAAAATCTACGTTTATTTAACGACAAGCAGGAGAAAGAGACACATTTAGCCGTTTAGCTCCATAGACTCCCATTCATTCTGCGCTCGCTCACGATCACCTCCAGTGGAATTCGAATGGAACTGCAACCAAAGATGATACAACGGGGCTAATAGGAAGTGCCCAGGCTTTCCGTAGACGGGCTTTGGTAGAACTTCAAAAAAAGAAACAGAAAAGATGCTGCAGCCAATAAGCCGCCGGTGGGGGCCGACTCAACCTCCACGGACAGTTTTTAATATTTTATCAGACAACTACTCAAGATTTTGCTTTAGTATAATTTTCGGGACAATTAGGGCCGGATTCAGGATTCGGGACAACAGCTTAGATTTTGGGACTGTCCCGAATTTTTCGGTACGTCTGGTCACCCTAAGTTAAGCACTGGCCGCATTTCTTTATATTTGAGTCCAAGTTCAAACATTACGGACTTCTGAAGCACTGCCAGCGGGACATTAAACAGTGTCTGTCCGAGCTCCCAACAGGTTTTGTGTGGGAACACAAAAGTTTTGTTAGGGAACGCAAAAGATTTGGGAAAAGAAATTCACCCATCCTAATAAATTTTCCACCAACACGTCCCTTTAGGGCAGAGGTCTTCACTCTGCTCCTGGAGAGCCACTGTCCTGCAAAGTTTAGTTCCAACCCTAATCAAACACACCTGAATCAGCTCATCAAGCACTTCAGAATCGCTTGAGTATTCAAAGGCAGGTGTGGTGAAGCAGGTTGGAACTAAACTCTGCAGGACAGTGGCTCTCCAGGAGCAGGAGTGAAGACCTCTGATTTAGGGGCTCAGAGTCCTTACCGCAACAATGAAATAAAAGCTTTTATTATGAAATTTTATCGAACTCAAACAAGTCTAGTTTCTATGGAAACAGAAATTATCACTTGAGCACATTGCTGACAGACTGGGCCACCACCTCACTCTCAAGATACCAAAAAAATAAGGTAAACATCATCTTTCTGCTTTAGTATTTATTGTGCGTCCTTACCATTCAGCTTAATAATTGTGTATTTTGAACTACATTTTAAAAATAAATGTATATTACTGTTGAATTCATGTATATTAAGATGCTAAGAGTCAAAACTAATGTGGTAGGCCTTGCTAGCTGCCAATTAGCTAAAATATTAGCAAAAATGTAATTTCCGCAACATGTCTTTACCGCAGCAAATTTTGGTGTTGCGGTAAAGACCTTGTGTTGCGGTAGAGACAAATTTAGGTTTACTGTATATTAAATAATTTTAATTTTAATTTTAACCCTAGATGAAATTTATCAACAAGACGATCAATAAAATGTAGAGAGGAAATGAAAAAAGACCCAGAGAGATTGCCGACTATCTGCAGAAGAAAAAAGAGCGCTACAAAAAGAGAAAGGAAAGTGGGCAGATAAAAACTGTCTCCCAGCTAACAAAAAGAGAGAAAAACCTGAAAAGAAGGCAGTGGAGGATAAATAAAAAAAAAACAGATGGCAAAACAAAAAGTACTGAATGACTCAAATAAGTTTGTATCAACAAACACACCACCGATATCCCCATCTGATGAGGACTTAATTGCTGCTCCACTAGAACCTTATCTAATGTGGAAGCTGCTTTTAAAGAGGGGGTGTAAAAAAGTAAAAAAGAGTCAATCAAGGATATACTGCGAACTCAGAGATGCAAAGTACAAGCTAAAGAAGACAGTGGCCTCAGTTGAAAAATTACAGGAAGCCAAACCAAAATTCGCCACCAAATTCGCACATCCCAACACCAAAGTAAACGGGTACTGTTTCATAATGTCATTATGTCAGAGCTAAAAAAGGGTAACAAGTCACTGACCAACCAATTTGACCAAGTGATTGCAGGAAAGATCATTAAGAAATATCGGCTCGGGAAATATGCACACCAAGAGTTTGGGTTTTCACAAAAGATGATGAGAGCCAATCAAAAGAGGCCACGCTCTCTGGAATATCACAGGAAACAACAACCAAATGTGTCATTTGCCAGGAAGTCAATGCGATAAAAAAACATTTCTGATGTCAATGAGGGGCTGATTGGTAAATGGTGTGTCGTTGTGTATGACAATGACCCATATCCAGGCATCATCCAAGATGTTGATACTCAAAGTTGTGCTTTGGTCAAAATAAATGCACAGGGTTGGGCCAAAAGGTTTTTTTGGCCAATGAAGGATGATGTGATCTGGTACACTCATGAGAATGTCGTTGGGCTTGTGCCAGAACCACAACCAGTGACATCAAGACACATGAAGCTTACCAACTCAGAAGGAACTCTGTTCTCGTTTTAATTAGTTAGGCTACCTGTACATGTGCTGAAAAGTTGCAATGAGATTACTTCTCAGTCTGAAATGAGAAATAATTGGGTATGGTACAAAAATGTAATGTTATGGTGAGATGCTGTTAGTGTTATGGGTTTGTGTTAGTTTAGTATATTATTAATGTTCGTGCAACTTTAGGAGACAGTATTTTTGAAGCAGTTAAAAGAGTAAGAGTTAATTTAAATAGTTATTTACTGCAAAACTGCTACTATCTTTTACACATGCAATACCTTTTGTTTTCTGTTTTTTTTTTTTTACTGTTGTTCTCTACAGTAGCCTGTTTTTGATTTTGTGGCAGTTTAACATTGTGTCCTTACTGACACAAGATGTCATTACCGCAGCACTGCTCTATTTTTTTTTTCTTCACATTTTCATTTGCAAAAAAATATTTTTACACTTAAGCGGAGATGATTAACACATTGAAATTGCAACATCTGTCATAAAAAGTTAAATATATTTTGTGTGTATGGAAACAATTGATATCTAAGGTTGTACATTTTTTTACAAGGCATAGAAAAAAACATGAAATTCCCTATTTTGTATATTATTTTTTTATATCAGTATTTACAAAACGGCATCAAATTTGAAAAAGCTATTTAAATATATACAATTTTGTATAGAAATTGCTAAAGAACTACTTGTGGTAACAGACACTTTTTAAGAAGATGACCCGAAAAACATAAAACCAAAACATTTTTTGTCACATACACCAAACATCTCCTCACTATCCGCTTGCTGCCTGTGAACACACTGTAAAAAAAACGCTGTCTCTGCAGACACCCCAGGCTCCACAAACGGCAACAAAATAAACTGGGCTAACCCGCACCACGAAACATAACAAACTGTTCCAGCCAATAACCGACATGAAGGATTTGGGGGGTTAGTGCGAGGAGGAGGAGGAGGAGGAGGGAGGGTCTAGCTAACCTCTACCTTTACCGCCAACTACCGTGACGTGTTCTATGTTGTCATGTTCTCATTGGTTTATCGTTTCTTGAGTGAGCGTTGTCCTTGTCTTGTCATAGTTTGTGTATTAAAGCCCTCATGTTTGCCATGTGTCTTGGTCAAGTGTTGTTTGTGGAAACACTGTATGGCGAGTGTTCGTTTATGTCAAGGTATGCTTAGTCAAGTCTATGTTTTTATCACGTTTGGATGTAAATAAACTGCCCGTAGGTTCTGCAAATCGCCTCCAGTGAACCCATTAAAATAACACAAGTTGTATAGTTGCAGTGCAAAATAAAAACTTGGCTGTAAATTAGTGTATTATTGTTGCACTTAAAGTATTCTTAAAGTAACACTAAGTAAATTTTCCTCTTCGGTCGCCCTACTGGTTGGAAACAAAATTGTCCATTGCCGCTGTCATAAATAATCTACCGTCTCACGCACGCTCGCTGTTTATCCAGCACCGGCTTTAGAATGAACGATGTCCACAGACAAGGTAGAGTATGTTACATGATTTCATGAAAGGATGATGTATTGCGACATCAGAAACAAAGAAAAACGAAATAATGACTATTGTAGCGCTTGACTAAAGCAGTCGAATTTTGTAGTTCTTTTTGTGCACGGGTTCCTACCCGAAACCCGAAGTTACATAGTGCCAGTAAAAGCGATACAGACCACGTCAGGCTATGGTAGACGAGTCATTTAACTTATTTTAAGTCGATGTACCATCACAAGGGTCTTGGAAATATATTATGAAGGTTGAAAAACTACTTAGTGTTACTTTAAGAGTTTACTTTTATAGGCCTACACTAAAAATGTAGTCCCAAGTAGGACTGAAACCCAAGTAGGCTATATCTAGTAGCCTACATTGATAGTAGCTAATACTTAGCCTACTACATATACTTAAAAAGATATACTTTAACTTTACTTAAGTACACTTAATAGTATAAAAGTATACTTATTTTTTTGTAAGGGAAGCTCTGTAAAATGAGTCTGCTCTCGTTGTACGTGTCTGTGATTCTTTAACATCTGATCATTGTGACTTCCATCTGCCACAGCACTACTCTGTCCATCACACATGGCTCATTCATCCTGAAAGGGTCAAGCTGTCAGAAATAAGTTTATAAGGTCTATGTAGTGTCTGTGACAGGAAATCAACCGTATTGTCATTTACACTGCTAGACACTGCACAAAGAATTGTTTTTCATTACCGGATGAAGGGATGTTTTTCCCCCCAGTGTTGCTGTGAATATACTGCCATCTACTGAGGCAGATAATTTATGGTTCAATGACAAATTTGAACACATTTGTTCCCAGAACTTTTTGGTGTATTTCTGGTGCACAGATATCACAGTAATAAACTAACATAGGCTATAACACAGGTCTTTAACAGGTGATCATGGAAGTGGTATTTTAGTATTAGCCAAGGGCGTAGATTTGGTTTGAACATTGGGTGGGTTAATGTTTAATAGTTAAAAAAAATTGTTCTGCATATTTTTCATGTGATCATGGTATAATATTGGGGGGGGGGGGGGGGGGGGGTATCTCCCCCCCAACCCCCTATAATTACGCCCTAAGGCTTTATAGTTAGTGTCCACTATTCACCTTTATTTAAATTTTAGATTTCAATCGAATTGTTGTGAAAGAAAAATATGTTAACGACCAACCAAAGCTAAAGTTCACCACTACTAATGCTACATTTTCGCTCCTTTATTCAAATGTGTTAACTAAAATTCAAACGTCACTAATGGTTAATTTAATCGATTTACAATGTAAACATCACCATTTATTGTTCAGGACAGATAGGCTACTTTTTGCGTCACTTGCGAAAGGGCAAAGTCTAAAGTAGCCTAGCCTAGTGAAGAAGAAAAAAACGTAGCCTAGTGGTTCCTATACTTGGCCACTAGATGTCATTTGTGTCTTATGTAGTGTAAAACAAAATCAATGTATTGATGGAAAAATAAAATATTTTATTTCTCATTATTCCTGATTATTCCCATCATTGCTCATAAAATATCAGTTAAAACATTTTGTGACTTTTGCAAACTGTATGGCGTTTCAAATCAAATGTGTACATATTACAATAAGAACGTGTTATAGCGGTGACTTTTTGCTCAGTCTCACCTATAACGGATAGCATTCGACACTGCTAGGAAGTGCACTCAAGCGAAGGGAGTGGCTTGAACAGTCTCTCTATCTACCTGACTCCGAGAGCTGGACTTTGACTGGGGATCTTAAAGGAAATAAGAAAAAAAGAAAAAGAAAAAAAAAAACAACAACAACAAGAGCACACCTTTGCAAGGTTAGTGAGCAACTGTAATTAATACTGCGTTAACGGCGATGGTCAAAACATCTTACGAGCTGTTGTTTTCCATGTACTAGGACAAGTTGTTAATTTAGCAAGTTGTTAAAGTAAAAGACACTCATTCAAATCACAAAACATTCTATATATTCCAAAGTGTTGTAATATATAGACATGCTATTAATTCAAATACACAATGCTACACTACAACTCTTTTACATGCATTTATGTAGGCAATGTGTGTTGTTTTGGGAGGGCAAGTCTGCGCAGGTACGGTTACGTGCACGCGCATTCCATGGTCTTCATAGATAGAGCATGCATTCTAGCCACGCAATCTATAGATAGATTGCCTATAGGCGGTCTGCCTTAATTTAGTGTTTATTTCGTCTTTAGAAGGGTTTGTAGTTGTCAGTTTCTTAACTAAGTATTCACCCTTTGATAGGCGTTTACAGCAAGTCAGTACAGTACTTCAGTTTTTGGCCTGTTTTGGGTGAGGGGGATTCAGGAAACCCAATTATATAATTTTTTATTATATAAGTACATATTTTATTATTCCATTAGAGTTGATAGTGAAAATATCAGGGCTATCAGACTTTTAAAATGTTCATTATTAGTGTCAAGTGTAAAATAACAATAGAACACAAGAGTGTGTAGTGAAATGTATAATTTAGCCTATAAATGATTTATTAATTCATTCATTCTATCTGTCTGCTCTCAGTCAGGGCATGTGATTCACTATATAAACAACAAAACATACTATATAATTCAGTGACTTATAAAAGTGTAATTGAAAAAATGTTAGACATAAAACAAACTAAAATCGGTATTTTTATTTTCTTTATTGTTTTAGAACTTAACATTGAAATACTTTATCCAGTGATGTTTGCACATAGAACTCCTCCCTTGTGCTAGTTCTGTTGTGTGTGTGTGTTTGTGTGTGTGTGTGTGTGTGTGTGTGTGTGTGTGTGTGTGTGTGTGTGTGTGTGTGGTGTGTGTGTGTGTGTGTGTGTGTGTGTGTGTGTGTGTGTGTGTGTGGTGTGTGTTGGTGTGTGTGTGTGCGCGCTCTGTTGCTCTAAGCTAGCATTAGCTTGTAAAAACTACAGCCTCCAGAGGTCAAATCCCACATACTTGTTATTCTGTGTTAGATTAACTATTTCAGAACAACTAGTCAAGTTCTGGTTGCTACACTTATGTTTTATTCTTTTTTCAACTAACCAGACTTTAAAACAATGTCCACTTTACTGATGTGACACTGAAACTTTAGCCCTGTGTAAACAAATGATTTGTCACTTAAAATAATGGCTTAACTGAAACCAAGTACAGCTGGCACTTTTATTTTGACATATGTGACTCATTTTGCAACAGTAACTGTGTAAGGGATTATAATTAATCTCACACTCACACACAGCACATAAAGGTTTTGTCATATGCATGCATTGCACAGGACTGTTTCAGCTTGTGCACAAACACAGGTAGCGTGGCAGTCGTGCTTGAGGGATAAAAAAAAGTAACCTTACTTCTAGGAATTCATTGCCCCGGGCAAACAAAACAGCAAGACAGGCCCTAAAAGTGAATACACAGATGTGCTCACATAGATACAAACATGCATTTATAAACCTCCTATATACTAGAATCTTGCTGTGCCTTTAGATTTGGTCAAACACCCTCTGATAATCTCAGACCAAATCAATAATCAATATTGTATCAGCTCTATATTCCATAAAATACAATCACATGGGTGTGGAGACAGAGAGATGTGAATATTTGAGCACAGAAACACAACCAGTGTGAGCAAACAGTGTAAACTTTGGTCTAATGGATTTTTGAAGGATCTGGACATATAACATCCATTTTGAATAGGACTATGCTTTTTTCAGGTTGTCTAATAACAATGCACAGTATATGGCTAGCCTACCATATATCAGTTATCATCCGATTTTAGAAAAAAAAAAAGGTTGATATTTGAAGATATTGTATATTTAATTGGGCATGCTAATTTCCCTTATTTTTACATGTAGATTTCCCATAATTTTGTTGTGGACACATCATCTCATTTTTACTTAAATGTAATTTTTAAAAACACTAATTTAATAACACTGTTAAATGTAATCTAATCTTTAGCAATTCTCAAAATTAAATATCCTACTGTAATTACACTTTCTGCTTAAAATAAAATGGTAAAGGTGATATAAAAGTAATATATACAATGTCATTAATTGTTAAAGCCTTAGCACATGCCACAAATGATTCATCTAACTATAAACAATATTCTTTTTTTTCCAAACTGGCCTAACTACCAGATGAGATGATTGTGTAATGGTGTGTGAATATCTTTGAGGACGTAACTTGGAAATGGCGAGTGATGCAAGCACCCTTTCCTGGAAGGTACCCACACAGGACTGGGATGGGGGCATCAAAAGCCCTGACTTGGGTCCTGTTGGAGATGGCGGCCCTGTGAAGATTATCAAAGTGTGCTTCAGTAGCAGCAACAACCTCAGCAAAAACTTCAAACTGGTCAAATGTGACAGCTCGTGGCAGATCAAGGTATACATACACTGCTGTTCAAAAGTTTGGGGTTGGTATGTTTTTTTATTTTTTGAAAGAAGTTTCTAAATGGAAATTTAAATTAGAAATCTTTTGTTACATTATAAATGTCTTTACTGTCACTTTATCAATTTAATGCGTCCTTGCTGAATGAAAGACATTTTTTTTACTGATCATAAACTTTTGAACGGCAGTGTATATGATTGGCAAAACTAATTCATAGTGTTTCTAGTAATAATATCCAAAATGTTGGAGTACATTGTCTAAACACTTTGTATTTTGCTTATCCTTCAGACTATCATCCAGTCTATTCTGATCAGTGGGCGTTTGGGTCCAAATGTGCAGAACGCAGGTTGCTTTGGGCTGAGGCTCAAACACCTCAAATCTGAGGAGCTCCACTGGCTTCACCCAGACCTGACTGTAGGAGAGGTTGAGACACGCTACGAGAGCCATCATGCTGAGGCAGAGTGGAGGTGAGGGACATTTACGCTGGTCAACACTCCCACTCACATCACCAGATAAACTGAATGTTATTTTAATGTTGCATATATATATATATGTGTGTGTTTTATTTCAGATATGACCTTAGAATTCGCTACATTCCTGTTGATTTCATGAAGAGGTTAAAAGAAGACAGAACCTTCCTGTTGTATTTCTATCAACAGGTCAGCAAACATCTCCAGATTTGCTTCGTCTCTGTGGTTGTAACTTGTATATAGTCACCTTATTTTGCTCAGTTCATGAAAATACTGTTTCTCTTGTGGCAGGTGCGCTGTGACTACATGCAGCATCATGCTAGCAAAGTTAGCGACGGCATGGCACTTCAGCTAGGCTGTTTAGAGATCAGGTAAACAACAGCAGACTCGGTTTGTCTGTTATTGAGTGTGACTGCAGGACTTCATGAATTGAATTGAATTGAATTGAATTGAATTGTATTGAATTTGGGGAGTTAATGTCAGAGCATTGAATGACGTGGTTTGTTCTGTCTTTCAGGAGATTTTATAAAGACATGAATGCCAAAGGTCTAGAGAAAAAGACAAATTTTGACTTGTTAGAGTAAGTTTATATTTATAATTTGTACAAAAGTCATTTTAATACAGGTGATTTTGTTTGCTAATATCGTGGCTTTTTCATTTAGAAAAGATGTTGGCCTGGACCTGTTCTTTCCTAAGGGACTTATTGACAGTATGAAGGTTAGATTTGTTTTCTGCTTTTCAAGAGGTGACAATAGTTGATTGAAAGGCCATTTCCTAAGTTAATGTTGTCTGTGTTAAATAGTACTAGTAATCATTTCTCCTTAACCAACTGTGCGGAACAACCTATAATACCAATTGCAAAACTTTTACCGATAAGACATTTAAACTCAGCATAAATTCAGATTTGCTCATGTATTTTTGACTGAATGGATGAAGTTCAGAAAAGTAAACCCTCTCAGGGCGATCAGGACCCTGTATAAAAAAAAAAAAAACAGAAAAATAAAAAGCTTATGAGAGCTTAACACACTGACATTCTACATCTAAACTGTAAAATTTTGGTTTTAACAGCCTAAGCCACTTCGGAAGCTCATCCAGCAGACGTTTCAGCAGTATGCTACACTAAAAGAGGACGAGTGTATGATCAAGTTCTTCGAGACCTATGGAGAATTCTCCAACTTTGACGAGGAAATATTCCCTTGTGAGCTAGTGGTAAGTTTCCACAAGTTCACCAACTTGGGTGTTATTTATTAATTGTGGCCATAAATTGAACTCAGATTTAATGTACTATTTAATTTACTAAAGTCCTTCTTAATCTACACAGCAAGGCTGGAGTTTAGCAGTTGATTTAGTCATTGGTCTCAAAGGCATTCGTCAACGCCCCAAATCAGACTCCACGGTGAGCAACGTCATAATTGGAAAAGTCTTTATTTTAATTACTATCAGTTTATTTTCAGTTTCAGTTTGTCTATGGAAATTTCATTCTGCCACGCAATAAAAAAAAAAAATAATTGCGAGTTTTTATCTTGCAATTCTGACCTTTTTTCATCACAATTGTGAGTTTTGATCACAATTCTGACTTTTTAAAAATCTGAATGGCATATTTATATCCTGCAATTGCTAGTTATACGAAGTAAACTATCGCAGAATTGCAATTGCATCCCTCAAGTTTACATCTCACAATTCTGTTTTTGTTGCCAAATTTTTAGACACCTGACCTGATCACATGCACATGCAGAATTCTGAGTAATAAAGTCAGAATTGCAAGTTGTAAACTAAGAATTCTGAGAAAAAAGTATGAATTGCAAGATGTATAACATAAAAGTCAGTATTCTGCAAAAAAGTAAACAATGTGATATATAAACTTGCAATTGAGAGAAAAAAAAGTCTAAATTGTGAGCTAAAAAGTCGCAATTACCTTTTTGATATTATTATTTTGTGGTGAAATATACTTCCGTAGTTGTCAGTGTCCAAATGTTGTTTAAAGTTCATTGTCTTTTACTCTCCCCAGGCTGTCTGCCTTGCTGAATTTAAACAGATCCGAAGTATCAAGTATAACGCACAAATTGATGGCAGAACATTGTTACTTATTGATATCGAGGGTGCCAAACAGGTAAGAATGTGCTCACTATGCTCAGTATTAGGTTGTTAAACTTTGTATGCACAATGCCACTCATATACTAAACTAGCCGTAACATTTGTTCCATTCATAGCCTCTCTCTGTCAGCGTGGCGTCTCTGGCCATTGCGGAGAACATGGCTGATCTGATCGATGGCTACTGTCGGTTGCTTAACCACACAGACTCATCTTTGATAGCTGGACCAAATAAAAGTAAATCTCAAGGTAAGTCCCACTCCCAATTAATGTATGTCTGCAAATGTCAATAGTCATCTGGCAATGTGTCAATTAAAAGAGTTTGTGTGAGCTAGTTTCAGAGGCATTTACCAAGGAGATAAATGACTAATAGTTTTGTAGTTGATCTGAGAATAGAGTTTAGTGTAGCTTTCTTCTGAATGTTGTGTGTTTTGAATCATGACTTTTGTAATTAATATGGGTTTTGGTATTGCCATATTTCTCTGTGTTTAAACTGAGATTTATCTTTGCTATGTTAGGTGTGCAATTGCGCAACTCTCTTCCTGAAATTCCCTCTGGGTGAGTATATCAACATTCCTCTATCTCTGTTTTGTTCTCCACAGTATGAATATGAATTACTATAACTCTAAAGTGATCTCACATGGAATCATTTACAATGAGTGAAATGGATCTGGACCTGCTGATTAAACGTTGCACATTTTTTAGAGACTTTATTTCACTGTCCTCAATGCTGTTTACTCTTTCCCGCTGTTAGGGAGCAGACAGAAAGCTTCAGATACAGCAGTGAGTATCAGACCCTCCCATTGAGGAAACCAGCTTGATATTTACTGTATTATTCGAACATCTTCTTGACAATGTGAATAACATCAACTCCATGTTTCAGACTCTGATATATACTGTGAAATCGCAGATGAAAAGCCACCACCACCTGGTATGTACGGGAATTTTTTTTTGTATCACTGTAAAATCATTATTGTTTGTACTGTATTGATGTTCAAGTCCTCACATAGTTTTTCATGTGTTTCGCAATAGCAAAGGTTGGCCTGTACAGGAAAGATATTATCCTGAAACGTATGCTGGGCGAAGGGTTTTTTGGGGAGGTTCATGAAGGAGTTTACCATAAAAAGGCAAGCAGTACTTCCAGACACTTTAGATGTGTTATGATCCAACAAATACTAAAATGTTTTTTTTTTGGGTCAAATCTGGATTTGTCCTTTTACATTCAGCATAATATTGTTAGATGTCTCACAATAACATTAATACATCTTGTCATCAGTGAATTAACTAACATGATTATGAATTTTTATAATTTTCAATAATTGTTGTGATTAGACTGGGGAGAAGATCAGTGTTGCGGTGAAGACCTGTAAGGAGTGTGCACCTGACGTCAGAGAGAAGTTTGTGGGTGAAGCAGGTATGTGAATGTAAATGTCAAGAGATGGGTGTTTCTTCAACTGTGGGCACTTTTAGACCCGTGGGCCTTTTAGACAATAAATATTTAACGTGTGTATATACAACAAGTTTATCTATGTATCAATCACGAGAGAATTCTGTCATTGTCTGTCACAACTGTCAACTTTTTCAAGCATATCTCAAGTTATACATTGTTTAATAACATTATCTGGTGGAAATAGCATTTTAAATATTTTTGGAATAAAATATCTCTTTCCAGACTCCTTTGTCTTGCTAAGGCTAATATCATAAATAGCATTTTATGTATCTTACATACAATTAATACATATTTTTGCATAATGTTATAACATTTCAGCTTGATTAGAAATGATGCACAAGAGAGAAAAAAACATTTACCTTGCTTTTTCTTTATTTCCTTGCATTTTTGTTCTACACCAGTTGTTCTCATCCAAGGCCCACTAGGGGGCTTCAACAAACTTCCAAGGGGGCCTCAAAATTACTATTAAAATATTATTTAAAATAAGACAAAGCAAGATTTTTTTTATTTTTTATTATTATTTCAAGAACCACACATTTTTTTTATGTGTTATATGAGGAAGCATAATTTTAAAAGTGAAAAAGTCATGTAAATTAAAGGGATAGTTCACCCCAAAAGGAAAATTCTGTCAGTAATTACTCGCCCTCATGTTGTTCCAACCCAGTAAGACTTTCATTCATCTTCGGAACACAAATTAAGATATTTTTGATTAAATCTGAGAGCTGGATCACTCCTTAATAGGCTTCTAAGGGATTGAAACTTGCCAGCCCCGAAAAGTTATTAAAGAAATCGTTAAAAGAGTCCAAGTGACTACAGTGGCTAGATCTTAAGTTTTTCAAGCGACAAGAATACTTTTTGAGCGCAAAAAACAAACAAAAATAACGACTTTATTCAAGTATTAATTTCCTTCTCTGTCGGCCTCAAGATGGTTCACGTAGTATAATTGCGCAACGCTTCAGGTTGAACGTCACACGCATCACACACATGACCAGCGTCGGCCAATAGTGAGCCTACGTGTGACGTACAACACGGAAGCTCTACGTGAGCTCTACGCTAAATTATACTACGTGAATTCACTCAGAGGGCCAAAGAGAAGGAAATTAATACTTGAATAAAATCTTTATTTTTGTTTATTTTTTGCGTTTAAAAAGTATTCTCGTTGCTTGATAAACTTAATATTGAGCCACTGTAGTCACTTGAACTATTTTAACGATTTCTTTAATAACGTTTCTGGGCCGGCGAGTTTCAATGCCTTAGAAGCCTATGGAGGAGTGATCCAGCTCTCAGATTTAATCAAAAATATCTTAATTTGTGTTCCGAAGATGAACGTAAGTCTTACTTATTGAAACAACATGAGGATGAGTAATTACTGACAGAATTTTCATGTTGGGGTGAACTATCCCTTTAATAAAAAATGCCATTTTAATTTATTTTAAATAATGAATATACATGTTTCTAGTTGTCAAACTTGGCTGAAATATTTTATCTGGTAGAAATAAAAAGTCATAAAAAATATTCAATAAATAGTTTTCACACAAGAAATATTGAAGTTATGTATAATGGTTTTAATGATGGATTTTCATAATCTGGGTCCACCATGACAATTATTGAAAATTCTAATTATTCAATTAAAAAAATTCATAATCATGTTAGTTAATTCACTGATGATATAGAGATTTGAAATCAAGCAAAAATAAGCAATAAAGGCATGATAAAATTTTAAATAATAATAATAAGTAACTGTATTCTTTTTTGCATTATAATGTCCCACCCATCTAGTTATCATGAAGAAACTTGACCATCCACACATAGTGCGGCTGATTGGAGTCATTGAGGAAGACCCGGTATGGATCGTCATGGAGCTGTGTCAGCATGGAGAGGTAAGCAACAGCTCTAATGCTGGATGATATCACTCTTATTTTTATTATACGTCAAAACACGTCTTTTGGAAAATTGCAGGGCCAATAATGTTGTCACTATGAGGGATTATTTTGGCAAGGGTGGTAATATATTATATGAGATAGAGGGGTTTACGTAACATTTAAATTAAATCAATAAAATTCCCTTTCAATTCAATCCATAGTGTAATTCCATTTGCCAGAAAGGCTGTGATTGATGTAGCAAACTCAATTAAGTGAATGCCATAGATATGGCTCTATTAACATTTACAGGCTCTGTAAAACTGTCATAAACTGTTTACAAACTCACAGGAAGTTTAGTATTATGTGAATCAACACGATTGATTCTTGTCGAGTACAGAATGACTGGCTTGAGAAGTCAAGTAGTGGTAAGCAAACATGGTTGTGATTTAATATAGTAACTAAATGCTTTAGAAACCATCATAGGGCCTGAAAAATGCCTTTCAGAGCAGCAGGAAGACTGAGTTCCTATATGATGTGTAATGCTCCACTTTAATAAAGTGGAAATTGCCACACTAATCCTTTTCTAAAATACTATATTTTGTGCTTGCAGCTGGGGAAGTACTTGACAAAAAACCAGCAGAGTTTGACCAGCGTGACTCTGGTTCTCTTCAGCCTACAGATCTGCAAAGCGCTTGTTTACCTACAGGGAATGAACATGGTCCACCGGTGTGACATTCAATTCAGTATTTTTAATTGACTTTGTTCACCATGTCTGCATTTATTTGATAAAAAATACAATAACAACAACAATATTGTGAAATATTATGACAATTTAAAATATCTGTTTTAAATTTACTACATAAATATAAATCATTCCTGAGATAGCAAAGCTGAATTTTCAATCCTTCAGTAATCATTCTAAAATGCTGAATTTGTGTGCAAGAAACATTTTGTTTATTATTATTATCAATGTTGGAAACAATTGGCTGCTTTAATTTTTTTGGAAAACCGGTAAAATGTATGATGAGTAGAAAGATCAGAAGAACAGCATTTGTTTGAAATAAATCAATCAAAATTTTACTGACCCTTAGCTGTTAGTGCATGTACTGTAGTAATGCGTTTACATTTTTAATACACAGAGCATTCTGGAAATCTCTCAGATTATTTATATACATACATGGGTCCAATATCCATCATTTAAAAGTTTTTTAAATAATGGGATATTGTGATGTAAAAAGAAAATCTGTATTTTTCAAGTCACTACTCAAATAAGTAGATTTGTGACCATGTCTATACAACTCTGTACGATGTTCTTGATTCCATTGAAGCTCAAGATGCTCTTTAGATCATCTCAATAAATGCTGGATAATGTGATCATCAGGTTTACACAAACTTGTGAAATTCATGCAGCTTAAGTGCTACTGTCATTAAAGAAAAAGAAACAAACCAAGTACTAAGACATTCTGAAATCTATGCATTAATCTGACATTTTCATTATTGTTGCTGTTTTGTCTTATGTGTTTTTGTCATCTGGTTGACAGGGACATAGCTGTACGAAATGTGCTTGTTGCTACTCCTGAGTCTGTGAAGCTGGGTGACTTTGGCCTTTCCAGATACATAGAGGATGAAGAATATTACAAAGGTTACCTCAGCTGTTTTACACACTCATAAAAGTTGTAATTTTTTTAATCATTGCATGATTCATCGTTTCATTCCCAGTTGAAACTGCATCTAAACTCCACAAGTGCCACGTTATATAAATCTTTGAAAATATTCTTAGCTTTGTTGATGTTTATATTTTGTTTAGCAGGCATTGGAAATTTTCATTACCTTGCATTATGTTTGCAGCATCTGTTACTCGTTTACCGATCAAATGGATGGCTCCTGAATCCATTAACTTCAGACGCTTCACTGCGGCCAGTGATGTGTGGATGTTTGGTGAGTGAATAGAAGGAAATCATCAGATTTTAACACAAGGCCAGTGTACCAACCAATGACACTGTTACAGACAATCGCTTGTATATTGCCAGTTTAGAAACAAATATTCTAAAATTGCCTCTCTTTATTAGTCATCAAAAAGTTCTCGGAGGGCACATAATTCTTTTTTTATGAATCCAATTTTCTGTTTTGGCATGCTTAACCATCCTCTACTTGAAAACATTATTCAGTGCCCCAGGCCCACTATCAAACTTAATTTAGACAAATTACCATACAATAACTGACTTTATTGCCACTTTTTCATTTTAAACTAATTTCCTGGTACAATTACTAAATTACCATTTAGGAATAAAACATATTTGTAATACTTTTTCTGTTAATATTAGTCTTTCATCAACTGATATCTTGATAGCTTGAGACGTCAACAGATTAGATTTGATTTATGATGCTCCTCACTGACACATGGGGTAAATAACACATGACTAGAGAGACAGAGACCCCTCTGTCTGTGCTGCCATGTTCTGTGAATCATGACCTTTCACTCAGTCTCTCTGATGGATGACTTCACATAAGAGTGCAGATGCACCATCATCAGTACTCAAGCAGGGGAAAGGTGAACAGATGATCCAACAGTTACTCAAGCTTTGGCCTCACTTTTTCAGAAAAGAGGAACTGACATTTTATTCTGAAAGAAATGTCTTAACTGTTCCTTTGTATCAATTTAATGCATAGAAGAGTAAAATGTGATTCCTCCTAAGTACATTTTATTCTCTTGTCTTGCTCCCGTTCAGCTGTGTGCGTGTGGGAGATTACGAACCGAGGTAAACAGCCTTTCCACTGGCTTGACAATCGTGATGTGATTAACCAGCTGGAACAGGGCAACAGGCTGCCCAAACCTGAACAATGCCCTCCTGCCCTGTACTCACTCATGACCCGCTGCTGGAGCTACGACCCCCGCGAGAGACCCACCTTCACTGAACTAGCCTGCAACATCAGGTTTCTGCCCAATAATAATCACTGTTATTGATATAATATCTTGTTTTTTTCTCTCTAAGTTATATAAAATGGTTCAGAACATTGCATTAACTGACATTTTATCCATCTTTTACATTCACTGTAACTAACACACTCTTTTTTAACAGTGATGTCCACCAAATGGAGAAGGAGGCAGAGGTGGAGAGAGAGAGAGATAAAGCCCGTAACACCCGGGTTTTGGAGTCCAAGTTTAACATTAGTGAACCTCCACCAAAGGTAGCCGTCAGCTTTATTGGCTTTTTGTTTGCCCTTACACATTCCTCATAACAGTCAGTGTATTTTGTTTACACCTCCAGCCTTCCAGAGTCAATACTAGCCGCTTCGGAAATACCCTTGGAGTCGGCCTACATCTCCAGGTAGTGTGTTCTTTTTGTTTAAATCCCATATATAGGAAATATCTAGTTTTAAGTTTAAATCACTAAGCACTGGATTGTTGTAAATATAGAATATAGAATCAATGAATGAATTTATGAGTATATATATATACTGTATATTATGTATTACTATAATATTGTATATAATAATAATTATAATTCATTATATTTTATACTTATTTAATTTTATATTAATTTAATGTATTCTGCTCTTATTTTCACTAGCTTAATGAGGCTTTATGTGCCAGTTCACCAGACCTGGCCAGCCCGTGTGATTACCAGTCACCTGTGGACTCAACCAACATCCTGTCCGTTCCCAAGGCCTCGCCCCGTCGCCTCAGTCTTGTGGTAAGATTAAGCCATGATGTCTAAATGTATTTTCATTAAATTTCATTATTGTATTTGTCTTTTATTTTTAATTAAAAAATTATAAAATAAATAAAATATACAAATAATTGTAGACTTTTATTAAAGCTATATGGGTTTGTGTGTGTGTGTGTACGGGGTAGGAGGGGGAGTTCAGCTTCGGTCCATCCAGTATGGAAGATGCCCAGAGGCTGTGGCAGGTGGAGAAGGAGCGCATGCAGGATACTATGAAGATGCAGAAAGAGCAGATGGATGAGGACACCAAATGGTTAAAGAAGGAGGAGAAGCTACTGGTAAGGAGGAAAACCTTTTTTTTACCAATTTCTTATGTAATATAGGTCTGTCTTTAATATTTGTTATAATACACATTGCATGCTTGCTGCTCTTTTTAAGGACCCAATGGTTCACGAGGGCACAACTATTCCTGAGGTGTGTATGTTCTTTAATTTTTAAACCCATATCACGTTTTATTAATTATATTTTCATGCCAGTTCATAGATCTGATGTACTATGTAATAAAATGACTTCCCCTGAGTGTAAAATTTGACAACCCCAATAATTATTATTTTTTATTAATTACTAGGCACCTGAACCACCACTTAGTTATGGTAAGTCCTCTGCATTCTAGTAAAAAGTCGAGATACGGATGTCAATATATTGTAAATTATATCACATGTATTTATATTTGATGAGAAAATGAATGTAATTATTGTTCTAGATTAACTTGTTACCTCCTATACTGACTGTTTCCTGTATCCACTTAAAGCTGAACTGCATCATCCTCCTTCAAAACCACCCAGAACTACAGTGCAAGTAAAGACTTGTTTACACTCATGTACAGTATGCATGTTGTATGTTTAATGTGTAAATAATTGACTCCACTTTCCCACTACAATTGTAGTAACAATTATTCAGTTTAATGTGTCTTCTGTCTGTCATCCGTCTTTCAGCCTACACCTACAGCAGAGCTGGACCGCTCAGAGGATAATGTATACCAGTGTGTCATGGACGTGGTGAAAGTGGTGGTGCAGCTGAAAAATGACATTAACACACTGCCATCTACTGAATACATCTCTTCTGTCAAAGTGAGATTAGGCCTGGGCGGTATGAGGATATATCAAAGTGACAATATAAAGTGTCTATATAGAGATATTTCTACTAAAATTGATTGGCACTTATTAGAGTGATAAATAAACATGCATGAATGAGAAAATAAAGAACAGGACGTGTGTGATGTTAAAAAGAGTTGTGCAAGTGCAATAAGCTGTGGAAAAAAAGAACTAGATGCATTACTCACACTGACTGACAGCCTAATATACCTTGTGCCGTCTGTGTCATTAGTGTTAAAACAACAAAAGACAAGAGAAAATTACTCACTGCTCTAGACTGAAGGAATTTTGTATGTTATATCTAATAAGAATCAGTTTAAATTTAATTCATACAGTGAAAAAAAAATATTTAGGCCTCAATTTAAAATGAATGTATTTGTGTATTGATGTATTAATGTATATAATTAATTTGCAGACTGTGGACTCTCATTAAGAAATCTGATCAACAGTGTGGATGATATACTACCAACTCTGCATGTTTCCTGTAGAACAGAGGTATCAGACCTGATTTCATGACACTAACAATATAAAGTATAAAAATACATTTTTGCATTTTCCAAGTGAAATGCCTCTAAGTGTTGCAAAAAGTGAGGTTAATCTTCTCCAATACGGATTACATTTTAAGGTGATCTCAACATTTCTTTGTCTCTGCTCTCAGATCGAAGGCACTCAGAAGCTTTTGAATAAGGACTTGGCTGAGCTCATCAGCAAGATGCGTCTGGCCCAGCAGAACGCCATCACCTCTCTGAAAGAAGAGTGCAAGAAACAGATGCTGACAGCGGCCACGGTTTGGCCATGGATGCCAAGAACCTGTTAGATTCTGTAGACCAGGCACGGGTGCGCTCGAACCTGGCCAGACCCAAACCTGAGGACGAAGACTCACAGACTGACTAGAGGAGCAGCTCGGGACATGCCGACCCGCAGCTTGAGTACAGGACAGATTGAATTATCCGTTTGCATAAGATTCAGTTCTCATGTAATAACAGGGCAACAACACAAACACTAGTATGGGACATGACACATCCAATAGAAATTCAGGCCACTGTTAATAACAGCTAGCTTGCTGAACCCTCTACATGACCTAACATTCCTCTGGACATCTTGTCTTATTAATTACATTTTTATGTATTGTAGACCAACACTATATAAGAGAATCACATATAAGCAAATATGCTTTTTATGTTTGCAAACAGCTTTAAAAGATGTCTTCCTAAAACACCACAGATCAAAAGTGCAAATATAACCCTATGTGTATCTGTATGAAAAAGGGGCTAGATGTAGAATTCAGAAACCCTTGTTATTAGCAATACCTGTGGCCGTTAAGTGAACTGCAGCCAGCAACTTATTGATTGTGCTCGCAAAGGGAACGGACTGAACGTGACTCGAGGTCCCCCACAGCAAATTTCTTTTTCGATCTTTGCTTAGAAGTAAAAAGAAGTTGGAAACACCTTTGCATCGATATACTGTTAATGATGATCCATCCTGGTGCTGTCCACACTGCTGAGAGCGACGTTCAGATGAATATGTAGGCTATGTGCTGCACGCTTTCCTCTCAATAACAAAATAAACACTCATCAAAAATGACAGTGGTAAAAAAACATCTTATCATAACGATGTGGATATGTTTGCACAAGCTCTGCAATTCACCGGCATCATGTCAGCAGATGAGGTAGGCCTAGGCCTAATTAAAATTACACTGTTTTGATAGTTTGTTTGACTAAAGCATACAGTATTTGACACTATATACTCTAGATCTGGCTTTGTGAGACTATAGTTTAAATTACACAATTTCTTTGCATGGCTCTTTCGGCATTATCGGACAAACCTTCCAAACCTTTATGACGTTCTTTCTTCTCCACAACACAAAAGAATAAATTTTATGTTGGTTACCAAACTGTTGCCAAACACTAAAAATGTTTCTGATAGACTGATGCCACATAACTTTTTAGTGTGCACACCTTGATATGAACATTAACAAGATATGAGAAATACCAACCGCAGTGATTTTATATTTGTAATTGATTAAAGTACATCACTGTGTATCTTGTCCAGTTGGCACTTTTAATGTGGACAATAATATTCAAGGTTATACAGTACATTCAAATACAAGCTTTTTCATATACAAGCTTATCTCCTTTCAATTTCTGTCCTAAAAAAAAACAGGCGTTTGGTGCCACATTCCTGATGTCAAACATGCATTTCTTACCCCATGCAGGGGAAATATTCCTGCTAGGATTGGCGTTGTGTCCGCATGCTGGTTCTTCCAGTGGAAGCCCATAAGTTAGAAGTCCTTATTGTTCATATGTATTCACTGCAGTGTTTTCTAGATCATGCCTGCGAGCCAGGGCGGGAGAAACAGCCCGATTGTGCCCAGCAAACACACTATTATGAACATCCATAAGAAGATTCTGTCTATTACCATAGCAACATACTTCCAGTCCTCTTTTACCTGTGTGAAGAGATAAGACAAATGAGTGCATTCTTATAGCAGTAACACAACTAAAATCAATAGGTCAATAGGAATGTGCCTAGGTTGATAGATCTACTGTAGCTTGAAAGCTACAGTGGGAAAAGTTCATTTATTTTATAAATAAATATTAAAACAAAATACATTGAAAAATATTTAAATTACAATGTTATACTACCGTTCAAAAGTTTAGGAGCAGGATGATTTAAATGTGAAATGCATCATGATTTATAATGTTACAAAATATTTCTGTCAAATAAATGCTGTTATTTTTAAATTTATATTATACTTGATATATCATATCATATAAAATATATTATCCTGATGTTACGTAAATATGTATCACAGTTTCCACAAACATATTAAACTGTTTTCAACATTGTTAATAATATGAAATGTTTATTGAGCAGCAAACCATCAAATTAGAATGATCTCTGAAGGATCATGTGACACTGAAAACTGGATCAGCTTTGACAACACAGTAATAAATCAAATTTTAGAATTTTAAAATAGATTTATTTTATACAGTTATTTGAAATGGTAATACTTCACAATATAACTGTATGTTTGATCAAATGAATGCAGCCCTGGTAAGACAATTCTTTCAAAACCATAATAAAATCTCGCTCACCCCAACACTTTTGAACGGTAGCATACAGATCTCGGAAATCTGAAAGAAACTTACACTAAAATCAGCGTCTTCTGCTCTCAGGTGGTCTGCTATGTAGTGGACCCCCTCCAGAGCTTGCAGGACACTGGGGGACAGAGGAAACCCTGGCTTGTCTGCTATCAGGTTGTCAGGCCGCTTCGTGACAGTAGCTCTTCCACTGGGCTGCCTGGAAGCCATGCCTATCTCCAGTCTAGGGGAGGGACTGAAATTCTGGAGAGTAGGTGGAGTTGAGCCAAGAGGGCAGGGCGAAGCAGTTTGGAGTGAAAGTGAGATCGCGGAGGACAGCGTCCCCAGTTCCAAATCCTTATAACAGAAGCGCCTGCGGGACTCCTCCCCAGAGTTCTCCCCTCTGAACCAGCTAGTAGACGTACTGAGGGTTGTGTTTGCCGGTCCAAGCCCCCGGGACGTCATTCCTTGTCCCTGCCGCTGCAGGAGGAGGAGTTTCTGCCTGCGACGGCTGTCCGGTGCAGGTCTGCGCATAAACAGCCACCGTGGGATCAAATCCAAGAAGACCGAGTGAACCCAAAGGGGCATCTTATGAGTGCTGGGCGAGCGGTGATGGACGTTAAGCACGAAGACGGTGATAACGATGGACAGGGTGACGAAGATCATAGTGAAGAGCAGATATTCGCCGATGAGCGGGATCACGAGCGAGGTGGACGGGATGATTTCTGTGATGAGAAGCAGGAAGACAGTGAGCGAGAGGAGGACTGAGATACACAGTGTGATCTTCTCACCGCAGTCTGACGGGAGGTAGAACACCAGCACGGTTAGGCAGGAGATGAGCAGACAGGGAATGATGAGGTTGATGGTGTAGAAGAGCGGGAGACGGCGAATGATGAAGAAATAGGTGATGTCTGGGTAGATCTCATGGCAGCAGTCATACTTCTTGGTGTTGTAGGTGCCAACAGCATTGATGATGGCCCACTCACCGCTCTCCCAGTAATCTTTCAAGTCCACCGTGTTCTCGATGCGCTCCAGGTCGATCTTGGCTTTGTCGTAAGTCCACGAGCCGAATTTCATCTTGCAGTTCTGCTGGTCAAAGGGGAAGAAGGTGACATCGATGCTGCATGAGCTCTTGTAGATGGCAGGTGGAACCCAGCGCACTTTACCTGTGTGGAAGAGGTGGGCTTTGGTCATGTGGGTCACCGCAAACTCCCCGTCTGCACTGAAAAGGACAACAACATTTATTTCAGCAGTTGCCGCTTTACTGCAGGAAAAGCCAGTAGCACCTCAATGCAGTACATGAGATCCACGGGGAGGAGTCGGATCAAGATCCAAGGGGTGGAGATGGGTAGGATTAGGGGTGGGTTTAGGGATCAGGGGGCAGTGATGGGTAGGTTTAGGTATATGTAAGGTGGGAGGAGTTGGATCTGGATCCGACTCCTCCCCGTGGATTTCATGTTCTGCAGTAAGGACCATCTCGGAAAAGCGGCAAAATGGTTTCATGCATCTACGAATCAGCACATTAATTTGGCACATTTTTCAAATTTGCTTTGAAGAAATTAAAACTATGCTTGCAGCTACAATGACTGTTACAATGGATGTGATGTTTTATTACTATTTGTATTATTATTTTCCAAAACCGTTTTTTTTTTACATTAAATATTCACAGTTTGGTAATAGGACTTTTTAGACTTTTAACTGATAAAATAAACCCAAGCAATATTATTTCATTAATTAATTAATGTGATGTAATATATAAATGCATAAGTGGTGTACCAGATGAAGGGGACGAGAGGCCACATGCTTGCAGCTATGACAGTAACAATTGCTGATGTTTTTAATAAGTTTTACACTAAATATACACACTTTGATTATAGGATTTTTATAGACTTTGGTTATTTTTCTATTTTATTTATATCACATAGGCCTATATAAAAGATAGATAACAGGATTAATGATGCTTTAAATAAATAAATAATTTGCAAAACAATATAGTCAAGCTATTTTCATATTATTTTATAAGCTATGTCATATCCCTTTCACATGGAGTTTCCTGACTATGAAATCTTTTTCAGACAGGACAGATTTGTTCCCATGTTTTAATAATGATCCAGCAGTAAACAGTGTATGAACTGCCTCTGCGTTACCACACTCAAACAGTAGATGGTAGTCTAAACAAACGTGCGAGTTCATTTCAGTTTAAGTGCAACTCTAATGGCATTGTATTACATACAGTACACCTTATAGATCATGTCACTGCTTCCGACTTTGCATTTAAAACAGCCTTTTACGCTCTGGCTGGATTTCTTTGCATTTAACTTGTGGGAATTCATGCTGAGTGTTGTTTAGCTTATATAAATTGTTACTCACTTGTTGTACAAGACTATATCCGGGACCCAGATAAGTTCAGACGGAACCCTGATAGAAGTCACATTGTCAAAGTCTGAAGGCTTCCAGCGTAGTTTATAGTCATTCCACTCCTGAGATAGAGGCCACAAATATTTAATCAATTAAAACGAATTCATTACAAAATGTCTACCACCATTATTTGCCAATTTGAGGTTATTATTATAATAATTTTATTAATTAACCAACTTTGCTCTTATATATGGTGCCAGATATTTTGAAAATTTGATAATAATAATTATCCGTTCCTCATATTAACTTTCCTGCTGAACATACCTGCTTTAGCCAGACATTTGTTGTCATCATCTGATTCTTCTCATCCTACGGAGGAGGAAAAGAAGGAAGGACAGTGGGTTTAGATGAGTCAGGATGCTGGGCTTGCTCCAACAAAAAGCTTTTGGTTCAGAAAGGTCACAAACACCATATAAATGTAATCTTCTGATGGACTTGGATACTCCAAGGACCATGTACCCTAATTCATCAAGATTCTAAGGTTTTAGGGCTCTTAATATGACAATTTACTGTAGGAAGTTGGTGTTGGTGTTACTGGCACTTCCCCTATTAAATGAATATTTCATGACATCTGTAAGCAAAACAAACAACAACTGGCATTGTGTTATTTATTGTTATTATAAGTACACTAAGCTTTAAATGCCTTGGGCCAAAACAGACCGTTGTTCCCCAATATTGATCAAGGCTGCACTTTAAGTGTATATATATATTTTAAAGGTTTAAAATGAATGGAAGTATGAAGTTGTAAGCTAAAGACAGGGACAAGTCTTCTCCGTTTTTTCTTGAAATTATCTCAATTGCAATCTGACAAAATAGTAGTTGTAATAGCATAAAAATAGTATGTTTACTACAGTACCATTCAAAAGTTTGGGGTCATTTCAAATAAATGCAGTTCTTTTGAACTTTACAGTCAAAGAATCCTAAACAAAGTATTAGTTTCCACAAAAAATATTAAGTATTTATAACATAAACCGTTTTCAACGTTGATAATAATAAGACATTTTTCTTGAGCAGCAAATCATCATATTAGAATGATTTCTGAAGGATCATGTGACACTGAAAATTCAGCTTTGCCATCACAAGAATAAATTGCATTTTAAAATATATAATAAAATTAAATAGCTATATTTTAAATTGTAAGAATATTTCAAAATATTATTATTTTGAACATGTTCAACTTAAGAGTCTTTCTCTGAACTCTTAAGAGTCTTATTTCAAAAATCTTACCGATCACAATGAGCATATAGGCCTAGGTTTAACTATAACTGTATGTAAGTCCTATATAATATAGCATAGTTAGTACAGTTTGTAGGAATTTTCAGGTGTTAACATGTTGAAATCATGATAATTTGGCTGCCACTGATTCACACATACGTTTTATTCCCTTTTTTTTCAAGATATAGCCTGTAGTACCTTACCACATCAATCAGCTGGGCGATAGATAAACCAAACTTAACGATGACAACATCAGAGGTGTTTGGTACAGGCCTTGACCACTTGTTGTAGCCATCAAAGAGCTTTTTGAAGAGATCATCTTCAGCATGGGAGTGAGTCCTCTCACAACAAGAAACTGTCAGTGGAAAAGACATTTAAATTTTTAAAAACAGACATTATTTTAAAAAGACATTATTTAGACTAGATTTGTCCAAATAAAATGTTTCAAAATAAATTCAAATATATAGCCTAATAATATATCTTATATTAAGACTAGTTAACATTTTTGATAATCTAATACTGCAACTTTTTAGTGAACAACGACAACAACAAAACACTTGACTTGGCACGTGGGGGAGGGGGAGTCTTGGGTGCTCGAGCATCTGCCCTATTTCAAAATAAATCAAAAGTGCCCTTCTGAAAACAAATATCAGTGATAATATTGTGGTCAATAAAACAAAATGCCTTTGATTATAATTAACATGACAACGTACAAAACTAATATTTTTACGTTTCTGTCAGTCTGAGGTGTCGTTGCGTCCATAGACAGTGTTGCGTCAAGTCTGTGTCTTGCTCTATTTTTTTACAGTCTATGGTCTTGCTTTGGTCTTGACTGGGGTCAAAGAACGTATATTTACGTTATATAGTTCTTCTATACTCTTTTGCTGGGGTCACGGTCAGTCTCCGTTTTCGAGGGTCTAAATAAACTCCGGAGTAGTGTGTCGACGGTCGGCAGGCAAAAGCACTAGTCACAGTGTAAACGGCAGGTATCCCACACCACCACATTCTGCTCGGGAACCGAACCGATGCACTCGAGGTTCACGGCAGAAAAAAAAAATAAAAAATAAATAAATCCAATAATAAAAGATTGTGTGTCGATTCAATTAAAAATCCACATATCTCATATTTTAAAATATAACATAATTGATTGAAGCCTGTCATGTAGGCCTATACACAATCGTCATCTGACACAACAAATTTCATTGGACAATGTGAAGTGGAGCGGACATTTTCCGGTCATTTATAAAATCGTTTGAAAAGTACATGGACAGGACAGACGAATTTACATTTATGAAGCGATCTGAATCTGCGTTGCTGAACTAATGGATGTTAATTGACTACAAAGCACTGCACAAACCAGCATCAAAAGTATCATTAATGGTAAGTAGGCCTATAGCCATAGTATTCAAGTCACTTGTATTGATACACCGTTTACCATTTGATGAACCATATCATAGTTTGTTAAATCAAGCCCAGGCCTACAGTCATGAAGTGTAGGCTGACAACAACACGCGAAATGGTGACTTTATTTTTTTTAACATTATATATATATATATATATATATATATATATATATATATATATATATATATATATATATATATATATATATATATATATATATATATATATATATATTTGCAGCAATAGCATACTATTAGGCTACTAAAATTTGCACACACATTACTATTTTTAATAAGTCCCTTATGTGCATTAAGCCTTCATTTATTTGATCAAAAATACAGAAAAAAATGACAATTTAAAATAATGTTTTTCTATTGTAATATACTTTCAAAAATATAATTTATTTCTGTGATGCAAAGCATATATATATATATATATATATATATATATATATATATATATATATATATATATATATATATATATATATATATATATATATATATATATATATGTGCGCCCATTTTTATATTTGAGCTCCATGCCCTCAGGAACTCTCTGCACGTCCCTGGTGAGAATTTTTCATAGTAATAGTCTGTGTTCATGTGACTCCTGGTTAACACCATGGTTAACACCATAGACTGTAAAAAAATACACACACACAATCATATGGCAGTGGAGACGGCTCATATTGTTTTATTGTCCTATCCACAGCTTATCATCATATAATGTCAGTCATGCACACGTAAACTACAAAACATCCAGAGTGGTAGAAGCTTAAAGCAGTTTCACATGCTCAGCCTTTTGAAAGTTTTCTTATAGATTTGAGAATGGCATGACAAATCATTAAGCAAGTGTGAGTTCAGCAAGCTAGACTTTAAATACTTAATGAACTAATGGGACAGAGAGTCTATTAATTTATCACTGTGCGCAGTATTTGCATGTTAAATAAGTAAAATATATAGTATTAAAGCGCTTCATCAGGGGATTAACTCTCATTCATTTCTCTAATCATATATAATTACACGCACCATCACTTCTCATCCGTCGACTGGCAGTAATGGATTTATTTGCTCAAAAAAGTTTCCAGGGCGAATTATTTCACACGCTTAAACTTAAGCAATATCACACGAGCAAGAGTGCCGTGTTTCCGAAAATCAACGGTACAGTATCTCCTGAGTGCCGCAGATAATTCCAGCTGGAAACAGCATGATTTGCCAGTGTAATATTACCTAAACATAATATTGAGTAACTTACATTTTAGGCAACAATATTGGTAGTTACTTTGTCTTTTGTAGCCTAGATCCAACAATGAAGATACTTCCAAACAAAGAACCCCTTTGTTCCTGAATGAATCAGTGTGTTTTAAGGAATTGTTTAAGTAAATGATTCAATGACCCATTCAAAATATCACACTCTTATCACAGGTCTACTAAGTTACTCTTACTATAGCCTATCATACAAATATGTTGCAGAAATACAATTCATTTTTGCATTCTACTACACTGTTTTTCTGGCCCACACTGCTGCTAAATTTGCTTGTCAATTTAACATGGTTACCAGTGTCAATCATTGTAACTTCGGGAGTGAGTTGTGTTCCGTATTCATACAGAACAATTTGAGGATTCACTCCCGCATTTAAAGTCAGCATGACTCAATGGAAGTTGCGATAGTCTTTTCTTCCCTATTGTGATGTATATCCAAGTGAAACGGCTTCTCAAACAAGAAGAAATGTAGGGCTGACTTTATTTTTGTCATGCAGTATTATTTTTGTAACTGCCAGAGTTATATAGTGATAAAAGTAACAGTGTAGTTTTAAAAACAGTTCAATAAAAAAAAAAAAAAAAAAAAATGAGTCTCTCTGTTTAAATGCAAAAACAAGTGACATGCTGTCTGGAATATGCTAACACGGACAAGCGGAGTGATTCAAACAGTGAAAAGTTTCAGTGCTTGATAACCATTCACTGTTCTATATTTAAGTTTTCCTTTAGACCTACAGTATATGAAAAACACCTGATATGTGAAAAAGCCAACATTTTTTAATGATATGTGGGCCAGTGTGGCTAACTGAATGAGATTGATTCTCTTCATTTTCCAGAAGAAGATGCCCTGTAATCTCTGCACTTTTGGTTGACACCTATGTAGGACAGAGCGTAGACACCATTAAGCCGGCCAACTCCGATCTCATCTCTGAGTTGAGGTCTGAGGAGGCATTAACACAGAACCCTGAGGACAGTGTTTTGCAGATAGTATGTGTCAGACCTGCTATGTGAGTGCTGTAGCGTGGCTGGAGTTGCACTCTGAGCGCATTCATTTGCTGTGTGGTGAACTGAGCTCCCATGGGTCATGCTGGCACAATGAGTCACACTCTGGGCGAATGACAACATGCCATTAACAAGTCAGATTTAGGGTCTGCACCACAGGGCATTAGCACAGTGGGACATGATGTGAAACCCAAGCACAGCCAACGAATACAGTCAGTGGCCTGCAGATGGGGAGGGAAATATTTTCTCACCTCTGGCACATTTCTTGCTTTTTTAAGCATATTATGGCCAGGCCATGCGGTTCAAAGCTATTATTACTCTGAGGCAGGAATTTTATATTTTTTAGAAGAAAACAGCCTATCTAAATATAACCCAAATGATTCATTTATAGCTTAAAATAAAAGAGGTGTTCATTAACCAATATGGCAATATGGTTCAATTTGTAAAAATGTGCAGATATTTTCTTAAAGAACAATTTCTATTTAATCATCATATTATTATTATTATTACATTTTTTTTTAACCATATATCCACGAAAATAAAGCAGATAGACGCTTGGTAACTTTGCATTACTCACCATTGACATAACAATGTACTTATGGGAGATCTGAATTGGGACTGGCTCTCTTCTGACTGCCTGAAAAATATCTGTAATGAGCTAAATCTTACACAGCTTGTTTCCTCCTCTACACGTCCAAATAGAAAATTCCCAGATAAGTCAACCTTGATAGATCTTAAACTCACAAACACTCCACATAAATATAAAGGAATAGGCAAGGCAAGGCAAGGCAAGGCAAGTTTATTTATATAGCACATTTCATACACAATGGTAATTCAAAGTGCTTTACATAGGAGAAAATAAAATAATCAAAACAAATAAGAATAATTAAAACATTTTAGAATAAAAAATAAAATAAAGTACAGTAAAAACAGTCGGACGAACAGTGGCACAGTGCTCATTCAGTAAAAGCATAGCTAAACAGATGTGTTTTGAGTCTGGATTTGAATGCGACTACTGTAGGAGCACATCTGATCTCTTCTGGAAGCTGGTTCCAGTTGCGGCTGGCATAGTAGCTAAAAGCAGACTCTCCTTGCTTAGAGTGAACCCTTGGTATTTCTAACTGATGTGATCCTAATGATCTGAGTGATCTGTTGGGTTTATATTCAGTGAGCATGTCTGCAATATATTGAGGTCCTAGCCCATTGAATGATTTATATACCAGTAATAATACTTTAAAATCAATCCTAAATGTAACTGGGAGCCAGTGTAAAGACCTGAGGACTGGTGTGATATGTTCATATTTTCTGGTTCTGCTCAGAATCCTAGCAGCAGCGTTCTGTATGAGCTGCAACTGTCTTATGGTCTTTTTAGGAAGGCCAGTGAGGAGTCCATTACAATAATCCACCCTGCTGGTGATGAAAGCATGCACAAGTTTCTCTAAGTCTTGACTGGAAACAAAGCATCTAATTCTTGCAATATTTTTCAAATGATAGTATGCTGATTTAGTTATTGCTTTGACATGACTACTGAAACTAAGGTCTGACTCTAGAGACACACCAAGATTCCTGACTTGATTTTTAGTTGTTAGACCTCTAGAGTGAAGGTATGCATTCACCTTGAGAACTTCATCTTTGTTTCCAAACGCAATGACTTCAGTTTTGTCTTTGTTTAACTGAAGATAGTTTTGGCACATCCAGCCATTTACTTCATCAATGCATTGGCACAGGGAGTCAATGGGGCTGTAATCGTTAGGCGTGTCGTCTGCATAGCTGTGGTAAGAGATTCGGTTCTTTCTCATTATTTGGCTCATTGGGAGCATATACAGGTTGAATAGGAGTGGCGCAAGAATTGAGCCTTGGGGGACTCCGCATGTCATGGATGTCCACTCAGACTTATGGTCTCCTATACTCACATAATAACCTCTCCCTTCTAAGTAAGACCTGAACCATTTTAGGACTATCCCAGAAAGCCCCACCCAGTTTTCAAGCCTGTCAATAAGTATGTTGTGATCGACAGTGTCAAATGCAGCACTGAGGTCGAGTAGTACCAGCACTGATAATTTGCCTTTATCAGTATTTAAGCGAATATCGTTTATTATCTTTATGAGCGCTGCTCTGTGCTGTGATGCGATCGGAAACCAGATTGAAAATTGTCAAAGTAACCATTCAAGCTTAAGAATTTGTTCAGCTGATTGAAGACAACTTTTTCAATGATCTTGCCTATGAAGGGAAGATTTGAGATCGGTCTATAATTGCTTAATAGGGTCTTATCTAGATTGCTCTTTTTCAGGAGGGGCTTGACAACTGCAGTTTTTAGGGAGTTTGGAAAACTCCCAGAGAGAAGTGAGGCATTTACCACTTCTAGGAGATCTGCTTCTAAACTGTTTAACACACTTTTGAAAAAAGATGTGGGAAGTGTGTCAAGGGCGCAGGTTGATGTTTTAAGGTGCTGTACGGTTTCTTCCAAAATTTTGCCATCAATTTCTTCGAAAACAGACGTAGTAACTACTTTCTCAGGTAGTGGTCGGATCTGTTTGACCCCAGCACAACTCAAGGATGAGCTGATCACCTTTCTGATATTATTGATTTTCTCAGAGAAGAAAGAAGCAAACTCACTGCACTTGCTGTCTGAGAGCATTTCACTGGGAATCTGGCTTGGGGGGTTTGTTAGTCTCTCTACAGTAGCAAAAAGAGTGCGTGTGTTGTTTAAGTTGCTGTTTATAATATTTGAGAAGAAAGTCTGTCTAGCTTTGCCTAGTTCCATATTAAAAGCATGGATGCTGTCTTTGTAGATGTTATAATGGACTACAAGTTTTGTCTTCCGCCACATGCGCTCTGCTCTTCTGCATTGTCTTTTCATATTTTGCACTGCTGTTGAGTTTCTCCAAGGTGCTTTTTGTCTACCACTATTCTTCCTGACTTTCACAGGAGCAATATCATCAATTACACTTTTAATTTTTGAGTTAAAAGATTCAAGGAGAAAATCAGCAGAGTCAGCAGATATGCTTGGTTTTAAAGATATAGCCTTCATAAATAGCACACTAGTGTTCTCATTTAAGCATCTCTTCTTGACAGACACAGATCTAGCTTCAATGGCAGGAGAGATCAAAATATCAAAGAAAATACAGAAATGATCAGACAGTGCTACATCCTTAATAACAATCGATGAGAGGTTTAGACCCGTACTGATAAGTAAATCTAGAGTGTGTCCACGATTATGTGTGGGTCCATTTACATGCTGTGTCAGATCAAAAGTTTTTAAAACAGTTTTGATTTCTTTTGCCATATTGGTTTCTGCATTATCTATGTGAATGTTAAAATCTCCAGCAATGGCAAAACAGTTAAACTCAGAGGAAATTGTTGATAACAGTTCTGTAAAGTCCTCAGCAAAGGCTGGAGAGTATTTTGGAGGCCTGTAAACAATGATAAGTAAAATACGTGGAGCACCTTTTAACACAATACCCAGATATTCAAAAGATGGGTAATTCCCAAGTGATATTTGCTTACATTGATAGACATCTTTAAAAAGAGCAGCTAAGCCCCCGCCTCAGAATAGGTGTATTCTGTAACGACATCAGTGACCATTGTACTGTAGCATGTGTTAGGGACACTAAGCTCCCTAAACTCAAGCCTCGCATCCTCATTAAAAGAAATTTTAAAAGGTTTATAGAACAGGCCTTTTTTTACATGAATTAAACATATGTGATTTCTCTAGAATTAGTCTGATACCGGATATAAATGTGGCATGGAACTACTTTCACTCACTTTTTCTCTCGATTACTGATAAACATGCACCCCTAACATGCTATAGAATTAAAGGGCGTGATAACCCCTGGTTTTCCAATGAACTGTCTGCTCTGATTCATGAGAGAAATGCAGCCTGGGTCTTAGCAAATACCACAAACCTCCAATCTGACTGGACTTATTTTAGGTATCTTAGGAACAAGTGCACTTACCTTATAAAAAAGTGCAAATCTGACTTCTACCTCAAATCAATTTCCTCAAACCTAAATAATCCATCTAAATTTTGGAAGACGATAAAATCCCTTGAAATACCTGACTCTGCTCTCCCTAAGCATATAGTTAAAGATACCCAACAGATCTCAAACAAAAATGATATTGTTAATGCTTTTAATGACCATTTCATTAAGGCAGGGGATATATTTGAACAATCACATCCGGAAGAAGTCGCACACAGACATTTTTCCACACCTCTCCAAAACAATTCGCCTGCTTCTCTTGTCAGTGAGGGATTCAACTTTAAACCCATTCCCTCATCTGCAGTGCTTAAGGCTCTTAAGGAAATTGACACAAGGAAATCACCGGTCCTGATGGCCTAGACCCTGCTTTACTGAAACTGTCTGCACATATTATAGTGGAACCTATTACATATATTTTTAATTTGTCCCTGTCTTCAAATGAATTACCAGATGTTTGGAAATCAGCCCATGTGCTGCCCCTGTTGAAAGGGGGGGACTCCTCCATTCTTGATAATTATCGCCCAATTTCTAAACTGTCTGTACTTGCAAAGGTCCTAGAGTCTTTAGTAAACACCCAACTTAAGGGCTTCTTGCAAAATAATAACATACTTTGCCCGGCACAATCAGGCTTTAGGGCCAAGCATAGCACCATTACTGCAGCTACTAAGGTGCTTGATGACATCATCTGTGACCTTGACAATAAGATGAGCTGTGCAGCCCTTTTCATCGACTTGTCAAAGGCCTTTGACACAGTTGATCACTGTATTTTGCTTGAGAGGCTCAGGGACATTGGCTTGGGCACTAAGGCAGTTGATTGGTTCAGAAACTATCTTGCCAACAGAACTCAAACTGTAGTTGTCGATGGGCATAGTTCTGCCCCACAGGGGGTCCGGCGAGGTGTCCCTCAAGGGTCTATCCTTGGCCCGGTCCTATTTACTATTTACATAAACATTATTGCCTCTGTAGTTGATAATGGCAAAATACACCTCTATGCAGACGACACAGTACTATATTGTTCCGCCCCCACCCTAGCTCAAGCTTACCATTCACTACAGCAATCTTTTAATTTATTACAGGCCACCTTCATTGATCTTAGATTGGTTTTAAACGCTGGTAAAACTAAGTTGATGCAGTTCACAAAGTCTCGCACAGCACCCGCATCATCTGCACTAGCGATTTCCACATTGGATGGGAAGTGTCAACACACTTCGCTTCAAAAATGTTTCATCTTATAAATATCTTGGTCTGTGGATTGATGAAAAGCTAACTTTTAAAGTTCATATTGATAAATTAGTGAGAACGCTGAGAGTAAAGCTTGGTTTTTATTTTAGAAATAGATCCTGTTTTACTCTCCAAGCTAGGAGGAAATTGATTAGTGACACTTTCTTACCAGTCTTGGACTATGGGGATGTTATTTATATGCATGCTGCTTCTACCACACTGCATACACTTGACACAGTCTACCATGGTGCATTACGGTTTATTACTAATGCCAAGTCCCGCACTCATCACTGTCGTCTTTATGAGGCGACTGGTTTTAGCTCTTTAGGTTTGCTTAGATGGTTTCACTGGCATATTTTTATTTATAAAGTCATTAATGGTAATTTACCCAGTTATCTTACTAGTCTGTTGACCTGGAATCATTCCACTTACAATCTCCGCTCTGTTAACATTCTGGCTTTAAAAATCCCACGTATAACAACTGAATTTGGCAAGTCTGCTTTTAGTTATGCTGCTCCTTGGTGTTGGAATTTGCTCCAACAAGTATTGAAGCTTTCTGTTTTTATCCCACTAGAACATTTTAAACAATTACTTAAATGTTCCAAATTTCAACAATGCACATGTTTTCAATGACCCCTTTATGTCATTCTTAAATTGTTTTACATGTCTTGTAAATTTGCTTTGTTCTGTTTGTTTCTGTGTTTCTGTGTAACTTGTCTAATTGTTGCCCCCAGGGCTCCCTTGTAAAAGAGATTTGAATATCTCAATGGCACATCACCTGGTAAAATAAAGGATAAATAAATAAAAATAAAAAATACAATAAACAAAATGATGTAAGATTGAGAATCCCTCTTTTAAAGTGTCCGATACATTCCACTTGTTACAATAATTTGTATCATCTCGTCTTAATTTTATGAGTTTTCAATAATTGTCTCAATTTGATAATAAATTTATAAAAAATATTAAATAGACAATTGAAGACACACACACAGTGTGCAACGTTTTATTTTTTTTTATTTTTTTTAAAACTCAAGTATAACAAAAGCCTACTATAAATGTTTTATTTTGTGTAATGAACGTCAGAATCCTATAGCCTCGATCAGGAATTGCAGTTTGGAATGGTGACGCCTGCGTCAGTTCTGCAGCCTCTCCAACAGCGCATCTGTTCTCCAGTGTGAGTGTGAGGAGCACAGCAGGTGGATGGGTCCGATACGGTCTACTGAGTCTGACGTAGATCAAAGCCTCGGACCTGAAATTGATTGGCAACCCGCTTCTTCGTGTATCTCCGTTCAACTCTGAAAACTTTCCAAAGCGCGGGGATGTTCTTAAGCCAACCCGATTTAAATAGCGGTGGCAAAGTGCATCCGGCTGCAGCTCGAGCGCTCGGGGGGTGTCGTGTCAGATGCCCGCAGTGATTTTCATTCATCAGGAGTCCAGCGGCTGCTGACAGCGAGCGGACACATAATTGAAGAGTGTGCGAGCGTAAACGCATAGTGATGAGCAAGCCCAATAAATCTGCCCTGATTTAAGCGACATGGACACTTGGCCGTGGAGAGGACGTTTCATTTTACTGGCAACCCGTGCCATTATCATGCCTATAGGCTACATCTCTGAATGTGGATGTGAAAGCCAAATGGCTACCCCCCGTTTACCCCTCACGATGATTTAACCCTTTTGACCTTAAAAACAGCCTAAAACACACATAAAGCAAACAAATATAAACTTGATGATACTTAAATGTATCTTAAAAGGAACTTTTTTTGTTTCTGGTCCAGGGTGGCTATTAGTTGGTTTAAGTTGACGGTAGGCTAAGTTTGGGCAAATGCCAACTGTTTGACCTGCCAAAAGCAGTTTGGACAGACAGTTAATGACCAGTTTCATGAGTCTCTTCATTTCTTAAACAATAGCTATATTTGTGGAAAAAATTGGGAAAAAATCAAAAACAGAAGTTAAACTTACTTGACTCACATAGGATAGTGAAGAGAAGAGTAATCCGCAGGAAGAACCGCTGCTTCTCAAAGCGCTCCATCATACAGCCAAATCCACGCGACAGTTTCTGTATAATTCAGTTTTTCTCATGGCTTCTGTGTTTTCTGTTGTGTTGTCATACTCATTCTACATCTGGGGCTGGTGGTTGTTGGCTATTTAGGGTGAGATGTTCTTCTCTCACGCAAGTTTTTCTTCCTTTTCGTTTTTTTTTTTTTTTAATCACGTGTAAGCTATTTTAAATGCTGGCAGAATTGGCATTTCCATAAATATGTTTCGATTTAAGTTTCATAAATCCCGTGTGTTTCCATATTTCTCCAAACTCGCCGTTTCCTGCTCTTCTACGTGAAAAGGCACGGCGATGAGCTTAAGTTTTGCGCACCTGTTCAGCTGAAGATCAGGAACACAGATTCCGTGCTGCAAAAGTATTATTTATTTCCATATGCATCCAAAAAAATAAGACTTTTTAGAAGCAGATATATCCCAGAGTAACTCCATCTGTGTCAATAAATGCATGTGCACGCATGACCTGGCTCCTGCTGTTTCCAGGGTTTACTCCAGACTGAGCACACTCTCTCTCAGTCTGCTCATCCACTTTCATGTCAGGCAGAAAGGGACGGAGGGAGGGACCTCATCACAAGTTCACGAGCGTGACCCGATTTCAAATCCAATTAGCAACTAATCTAAATGTGATTTTTTTTTCTTGTGTGTATATATAACAGTATAATGAAAACACATTTAATGGATACGTGCACGAACTCGTATAAACAACCTTTGGGGGGAAAATCTGTTTGGGCCAAACCTATTTGATTTATAGTGATTAAAATGTTATTGCAACTTATGACCGCTAGAGGTCAGGGTAGCTGAATAAATGCTGAAGGAAAGCGAATTCGGTGCAACTGACATGCGTTTTTTTTGTTTTTTGTTATTTCAAGAGAGACAGAATCTATTCGAATCTATTCATAATAACATATATCCTGCTTAAACACACAGGACCGGAATACTGAAAGATTCTGTGAACCGATTATGGATAGTGGAATAGCCAGCCAGCACCCACGAATAAGAGAGTGAATATCCAACAAAACAGTCTTTATTAAAATGCAACAGCAATATGTAGGATATCGCAGGGATAATAATAGTCAATTAACGAAACTGAATGTCAAAATAAAAGCAAACAGAATGCAACATTACCGCGACAATTGGGACTATTAAAGGGATAGTTCATCCAAAAGTGAAAATTCTTTCATATAGCTACTCACCCTCGTGTTGTTCCAAACCCGTAGACTTTAGTTCATCTTCGAAACACAAATGAAGAGTTTTTTGATGAAATCTGACATCTCTCTGTCCCTCCATTGACAGACACTTTCAAAAAGTTCATAAAAAGATCGTAAAACGAATCCATATGAATTGAGCAGTTTAGTCCAAAATTTTCCGAAGAGACACGATCGCTTAATGATGAACAGAGTGAATTTAGGCTTTTATTAACATATAGCCTAAACATTCCATCATTTGTGGTAAAGGAAAGCTCAAGCATGTTCGCTTGATGTGTGGGAACCAATGAGATTCAGTTTCGTTTGAGCTTTGCAAGAGGTTTGTTCTCGCGCGTCAAGCAGGTTTGGTTAAAAAGCGAATGGATTCGTTTTTATAATCTCTTTATGGACCTTTTGAAGCATCAAAGTGCCAGTTGCATAGCTGTCAATGGAGGGACAGAAAGCTGTCAGATTTAATAAAACAGATCTTTATTTGTGTTCCGAAGACAAACGGAAGGCTTATGGGTTTGGAATGACATGAGGGTGAGTAGCTAATTAATAACAGAATTGTTTAGATTTGTACTTTATTTTTATTTATAGCCTAAACATATTATATATTTACGACATACAAATAGGCAGCATGTCTCATTGCCATTTTTTTTACATATTTATTTTTATCCATTATTTTTAGATAAATGTTAATATAGGCAGCCTGATTGTTACAATTCTGTATTGTAAGTTGTAAGGCGATTTGCTTTGCAGTGACTTTTACTGTAATTTGTGATATCTGGATTTTATTCTTAATCCAATTAAAGAGTCTACACACACACACGGAGCAATTTATAGCTGAGGAATTACTTGAAAATCGATATTGACTATAGAGGTTTCCATGAGCTTTACTTTCCTTTTTTTTTGTTTTTTTTTTTGTTTTGTTTTTTTACAGTTTTACGGTATGACTGTGGGAACCCTGCTATTCTTTTACAAAAGTTGAATTTATGTGAATATAATTTTCAACAATGGCACACCAAGACTGACTAGCATCAATTTATTTTAGTATAAAATGCTCAATATAGTATATTTATATATTTCACGTCCCTGTAATTCACTCACTCACTCACTCAGGCTGTATTATCTATGAACATACAAATACTAGCAGAATTGGGTCAAAATATGCATACAGCAAAGGTGACAACAACTGACTAATACACTGAAAGATTTCATACTCTTTCTTCAGTTTCTTTAGATTCTGTCTCCAAGCTGCCAAGTCACGTTTTCATTTATTCCTCAGTGACATCACTGTGATATTTTTTTCTCTTTTTCTTTCTCCGCCTTGCTTTCTCTTTCCAATGCATATGAGTTCATGCTTGTTGATTTCCAGACCCTCATACAGTCTTTTCACCATCTGCTCCCTAGCGCCAAGACAGCCAGACCATAGCTGCGGGGTTGTCTGTACTTGGAAAGAGAATATTCTTTTAAGATGTCACCTCACTGCCAAGATCATTTTTAAAATTTCCTTGTACACAGAGCCATTATGTTTTCATTATGGCTCACAAATGAACATTGGACAAGAGAGGAAAAATATAGTTTGCGTTTCAGTCCTCTGACAGTAACTCTGTTTCACAAAAAAACAATCTATGGATGGGAGATAACATATATAGATTGCTTAAAGTGATGACATGGTATCACTGTTATTAAAACATTGTGGATAAATACAGAAGTGACACTATCTATTTTTCCAGGTTGGACGGCTTCCCACCGAGTCATTTAGTTTAACGTGGCTGTCTCATGTTCTTCCTCAGCTGTGCGATCATCTCCACATGCAGGGCTCTTGAAGAACTCTCCAGTCGAGTGGCGATGTCTGACGCAGTACGCAGCATTTCTTCAAAGGCAAGGGACTCCTCTTTTATTCTTAGATAAAGACATAAAGCAAACACAACATCAGTAATAATCCGAGACAGACAGAGAGAGAGAGAGAGAGAGACAGAGAGAGAGAGAGTGGGATGGAGGAGAAGGAGGAAATGAACAGGGGCCTCCTCAGGGCCTCAGTTTAGTTTTTCTTAAACCAGGGGCCTCTGAGGGGCTGAAATTCACATTCCTTCCAACTGTCCAGGCTGGTGATGGAAAACCCAGAGACCAGAATCAAAGCAGCATCATTGTGGCTAGTCTTTGGCTCTGTTTCTATGCAAATCATCACTGTGTTTTTAAGCATATATTTCTTGTTTAGGATCTTTTTAACAGTTTTACTTGGTTACGTATTTACTATATTTTGCCTGTAAAGTGTTTATGTATATGCAGCCTTGCAATTTGACTCTTAAGCTGCAATATTTAGTGAGTGGTCTAGAAATTAACTTTAACTCTTTACACAATTTGAATGATAAATTATTAGAAATAGAAATGATTACATTGATCAAAAAAGTGACATTAAAGATTTATATTTCATATAGGCTTAAATACTGTTATTTTGAACTTTCTATTTATCCAAGAATCCTGAAAAAAAGTATCAGTTTCCACAAATATTTTGTTTTCAACATTGGTTTTTGTTAAGCAGCAAATCAGCAATATTATAATGATTTCTGAAGGATCATGTGACGGTATCAGACAAATTAGTTTAGAGATTTTCATATTGACCATTTTAAGTGCGCTTCCGTTCTGTTTTTACTTTTCGGCGCAGTACTACTAACCGGAGTGAAGTAAAATTCCGCCGCTGCTGAGAAACTAGTTCCTGTAAATGTAATGCGATCATTGAGATGCAAGAGTACTTTGATTTCTGACATTATTCTCTCAACAGACATTTACATCGATAGTCTGACTCTGGCGTTATAATTTATTTGCTTTTGGTGTACTGTGGAGTGGGTAAAACTAATTGCTGGCTAGAAGATAGCGTTGACTCGTGCTAGCCTAGCACCGGCGAACTATGCAATTTGAAGGACTGGATGAAATTTTTTTAAAACTGTCTCCACTGATAAATGACACCCAGGCTCACTTGGAAATGAGGTCCGATGTCCAAAATTCTGAACCACCCCTTTAAGCATCTTACATTTTTAAAAGCCTTGGAGCTTTGCCTGGAAGATAAGAGGATGTCTCATTAGGATTCAACTCATCTTACTTCTGAATTCCAGCCGAAGTGTCTAGCGCGTCTCCCTCCAGCTGACTCTCAATCTCCTCTGCTGCTTTTGTCACCACACTCTCACAGCTTACATGATCCTCCCTGATTCCAACAATGTTTTCTTGGATGACCTCCTCATAGCGTTGATCTCCCATTTCTGCTCCAACAAACTGGACCAGATTCTCCATCACTGCCTGGTTCCCATGTTGAAGAGCCTTTAGATAAGCAACTTCCTCTCTGAAAGCTCGTAACCGTCTTGACATGATTTGGCTGGTGTGGAAGTTGACATAACAGTCGCCGACTTCCGTCTCTGGCAGAGTTTGAAAAAGTTGCCTGGTTCTGTCTGGCTCATCGCCGGCTGCATGGAAGATTGGAGCAGAGGAGTTGCCAGTGACCACAGGCCCGGAGACGTCACCTGATCCCAACTCTCCATCATCACCACTCTGGCAGTAGACTGGCATCACTAGGAGTGTGAAAAGCCAAGTGCTCAGTGTTGAGTGCAGCCTCATCATGACCCAGAAGAGTTCCGGAATAACCTCTGTGACCTGGGACTTGATGGAGTGATGGATGAGAACTCAGGCGATGAGAAATGTGAGGTGTCTCTTGACCCTCTCAAAGCTTTTCTACACAATCAGCACTGCTGCAAAGCTCTGACCTCATCTGTGAAGAAATAAACAGAAGCTCAAATCCCTAAAATGTATGATTCTTAAGTCTCCTCAAGTGAAAATATACATTACTCTTCAAAAGTTTTGAGTCTGTAAATTGTTTTAAAGTTTTTATAAAGAAGTCTCGTATGCTCGCTAAGGCTGCATTTATTTGATTATAGTAATATTGTAAAATATTTTTACAATTTAAAATCGCTTTTTTATTTAATTATATTTTAACAAGTCATTTGTTCCTGTGATGGAAAAGCTGAATTTTCAGCATCACTACTCCAGTCTTCAGTGTCACATGATCGTTCAGAAATCATTCTAATATGCTGCTTTTTGCATTTTTAAAACTGTGATACTTTTCTTTTCAGGGTTCTTGGATGAATAGAAAGTTCAAAAGTAACAATCTAAAAGTCTTGACTGTCACTTTTAATTAATTTAACGCATTCCTTGCTAAATAAAAATATTAATGAATAAACAGAAGTATATGTGTGTGCAAAAAATGGGATTATATTATACTATAGATACCAAACTGACTGACTAAAAAGAAAAATACACATATCTTCCAATCTTTTCCTGTAACTTATAGGTTAAAATGTGACAGATAATTGAGAGGTCAGGGGATGAAAGAAGTTTCTTTATTTGTGAAACTACTCTGTCTGCCAACTGTACTGTGAAAGTTAAATCAACCAGTCACTTTTACTAGGTTTTCCGGAGCATGTGGTGGGGGGCTTCCTGCTGGTGTGTGTAGTGAGTACATTCATTTATGTGAGGGCCCTGAGGTGTAGCACATGACCCTTCTGAGAAAGGGAGGCTGTTTGTTTAGTCTTGCATGTACAAGGATGAGTGCTCTCTACTGCTCTCGCTCTCTCATTCTTCGCTCTTTCAAAGAAAAAGTGTGAGTCTCATTTTAGATAATACAATCACACAGACTTATACTGACACTCTCTTCCTTTTTTATAGATTCTACAATGCGTAGTGGACAGTGGCCACCACTATGTCACCAAAACGTTTTTACAATGGTTTTATAATCTAAAAAAGTTCAATAAATAAATAAAATGTTGACTGTTGTTTTTGTGAGTATTTAAAGCAAATACTCACGAAAAAAGCAAAACTGCAGATATGTAAACTTACAAAGAGCATGTATTAAATTTAGAGAGGTTTGTGTTAAAATAAACAAATATGGGCTATGTTCTCTGAAAACAAGTATTATTATCAATTTTGCATCTTACTGTAAGTTAAGCTTCTATTAGATGTTGATCCAGGAACTTGTTGCACTTGGCGAAATCAGGTTCTGCTGCATTCGGACAAATACAAAATTTTTAAAAGTCATTGGTAGCTATATCCTATCAAATCTGTTTTTTTTTTTATTTTTTATCCTATCAAATCTGTTTTTTCTATCTAATTTTTTTTTTACATTTAAAATAAACAAAGACACTATCAGTGTTTATCAAGCTCTTTTAGTAAACGAGTATTATCAAGAGCATCTGTGCCTCTCACCTCTCACTTTCAGTGCCTCTCTCACCGCAATGTTTTTGGAGGATTTTTTAACTTAAGTCTTAATGTGTAAAATGTATTGAGATGAGAAATATTAAAACTGTTTTTCATATCTTAGAATGATGCATATTATTTGTAAACCAAATGCAGTCAAGTGCAGACATCATTTTTAGATGTACTGATAAACAATGTGAATGAACAATGGCACAAATGCCTTGATTTGATTAGCAGCTCCATTTTTATTCCACACAACTGCCCGCACTGCCAAGCTTGTAATTTTTTACAACGGAGAAAATAATTAAACATTTTAGACACTTAAATGATACTATTGGAACAATAAAAGCCCATTTAAGCAGCACTTTAACCTTTATGTTTCCTTCAGGAATCTTTAATTGAAGCATTGTTTCATTCCAAAAATAAATGCCAAACCAGTTCAAAGCAGAGGAAATGCAGTATCTTTTTAATGATAACAAAGTCTAATGTTCAGTCCAAATAAAAAGGGCACAATTAACCTTCAGAATTAATGCCAAGTGTCTGGAAGTTTTCATATTCACCCTGTGCTGAAACTCATCCATCAGAGCAGATGAAACATTTGCAAAATTGCAATATTGGAAGACTATGCAAATAAGCCACAAGTCTCTTTGAATGGAAAGTACAAAGTTGCTTTTACAGTTTTTGGCTTAATGTAATCTTATGAAATGAAAGATATTTTTTGTAATTACCCATAACAACTTATCACGTGTGCCGAAAGCAAAAAAGTAAACACAAAATTGTTTTTAACATGAGTAACAGGATATATTTAAAACTGGATATATTTACACAAATCACTAAAGCAATGAATCATGCAGTCATTCAGTGGTCAGTTTCGATTTTTTTAGACCACGAATGCAGAAAAAAAATGCATAAACTAGCTCTGCCATATTCATCAAGACAAGAAAAGGTAGAACCATGAATAAAAATCAAATTCACAAACCCAAAAACTGACATAACTCACCAGAATCTTCTGCCATGTCACAAGTTAGAGCCATGTGCCTGGAAAAATGTGCAAAGCTCGATTCTTTACTTTGCCATTCAAAGGCAGAGAAGTGGAGCACATAATCAGCCTGCCTTAAACCTCTTTTTACTTCTTCCAACAAAGTTTGGGAACCTGAAAGTCTGCCCCTATTTGGAGACTACTGCAAGGGGAGGGAGTGTTTATAAAAAGGGTGAAACTCAATGATTTCTTTCTTTTGTGGTCAGGAGAGTGAGGGATAGAGAGAGAGAGAGAGTGCGGGAGAAGAATATTAGGGGGAGTGTGTGGTAATCTAGTTCACATCTGTGCCCTGATGTATGATAAACGAGAGTTTCGTAGAAATGGGGAAAAGTCTTTTCATGACCATGCGGATTTTTACTATTTTTGCTTTTTGGTTTTAATAGTGAGAATGTTGAGATATGAGTGAATGAAGGGAATGAAAGCTGCTAAAAACATAAAAAGATCTTAAGATCTTTCCAAGGCTCTGAACTCCACAATACATTTTCCCCCAACTTCACAAGGGTAAAAACAGTTATAAAAACATGAGCTTTTCAAATACAATATTTATCCATCCTTACCTGTTAAAAGATAAGAATATAAAGCTCCCTTTGCAACAATATTACACTGAAGGGATTTAACGCTATTCTGTCAGCCAATATATGGCAGTCAGATATACCACCCTGAAATTAAATGCATTTAAACTTACAATCCTTATCAATTACTTTGTTCCAGTTGTATATTTATTCATTATTTATGACACATGGTTCGTCTTTTCTCTTTTAATGCTAATTTCCAGTAAGAAGCTCTTCAAAACCCACCATGCAGTTTCCCAGCTTATATCGGATTCCTCCGTTCTCATTGATACAGTATATCATCAAAAAGTTGTTTTATTTCAGTAATTCCATTCAAAAAGTGAAATTTGGATATTATATTCATTCATTACACACAGACTGATATATTTCAAGTGTTCATTCCTTTTAATTTTGATGATTATAACTGACAACTAATGAAAACCCCAAAATCAGTATCTCAGAAAATTAGAATATTGTGAAAAGGTTCAATATTGAAGACACCTGGTGCCACACTCTAATCAGCTAATTAACTCAAAACACCTGCAAAGGCCTTTAAATGGTCTCTCAGTCTAGTTCTGTAGGCTACACAATCATGGGGAAGACTGCTGACTTGACAGCTGTCCAAAAGACGACCATTGACATCTTGCACAAGGAGGGCAAGACACAAAAGGTCATTGCTAAAGAGGCTGGCTGTTCACAGAGCTCTGTGTCCAAGCACATTAATAGAGAGGCGAAAAGAAGGAAAAGATGTGGTAGAAAAAAGTGTTCAAGCAATAAGGATAACCGCACCCTGGAGAGGATTGTGAAAAAAACCCATTTAAAAATGTGGGGGAGATTCACAAAGAGTGGACAGCAGCTGGACTCAGTGCTTCAAGAACCACCACGCACAGACGTATGCAAGACATGGGTTTCAGCTGTCGCATTCCTTGTGTCAAGCCACTCCTGAACACAGCGTCAGAAGCATCTCGCCTGGGCTAAAGACAAAAAGGACTGGACTGCTGCTGATTGGTCCAAAGTTATGTTCTCTGATGAAAGTAAATTTAGCATTTCCTTTGAAAATCAAGGTTCCAGAGTCTGAAGGAAGAAAGGAGAAGCACAGAATCCACGTTGCTTGAAGTCCAGTGTAAAGTTTAAACAGTCAGTGATGGTTGTGGGTGCCATGTCATCTGCTGGTGTTGGTCCACTGTGTTTTCTGAGGTCCAAGGTCAACGCAGCCGCCTACCAGGAAGTTTTAGAGCATATGCTTCCTGCTGCTGACCAACTTTATGGAGATGCAGATTTCATTTTCCAACAGGATTTGACACCTGCACACAGTGCCAAAGCTACCAGTACCTGGTTTAAGGACCATGGTATCCCTGTTCTTAATTGGCCAGCAAACTCGCCTGACCTAAACCCTATAGAAAATCTATGGGGTATTGTGAAGAGGAAGATGCGATACGCCAGACCCAACAATGCAGAAGAGCTGAAGGCCACTATTAGAGCAACCTGGGCTCTCATAACACCTGAGCAGTGCCACAGACTGGTCGACTCCATGCCACGCCGCATTGCTGCAGTAATTCAGGTAAATGAGCCACAACTAAGTATTCAGTGCTGTACATGCTCAGTGTTCGTTTTTAAAAAAATAAGTTTTGTCTTAGTCATTTGATGCTATAAAAACTGTGATGTCATGTTTGACAGCTGTAGTAGTCACTGAGGCACCAACAGACTTTTTGGGGGATTTTCTAGAGGAGATTGGAGCTTCAACTTTAATTTCAGCGCAAGATGTCAGCTATTAGGTCAGCGGCTTCACTTTTCACCAATGGAAGAGAGTGAAGGGTCGTCGTCCATCTTTTTTTACAGCTGGACTATCCCCACCCCATCAGACGTCCAGAGAGGTGGAGCTGGATGACATTTGACTCTGCAGTGAGTACCACTCGATAAATACGGCCGGCCAGCAAACAACACTCATTCATACTTTGCTTCAGAGCCGAGCGGTTGTGACAGCCAGTGTTGCCACAGTTACTTTGAAAAAGTAACTAAGTTACTTTACAAGTTACTCGATTTTAAAAGCAACTAAGTTACTTTACAAGTTACTTTTATTAGTTACATTCAGCAGTTGCCGACAACACCCCCGCCACCTCAACATAAAAATGACAACCGGTTTTGCCAGCACTCACTTTAAGTTTATTGGAAGTGTATTTTTAACAGTAACATCAACAATCTATCTCCTGACATTTAAAGTTGAACTTAAAAACTATTTCCTGAAAAAAACTTAAAAACTATTTCCTTTACTTCACTTAATATAAATACTTGTTTTTATAAAATATATATTGTTTTTTTTTTTATTGTTTTTTTTTTTTATTTAACAGTCAGACATACATACAAACCAACATAGTACAGTAGTGAGCAATCTTGTAAATCCATAATTCCAGAAGTGACATAAAAGTGATATAATTGTTTGATCTAAGTGTGTATTTGAGCGGGTGTGAGTGTGGGTATGTGTATGTGTGTGTATGCGTAAACAAAGTAACCATTTATTATTTATTACCATTGTCATTACCATCACCACCCCACTCCCCACTACCACCATATTGCCAATATTGTGTTGGTCGATTTTTATTTCCATCCTTCCTCCTATGTAACAATTGCCATTGTCAATGCCGCATAAAATAAAAGATGGTATAATAAGATGATAAGATAATATAAGATAACCTTCCCCCACATCTCAGCAGTCCCTATCTTTTCCTAATTTTTTTTGTGTGTTATGTGCAATGTCTAAGGTGCATTAAAAGAGGGAGTACAGTGCGAGAGTGTCTCAAATTGGGACAGAGATGCTGTCCCGATGAAACCACTTCTCGTCTGTCTTGCCTGCCCTGGTGTTTGTGAGGTTTTCCATATATACATATTCCTTTTTTTTTTTTTTTTTTTTTTTTTTTTTTTTTCATTCTATGTTGTGGTGCATTAAAAACCCATGAAGAGATAAGGGGGGAATTATTGCAGTAGTGATGATAATGACATTTAATTCCAATACAGCATTGACAATGGCAATATTGATGATTATAATAATAATGATAATAATAATATTATTAATAAATGATAATGATGATGGCAGTGGTGACCGCAATGGTGAGAGCAAAAGACAGCAACAACAGCAATTACAACAATGAAAAGATAAAAGTGAAAATAGTAATCATAACAATAACAGTGAAGATAGTAATAACAATGATGACATAAGCAAGTTCAAATAACTAAAATGCATTAATATTCGTGGGTTGGTTTAGAAGGTGGCAGGAGTCGGAGTTGAAAACAGAGAAAGGATTCATAGCTGTAAGAGGTCAGAAAGTGTTGGACGGCAGAGGTCAGTTTCAGATGCGTAATTATGAAGGGGAGATGCGTATTCCATTGCAATGAAGTCTGAAATAAGATTTTTCCAAATGTTAATGTGTAATTTATTTCTAGTTTTCCAGTTCATGAGGATAGTTTTCTTGGCGATGGTTAGAGCTATGAGGAGTATTTTAGAGTTTACAGTTTTATCAGTGATTGTTGTCAGGTCCCCCAGCAAGCAAAGAGAAGGCGACAGTGGGATGTGGCAGCCGACTATAGTGGATAGTGACTGTGTGACCTCTTCCCAAAAGTGTTTGATTGGAGTGCAGTGCCAGGTTGCATGGATGTATGTATCTGTAGAATTTTGATTGCAATGTGTGCAAACTTCTGATGTGAAACCCATTTTAGCTAATCTGCTGCCCGTGTAATGTGTTCTGTGAAGTATTTTGTATTGTATTAACTGAAGATTCGCATTTTTGGACATGAGATAGATGTTTTTACAGATTTGGGTCCAGAAGTTGGCATCAGGGGCTATTGAAAGATCGTTTTCCCATTTTATTGTTGGTAAGTATATGGTCTGAAGTTGGTTTGAAATCATTTTGTATATTTTAGAGAGAAGTTTCTTTGGGGAGGAAATGTTGACCAAGTCTGATATTGCCGGTGGAAGTTCTAAATTTGTGTCTCTGATGTTTATTTTTGTCAGAACAGAAGATTTGAGTTGTAGGTATTTTAAAAATTCGTTGCTCCCGATGCCATACTCCTGGGCCAGTTGCGGAAATGGTGTAAATGTGTTAGATTTGAAAATGTGCTTAATGTGGGTGATACCCTTTTCCGCCCATGTGTGAAAATTCAATGTTTTTTTATTGCTTATAAAGTCACGGTTGTTCCACAGTGGGGTGAGGTTAGATGGAGCTAATGTAGAATTAGTGATTTGGTGAAATTTCCACCAGGCTGTCAGAGTGGCAGATATAGTTACTGCATTAAAACATGTGTGTTGTTTAATTGATTTGGTGAGGAACGGTATGTCAGCTATATTTAATTCTTTGCATAGTGATTGTTCTATATCTAGCCATATAATATCAGATTGGGTGGGGTGAATCCATTTGTATATGTATTGCAGTTGGTTAGCCATTGAGTAATATTGGAAATTTGGTGCTTCTAGTCCTCCTTGAACCTTACTTTTTTGTAGTGTAGTGAGTTTAATCCTTGGTGTTTTAGTTTTCCAGTAGAAGCGAGTTATAATGGAGTCTAGTGATTTAAACCAGGTGAGTGTGGGGTGGGTTGGAATCATTGAAAATAGGTAATTAATTTTCGGTAAAATTGTCATTTTTATTGCTGCTATCCTGCCGATTATGGAGATTGGAAGGTTGAGCCACCTGAGCAAATCTTCTTCTATTTTTTTTAGCAGTGGTGTGAAGTTGAGTGTTACCAACTCTGACAGTCTGGAGGAAATCTTAATGCCTAAGTAAATGATGTGATCATGACATATAGGTATCGGTGATTGATGGTGTGCCACATCCCATTTGGTTTTATGTAAAGGGAGGATGAAAGATTTATTCCAGTTTATTGCATAATCTGATATTTTTGAGAAGGATTGGATTGTTTTAATTATTTCTTGAGTAGATGCTAGGGGTTCTTGTATATATAGTAGGATATCATCTGCATAAAGTGAGATTTTATGTGTTTGTTGTGGTGTTTCAATACCTTTGATTGCTGGGTTTTGACGGATAGCTGCTGCTAAAGGTTCAATAAAAATCGTGAATAGGGATGGAGAGAGTGGACATCCCTGCCTCGTCCCCCTGTGCAGTGTGAAGCTTTGTGATGTTAGTCCATTGGTTGTGACCGTGGCATTATACCCGTTTTTATTGTTTTTTTGTTTTTCTTGACCCTGTAATTTAGTAACTGTAGAACACGTTAACTGTAATTTTGCGTATATGATGAAATTAATACAGTTTCTTGTCAATCTATGTCTATTTTAATGTGAACAATGCGCTGCCACTTTAATTCAGTGCAGCACAGCAAAAATAGACTTGGTGCGGAAACGATCTCTGCACTGCTGTATACTCACGCACCTGGAACGGATCGACGGACCGCACCCGCGTGCAGTGGAGATGGTCCTCACTGCAGAACATGAAATCCACGGGGAGGAGTCGGATCTAGATCCGACTCCTCCCACCTTACATACCTAAACCTACCCAGCTCCACCCTTATCCCTAAACCCACCCCTAAACCTACCCAACCCCACCCCTTAATCTGGATCCGACTCCGCCCCCCGGATCTCGTGTACTGCAATGAGGTGCTACTGGTGCAGTGTGAAAACCTGTTAACATGGGTACAGGAAAAAATATGCACAGCATACGCACTGCAGACGGAGACAAGTATGTGTGAAACGGGCGTAAGTTTGACTGTGCGGTGCTGCGACTCCATGTTTTTTCAAATTCGACGAAGTGTTTCTGTAGGTAGATAACACTTTGTCGCCACCAGCACAGAGTTTACAACGGACCTTAATGTTTCCATCTTTAGCTGACAGACACAAACTCAAAATAGTGACTGTATTTCCAGCTAGAAAAAGCGCATCTCTCTCCTCCCTCCATTGTTGTTTACGTTTGTGTCGCTGCGTGGTACATACACGTGACGTGAACCTCATGCTGAAAACGTGACTTGTCGCGCACACTCCCCGAGATGCAAGAAGAAATAAATATATATTTTTACTAAGGAAAATGACAAAAATAGTAACGCACAGTGACTTGGATAAGTAACTTTAATCTGATTACTGGTTTTGAAATAGTAACGCGTTAGATTACTCGTTACTGAAAAAAGTGGTCAAATTAGAGTGACGCGTTACTAAGTAACGCGTTACCGGCATCACTGGTGACAGCGATCGCTCATTCCAGTCATCCTTCATCTAAGTGGATTCTTCTGGCAGAGAAACAGCAATTTTAATTGCTTTAGAGAGCTTATTCTCAGTTGATCTCTCCTATACAGCCATTTTAATTCCAGAGGTTATCGTGTGGAGATCTCTCCTACCAGTGTGAGGGCGCATCCAGCGGTGGTTCGCCTCCTGAGAGAGCTGTGCAAGGAGAAGTGCAGTGTTTCACCCCTCAGCACTTCGCTGTGTCAGAGAAGATTTCCTAAAAGAGCAAGCACAGGCGGCGGGTGACTTTTTAATGTTGTATTTCTGTCCGTGTGTTTCTGGATGCTCTCGTATCCTGGCTTCATCTGACCGCCATGATCGCTTTCTCACATGCGTTCATGAATGGTTCATGCTCTCACTGCGAGATGTGCATGTTTGCATTGCGGTCATGACTTACCTTCTTCACGGAGGGACGAGTCCCCTCTGCTGTTACCTAGTCCGCCGCTATTTCTCATAGCAGAGCCACAGTCTTTTTATGGGGACCTAAGGGTTACATTGGGAACTCTTTCGCTGAGTCGGTCCCCACGGACCTGAGACCGCGTCCCGGATACGTGCCCAAAGTTCCCACCACTCCTTTCATGGACAAGGTGGTGAACTTGCAATGCCCCCGGAGGAGGCAGACCCAGCCCTGGTGTTGCTGTGTCCTTTTTTCACAATGAGTGTTTACATGAACCATGTGCAGAGCTTCAGAAGCTCAGAGCACCTCATTGCCCGACCGGCCCATATGCTGTGATTCCCCTTGGGTAATCCCATATAAGTTCTGTCCATGATATGGTTTCCCTGTCAGTAAATCCATGTCTTGCCCTGGGTAGTTCTGCTCTGCATTGGTAGTAGCTCCTCCCTTGCTAAGCATGACCTACTGTAGAGATCTTCCATATGTAGTACTGCCCCACGGGTCAGTCCATATATGTATCCACCACACGCTATCTCCCTATTGGTAGGGTGTGGCCTCTGTTGGACTAGCATGCTTCCCCAGCGTTAACAATACTGGTCATGGCTGAAAATGATGGGAATCGAGATCCGAAGCACTTCCCCGTAAAGTATCAAATTAAGAGGAACAGCAGCTACGACTGTCTCCAGGGTAAGCCCTGTCCCTTCCATCCCTTTGGTATGGAGGACTACTCACCTGGGCTTATATGGGGTGCTGGGTAGGTTACAACTGTGTGAGGACAGTTGCCAAAAGGCACGCTATACGGCCTGCAAGCATCTGCGTCTCCGACACTCGTAACACAGTTCAGTGGCTTTGGCCCTTTTCACAGGGACCCCAATACATCAGCATCGACGTACCCTCCTTTAGAGAACGAGGGTTACAGTATATCAGTAGCCGAGACGCTGACAATATTATTGTCTTTAATGTTATTTTGATCAAATAATTGCAGGCTTTGTGAGCATAAGAGGCTTATTTGTCAAATAGATGAAAAAAAAGTGAAAAGTTTTTAGTAAAAAAAGTGAAAGTAAAACACGTGAAATTCTCTTAAAGTAAATGGACTGCATTTATATAGCGCTTTCACAGACCCAATGGCCACCAAAGCGCTTTACATATTGCCTCACATTCACCCATTCATACACCGACGGCGGTGTCAGCCATGCAAGGCGCCATCCAGCTCGTCAGAAGCAGCTGGGGTATACGTGTCTTCCTCATGGACACCTCGACACTTGGTCAGGTGGAACCGGGGATTGAACCACCAACCTTTCGGTTTAGTAGACAATCTACATGAACCACTGAGCCACTGCCGCCCCTGTTTATTTATTTGTCAAATAGATGAAAAAAAAGTGAAAAGTTTTCAGTAAAAAAAGTGAAAAGTTTTTAGTAAAAAAGTGAAAGTAAAACACGTGAAATTCTCTTAAAGTAATGTTAACCGTTAGACTTATTTCACTCCTAAATGGAAAACTGCAATTTTAAAAAGAAATAAAATAGTCCCAAGTGATGGTGTAGTGGGGTTTACTGCCAAAAACAATGATGGACATGCCAAATCCACCTGCAAACATTGTACAATTCATATTGTACAGAGACACAAAAGAACGAGTTTGAAAGTCTGTTAAAAATAATTGATTTCTTTTGATTAACTAGCTCCCTGGGCCCATGCAGCATGGAAACAGGATAGAATCATGTTCCTCTTCTCCTCATGGTTTATATTTTGTCATCACTCTGATTGCAAAGTTGTTCAGGCAGTTTCAGATGGACACTGTTTATTCATTGTGTAAACTTGCCAATGTGCTTTAGATTTTGGATGATAAATTATGTGAATGTCATTAAATACTGTAATGTTCTCAGCACAGAGAATTAAACAACTGAAACTATATTCTATAAACTACATTCTTCTAACACAATTAATGTAGGTCAAAAACAGGACGCATGTTAGATGAATGAGAACATGCTTTTTGCCAACCAACACTTAAGACTTTGACTGTAAACTGTAACTATGGTACAATTCAGCTGTAGATTGCAGCGATGAAGCAATAACAATGGCTAAAAGTTTAGTCATGCTTTACTGAGAAGCAATAAAAATCGCTTGAAAACAACTAAATATAGCACATTTGGCAGATGCGTTTATCCAAATGCTGACCTTCAAGCCGCTTGACAATTTTCTGTATTTTGTGTGTTTAACTGGTGAAGTTCAACCGTCTCTGTTTACTGGTGTAACCTGGAAGGATACAAGAATATACACTTTTTTTGATTAATATACGATGAATTATTCAGTGTCTTCCACTATCGTGGACCTCTGGTCATCTTTGGAGAGCAAATAAAAAGTGACATGGTTTTATGAGATGAGGTTAGGTAAATTGTATGCCTAAACATTCAATATTCACTGTGAAACTAGATTTTTTAAAATAAATGAATAACAAAAAAACACAAATAAAAAAAGGTAAGTTTAATTGTTATGGATTTTCTCACTATTCTGTTGAAGGCAACTGACTTGAATATATAATTTAAGTGACAGGATTTTCTTTTATATAGACATACTCTATCTATTGTATGTTTATTGGCTTCATTTATTTAGGAGCCATGCAGTCCATCTGCACTCAGTTATATAAACTCAATTTTAAAACTCCTTGTAAATCAGATTTTATTGAATTTACTTGCCGTTTGCCTCAGAGGGGTGCAACTAAGCAGACTACCAGATGTTTTCTGATTTATAGATATGTTGTAGGATGCACTTCTAATTGTCATTATACCTGTATTAAGCCAAATAGATGTAAAATTAGCTTTGTGATTCTAATTCTATCATAATGTATACATTTCTGATCTTTCTAAACAAAGAGATCATTTTGACACTCATTTGGAACAGAAGGGTTTTGGAATTGGCTGAAAGAAAAAAAATAGGTATAAAAATATTTAATCTAGTCAATATCCAAATTCTATTTGAAAGCCACATATATTTCAGCTGGGATCACTGTTCTCTGTCTGGGAAATAATAGTTTGGACCGCTAAGCAGTTGAGCGTCCAGTGGAGAGCTATAATTGGGCTGGTGGTCCTGTATGACTCATCATATCTTCTCTAACTAGAACCATGTCCTTTGTTTATTTCCTACTGAATTAAATGTGCATGATTTCCAGCTAATATTTAAACTATATCATATCTACTCTGTGTGATGTGAAATGTTTCTCACCTGCAGTGTAGTGTTTTGCAGTGGCTGGAATAACTGAGCTGGAAGTAAAATAAACAATATATAATCAAATAGAAAAAATATTTATGTGAATTAAAATAAATTTAAGAAATAAGTTAAAATGTAGAATTGTTATGTACTGTAGATTGTTAAGGGCTATAAAAGAACACATGAAGTTTTGTCTTGCAATGAATGTCTTGTGCAACTGATGCCGTCAGGTGATGGCAACATGTCTCTTAAGTCGCTTATAAATAGACACTTCACCCCAGAATAGTACTTACTTCTGCCCTGTTGTGTAAAAAAATCCAGTGGGTCAGCATGGTTAAATGCACACATATGGGTGTCACATCCCCGGCTGTCAAAGTCAAAGGGCGTCCCAGTCAGCATCCTTTCCTCTAATGCTGAGGTCAGTGAACATTAAGGGGGTGGAACATGAGCCAGACAGGATCTATTAAAGTACTGCGTCAGATATGAATCACATTTGCCTTATGAAACGGAGACAGGTTGTTTTTTAAAAGTCACATGTTCACTATTCAGTTGTCCTTGTGTGGACTCTAAACAAAGCATTGGTAAACGGTAATTCAAATCCACCAGTGGTAAAGAAAACACTTAACAATTCAAATAAAATGTAAAAAATAATAATAATTAAATATGTTCATTGAATTTATTATATTTAAATATTTTGATTAATTGATTGACAATTTCAGTTATGATTAATTAGCCGAAATTAATCACATATATAAATGTTTGCAAAGAAAAGCTCCCAAAGATAATTCTGTGAAATTACGGTATGGCGGCATGGGTGAAACCATTGAACAGACATTAAAATAGTGCTTTTGTTTTATTTCCATTTCACTGAACATATACCTGCAGTCCACAGAAATCCATACATTTAATTAAATTAACACGTTAAATTGACAGTCCTAAATCAAACAGAGGTTCTCAAATGGCGCTTTTCCACTGCATGGTACGGCTCGGCGCGGCACGGTTCGGGTCGCTTGCTTTTCCACTGCATGGTGCGGCTCGGCTCGCTTTAGATTGGTTTGCTTTTCCACTGCAGTTAGTACCGCTTCAAAGTGGGTGGGATTATAGACTAATCGTTATAGTTTATCCGTTCCTCGGTAACCAACGAGATGAACGTCTGCACTTTGTAAACTGAACACGATTCAGCCATTTCTTTTTTGGAAGTTTTTTCTTTCTTTTTTCTTCAAGCAAGTAGTTTTAAAACAGATGCTAAAACGGTGGCTGTTACTGGCTATTTAAATCTACCGGGTTTGATGTCTCGCAAATACAATGACGCTGGTAGTGACGATTCTTTTTGACCAATCAGTATTCTACAGTGTTTTCACATCACATCGGTACGGTACGCTTGGAACCTCAACAGAAGTGGTACCATTTAAAGCGATGGTACCATGGGGGCGGCAGTGGCTAAGTGGTTCATGTAGATTGTCTACAAACCGGAAGGTTGGTGGTTCAATCCCCGGTTCCACTTGACCAAGTGTCGAGGTGTCCATGAGCAAGACACCTAACCCCGGCTGCTCCCGACGAGCTGGCTGGCGCCTTGTACGGCTGACACCGCCGTCGGTGTATGAATGTGTGAGTGAATGGGTGAATGAGAGGCAAAATTGTAAAGCGCTTTGGTGGCCATTGGTCTATGAAAGCGCTATATAAATATAAATGCAGTCCATTTACCATACCGTACCGTACATACAGTGGAAAAGCCCCACAAGTGAGCCGTAACGAGCCGAGCCGAGCCGTACCGTACCATGCAATGGAAAAGCGCCTAAGCGTGCCGTACCGTGCCGTACCATGCAGTGGAAAAGCGCCAAAAGACAGCTAACAAGCAGCAGAAAATATGACCAAACCAAGCATGTACGTTGATGTGATACACTTTTGAAAGCAATTATGCTGCAAACCACATCACCAAATCCCTTAAAGCAAAGAGTTGGCTGCTTAAATGCAGTGTAAGAACTTCATATCTAATTGCTGGCATGCTAATTGTGTCCCACTTCATTGCGCAGAGTGCTAAAAACTTGCACGGCTCATAAAGCACAAGAGATTGAATGGGCTGATTGGCTTCTGTTCATGATTTCATGGCTGCTTCTCTCTATCCATTAAGAATACTTTTATTTATTTATTTCCTTTTCAATCTGTTTTTACGTGACTTTCCTCTTACATCTCACAGCCTAAAGAGGCCCACATTACCACTTCAACCTGAAATTCAGTACAATTGAGAACAAGTGTGTGTTGTGGGCAAAATTGAATGGGAGCTTGATTGTGCAAACAGTTAGGTAATCTGATCTCATTTTGTAAACACAAATTAATTGCATTTACCCTTTGCCCCCTCGCAGTTCAGGATCAAAGATTTTTAAAAGAGAAGAACCATTTAAAATTCCCAAGTGCTGTTGTAAGTAGTGCTCCAAACTAAATCTTTTACTTGGAACATAATCTTTTGGATCAATAAATGGTAGAGTATCCTAAAGAGCGCCGCTGACAGGATACAACAGTGTGTTATTCACATTATGAAACCGCTGCATATGGCAAAAAAAAAAAGAAGAAGTTGGATATCTCTGCCAAGGAAAAGAAATAAAACTTATTAGCCAGTGATTTATGTCCTCCCTAAATCATTGCAAAAGGAGGAAGATGCTGTGTAACATTTGTAACATGAAAAGACCAGTGAAATACAGGCTACCTCTGATAAACCACTAAACCACTTTGCTTCTGTCAGTCTTCTCCTCAAGGACAACTAGTTGCCTTTGGCTAAGCTGTAAAACCTTTTGCTGAGATTGGAAACATTTTATGGTATACTCAATATTCAGGATTGGTCAACAGATTGGCCTAGCTGAACAGCTAATATATCTTTTGCACCTATAGTAGAACACAAGAGCAAGAAAAATCACAAATGAGATCTCTTCAATATCTCTCTAATATCTCACGCGTCTTTTCAAGCATTTCAGAGATGTTGACAACATCACGTGGTTAAATTGTATTCAACTGTTAACAATAAGTTAAACGGATACTCCATCCAAAAATGAAAGTTTTCTCATTTAATCACTCATACCGTCCCAGATGTATGACTTACTTTCTTCTGTGGAACACAAACAAATTTCTTTTGAAAAATAATCCATCCTGAGAGTCCATAGTGGATGGGTCCACTAGATTCACACAGCTCACAGAGATCTGTCTTGACAACTCTCGGAGTGTTTGGCATGGTAATAGATATGACAATGTTGTATGTTTGGTCTTGGCAGAATAGGACTGCTACATTGTTGCTGTTGGTTATTGCTGCTGCAGCGCGAGTACATGACTTGCTACTGTAGGGCTGAGCAAATATGGACAAAACTTCAAAAAGCCTTTTAAAGGTATACATGTGAATGAAATGTGGCACAATGGCCTTCATCATCACAATATGCTATCTAGTGCAATGGATTTCTTCAATATGCTGATTGAAGACTGTTTGGACACTCCAGGCACAGGATGGTTCTGTCAGGAGAAACAAAGTAATTTGCACCTCAATGACACGTCTGTACCATTTGCTTCACAGGACATATGCTTTTAACTAGGCTACATACTGTTGTGTGTTCTAATATGTAACTACTACGCTTGGTCTCATCTGACTGCTTATAAACTGAAATGAATGGTGGTGAACTTAATAGAGATATTAAAGTATCCTAATGTACAATCTAGGTACTATTGGTTAAACATGCATTGAGGAGAATATGTTAATGTTCTTCTCCCCCTCTTGATCACTACCTATTTGCCTCATCTTTTGTTTTCCTGTCGGTCAGTTTCAGTGTTGGTATTCCACTTTAACAGTGCTCTTTGCTCAGGGTATAAGAATGTAAGGTAACTTTTGATCTAGGAGAAAGGCTTTGAAGGGATACTCCACTTTTTTTGGAAATAGGCTCATTTTACAACTCCCCCAGAGTTAAAAAGCTGGGTTTTACCGTTTTCGAATCCATTCAGCCGATTTTCTGATATTTAGAAGAATATCAGTAACCAGATAGTTTCTGGTCTCATTGACTTCCATAGTATATTTTTTTCCTATGAAAGTCAATGAGACCAGAAACTGTCTGGTTACTGATATTCTTCTAAATATCAGAAAATCGGCTGAATGGATTAGAAAACGGTAAAACCCAACTGTCACTCTGGGGGAGTTGTAAAATGAGCCTATTTCCAAAAAAAGTGGAGTATCCCTTTAACCCTGCCACTCCCGCACACCGGTGCGTAACCTCATCCTACTGTATATGAGAAAGGTTTTTTTTACGGCCTTGTCTGCACAACAGTGTATTATTTGTTACAGTATACAGTATGTTGTTCCATTCTACTGTCTGTATATTTAAACATGTAACTTAATAAATAACGTTGCCTGCTTTAAAGGCTTTGAGAATCTTTCATTTTATCACTGATGATGTTGAAAGCTAAAGTGAGTATAACTTTCATTGATACATTCATGGTTAAATACTACGTTTTCCTATCAGTTCTAAGAAAGGCCTTTACCTTTAAAGAAGGTAACACTTTATTTCGATAGTCCACTTTAGACATTTTACTAACTATAAGTAACTTTGCAGCTACATGTCAACTAACTGTCATGAGAGTATTAGTAGACTATCTGCTTAATATCTGCTAACACTTTATTATGTCTACTGACTATAATTAACTTGGCAACTACAAGTCAGCTTATTCTTCTTCTAACCCGAACCCTAACCTAACAGTATACTGACAGTCTACTAATACTCTAATGAGAGTTAGTTGACATTTAGTTGAAAAGTTACTTATAGTTAGTAGAACGTCTAAAGTGGACAATCGAAATAAAGTGTAACCTATTTTGGATTACACGTCATCCTTCAACTGCCTTTTGTTCCGATTATTGGTTCAAAATAGCAGCATAAGTTTCCAGCGTTACACTACTGCAAATACATACACGGCACGCTGCTGTGAGCAACTAATACATGCTGCTGCTGTACAATATAGCATACATGAATTGCCCGTAGTAGGGCTGCAATGATTCGTTGTCGACAAAAATCGATAATAGAAGTAGTCGAATTTCATTGTCGAAGTTGTCGCCAGGCATGTTTTTTTCCGACCGCTCGAGGCATCTCTCTTCATTACAACTCTGCAGAGAGTCGCACATGCGCATTAGCTTCTCTGCTGAGCGATAACATACAGAAAGGGCGGCGTCCAATGCAGCAGCTGCGCGTACCAAAATATCTAAAGTTTGGGAGCATTTTAGCATACGGCGAATAAAAAGATTACCTGCATGGTTTGCAAAGCAGTCCTTGCATATCACGGCAGAACCTCGGTGATGCACGAACATTTAAAGAGAAAGCACGTCGGACAGTTGAATGAAACGGAGTTTGACTCGCCTCGGTAAGATTTAAATAACATGGAAGCCAATACGTTTTGTTTTGGATGTACATTGTACATTTTATAAGCATATTTTCGGTAAAAAAAAGAAAAAGGATTTAACGTTATGCCCGACTGTGCCTGACAGTCTGACTGAGAGTTTCTTTATTTATGTATTTATGTCTATACTGACCGAGCACTGTGCCTAATTAGTTTTAGACAGGGCATTTTTAATTACTTTTGGTATGAACATATCAGCAGCAAGGTTCAATAAAATATGCATTTTTCATTGAAATACCCCCTTCTTTCTTGTGTTTACTATCATTTTCCACAGAATTAAAGCAATCTCATGCTAAATTTTAGAATTTTTTTATAATTATTCGATTAGTCGACTAATCGTTTCAATAGTCGGTGCTAATATAGGTGACTATTAAAATAGTCGTTAGTTGCAGCCCTAGCCCGTAGCAGATCTATACAGCTGTGGAAGGTGGAGGGTTTCTGAAGTGACCTCACTGCTATGGCAAATGCTACCCAAGTAGTTAAAGCTTGAGCACGCAAGCTCATTGGCTACTAATACAGCATGACCAATCAGCTGTGCCCTACAGATAATGATGTGATTATGAGCAGGTTGAGTTAAAAGACTTATTAGCCTGCGCCATCTAGAGTTTCATGACAGAACTTTGTATTTTCTACAAGGTATCGAAATGGATTCTTGATATTATTGTGTGTTATATAGTGCCATGGCAAGAGGAGCAGCTGCTCAGCCTGAACATAATATCTTCATGGTTTCCTCTCAGCGGATCAACAGTATCATAAAACAGTTTTCTAAGTCAGCAGGCCATGAGAATTCCCAGAATCCGAGACTAGCAAAATTCTCAATTGTTCTGTCTTGTGTCTGCTGTAATAAATACTGGCTTAAAGATCGTATGCAAGTCCGCTTCACCTCCGGTGTATTTTGTACAGTGCTGTCACAGCAATTCGGTGCTACAACAGACCTTGTCCTCTACTTTCTATGTTTAGCACTTTGTCTGCACAGTGTCAATTGGGTAAATGTCCAGACAGTCTCCTTGTTCACCTTGGGATGTGTGGTCTGCTCAGCCATTATCAGACTGCACCTGCGCTTAAATTAAAGTGTCATGGGTTCAGAAGAGAACATTGCTGTCTATAGAAGCATCTCACATTACTATGCTTGGATGCTAAACTAGCTGATGGTAGGGATCTTCTCACAGTCAAACAGCTATCGCCATATCACTTTTAATTCAACTGAAAGGATCAAATGGGGACATTATTAATCGCCCTAAATATATCTCAGAACTGTAGAGAAGCGCTTGATATTTCTATTTCATTTGATTTCATTAAAAGCCATTTTGCATACACACATTTAGAACATTTATCATTAAGGTGGCTTTGCATTGTGCCTGATGTAAGAACATTTAAAACGCAAGATATAAATGGAGAGAAATTAATTTACATTCCAGACAAAACTGGAGCAAACATAGTGAGCCTGCTTTTAGGACAGTAGACAGATCAATCATATAGTTTGACTGAAGGAGAATTCACCGTCGCCCTCTCCTGTTTTTGTTATTGTGGAAATGTCTACAAAGAACACAATCTATTGATGATGATAAATTCTGGTCGTTCATGTTAATGAGGAGTGTTTCACTTTGGGAGATTGCTGAGCTATTGCTTCAGTGAATAGGCTTTGTGCGCTGGACACACTCGGGTACATTAGGCTGATTGCCGCTCCTCCGTTTATACTGGACGCTGGCAAAGGCATCAAATGCCGTCCCAAACATGAACGCTGAAAATGTGAACTATGGATTTGATATTTGTGTCTGCCTTGGATAAACCATGCCATAATGTGTATTTTTGTAGTTTTTATTTTGATTTTATGACATTGTCTGAAATATGTTTGAGTTGTTCGGTTGTTGGTGGTGATGGATGACCATGATTTGATTGACACAGCTGGGTTCAATCACTCATTGCTATGGTTTATGAGAACCTCAATGCAATTAATCCTCTCCAAAGTCATAGCCAATCTGTAATGTTGCTACCTTAAAGTGTTATATAATGCAGTAGATCTCATTTGGTTTTATATTGATTTTCTTTGTATATCCGGAGGTATATAGGATCAACAGATTGTTTGTTCAATTTCCCCCTGAAACCTCTTGACATCAGACATATATGTCACTGGGGATAAGTTTGAAATTTGTCACCATCTTATTGTGCGCGGTGGTAACCTTACAGAGCCCACAGGTTTAAAAAGCTTTAGATGGTTATCTGGCCTTGTCAATTGGAAAGACAGACTACAAACAAGGTTTTATCACGGCACCGTACTTTGTTTAAATCTGTGGCCATTTATTGAGTGGCACTAAGACTGATGGATAGGAGGGATCTTTTATGTTCAGACACACCTTTTTATTGCCAGACAATGAAATCCAAGATTAATGGGGTAGGCAAGCTGCTGCTCATGAGTGTTAGACTGCTACTGTTGGCATCCAGCCCTAAAAGAGAGGAATCACTTATGCAAACATGGCATCTCGTTTGTGACAATTGTAAGGTCATGAAATAGGAAAAGGTTGATAGGTAACCTAAAAAATTTTTTTATTAAAATAAAAAAATTAGGGATGTACCGATATTACAATTCTGGCCAATAATTTGTTTTATTGGTTGATAACTAATAAATGACCATTATTGAAATGTATACTGTCTAATTACATTTTCAAATCAAACACTAAAAACTAAAATGAATTATGTAAAATGCTACATGTTTAATCATTTAAGAATCACAACATGTATGAAAAATGGATATTCATTATACAGTACACACACACAGAATATTTTAATGATAAAATAATAATTGTAATGTAGTCAGCTATACTAAAAATGTGCTTTATGTGGTAACTTCTAATTTAGCTGTTGTTTATTGAAGTAAAAAAATTGAGATAATAGATTTCTAGCTTTTCCTTGGTCGAAAAATGGCAAATATATTTCAATTTATGCTACAATGTCTAAATAAGTATAAAATATTTTTTTTTTTTTTGCAGTGTGCATGCCTAATGACCATGGTTTCATTGATTGACAGGTTGAGCTGATCTGAGTCAAGGAACCTGAACATGAAATTAAACTTTATGTTGATTTGTAAAGTTATACAAATATATATTTATCACCAAGCAATCTGTTTTTGATTTTATTGACACTATCAAACAGCACACACATTGTGAAGATATAGACTAGGCAGCTTTTTAATGCTGTACTGCAGGTGTTGTCATTTGTGTTGCATACTGCCTAATTGCTTCATGCTACATGCTGTTAAAGTGCCATTGATTTCACACATTCAAGCATGGCTTTAATTCATCCTCATCAAGTAAGTGATAGAATGAAGCTCTTTTACTGTCCCTACGTGGGAAATTTAATGAGGAATCCAGGATGATTTATTTTGACCCATCAGCTCCCTGATTGCATGTAACATGACTTTTATAACTGCAATTAAAGGAATCTTCACCTCTTCCAACAGTGAAAGCCACAATACTCTCTGGTAATGCTCTCTGGTTCCTCCATTTTCACTTATCGAATTTTCAAGGGCATTTTCAGAGTTTTCTATAATTTTTACTGTTCATCTTTTAAGTGTCAGTACAGATACAAGGTTTTATAGAGTAATCTTTCTCAGTTTGTGTCAAATCAGGGTCGAAATCTTCAACAAAATCTAATGAGTGTGTCATGAAAAGAATAAATCTCTTGTAAGGAGACTGGTCCTTTACTATAAAAGAATGAAAGTAAATCAGCACCAGCTTAATGCTAATAGTCATTGTTTAAGGCATTTTTTTTTTGTGCATGTTTTGTATGTGTTTGCTTATTCAATTGTTTCTCAGTTCACTCCTGCAGTTCAACAGTTAGAGCTTGATGCTAAGATTTCAGATATAATAATTTGTATTATATTATATATTATATTATAAACATAAATAAAAAAAAAGTTGCAGAAATGTAACAATAGCATGTTGTAGCAAGGTTCAGATATTATAGGAAGGAGGCGGGAACCGGTAAACAATTAACACTTTTAATAAATAAATGCAAAAGTGTAATAAAACAAAATAGTTTTATTAATATAATAAAACAAAAACAAAAGTATAAGCCAGCAGCCCCTCACAGACGACTGCTGGCCACACAAAACAGAAGCACAACATAAAATCAGGCCTGTTCCTCTCTCGTTCATCACTGTCGTCACTCCTCCGAGAGATACGAGACCGGTGCGTCTCACAGGTGTCGCTCAATATCAATCACACACCGGCCGCCGTTCTCTCACGTCCCTCGGCCTCGTCCTGCTCGCCACACGTTTTGGCCTTTTGCAGTTTACATGTACAGTATGCTTGTAAACCATGTCCTGCTTCAATTACTTCAGAGAAGCCATTCCATGTCCATAGCTTGATAGTTTGCAAGAAAAATGAACTGTGGAGAGGTGCAAATTTGCCTTTTCAACAACGAATAGGAATAGAAATATAATCCTATCATTAAAAGTTATTATTATAACTTTATTATTATAAAAAAATGATCATATGATTATTCCCATATCAGGCTTTATTTAAGAAAGATTTTTTTCCTTGAAAAAAATTATATGTACCTGATATATATTCAAATCAATCAATATTGAATCTAATAGAATCAAGATCAGAATTGAATCAAAATCAAATTAGGGGATTTCTGTCACTACCTAGTCTAGTCTTAATTCTGATCTTGATTCAAACATTTAAACTGCACATGGTCAGTTTTTATAAGAATAAAGTTATAATAACTTTTTAATGATATAATTATATTTCTACCCCAATTCGTTGTTGAAAAGGCAGTCAACTTGCACCTTTCTAGAGTTAATTTTCCTATCAAGCTATGAACATTGAATGGCTTCTCTGAGGTAAATGTAACAGGACATTGTTTACAAGCTGTTTTATTGATGTCCTTCTGTGGTTAAAACACTGATTAAACAATTACATGAGACATGATACATTGCAACGCATTCTCACCCCAAGGCGTCATCTAACTGACAATTTTGACCATGCTTCAATATTCGACGCTAAAGGTACCCTTTAGCGTCAGTTAGTTGACGCGATCCCAGGGCGTCATCTAACTGACGCTAAGGGTAACGCGTCAGTTAGATGACGGGGTAGGTTTAGGTCTGGGTAGAAGGGCGTCATCTAACTGACGCTAAGGGTAACGCGTCAGTTAGATGACGCCCTGGGATCGCGTCAACTAACTGACGCTAAAGGGTACCTTTAGCGTCGAATATTGAAGCATGGTCAAACTGATTCCCAAGGCGTCAGTTAGATGACGCCTTGGGGTAGAGAATGGGCTGTACATTTTGGTAAGTTGTACTGCATATAAATATAATACACTATAGGCTTTACTGTTGTTTTGTTGTAATTTATGCGATACTTCTTGAAAGGTAAAATAAGTTATTACTTTTAACGATTTTTTCCAAGGGGTTTGAAGATATCATTTAAAAGTTAATAAAGACACAGTGTTTAAGCAGTTGGCTTTTATAAGCTTTCCACTAAAAACAATGACTTCTCTGTCTGCTTAATCAGCCTCTACCTAAGGAAAGCCCTCTACCATAATGTGAGAAATGGCTCTATTAGGATCTAATTAAGTCCAGATTTAGGTGATTGGGCTGGGTGACAGAGTGAAGAATTGTCCCATGTTAAAGGGACACAGGGGGTGCGAGGAATCATGTTGTCAGGATTTGAGGTGGTTTGATTGCTGACAGGCTCTTGGTGCGATGAAATTCACTTAAGAGCTCAGTGGGTGATGACAGAGATGGACAGAAGCAGTCAACAGGAGACAATTGTCTTCTCATCGGAATCGGCTTGATGGAGTGCTGGAAATTTGTTCTCTAGGACACAATGTTAATTATTAAGAAAATACTTAATTCTGCATATTTGTTAAACTCTTAAAAATGAAGTTAACAAAAGGTTTTGTAGCGATGCATTTGAAAAGACATTTTTTTGGTTGCTCAAATAACCTTTCTGTGAACAGAATCCTTTTAAAAGAATAATTATTTTTCTTAGTTTGAAAAATATTTAAATAATTTGAAGAACCTTTTTTTTTAATAGAAAATATGCTTTTGTTCAATAGAAAGATTCCATGGATGTTAAAGGTTCTTGAAACCATTTATGCCAATGAAGATCCTTTATTTTTTTTATTTATAGTATAATATCATGTTTTTATATTATAAGATTTTATTTTTATATTTTTTAATATGTATTCATTGGATGTAAATCTTCAGTTCAGGCACACATTCTCTTTGTAAGCAATTAGACATTGCTTAGTACTCCGAGATTCTTCTCAAATTAAATCTTAACCTCTGGATATGAATTAATTTGAATAATGAAATTAAAATGCCTTATACTAGGCCTTTTATATCTGCTAAGCTTTTGAAGTTGAGGCTATCATTATAAAAATTCGCAAGTACAATGAAACTCCACATGGCATACAAAAACATGGTCTCTTGAGAACTTGACGAATTAGCTTTTTTTTAATGTGTTTGAATGTTTAGAGAATAATAATGTCAGAAATTACATTCTGGTTCCACATGGTAAAACTTGTATCACTGATTGTGTAGAGATCAAAGCATCTTGGATTAGCTTATCTGTGTATCGTGTAATGTAAGATTATCTCTGTTACATGAGTATGTTTGGTCATTTTGGCTTTTGCAGGTTCTAAAGTGCCATGATCAAGGAGAAAGATGAAAGGGGACATAAGCCTGTGCTCAAGGCAGTATTCTTTGGATATCTACACTGTGTAACTCTGCCTTCATCACCCCCGGCCCCGGCACCTCATTACCTTGTCCGAGCAATGGATTTTCCATCTAGTGTGTCTCTTCCAATGCCACACCTTTTCACACTCTCTCCTAATCACACTTTAAAGCATAGGTGGTTTTAAAAAGTCTGGTTTGTCGGATATGCCAATCCATTTATTATTTGGCATTGCAAACAACCAAACAAAACAAAAGAAAAAAATGCATGTTCCAGTACTTAACTTCAACTTTCTAATAACAAACATTATTTAATTCAAGACAAACCTCTTATGGACACTAGCACAGTCCTGCGCGGCTTACAGAACATTACTTTGTCTATATTTGCTCCAAAACAAAAACTGTTCCAACACAGAATCAACTGTGTTTCCGAGCAACACGTGTTTCGTTCCTGAATGAACCGGAGTTGAATCAGTCTTGGATAAAGTGTATCTTCGCCAATTTTTAATCCGCTTTGTATTGTTATAATGTCGGTAATATATGTAAATTAACAATGTTTAACTGGACAGAAAAATTCACATTTATTTGTCGTCACCTTAATTTATAAAGCGCTTTTAACAGTATGGATTGTTTCAAAGCAGCTTTATAGTGATAATAGAAATTACCGTAACAGATTGTGTAGTCTTTACCACAGCTCTAGAACAAAGTTATTGTCCAGCTAAAGATAGTCTTGATTGATTCACTTCCGTTGTGAAGATCATAAGTTAGTATTAACTTAGGGGCCGCTAACACGACACCGTTTTAACAGAAAAATAGGTCTGAAGGACTACAGCGTTAAGAGCTTGCTCAGGTACTGCGGAGCTAAACCATTTAGTGCTTTGTAAGTAATCAGCAATATATTAGAATTTATACAATGTTTAATAGGGAGCCAATGCAGTGTTGACAGAACCTGGCTAATATGGTCTTACTTCCTGGTTCTGGTAAGAACTCTAGCTGCTGTGTTTTCGACCAGCTGTAGTTTGTTTATTAGGCGTGCAGGGCAACCACCCATAATAGCATTACAATAATATAGCCTTGATGTAATGAACACATGAACTAATTGTTCTGCATTTTTCATTGAGAGCATATGATGTAATTTAGATATATTTTTAAGATAAAAAAATGCAGTTTTACAGATACTAGAACACGTGACTTACAAATGAAAGATTGGTATCAAAGAGCACACCCAGGTTCCAAACCATTGACTTGACAGAGCAGCCATCAAGTGTGAGACAGTATTGTAGGTTATTAAGTGAGGAAGTCTTTTGTCCAATAATTAGAATCTCTGTTTTTTCAGAATTAAGTAGTAGGTAGTTGCTAGTCATCCAGTTTTTTATATCAGCTTTGCATTCCGTTAATTTTGTGAATTGGTAAGTTTCATCAGGGAGTAAAGAAATATAGAGCTGAATATCATCAGCATAACAGCGAAAACATCTCGGTTACTAATGTAACCCTCGTTCCCCGAAGGAGGGAACGGGAGACGTGACGTCGACGTGATGACGTTAGGGGATCACTTCAGGGAGCCCTATCAACTTCGAGTATCTAAAGAACAAGCCAATGAACGTTGGCGTGCGTGAAACGCGTCACGCGCCCCGCCCCGCAGCGCGGGTATAAACAGGAAGCGGACGCCGCACTCATTGTTTTTCGCTGAGGAGCCGAGATAGAGACGGCCGTACAGCGATGGTCAGCAACTGTGGCAGCGGGACGTCACGTCTCCCGTTCCCTCCTTCGGGGAACGAGGGTTACATTAGTAACCGAGACGTTCCCCTTCAGTCGCTCACGTTCGACGTGACGTCGACGTGACGACGTTAGGGGATCCCATGGAAGACGCCATCGGTTGCTGCCACATCCAGCGCCCTACGGAAGGCTCTCAGACCCCCAATGGCTGGGGCGGAAGACCTGCGTAGAGTGAGTTCACTGTTGTTCCGTTAACCCACACAGTGGAACTCTTGGATAACACTGGGAAAGCGTGCCTTTCCAGGGGAGAGGAACGCTGCGGACGCCACATCCTGCCCGAAGGGAGGTAACATGTGGAGGATACACATATGGACTGGCCAGAAGGGCAGTGCAACATATGGAATGTCACTGGGGTGGCTCCAGCCTGAGGAGGGGGAGGCAGCACCAGACAGTGACGGCAGAGCGGACTCTGCCAAGGGAAAGACACGGGCTCACCGCAGGGAGCTGGTCGTGGAAGAATACTCATATGGGATCGCCGCAGGAATCACCACATATGGAACCCAGCCTAGCACAAGTTACACAGGCATACGAGCACTAGGCCTGGCGTCGGACGCTCCGCAACGTCCGACTGCCGGAGGGGTGCGGAGGAACTCACAGGGTTCGCCAGAGTGGGGAACTCGACTGGAGCAAAAAAGCGCACGTATCCGCTCCATGTGGAGGGGAGTGGCGCAGCAAGCCGACACAAGAGCGGAAACTTCGGTGTTACCGGCTGGTTGAAGCGAGCACACAGGAAGAAACCGGCTCAACACGTAGGCTATAAAATCTAGCGAACGTGTTAGGTGTCGCCCAGCCCGCAGCTCTACAGATATCTGTCAGCGAGGCGCCGTGTGCCAGCGCCCAAGAAGAAGCGACACCCCTAGTGGAGTGGGCTCTCAACCCGGGCGGGCAAGGCACGCCTTGGGCTTCGTAAGCCAAGGCGATGGCATCCACTATCCAGTGGGCCATCCTCTGCTTGGAGACAGCCTTTCCCTTCTGCTGGCCTCCGTAACAGACGAAGAGCTGATCTGAGGTTCTGAGGCTTTGCGTTCTGTCCACGTACAGACGCAGAGCGCGGACGGGACAGAGAAAAGCCAGGGCTGGGTCTGCCTCCTCCGAAGGCAGCGCTTGCAGGTTCACCACCTGGTCCCGGAAGGGAGTGGTAGGAACCTTGGGCACGTATCCGGGCCGGGGTCTCAGGATCACGTGAGAGTCAGCCGGGCCGAATTCTAGGCACGATTCGTCGACCGAAAATGCATGCAGGTCCCCTACCCTCTTTATGGAGGCCAATGCAACCAGGAGTACTGTTTTACAAGACAGAACTTTTAACTCAGCTGACTGCAAAGGCTCAAAGGGTGGTCTCTGAAATGCCGAAAGGACCAGAGACAAGTCCCAAGAGGGTAAAGAGAGTGGGCGAGGAGGATTAAGTCTCCTTGCTCCCCTCAGGAACCTGACGATCAGGTCATGCTTTCCCAACGACTTACCATCAACTGCATCGTGATGTGCGGCAATGGCAGCAACATACACTTTAAGGGTGGAGTGAGACAGCCTTCGCTCCAACCCATCCTGCAGGAAGGAAAGCACGGCTCTGATCGAGCAAGTTCGGGGGTTCTCCTGGTGAGAAGAACACCATTCAACGAATAGGTTCCACTTCAATGCATAGAGGTGCCTCGTAGAGGGGGCTCTGGCTGAAGTGATGGTGTCAACTACCGCTGGGGGTAGGTCACCTAGAACCTCCGCGTCCCGTCCAGGGACCAGACATGGAGTTTCCAAAGGTCCGGACGCGGGTGCCACAGGGTGCCCCGTCTCTGAGAGAGCAGGTCCTCTCTCAGAGGAATGGGCCAGGGAGGGGCTGTCGCGAGGAGCACTAGTTCGGGGAACCAGGTCCGGTTGGGCCAATACGGGGCAACTAACACGACCTGCTCCTCGTCCTCCCTGACTTTGCACAAGGTCTGTGCAAGAAGGCTCACTGGGGGAAACGCATACTTGCGTAGGCCCGGGGGCCAGCTGTGTGCCAGGGCATCCGTGCCGAGGGTCCCCTCGGTCAGGGAATAGAACAACTGGCAGTGAGACGTGTCCGGGGCGGCAAACAGATCTACCTGTGCGGTCCCGAAGCGCCTGAAAATCAGCTGGACCACCTGGGGATGGAGTCGCCATTCTCCCGGTAGCACCTGCTGCCGTGAGAGCTCGTCGGCTGCACAGTTGAGCAGGCCAGGAATATAAATGGCACGAAGCGACCTCAGATGCTTCTGACTCCAAAGGAGGAGATGGCGGGCGAGTTGTGACATGCGGCGGGAGCGTAGACCACCCTGACGGTTGATGTACGCAACGGTCGCAGTGCTGTCCGTACGGACCAGTACATGCTTGCCACGAAGCGGCGTTTTGAAGCGGCCCAATGCAAGATGTACTGCTAACAACTCGAGGCAATTGATGTGCCAATGCAGTTGAGGCCCCGTCCACAGACCTGAAGCTGCATGCCCGTTGTACGTGGCCCCCCAGCCGGTGGCAGAGGCATCCGTGGTGACCACAGAGTGCCTGGACACTTGTTCTAGGGGAACACCTGCCCGCAGGAACGAAGGGTCTGACCACAAGCTGAGAGTTTGGCGACAGTGCGGAGTCACTTGGACCCGGCACGAGCCGCTCTGCCACGCCCATCTCGGGACTCGATCGTGGAGCCAGTGTTGGAGCGGTCTCATATGAAGCGATCCGAGCGGCGTTACCGCGGCTGCAGATGCCATATGCCCCAGGAGCCTCTGAAACAGTTTCAGTGGAGCCGCTGTTCTGCGCTTGAGCGTGCTCACGCAGTTCAACACTGACTGGACGCGGGCCTCGGTGAGGCGCGCTGTCATGTTGATCGAGTCCAACTCCATACCGAGAAAAGAGATCCTCTGCCCGGGGGTGAGTTTGCTCTTTTCCCAGTTGACCCGAAGCCCTAGGTGGCTGAGGTGACTGAGCACCATGTCCCTGTGTTCGCACAACTGCTCTCTCGACTGGGCGAGAATAAGCCAGTCGTCGATGTAGTTGAGAATGCGAACACCACGCTCGCACATGGGAGCAATGGCTGCCTCCGCGACTTTCGTGAAGACACGGGGCGACAGGGCCAGCCCGAAGGGTAAGACCTTGTACTGATATGCCCGTCCCTCGAACGCAAAGCGAAGAAACGGTCTGTGTCGAGGGAGAATCGAGACATGAAAGTACGCGTCCTTCAGGTCGATCGCTGCAAACCAATCTTGGGGACGGATGCACTTGAAAATGCGTTTCTGCGTAAGCATCTTGAACGGCAGCTTGTGAAGGGACCGGTTCAAGACACGCAGATCCAAGATTGGCCGTAACCCACCGCCTTTCTTGGGTACAATGAAGTACGGGCTGTAGAAGCCGGTCTTCATATCGGCTGGAGGGACCGGCTCGATCGCGTCCTTCGCCAGTAGGACTGCGATCTCTGCCCTGAGCACAGGGGCACTGTCCGGCGGGACGCGGGTAAACAGAATGCCCCTGAATGCAGGGGGGCGCCGGGCGAACTGAATCGCATAGCCGAGTCTGACAGTACGGATGAGCCAGCGAGACGGGCTGGGAAGCGCTAGCCAGGCTCCCAGACACCGCGTAAGCGGAATCAACGGCACCACAGACGTACCCGGGGTGGGGCAGCGCGGCGGAATGCAGGGACCCGACTCGGACGGCACAGCGGCCCGGAGTGGGGTCTGAATGTGTGGTGCAACACGTACCTGCTTCCGTCGAAGGGCAGAGTGAGTGTGTGGAGGCGGCAGAGCGTCCGGAACACAGCCACTGCTGCTCGCTGGCGATGAGAGAGGGGCTCGAGGGTGACAAGGCATAGCGTCGTCGACCGTCAAGCGCGCTCTCTTGGGACCCAGAGGTTTCAGAAATTGCTCTTTTATTGAATATGTGGGTACCACTGAAGGCAGTGGCGGAAAAGGAACAAAAAGAAACAAAGGATTCTCCACCCGGCCCTCCACCGGGGGAAGGAGCGGTGCCTTCACCGGCTCCTGGAGAGCAACTTGATCCACCTCTGGGTCGCCCGTCTCAGGGTCGTTTGCACCTGCGCTTACCACCTGGTTTGGTAGCGGCCTGGACGGGCGTGGCCGACTTCCTGCGGCTTGCTCCACGCTGAGGCCTGGATGGTGGCTGCTGCTGCTGAGGCTTAGCGGGAGCGGAGGACGCCGCAGGAGGACGGCCTCGGCGACGAGCGGACGGAGGGTCTGCGGCCGGCGGACGGGAGGAAGCAGCGGGGGTCCGCCGGGGCAGGATGTGTCGGATAGCCTCCGTCTGCTTCTGGGCGGCCGAGAACTGTTGGGCGAAGCTCTCGACCGCATCGCCGAATAACCCAACCTGGGAGAGAGGGGCATCCAGGAACCGATATTTATCGGTGTCCCTCATGTCCGCCAGGTTGAGCCAAAGGTGGCGCTCCTGGACCACCAAGGTGGACATCGCCTGACCAACGGAACGCGCGGTTTCCTTCGTCGCCCGGAGGGCGAGGTCAGTAGCCACGCGGAGCTCCCGGAGGAGCTCTGGGTCAGAACCACCCTCGTTCATGTCCATGAGCGCCTGGGCCTGGTGGACCTGCAAGAGCGCCATGGCATGGAGGGCGGAAGCAGCCTGTCCACAGGCCTTATAAGCCTTCGCCGTGAGACCGGACGAAAACTTACAGGCCTTGGACGGGAGGCGCGGATTACCCCGCCAGGAGGAGGCGGACGCCGGACACAGTTGCATCGCGACAGCCCGCTCCACCGGGGGGATATCCACATACCCCTTAGCTGCCCCGCCGTCGAGGGTGGCGAGGGGGGAGGAGCTACTAGAACGGATTCGGGCACTATACGGTGCCTTCCACGTCCTAGAAAGCTCCTCATGCACCTCCGGAAAGAAAGGTACCGGGGCGGCGCACTGAGAACCAGCACGGCCCGCCCCGAGAAACCAATCGTCCAACCGAGAAGGTTCGGGACGTGGCGGAGGATTCCACACAAGCCCGACCTTCTCGGCGGCCCGGGAAAGCATAGCCGCCCACTCTGGATCCGGCTCGGACAACGATACACACCCAGACGGGGGCAACGCAGCCGAGTCGTCATCTCCAGAGGAGTGAAGCTCCCCCTCCGATGCTGCGATCGACATCTGATCGTCAGCTGGCGCCCCAAAGGAAACGACCGGCCGTTCAGGAGAAGGACCGAGTCGATCGCAAAGGGGCGCGGATGGCAACAGCGCATGAGAGGCGTGAGGGGCCCGCGGAGATTGCCTCGACGGGGAAGCCCTCACGGTAATCCTCAGATCACCCTGGTCATGCGCCGAAGTAGGCCTATTCTGCAGGGCAGAATAAGCACTAGATCGGGGCATAGGCGAGGGGACTGCACCTCCCGTGAGGTAAGCGAGTCTCGATCTAAGCGCTGCCATAGTCATATTCCCGCAATGGGAACATGAACTATTCACAAAAGCTGCTTCAGCGTGTTGAATGCCCAAACACGAGAGGCAACTCTTGTGGCCATCTGCTGGCGCCAGGGAACGACCGCATCCAGAAACGCACAAGCGGAATGACATCCTGAAAAGGACGCAGGGTCACGCTTGTGTTGCTCTTTTAGTAAAATAACAAACAGAGGAAAGAAATAGACTCTTTAGTGCTGAAGCACCCAGGGGTAGCCGCGGTGTAATCGGGTACACTCTCAGATGAGGAACGCCCACGAGACCGACACACACACACACATAAACAGTGCCGTGAAAACGGCAGTTGTGGTAAAAGATGCTCGCGGCCACCACTGATCGCGCCGTCACACCAGCACTGCAGCAGAGTTCTCTTCTCCCTCTAGTTGTCGACAGATACAACGTTTCAGCAGTCTGTAGAATCTCAGAGTCAAACAAAGCTCGGCTCCGAAGCGAAAGACAATGAGTGCGGCGTCCGCTTCCTGTTTATACCCGCGCTGCGGGGCGGGGCGCGTGACGCGTTTCACGCACGCCAACGTTCATTGGCTTGTTCTTTAGATACTCGAAGTTGATAGGGCTCCCTGAAGTGATCCCCTAACGTCGTCACGTCGACGTCACGTCGAACGTGAGCGACTGAAGGGGAACTAATGCCATGCTTCCTAATGAAGGGTAGCATGTACAGAGTGAACGGCAACTGTCCTAGTATTGAGCCTTGTGGTACACCATACTAAACTTTTGATCAATACAAAAGATATCGTGATAAACCTACTATTTGTCAGCAAAAAAAAATTTTTTGACCGTTCCAGGGCTTTTGTGAAAACTGAAGGTTATACTTCCGCATTTTTGTATCCCCCACACACGGATAGTCGGATTGACCAAGGGTTATTAACAAAACAGTTTTTTGTAAGAGTAGGTTTATCACTGAAAATGATGTCTACTCTTTGAGTATTATGGAAAAAAATGGAACAGTATACATAGTTCCTACATGACGTCACAACATACGGGCATTTGCCGACCCGGCGCCATTTCTGTGGGCATGTTGTGGACAGAATACATAGACTGTAAAGGCAGAATATTAGAAGAAGAAGCTGAAACGAGTTAATTTCGTGATAAAAAGTGAAAATGGTCATCTCCTGCTGGGTCAATGGATGTTCAAATTGTGCCGGAGGTTCAGTTAAATTTGGATTTTACAGTATACCCGTTTTTAGACTTCATGAATGTGAGAAGACTAAGCTTTTGTCAGAACAACGACGGAGGTTATTGCTGGCGAGGATAAAAAAGTTAACACTTTGCAGTTTGAATGATGTCCTGTATGAACATAATGACCAGGTATTAAAAACAACATTGTTTCCAACATTGTTTTCTCTCTTTCTCACTCAGACTCACACACATTCCAGCATTGCAATCTCAGATTATGTCCCTAAAGAACCCGCGTATAAAGTAGTTCCGAATTACATTAATTAATTTGCACGCAAGTTTTATTTACTTTTATACTGTGTATATTCATGCACTGAACCATGACGCCCGTACAGTTTCGGTTCAATATGAATACATGTACCGTTCCAACCCTATTCTACACTGTTCAAATAAGTACATGCATATTAAAAGCACAGAAAGCACCGATGACTGTTTTAAGGGGAACATAGGAATTAAATTGAGCAGGCTATGGCTTTTTAATAGACAGATAGTCTAGCATCATGCTACATACATTCGCTATGATGACTACTTTTCCATTGATTGCACTTGAGCAAACGTCACCAACCCAACCCTCGACAAACTGATTGTACACCTCCAGTGATTTCCAGGCTCGGAATTGCTCACATGTGTAAAAAATACCAGATAATGCTAACGTTACACACTGTATGAGGCAAAGCTGCATAATCAGTGCTCAGCTAGCGCATACGGATCCACACCATTTATGACTGAAATTTTCGCATTGTACCTCTCTCTGTCTTGTGTTAATAGTGTCTCTTTATAATCTCTGTCACTTTGTCTCTTCATGATTTTCGTAACTTTATAAACAGAAAGAAATATTCGAAATTTGCTTGTAAAACTGTGTAAACACAGCAGCTTATGCCCTCAAAGATGGCGTCTCCGGGAAAGTCACGTGACATGAATTGGCCTGTGGGAACTATGTATATATGGCAACACCTTTTTACCTGTATGCGACAGAGTCTGAGAGAACGGCAGTTCAGCTTTTCCCTTCTGTTTGGCCTAAAACGCTTTCATGGTCAACCAATATGAAAGGTTGACTAGAAACACAAAGGTTTTTCAGATTGTCCATTGCAAAAGTAATTCATTACCTTACAATATTACTGTCTCAGAATTGTAATGCGTTACATTACTCCTGTATTACTTTTAATTTACTTTCACCAAAATAACTATACAGAAGTAGAACTTAACATTCTAAAATGACTAGGGCTTTAACGATATGCGATATGAAACCGAGATCGCAACAGTCAGATCCACGAAACTGCAGAATCGCGACACACCCCTTCCAACTCCCAGCGTTATCCATACCGTCCAGATCATGCTACCACATCTTTAAATTACTATTAGTATTATTTGAAGTTAACTTAACATTATAAAATACGTAGACCTACACCACAAAACAAGTTGAGAATAAATTATTTAAAATTTGGGAATTCCAGCGTTATGGACATGACATTTGCAGTCAAAACTTGAAATATAAATTCTCAGAAAATGCATTAATACCAAAATATTGAAACGTCTGTTTATCCATAGGCTCCTCCCTGAAAAGAGTCCAGACATTAGAAAAATATCAGTCTACACATGCATTTTAATTTTAATATTAGGGAAATAGACAGTCATGCGTGACAAAAAATCTTTAACTTTTAGGAGGCAACGATTTTTGTTGTCATTTTGCGAATTACACTGCGCAAATCGAATGAAGAAGGGTTGGCTCTCCACAGAACATAAAATATTCATTTTAATTTATTTTTCGTGTTCGCATTTATGAGGAAAAAACAATGTTACCGACGTGCTCCGGATACGGACGCGAGCGCTCTGAGTGAGTGAAGTGAATTTCGTTTTGTATTAATTGTATCTTAATTTTGCCTGGATTTTATAAATGAGAAGTAGGCTAAATATAGCAGACAATTATAAATAATCACGACACGGAGGACAATTCACTCATAAATGAACCAAAACTCAGCGTATATAGCCTATTCACGGACCTGAAAAAATATATCTATATTGAAAAGTCTACGTGTAAAACAGAACAATTCAAAACGAAAGAAAACAGACTGCTCTCTGCTTATGAAATGAAATGTGCATTTCTCTCTGGTGCACTAGCGAAGGTCGCGAGTCAGCATCGTCAACTTCGTCTTGACTTTATTTAAAAACAATTAAAATGTCTCCTTGCTATATTTGACATATTCATAATCATTGCTTTTGCCGGTTCTTTGTGACAGATATGCTTTATCGGCAGCGCCGCTGCCCTTAAATGAACGGGTCACCACCGCATCAAAAACATGATTGCGTGATGAAAACATGAAAAATACCACATAAACATAGACTAACTGTTTAGAAAGAAAACACAGAACGAATAGCCTAATGCCCATACGTCCATCTCGCGAATGTAGGCTACAGTCTTCTTCATGCCATCTTCACCATTAAGGCTTTAGCCGCTTTTCCACTGGCCAGCGCGAGCACAGAGGCCGAGATCATACCTCACGGCACTCCTGTAAAAAATAAATCGCTATACAAATATATCAGACGCTGCCATATAGTTTTTATTAACAGACTTGGACACCACACGCGGCTATTGACTGACCACGAACAGGTAATTTAGCCTACTTGCATTTTTCACTCATTAATGTCTCGCGGTCTTGCTGTGTGTTTTTTTTTTTTTTTTTTACAATTAAAACTAAAAGTCTGTTGTAACTTGTAAAGCAAGCCTTACTGAACATGTACCGAGTAAAATATTACTGAAAATTGATTAGTAATGCCTTACACTACTGCGTTACAGCAAAAAGTAATATGTTACTGTAATGCATTACTTTTGTAACGCGTTACTCCCAACACTGGCCACACCTGTGAGGTGGATGGATTATCTCGGCAAAGGAGAAGTACTCACTAACACAGATTTAGACAGATTTGTGAACAATAAATGCCTCCACCAGGAATAATTAAGCAAACTAGTTTAGCCTTCTCACACACTCCATAAATGTTCAATAAACATTTTTTGAATGAAAAAATTATTCACATCATAGATGTGAAAGGAGGTGCACGGCATCAGATTTAAACTGTGACTGAATCTCCAGCCTTCAATGGGCACATGTGTCACAAGCTGGGGTTAAAACTTCTATCTTTTTTTTGTAGATGATTGCTGACAAGATATAAAGCTGCTTTATGTCCTGCAGCTATTTTGGTACTTGAGACCGTTATCAAACAGTTTTCGTCCATCTGCCTGGTTTTGTTACAAGGCCGTATTGATAGGAAAGTGAGATATGCTGAAAAATGTTCCTGTGTATATTGAACAAAGGATTAGAAAGACACACTGCTCTGGGATACACAGCTAACCATGACTTTAAAACCAATTTCATTACCATTCCAATGCATCATTTATAGTATATCTATTTTACACAAACATCAATACAAAGTCATCACCCACACACCTCAGGTTAGATACTCTCCAGTCGGCTTTATTGCTACTCGGATGAAATGTGCATATGCAATGCAGACCTCCCAGACACATATAATTCAAAAATTGAGCAATTAAATTGATGAATGACCAGAACACAACTTCTAGAGAATGACCAATGCTGACACTGAAAAAAGCATGTGTAATAGAGTTCATGCTTGATGCACTAAAATTGATGCAAGCTATAATACCATGCATGCCATGTTGTTTATTTATTCAATGCAAAAATGTATTCAAGTTAATAAAAAGTAATTATTTAATAGAAATGGAAAGCGAATATAAATAATATAATAAAAAAGGGTCTGTTCTGGTGACAGAATATAACCAAATGAGCCATGGCTTGAGCAAAGTAAATGTAGAAATGCACATTTCTTATTAGTTAGCATGCTTGCGCAATGTTGACTGAATGAAAATAATAAGAAAAGAAAAACAGATTCAATTTAATTATGAATAAGATAACCTTGCGCCTGCAACTGTCCTTCATATTAGTTTCATATCTCATATTTGCAGCCGTGGCTTACTCTGCTGTTTCAATTGTGAACTTGCAATCAATCATAATTTTGCAATTATTTTATTCACAACACTTTTTAGAATTTGTTTCTCTCAGTATACTGAAATTATCATCTACATCAGTACAATCAGATTGCATGAATTGCTTTACTTTGGATTGAGAATAAATGTACACACATGATATGAGCAAAACTAATTGTTTTGTAATATTTTACACGCTCTACAAACATGTGACATTTTGTGTCACAGTAAATTCCAACATAATGTTCTGATTCTGATCTAAAATCAGCCTAAACTGGTTTAAGCAGTATATGATGGCCAGTGGGTGATCGGTTAAAACCAGAAAACCATTTTATGGTTTAATCTATATTTCACACACATTTACATTCACGTAACATGCCTTAAAATTGACTGCATGACTAATTCTCTTTGAATCTAAGCTCCATCAGGTTTTTGAATTTACTTTGAGGATCCTCAGGAACATTTGTTAACCTTGACACTGATCTGTGATCTGTATACCCATAGTCCTTTTAGTACCATGCAGGGTCAAAGAACTGTAAGATCCTCTTTGAAGAGATGTATTAAAGGATTAGTTCACTTTTAAAAAAAACTTTTGCTGATAGTTTACTCACCCCCATGTCATCCAAGATGTCCATGTCCTTCTTTCTTCAGTCGAAAAGAAATGAAGGTTTTTGATGAAAACATTCCAGGATTTTTCTCCATATAATGGACTTCAAAGGGACCCACACGGTTCAAGGTCCAAATGACAGTTTCAGTGCAGCTTCAAAGGGCTTTAAACGATACCAGACGATGAATAAGGGTTGGTCACAAAACGATTGGTCATTTCAAAAATACATAAAAAAGTTTACGTTTTATAAGCACAAATGCTCACCTTGCTCTGTTCTGTGATGCGCGTTCATTTGACGTCACGTAATATGCAATTACGTTCTGCGAACATGTTCTTTTTAAGTGCATTTTCTCCTTAGCTTGGAATTATTTTCAATGGTGGAGCAAAAAATTAAAGTGCAATATTCTGTCGATCAGTTATTTACTGTTAACTGTTGTACAACACTCACAATCGTTCTTCTGGTCTGAATATGTATTGTGTGATTTTAAGATTTGACTTGGCTTGACTGTTTGGTTTCCAAGTTTTATCTACTTAAGTTAATGAAAAATTCGTTCCTCAAGGGTCCAAATATAAAGTGTGACTGAAGACACACATGCTGCAGAATTTTAACTGGCATCTACATCTATGTAATTGACATTAAAAAGCTTTTTTTTTTGGATTGATATTTAGAAAATGACCACCACAGCCTCTCATACTCAGCTCAAACTATTTATTACAAATAGCTGTCACAAAGACTTGTGTTGGAATTGGCTGGCAGCGGAGGAAGGAATCATCTGCTAAAAGAGTATAGGGTGAGATTGAGTGGTTGTAAATCATCTCATAAATCTTTTTTAAGGTAAAAGAAAATAAGATTGGTTCCAAGGGCTGTTTATCAGGCCAAGGTCACATGACACAGCTTTGAAGTGCTGTTCCCAATTTATAGCTTTATGGCTACTCATATCACTGCAATGTCTTCAACTGGTCTTGTGTATTAAAGTAAACAGGAACAGTCAGCAATGCGTGTGTTTTAAAACTCTTGCCTTGCATACTTAATTGTCTTTTCTGGCCGGGCACATGATTAGAAGCACTCCAATGGAAGCAGTTTCTTGTCAACTGCCTTGACTTGAGGCCGCTCGTGTGTCCTCTGTTTTGACAGGGTCCTGACATCGAAACTGCTGTGATTACAATTAGACGTAATTGAGATTTTTAAGTAGATGCAGGGTGTAGCAGTATTGATTAACATGTGTTTCATCTCGAGGCACATCACAGCAGTCTGTGAGACAGATGGTGGCGTGGATTGAATCCACACTGTGCAGTGAAGGATGTTTGAAACATTTCCCTGCTGAGGACACTTTGGCAAAGGTGAAATGTGAGCTGTCATATACGCAGATGACAGGAGGAAATGGAGTTCATGTAGGTACATTCAGAGACAGTAATCCTTAATTTTTTTTGACATGCTATTTTCCTCTCTGCTACTTAACATACTTTTTCAGATAAACAAATTTGTAAGATATTTATTTTCATTTGTGTCTAGAATTTCATTTTGCAAAGTATTTCATGGTGAATTTCTTGGTGATTATTGTCATGGCACAATAGAAGGAATATATAAGCTTTTTTCTTTTTTCATGATGAACAATCTTCACACCAATCACACAGTTATAAATCAATTTCTAGTTCCATAAAAGGTTTTGGATGTGGTGGAGTTTGTTAACTCAAGGCATACATAAACATTCTCGGCACGACACTCACAGCAGGTACCGTAGTGGCCAAAATTGATGTCCAGCCAGGCTTACATACAAAGAAATTATGAACATATGCAAAAACAAGACACAACCAACAACATATTAATAATAATCAGTATGTATAATACTGTAATAAAGTAGTCAGCTGTTTATGCATTTTTTGTTGTTGCTAAAGCTGTAGTTTGCCTTTTTTTGCCAAATTATTTTACCATATAAATACCTTAACCAAGATTAGTGTTTAGTTTTTATTTCAGATTTAAAATATTTGAAAGCGTTTCACCGCACTCACGATAAACAAGGTGCCAGACAGACAAAACTAAACAACTCAAAAAATAAATAAACTGTCCGCACACTTGAATCCTTTAGAGCAAATTTAATCGCCAAGCTTTCGGTCAAAAGACCATGAGTTAGTCTTTTGACCGAAAGCTTGGCGATTAAATTTGCTCTAAAGGATTCAAGTGTGCGGACAGTTTATTTATTTTTTGAGTTATTATTTTTTGAGAGATTTAAAATATTTAAAAAATAAAAATATTTTCCTCATATTTTGATTGTTTAATCAAACTTTTAAGTCAAACAAATATCCCCTCCATACATCACTTTTGACCACTACTATTTTATTAGATGATGATTTTGACATGCAAAACAAAATTTTAGAATGAAGTAAGCAGATCATATGAATTCATACAAATTAGCCACCAGTTCGCTGAAACAGTTACAAATTGCCATGAGATTGGGTTGCAATATGACGTTTTGTCTTTAACTGGGACACTGTCAACATAAGCATTTTTATATTTGATATATTTTTTTTAAATACACAAAAAAAAATATTTGAATTAACCATTTGAACATGCACACAAGGATGTGCGAGGCTGATAAAATTCTCGGCTGATAAAAATATATACTATTTGTTGGCTTTCTTTCCTGTAATTCCTTACAAAAATGTTTCCTGGTTACCACAGATATTAAACAAATTCCAGAAAGATTCTGAATGAGTCTGACATGGTTTGAATTGAAGTTTTCATGGTTTTATGGTAGGCTTAAAGGGATACTTCACCTCTGGGAAGATGAATGTGTATTTCATATTGGTCATTTATATAGTAGAAATGTGAAATTATTTTTGAAACTGAAGCATTCTAGCTTTTTTCTAGATTTTTTCTCATGTGGCTTAAAGACAACAACTCCCAGAATGCACTTGCTTTTCTGCCCTTACGAGACCACTCCCAAACCACGCCTACCAGTTACAGGCGACAGTATCCAAAAAAATTGTACAAGTAGTCTTGCTTTGATACATCGTGAGTTAGTTGATAAATTTCCATCGAAATGGTGCTAAATTGCATTGTACCGGGATGTACTAGCCTAATGTAAATAACACAACTTATACTTTCACATTAAAAATATGATGCAAGGCAGGACCATGTCAACAGAGTAGCTTAGTAGCTCTGCATATGAACTGTTTTCCTCCTATTGAAATCACTATTCCAACTTTATCACTTTTCTAACTTCAGTGTGAAATGTTGCTGAAATGAGCATAAACAACATCTGCAAAGTTACAATGCTCAAAGTTCAAACCAAAGGGAGATAAAGGACTACAACAAACAGCTGGTATGGACTACACGACATTCCTCCAGGGTTAGTGACATCACCAACCCTCAGATGTACTTAAACCCCGCCCCCAGAACACGCAGTCCATGTTGAGAAGAGGAAAAGTTGTATAAGAGTACATTTGTGAGTCAGCTCAAACTTTAGCATCCATCTTTTCACATGCAATAGAAAGTCACTTTGTGTGTATCTCACAACAGTTCCTATACGAGTGATTTATAGATTATCATGACAGAATATGCTAATTGAAGATAGTTAACTCCACATCAGCAACATGAATTCCTCAACTAACCATTCAGAGACGTCCTGTTGTATTCTACATGTTGTCACTTCTTGAGTCTCTCCATCTTCATCTGACTCCGTTTTAACATTAAAGGCGGAACAGTTTCTGTCATTTTAGTATGTCTGCGTGAGGTGATCGCAGCTGCTAACACACACAAGCTCTTGAACACCCTGCCCTCTGCAGCAGCTCATTTGCATTTAAAGGGCCAGGCACAAAACGGTGCGTTTTTGCTAACCCCCCAAAAGTGACAACTTTAACATGCTATATAAAAATATCTGTGGGGTATTTTGTGCTAAAACTTCACACACACACTCTGGGGACATCAGAGATTTATTTTACATCTTGTGAAAAGGGCATTTTACCACCCCTTTAATTAGAAAAATAATTAATATTAACAATTTTACACTCAAAGCTCTGCGGATTCAGCGATCTCGTCCAGAAGAAAATGGCAAAGCTGAGATTCGCGACAGCAATAGGCGCACAGCGAGAGCACTGACACCACCAGTACGCCCAAGCTCGAGTCTGGCCGGGCTTAGGTCTTGCTCCTCTGCTGCAGCAGCTGCTCCGGCCGCCTCTTGTTCCTCCATCTCCCGCAACTGTTTATCGCTGTATTGTGGCTCGTACAGGTAGCCACGAGCATCAGATTCTCGCAACAGATCTTCGAAATCCCCTTCTGCCATTTCAACTTCAAAACTACCTTCCGCCATCGTGATTAGCCTACTATACAAACTTTCTACACAGAGCATGAGTTTGTTAGCTTAGCTTCTACAGAAAGATGGTTGACACTATCTTTACATTCTGTGAGTGAGATCCCGCCCCATATGGGCGTGGTGAAAACATGCGGAACTAGCTATACTGGCTGTAGTTTTAAGCCTCTGGCACAAAAATCCTCCGATGACGCAAAATGGCGATTTTTGCGTCATCAGAGGATTTTTTTCCAGACTAAAAATACATAAATCTCTCATATCAGGGGGATATGAGGGGGGAAGCGAGGTAATTCGAAAATACTACTGGTTTTCTACTGATACAAAGCTTGATGCTAAATCCTGAAGTGTCCCTTTAATAACAATAATTGTAGTAGTTTGCCAGGAACTATATGGTTAAAACAGAGCCTATAGAAATAAAACCCCTATATTGGCATTCTAAATCAAATCTGCATTATCACATTATGAAGACGTTTTATCCAGCTGAACTCTTTCCATTACTATTGTATGTTAATTATATGAATCCAAGATTGATTGAGACAATGTGGAAAAATCGATTATCCATTAGTTAATGTGTGGCTAGCTCTAGCAGAAACACTGATGACCTTTTTATCAAGTGAAAGTCATTTGTGACAGTGTGCAATTAGCACAACGATGAACTTGATTATGTTTCTGCTAGACAATCAATGATAAGAAGAAAGACGACATCTGTTCTGGGACAGGATTTATATTGCATACACGCCCACTCTTTTGCGTCTAGAGTAATGTATGACCCTGATAATTTTCCAGGCCAGTAATGTCATCATTGTAAAGCAGTTAAACTTTTCCTCCTCTGACCATCTGCTGGAGTTTTGTTTTTTCTTGTTTTTCTGTTTAAAGCTGTCTTTTCATTCGATTTTCACTTTACTATATAGACAAGGACCAGGCCTGAGGGATCTTGGCTACTGTGACTGGATTGCTTTATTGTTCCATCCATATTCTCAACTGGCTTTTCACTGGATTCACACCAGATCTAATTGAAATTATAGAGAGCTAAGCAGCTGTAACCTTGCCAAAGGCAAAATACTTATTAACCTAAGAAGCTGTTTCTTTAGATCTGTCTAATACAATCCGAGGAAGGATGAGGCTTTTTTATTTTCAGCATGCACTTAAAAGTTAAATAGAAGGAAGATTTCAAACATTTGTTTTTCTCCATAAAGGCAATTTTGTATATTTGGGTCAGTGGCAATACTTTTTTTGTCTCATCTATTAAGTTTAATGTTTAATTATTAGTTTAATGATGTACCACGTGTACTATGCACTATGACTTTAATACAGCTCTTTTATGAACACATTTTTCAGAATATTTATTTTCAAATTCATGTGGTGCAACCAACATGAATACACCATTAAAACAGGAAATGACATCATACAGTATATGACTCCTGAAGAGCCCATGACTGTGTGCCAGTCAACCAAAGTCTCTTCTGTCATGTGGTATGACTCCACAAAAACTTGATATTTTATAATAATTAATAATTTGTTACATTTATATAGCGCTTTATAGAACGGGGTAAAAAAAAAAGCATGACATTTTTGAATATGCCATACACTACTATTTAAAAATGTGTGGTTTCTTTAGAAAACGTCTCGGTTACATATGGTAACCCTCGTTCCCTGAAGGATGGAACGGAGGCGTACGTCGTGACCGACGAATAGGAATCTCGCTAGAGAGGCAAATCTACTTTGAGTGAAACTAAAGCCAATGCACATTGGCGTGCAATCATTTGTATTAGCTGCTCAGCCTCACAGCGTGGGTATATAATGAGCAGGAGGTGCGATTGCACTTCAGTTTTTGCTGAGGAGCCAAGCCTGATAAGTTGGCTGCCCTTTCTACCCGTTTAGGGTGAGAACACGGGAAAAGACTGGCTCTACACGTAGGCTATAATATCTAGCAAACGTGTTAGGTGTCGCCCAGCCTGCAGCTCTACAGATATCTGTTAGCGAGGAGCCACGTGTCAGTGCCCAGGAGGATGCAACGCCTCTTGTGGATTGAGCATGCAACCTGAGCAGGCAGGGCACGCCTTGTGCTTGGTAAGCCAAGGCGATGGCATCCACTATCCAGTGGGCCATCCTCTGCTTGGAGACAGCCGAGCCAAGCTGGTCTGAGGTCCTGAGACTTTGAGTTCTGTCCACATATAAACGCAGAGCGCGAACGGGACAGAGAAAAGTTAGGGCTGGGTCTGCCTCCTCCAGGGGCAGTGCTTGCAGGTTCACTACCTGGTCCCTGAAGGGAGTGGTACATAATCATGCCGGGGTCTCAGTACAACGTGGTCGTCACCCGGGCCGAACTCTAGGCACCATTCGTCAACTGAAAATGATAGATATTAGCCTCTTGATAGAGGCCAGTGCAACCATCAGCAAAGTCTTCATGGAAAATAAGCTTTAAGTCTGCTGATTGCAAAGGCTCAAAGGGAGCATCCTGAAGTGCTCGAAGCACCAGGGAAAGGTCCCAAGAGGGTATGGAGGGGGGTCGAGGAGGATTTAATCGCCTTGCCCCCCTAAGAAACCTGATGCCCAGGTCGTGCTTTGCTAAGTTTTCCCATCTATGTGGTCGTGATATGCTGAAATAGCTGCAGCATATACTTTGAGGGTGTAAGGAGACAGCCTTCGCTCCAACCCTTGCTGCAAGAAGGAAAGCACAGACCCTATCGAACATCTTCGGGGTCATCTCGGCGAGAAGAACACCACTCGGCGAACAGGTTCCACTTAAGGGCTTCCACACGTCTCGTGGATGGCGCCTGTGCAGAAGTGATGGTGTTACCTCTGGGGGTAAGTCACCTAGAACCTCCGCGTCCCATCCAGGGACCAGACATGGAGTTTTCAGAGGTCCGGACACGGGTGCCATAGGGTGCCCCGTCTCTGAGTCAGAAGATCCTTCCTCAGAGGAATGGGCCAAGGAGGGACTGTCACAAGGAGCATGAGTTCTGCGAACCAAGTCCGGGTGGGCCAATAGGGAGCCACCAGAAGGACCTGCTCCTCGTCCTCCCTGACTTTGCACAGAGTCTTAGCCTGGTGGACCTGCAGCAACGCCTTGGCGTGCATGGCAGAGGCAGCTTACCCACAGGCCTTGTAAGCCTTGCCGGATAGGTCCAACGAGTATCTACAGCCCGGGAAGGAAGACACAGTTCTGTATGCGTGTATCCCTTAGCTGCCCCACCATCAAGGGTGGTGAGGGAGGAGGAGCCACCAAGATGGTTTCTGTCAGTAAAAGTTGCCATCCACGTCCCTGTGAGCTCCTCGTGCACTTCCGGGAAGAAAGGCACTGGGGTGGCACATGGCCATCCTCTCCGGGTCCGACTCGGGCACTGCTAGCACACATCAAAGGAGGCAGCAATGCAGAGTCTTCATCCGCAGAGAAGTCTGAGCCATCCTCCTATGCAGTGATCGACATCTGATCGTCACGGGGAGCACAAAGGAAACGACTGGTACACACCTCGAGGATGGTCCAGCACGTTCCGTTGGTGGCTCAACTGGCTGCGGAGCATGAGAGGGATGAGGGTTCCTAGGGGGTTGGTTTCCAGAATGAAGCGGGCTCACCGTAATCCTCAGGTCTCCCGTGTCACTGCCCGAAACAACCGAGGGTTAGATCGAGGCAGAGGCACGGGTACTCCGCCCCTTTGCAGGAACGAGAGTCTTGACCACAGCTTCCAGATGTCATATTCCCACAATGTGTACATGACTCATCCATGAACGCTGCCTCAGCGTGTTTAAGGCCCACAAGGCAGCGATCGTGACCATCCTGTAACCCCAGGTAACGACCACATCCAGAAACACACAGATAGAAAGTCATCTTGAAAAAGATGCAATCTATCTGTGTAAGCTCTTTTAGGGACTGCTCTCACTGGTGCTGAAGCATGCAGGGGAACAGTCAATGCGAACACAGACAGGAATGAGCACCTGTCTGTGCGCTGTCTCTCTCTCTCTCTGGCACGCCTTACCAGCTGTTATAACAGGTTTTTTGTTTGCTCAAAAACGGAAAAGATCTGGAGAGATCCAGAAAGGCTTTTTGAATTCACACTCTGTTATAGAAAGCATTGAACTGCTTGGCTCCGAAGCAAAAAGCTGAAGTGCAATCGCACCTACTGCTCATTATATACCCACGCTGCGAGGCTGAGCAGCTGATGCACATGATTGCATGCCAATGTGCATTGGCTTGTTTAGTTTCACTCGAAGTAGATTGGCCTCTCTAGCCTCTCCCTCTTTCTATTCATCGGTCACGACGTACGTGAGAGTTAACAACTGATAAGGAATGCTAATGACATATTGTAATATAGCATAACAGTAATTGATCTCCAAATGGCTTTTCAACCATTCTTTTATATTGCTTCATACTCTAAACCAGTGTTACTCATTGCGCGGCTCGCGAGCCTCATGCGGCTCGCCAAGCTTTCATTTGTGGCTCGCATGAGGTAAATAATACAGTGATATGATCTAGCAGTCACTACAGATATTTCATAAAAACATTAAAAACTAAGTAGGACTACAACATAACCCATTAAAAACTCAAAGTGTCAGCTCTATTTTCAAATAATTTCGATCGGATTGAAAGGGGTATTTTATCGAGAGAACATGTAAACACTTGATCGATTGAAAACCGAAACTGAAAGGACGCCGTACGTCGCGAGGGTCGCGCTGAACGAGCTGTTCTTCTGATGAATAAAGTGTCGTATAAACGAGTGTCCCGTCTTTCTATAATTCCCCTTTCACTCAGTATCTGTGAAGTGAAGCAGGACAACGGCTCACCAGTCCTTGCTTCAGATTCTCATCCACAGACGACTGATTTTGGGCATTTTTACTGATCAATACAAACAGCACGGCATAACGGTTCATCATTGTCTCCAAATTATGACCAGAATTTGATAAATATTAAGTCTGCTGTTTAAAACAAATAAAGAACCAATGTAGGAAAATGGTTATTACGCGACAACAGCGGGAAACTTTGTATATTTGTGCAGTGTGCGAATGTCAAAAAACCTATTCCGATTTGAATCTTTTGACTTATAAACGTGCACATCACCCCAATCATGCATCATATCACGATGTTAAGCATTCATGTAAACTACAATACATTCAGATTAATCAATCAGAATGAATTCAGACCGATTGAAGCAAAAGTTGTGCATGTAAACATATCCCGTCTCTACGGAGTTGCCAGTTATGGCGGTATTTCCAGCTCTTAACGCCGCATGTGCTCTTGGATGATTAGATGGGCTAATGTAGAAAAAAATAACTTAATGTCATTCTGGGATAAATATATTCTGGAAATCCTGCTTTTTTTGTCATTAAGGGAAATCATCTTGTCTCAGTTACAAATTTGACTGGTAAATCATTAAAAAAATTATTTATTGCATTGCATATTGTATGTTCAGAGGTGACATATTAATAAACAACATGGTATTTATGACTGGATGTAACTTTTTATACTTTCCTGTAAAAATGGCTCTCCGACTGACTTTATCTTATCAGTGCGGCTCTTGTGAAAAAAATAGTGAAGACCACTGCTCTAAACTCATCAAAATGAAGAGGATAAGAGGCACTGGAAATGTGCAGTTTTGTTTTTGCTAGCATGAATAGTGAATTATTAAACGTGTCTGATTTCATCCCTTGACATTATGTGTTTACACTTGAGAACAAATATGTAGCTCATAATGAACTGAGTATAAGTTATGAGTAATATAATTGTGAACAGCGTAATATCCAGTCTATAGGGATTTGCTTATTTCTCTATCAAGATTGGAGCATGACATGAAAAATGCCTGCTTTTATTTCCATAATGACAAAGATTTGATGCTGGCTAAGTGAAGCAAAGCACATCTATCATGGAATTTCTGCATTGTTACAAACAATCTTATCAGCAGCTGTCATCCATAGCAGTGATAACGTGTAAAATATGATTAGGTGGAGCTGCTAGTGACTATACCTGACACTGATAATAATAGAGAACCTTTAAATAAGATTTACATGTTATTGAATAATACCATCAAGCTCATTGTTTTCTCTTCTTTCCCAGGAAATGTAGCTACTGTATCATAAGCACATACCGTATTCAGGTATAACACATTTGTTTAACTTTATCTACTGAGCTTCAGACATCTTTAAATCATGATGTTTGCTTTTACATATTTAAGACATTATCCTCTAAATTTGTAATGCGTGAGCAGAGACAGAGAGAGGTGAGAATCCAAATGCAAGCACAGTTTATTTTTTAAAAAAATAAACAAAGATAACCTAGTCCTGTAACAGGAATATACTCCAAACAGAGAAATATCTCGGTTACATATGTAACCCTCGTTCCCTGAAGGAGGGAACGGAGATGTAGTCGATGTGTTCAACTGATTGGGATCACGCTTAGGGAGCTTGTCATCTTCGAGTACTGTTAAAATGTGCATTGGCGTGCAAGAGATCTCACACTCCGCCACGCGGCGCGGGTATAAATACGGAAGTGGATGCATGCACCAGTTGTTTTTCGAGAGCTAAACATGAACTAAAAACACAGGAACAATGGGAACGAAATCACTTCAAAATAAAAGCCATATTGCGCCAGAACACACACCAGCTTACTGGTGGAGAGGAGACAGTGATGAAGCCAATCAGTTATGGGGATGATTAGGAGGCCATGATGGGCAGAGGCCAAGGGGCAAATTTGGCTGGGATTTTTCATGACCACAGAGAGTCAGGACCTCGGTTTAACGTCTTATCCGAAAGAACGGTTCTTTTTGACAGTATAGTGTCCCCATCACTACACTGGGGTGTTAGGACCCACACAGACCACAGGGATAGCACCCCCTGCTGGCCTCACTAACACCTCTTCCAGCAGCAACCTGGTTTTCTCAGGAGGTCTCCCATTCAGGTACTAACCAGACTCAGCCCTTCTTAGCTTCAGTGGGCAACCAGTCTTGGGCTATAGGGTGATGGCTGCTGGCTATATATATATGCATCTGAAATATAATATGTAATGACTTAAACACTGAATCGACCAGTAACTATTGGGAGTTATCCATTGCTTATGACGGTTATCACTACATTCACCTCACAACACTGCAAAGAAACATAGAAACAAAGAGTTCATAAATTGAACACAACAAAAACATCTGCTGAGTGGGTTGAATGACCCTTCAACATGGTTTCTATGATTGTTCTCTCTTCTGTCCCCATAGTTGTCATTATTTGTGGCTTTTGAAACACTGTAAATTGAAAACGCCTGCTCATTCCATGCCATATGGTTAATGTGTTCAAGACAGATCACGCTTCTGTAAAGCCAGGCGAAATGCAAAATGTTTGGCTCGCCAAGTTATCACATCTCTTATTCTAAAATTGATTCATATTTTCATAGGTCAAAGAAAATGCACCTTAAAATTATCCTATTACAGATCTTTGCCATTATGAGATTGCCTCTGGCACATTCACTGAAATAAGCCATTATGCACAGAAAGCATGGAGTCTGTTTTTCATCAGAATTCATCATAACTACCATTGATTCTCCACCAGCCTCATTTTAAAAGTTCATTGTGTTAATTAGTCCGTAAAGAATGAATGAGTGCTAAATTATTTTACATGACTTGATGGCTCCATGTAACTTTTATTATCTAAAAAATTCAATGTGTTTTTGGGCTGTGCAAACCTGTAGATGGCTTGTCTTGATGTGTCTGAATCCATTTCTGATTAAGTCACTTCTAATGCTGATTGGAAAGGAACCTATAGTGTGACAGATAGGCCTATACATTGATTGATTGTTTGTTTGTTTGTTTTTTATCTTATTTGATATGCAATTTACTGGGTAATAGTTCACTGACATGAACTGTGCTTATCAACATAATTTTTTTTAAAACTACTTTTTAAAATCTAAAATAGAAGATTTGACCATGGGCATGAACAGACTTGACCAAATCACTCACTGACAGCAGGGATACATAAATCCAATACAAGACAAACATGGCAAGCAAATGGGCTTAAATTCAGGACTATAGGGATCACCTGACAAAAACAACCAATGAGAACGTGACACACGAAACAGGGGAAGCACAATATATGAGGGCAAGGAGGTCACATGACAAAAAACAGGAGACTTGACTATGACTAAACTTCAAAATAAAAGACATGAACACAAACAAGACCCAAAACCAACCTTGACACTTGGACCACAGTTAAAGTCATGTCTAAATTTTCCTTTACTTTCTATTAAATGCAAGTTCTTGACTCTGATGAGCAATTTATAGAATTTAACTATGAAATGTCGTTATTGGAAATTAGAGGCCAGAAAGCTAATATTGAACTTTTTCTGTTTGAGATTGTGCATGCACATTGCAATAATTGTATTTAGAGCATTGCAAGGTCAAGCTGCTGTTTATATTAAAGAGTTGTAGTAACCGTATAACTCCAGCAGGAATCTGATATCCTCCAAACAGATTTTGTTAGCTGTCCCTCGCTCTAGATTAAAGACTAAAGGTGACCGTGCTTATGAGGTAGTTGCTCTCAATTTGGATCTAAGATCGGTGCTCTGTGGACATTTTTAAAAAGCAGCTAAAACTCTCTTGTTTAAACTTGTTTTTGTCTAAATTGTGACCTTATTATTGATTTTAGTTTTTTTTAAATGTCTGTTATTCTTATTTGAGATTTCTCTTGTGTAACACTTGTGATGCTTTGAACAGAATGCAATTTTTACCTAAGACTATCAACTGTTTTGTTTGTGTTAAATTGTCAAGTTGATCTTGAATGTTTAAAAGATTTTAAGTTAAAAAAATATCATTCATTTGTTTTAATTGCATTGAAGAATCTTTAAGAAAAAAATATAGACATTTCTGTTTTCATTTGATTTATCAAATTTTGAACACAAGACTGAACCAAACAATCAATAAAAACCCAAAAACAACAAAACAACAAAAAGTGTACATTCTACTACACAAACAACATTCAGCAAAATGTTTTATTTCTGCCCTGGCTAGAATGCTGAGGTTTAATTTGAGTCATCATTGCTTGAGCTGAGGAAAACAGAATAAATAAACATATTCAAGGTGACAACCAGTTGTCATTTCCCTGAGTGCAGGGAGCGTGCATGGAATGAATTGTTGAGGGGAACAAATGAGATTGGTGGTGGAGAAAAGGCAGAGCCTGTGATTGGATAACAGATGAGGATGGTTCAGTGGTTTCCTGTCTGGCTTTTGGACTGTGATGGATGGTAAAACCAGGTGTCACCTGGGATTGCCTTTTCCTTACCTCCATTCACACCCTTCTGCAAATTTGCTCTGTCTCGCTCTCTTAATCTCACACAAACAAACCCCCACCCCCTCACCTCACTATCCGTCTCTTCTTTCTCACAATCTCTTTTCCAACTTGTTTGTACTGCAATACAAGGTAAAGCTTAAAAAAAAGTAATATCACACCAAATAAGAGAAAAGATAGAGTCTGTCCAACAATTCCCTGATATGAATGTGTTTCAATTCAATGCATGAATCCTATTCTCCTGTGCTACAAAAACAATTTGTTAGAAATACGGTGATGCTGACATTCACATGTGGCCATGTTAACATATGACAAAAACATATGACAAAAATAATATGCACTAATTTTATAGTTCATCGCTCTGTTTATATGTATAAGCAATGATGTATTTTTATTACAGTTATTCTATAGGAACTATCATATTTTCTTAGAAAATCACACACGAGTATTACTTGCAGGAACTTAAACTTAAAAAAGTAGGCAAAACGTACCTGGAGGACATACTGGCGAGATTCTGAAGTGTGGACACTTTACTATCCCATGAGGAGAGGATTTGTGAATGACAGTGAAGCAACGCAACTGACAGCCGTAGGTCACATGATAATGACAACATGCCGAATGTAGTATGTCCAGATTACATTCAAACTACACATTTGATAAAAAAAAATTCTGTATTATAAATTTTTCGAGGCTTGTACCTTGGAACCTATTTCATGGTTTGCGTTCTCGAACCACAAGGCACTATTTTGTACAAATCAGCGGCCGGATCGCATTAAAGGGCACCTATTATGGCATTTAAAATGTTCCTAATAATGTTCTGGGAGTCCCCAACAACAGTTTTACATGCATGCAATGACAAAAAACACTTTTGTTGTCTTATAATATGCATTTATTTTTACCTGATTTGCTCACCGACTCCCTAATGATTCGTTTGACGACTCATTTGTCCAAACCCCTCCTTTGCGTGACGCTAATCGGCGGTGATTGGTCAGATGACGCAGTCAGTTATATTTTGCGTTAGCCCAAAGCTTAAACATATTGATAAAGCACTGCAGTACTACAATACGCTTCACATAATTTCACATATTTCAAAAAACAAAAAAATGACATTGGAGACCTAGAAGCTGCTGAGCGTAACTCTCACTCTCTCACACACGCACACACGCACGCACACACGCACACACACATACACTGTAAAAAGTGAACAGTTGGATCAACCTAAAAAAATTACTTCAATTGGTAACACCTAAAAAAATTAAGTTTTCTCAACTTAAATTATCACGCTAAAACATGATAATTTAAGTTGAGAAAACTTAATTTTTTTAGGTGTTACCAATTGAAGTAATTTTTTTAGGTTGATCCAACTGTTCACTTTTTACAGTGTAAAAGCAACAATTATTAATAGTACTTACAGGTTTTGATTCGGAGGAGGAAGCTGATCCAAATAAACTTGGTATTGAAATTGAACCTTCCTATATCAGCCGACTCGCGAATCCACACTTGAAAGCATTTGTGTTTGTGAAGCGATCGTCATTAAAATAACGCGAACCAGCTCAAGGTTCGGGTATAGTTGTAAATATAAACTCTAGCCACTGAGTCTTCACATGCTTGTCCCTGGGCAGTGAACAAAAAAGTTTGCTTTTGATTCGCACTTCAGAACAGCGTCTCGTCGACATGATGTTGTCAGGTTTCTCTGTCTGCTCGGCGCGCGCACTGAGTGGGCGTGTCGAATTCAAATAACTTGTACAAGTGACGTACGAAAGTTAGAGAAAATGCATCGTTTGTCTATCGATTCATATCAGCCACTCAGAGTCGACTCTTACTTTTGAGAGACAATAACTTTGTATACAGTGAACTTTCATATTTAAAACTTTGCAGGATGTTTTTGTTCACTTAGATCTATGTTACACACTACATGAAAGGTAATTTTCAAAATTCCATGATAGGTACCCTTTAAGGGTTTTCTGTTAGAACGGTGTTGTGTTAGCGGCCCCTAATTTAATAACTAATGAACGTTGTGACGGAAGAGAATCAATCAAAACTAACTTTACCTGGACAATAACTTCATTCTATAGCTGCTGTAAAGCCAAAACAATTTGTTACTTTAATTTTCGATTATGACTGTAAAGCTGCTTTGAAACAATCTATATTGTTAAAAGGACTATACATTAAGGTGACTTGACAGTCATACTATAAAGAACATACTTTTTTAGTGCTTTAAAGCTACATATTGATAAAGCATTGCAGTACTACAATACGCTCTATTCTTTATGACAACTCCAATAACAACGACAAACATTTTACATATTTCAAAAAACACACACACACAGCTTGGAGACCTAAGCGCTGAGCGTAACTGACACACACACACACACACACACACACACACACACACACACACACACACACACAACTTGGAGACCTAAGCTGCGTTGAGCGTAACTGACACACACACACACACACACACACACACACACAGACACACACACACACACACACACACACACACACACACACACACACACACCACACACACACACACACACACACACATACACACACACACACACACACACACACACACACACACACACACACACACACACACACACACACACACACACTTATTGAGCATGCTACAAAACACATAAAAGAAACAATTATTAATAGTACTTACAGGTTGTGATTCGGAGGAGGAAGCCAATCCAAATGAACTTGGTACTGAACGTTCCTTCAGTATCAACCGACTCGCGAATCCACACTTGAAAGCATTTATGTTTGTAAAGGAATCCTCATTAAAATAACGCGAACACAGCTCAAGGTGGCTATACTTGTGTGGTATAGTTGTAAATATAAACTCTAGCCAGATTCTTCACATGCTCGTCCCTGGGCAGTGAAAAAAAAGTTTGCTCTTGATTCGCACTTCAGAACAGCTCGTCGACATGTTGTTTTCACTGTTTTCTGGCGCGCAATGAGTGGGCGTGTCTTATTCAAATAACTTGTACAAGTGACGTACGAAAGTTAGAGAAAATGCATCGTTCGTCTATCGATTCATATCAGCGACTCAGAGTCGCCTCTTACTTTTGAGAGACAATAACTTTGTATACGGTGAACTTTCATATTTAAAACTTTGCAGGATGTTTTTGTTCACTTAGATCTATGTTACACACTACATGAAAGGTAATTTTCAAAATTCCATAATAGGTACCCTTTAATGAGTAATGGGTGTGTTTTGGGTATAACGTGAAATAAACCAACCAGAGTCTCATTTCTCATTCCCTCTAAAAGCCAGTTGCACTCGCGCCATGACGGATTGCTATTTGCATGGCGGAATTTGCAAGTGGAAAATCTGAACACTTCTCCAGAGAGCAAATGGATCTGCTCGTGCGCAAGGTTAAAGTGCACCATTTACAGGACAAGCCGGATTCCACCATATCTCTATGTACACATATTAATCTTTTACATTTTAATCCTTTTAATTTTAATATTTGGCATGTTTGTGTGCTGCTGCGCATCACTGTGTGTTTAATAAGCAGAGTGTACACGCGTTGTGGACCCGCCTGTAGGTGCACATTACTAACACGCTGTTTAAATAACAAAAAAAATTATGGCCCAGTCTATTTCAGTTGCCTTAAAATAGCAACACACCAACAATGTGCCTGAACACACCTCGTTTTCAGACCAGCACACCCATGGGCACACAAATGGTCGCAAATGCATTTGCTATTTAAACAACGTGGCGCAGGACGTGAAAATGATAACTGCGTCAGACTAAAACTAACAAAAAAACACTGGGTGTATGATAGGGCCCGCTACAGCATTAAATCAAAACGGCCTAATGTTACCGAATTAAATATCGACCCAGGACTGTGCAAGCTTTGGGAGTGTTGATGGACTTAAACTACTTAACCTATGTTTTGATCATCGTTCTAAATCCAGATGTAGTCTTTGACAAAACATGATTTTCTCAGCTTTTTGCTCAAAATGTTGCTTTTTTTATGAAACTTACCCACGGTCAAATGTTGGTAAAAAAAGAATGCATAAATCTAGAATAAAACAAAAAAAATTGTCTGTTCTTTCTTTTGGTGTATTGCATGTGATATTGATACAACAAAATATTCTGGGGGCCACAAAACTTTTGAAAAAAATGCTGGCACTGGCTGGCAAAGAGTTAATAATAAAAACTATAAAAGCATCTCACTGATACTAAAATAACACGGGGCCAAGACACAATAAGAGGTCCAAACTACTCTAGCCCATTATCAGTGCTATAAAATAATTCAGTTTAATTGGTTTGGAAAAACATATGCACACAGATGTGAACAAGTGAATGATTTAGATGCTAAATGTAACATTGCATTGAAAACAAAGTTAAAGTCACAAATTTGTCATTCCATTGGCAACAGTATTAGTCCACATGCTGGCACCACATTCCATTTCAAAATGGATAAATATTTCAGCATCACTTTGGGGTTCCATGACTGATATGGCTTTGAGAAAAGCCCATTGTTTGCCTTATTGTTTCCCAGGTCTGTGGTTCTATGGAATAATAATTGTTTGCCTAAAGCTTCTGATTGCTGAGACAGCAGATATGTCTTTATAATGATACAATATGATGTGATTGAGCTTTATTTTCCTGGAAATTATTGGTGGACTAATGCTGATCTACTCACTGTGATGAAAAATGAATATTGTCAGATTGATAATGACATCAATGCTTTTGGTTCTTGGGTAATGTAATCGCAATTTGTTTAATAGCTGGTTAGAGTAATTATTGTTTTCATTTATCAAGCATAGCCAAGAATGGGAATAAATCCTATCTTAATTTTCTAACTATTAAAATTTCACACGTGAGCTGCCTTTATCTGCGACTGTGACCTTTATATATCAAAGACATCATTAGAATGATATATCAAAGCATACTGAGGGCAAACAGGCCTTTGACAATGTCTAATGATAAGATGATTGCATGCTATATTAAGAATTTAAAAAATGTGTGTGAATATGTTACAATCATCATTAATAGAATCCCTCCTCATTGCTGTTCCTTTCAGAATCTTTCCTTTTTATCTTCTGATAACCTTTCTTGTTCTTCTGGTGTGCCTTTAACCCTCAGAAATGATGGCATTAGAAGAGAGATTGTGTTTGGTGTCTCTCTCAGATCATTTGTCTCATGTGTCAGCTTCAGTTGGAGTGTGTGGAGAGAGTGATATTCAGCTCAAACACGAGGCACTGGGCTTGTCACACTCTGTTAGGGCCGGCTGATGTGTTAAATGCCAGGAGATGTGCGTAGACTGGCAGCTTCTCACACCCCCTCTACAATGATGACACTCTGACATCTGTTACGCTCAAAGTCATCTCACTTCTTTCATCTCACTCTCCCTCTCATCTCCACCACTCCTCTTTTTCTACTACATTTGGTATTCAAATCCAGAAAATATTGTCAATTGCACAATAGCATATTGCACAACATTACTTGATTGAATTTAATAATATTTTTGACATTGTGCTAGTGACAGACAATGAAATTGCTAGAATTTGATTTGGGGGTCCCCAAATAGCTTTGAAAATTCTAATGATAAAGTCAGTTTGCAAGACAATACAGTATATGAAAAGCCTAAAAAATATATAAAATATATAATAATTGCAATCTTTATATTGTCCATTTGTGACTTTATTTCTTACAATGTGACTTAATAAATATTTAAGGATCCACTGGCAAGTTGCAGCTGAACCCATGTGCAGTTGATAAGCATGCATCTGAAACCAATACAAAATAAACAAAGACTTGACTAGAAACATGAACATAAACTTGAACTAAACAAGCTCGGTAACAGGGAACAAAGCTAGACAAGAGACAATGGGAGCATGTGGGCTATATAACACAAAGACTAATGTCTATCTGTGAATAAGACAATGAACCCATTAGAACATACAGATAAGACTAGGGAAGCACATGACATGATCACATGACTGGAATGGAATCATATGACAAACAGGAACCATGGCTTTAGGCTTGTTCGACTTCATGCAGCTCTGCGCAGACCGATCGGTGGCTGACTTAAAGCAGTGCATGCCGGTTAGAAATTTTGTCCGACTTGATGCAGCGCTGACTCCACATGACTGTGACGTATGCTATCAAAGTACCGCGAGAGCGATTCGAGAGCAGCCGCAGGATTCAGCCAGCGCAGATTCTCAAGAGCGGCTGCACAGGTTCTGATGACGACACAACTGATCCACGATTGGCCGGATTCACTGCATGACAACGATCACGTGCGTTTCGTGTTTATTCGGTTTATTCTCACACGTCTTTAGTTCCACTCAAGCTTAGAAATCATTTTTTTATAACAGTAAACACTCTTTTCATGTAGTCGCGATGTATTGTGTTATGTATCAACATAAAACTGATTAAAAACGTTGATTCCACTTCATTGATAGTAGCTGTAGGCTTATGTTGAACTTTATTCTTGTTCAAACAGATGCTGTATGAAGCAGTACATAAAGTATTGAATGAAAATGTCTCTGAAACATCTGTGTATTTTGCAAATATTGCATTTATTTCACTTCAGCTGTGGTAAAGTATACAAACACCACGTGAGCGTTCACTACGGGAACCAGAAAGTGTCCGACTTCACGTCTCCATTTGCAGCCCCTCCCCGCCTGCACTCGGCTACTCTCGCCGATCGCTTACATCCAGCCGCAGCCGATGTCGAACACACCTATTGTCTGAAATCTCTCATTCACTATTCCCATCACTCCGCTAACATAGTCCAATTAAAGGATTGAATGAAAACGGGTGATTGAATTAATTTGACAAGCGACTCTCACGGTGCATTATGGGTATTCTCTAGCCATTGCATACATTGGTTGTTTACTCTTTATTGCAGTGCATTATGGGATTGAATGAGTCAAGTCAAGTCACAAGTCAGCGCTTTTTACAATACAGATTGTTTTACAAAGCAGCTTTACAGGGATAACAGGAAAATAATTAAATTAAGTTTGTTTCCAGAAAAAAATACCGTCACAGTCCAGCTTAAGTAAGTTCAGTGATGTTTCATTTCTGTGGTAAAAATTGTATTAATTTAGTTCATTCATATATATATATATATATATATATATATATATATATATATATATATATATATATATATATATATATATATATATTTATAAAACGGTTAGTTCGAATCCTTGATTCTGATTGGTCAAGAGCTGTGCTTTATTCACGATAAAACACGGCTACGACCGCTTCACCCAACGGTTCTATTTATCACTGCGCCCATAGCAACACCCTTAGCAACCACACAACTCAACATAAACAAAGAAAAAAGCTAAGAATTAAAAAGGCTACAATGTTTAAAGTAAATTTCGATTTACTGGGTGGCATGACGATGGATAAGTGGTTTGAGGAACAATTTGGAGAGACTTCTACAAATACGAACCGTCATGCTGAAGTGCTGAAATGTAACATTGATACATTCGAGAAGACTCGTAATGAAAAAAATACCGTGCAGCAAACCCAATGGGCAGTGAAATGCTTCGGTGACTGGTGTAGTGAAAAGGGTTACAGCATAGATTATAAACAAATCACCAAGACGGAACTCAACGCACTTCTCCGTGACTTCTACGGAACTGTCAGAAGCTCCAAAGGAGAACAATATGGGATCAGTAGCTATGTAGCGTTACGCGCGGGTCTGAACAGATTCCTCAATGATCCACCTTTGAGTTTGTCCTGGTCTCTTATGAGAGACAGCGAATTCACCTCATCCAATAATGTTTTCGTTGGAGTGGTAAAGACAATGAGAAGAGAGGGTCGTGATAAAACGGAGCATCACACATCGATTTCTGCTGAAGATTTCAGCACCATAAAACTGTCCGATGCGCTTAATCCCAACACACCTGAAGGACTCGTAAACAAAGTCTGGTTTGACGTGCAGTTACACTTCGGACGTAGAGGAAAAGAGGGGAACCGAGAACTCATTCCAGACTCATTCCGCATTTTAACAGACGAAAATGGTCTGAAGTATGTCACAATGAGAACAATTCACAACAATTTTATTTGTTATTTTGCTGAGAGATAAGCTATTTGTGTGAGGAAATTTCAAAAAGGAAATGTCACAAATTTTGTGTTGTAAAAAATAAAAAGAATAAGACAAAGTTTGCGAATGGTTTGTTGTTTTTATTTGAGCTTTCCTGCATAGGTACACATTGGAACGTTGCTCTTCACAGTCAGGGACTATATTTTTCTAGCGGAAGGAATGTTTTTATTGATTTAACTACACGAAAGTTGCACTAATACATTGTTTTTTACAGTAATTTAATATTGTGTGGAAACCGTTTTATAAAAGCAATAAGATACTCGAGGCAAGTGCTGTATCGTGAATAAGTAACGGCTCAAGGGGTTGCAGGCACTCCGCTTCGCGTCGTGCCTAACAACGCCCTTGAGCCGTTACTTATTCACGATACAGCACAGCCTCTCGTACCTTATTGCTTACATATATATATATATATATATATATATATAATATATATATATATATATATATATATATATATATATATATATATATATATATATATATATATATAGAGCCGCTCTGGAGAAAACCGTGATGTCATTGTCCAGCTCAGTTCAGTTCTCATATAATGGTGTCAATGCAGACAGATCAATATTGTTGAATAATAAATTCAATGTTAAATTTAATCTCCCCAACTAAGAAAGCCAAAAGTCAATGTCCAATGACTGAACTATTACGTCCAATATGTCTGTTCCCTCAAACAGTGCCCTATTTAAGGGTATAGGGGGTGATTTCGGACAGAGCCCATTTTTTAGTTTTCATGCGCATGAAATACAAAATAATGAAAACATTAACGTGAACCAAAACTTGACATTATTTATCAGAATTGCTAATTCTCATAACTGTGCTTATCACCATTACGATTTTATTTCTCGTAATTGTAACATTATACATCACGATTTCAACTTAATATTTTATAATTGTGACTTCATATCAAGGTGACTTTATTTTTGTATCATATGCCTAATTTTTACTTTTTTTAATTAATACATTTGATACTTTTAATTTTGTTTTATCTAATCATTCATTTAAAGAAGGTCATCTGAACCTGATTTAAATTAATCTATTCATTCTTTACTTGTGCTATTTATTGGTAGACCCCTCATAAGACCGGAGTCAATTCAAGCACTGATAACATGTATAGTTTTTGTTTTGTTTTGTGATTACTTCAGTTGAATTCTGTCGTAGTATTGTTTTGAATTGGTAGTTTATCTGTGACTAGAGTCCGTACACAACTGTTATGGGGCCAGATGCTCCTTTAACAAGCATCATTCGCCTCAGAAGCAGAGAGAGCTGAAGATAGGGAGGTAATTGCCATCTGGTGCAAATCATTCAACAGAATAATTTTTAAGACAGCAGCATACCACTGGAACTGTTTATGTGTCCAGTTGCGTGTTTGCATGGAAGAAGTTTAGTCACTGCTTTCATTCAGTCAGATTTCAGTCGTTGGCCATTATACACTTCCTGTTTATTTGCTTTGAATGTGAATTGACTATTTGGGATTTAGGAAAAACTATGGAATTCGTTAGGGAGAGTTTCCAGATTGATTTGGCTTATGGAGCTGTCCGGAAACCATTTTGTCTCCGTTTTTCATCCATTTAGACTCAGCATTAAGTTGTTCTGTTGCATTGTGCTGTCTCTAACTTTTAATGTGATTCAAATTTTTTGTTATATGAAGGGCTGAATGAGATATGACTCATAACGCTTTGGGAATTATGAATGATGACATTTGCATGACTTTGACAAAGGATTCTTAGCATATTACCCACTGTAGCTGTGCCATTATAAAACACATTTAGTTATTAGATTTCAGAACATCTAACATCACATATTGAGCAAATCTTTAACATAATTCTGTATTTAATGTTGATTTTAGGAATAATCCCTTTCGATGTGTCATTCATTTGATGATATTATATTCTACAGCAATTAATCTAGCGAGAACACGTTCTTTGATGTTTCAATGTGTCATTAACACAACCGTTGTGCAGTTAAACGACACGATTACAAGACAAAGTCAGAATCCTAAAGGAAGATTAGCATCATGTACTCACCCCCATGACGTTACAAAGCTGTATGACTGTGTTTCTTCTGTAAAACACAAAATGTGTCATTTTGAAAAATGTTCTGGTCACTCATTTCTATATGCAGTTGCAATTACAGTTTTTTTCATTCGCTAACAAGCATTTGTCCAATCAGTTGTCACATTTTCAAAACTCTAAACACAGTTAGCACAGCATCGGTCTTTTGTGACCATACCATTCACACATTTCATGTCGTTTTCACACAATATGCAGTCAGTGAACACATTTCCACAATGCTTACATTTTCTTAACAGACAAGCTATACCTCCCAACAAAATAATGGATTGTTTTTGTAGTATTTACAAATGTTAACACACACCATCCCACAATAGCAAAAACAATATTCCAAACCTTAGATACAGTATAAAAACTTCTTGTTCTGCAATGATATCAGTTCAAAAACAATATATTTATATATTTCAGCTGAAAATAAACAAACAATTGAATTATTGACACACAGCTGATTTATGTTGGGTAAACTGGGCCAACCACAACTGATTCCAGTCTGGCTCAGTCTCAGTGGCAGGGGTTATTTTTTCTATTACATTGACACTTATACAGTAAAAGGAGGACTTTGAGGAGCGATGTTTTTGGAAACAGAAACAGAAAAAGACAAACACTGTAATGTATGGACGAGGAAGTATAAGAGCAAGGGGTCCAGGGAGAAGAGCAGGCCCAGTGAGAGATGCAGTGAGAGATCCAGTGAGAGATGCAGGAGCAGTGAGAGACGAGGAGCAGTGAGAGATGCAGTGAGAGATGCAGTGAGAGATGCAGGAGCAGTGAGAGATGCAGTGAGAGATGCAGTGAGAGATGCAGGAGCAGTGAGAGACAAGTAGCAGTGAGAGATGCAGTGAGAGATGCAGAGAGAGATGCAAGAGCAGTGAGAGACGAGGAGCAGTGAGAGATGCAGTGAGAGATGCAGTGAGAGATGCAGGAGCAGTGAGAGATGCCGTGAGAGATGCAGGAGCAGTGAGAGATGCAGTGAGAGATGCAGTGAGAGATGCAGGAGCAGTGAGAGATGCAGTGAGAGACAAGGAGCAGTGAGAGATGCAGTGAGAGATGCAGTGAGAGATGCAAGAGCAGTGAGAGACGAGGAGCAGTGAGAGATGCAGTGAGAGATGCAGGAGCAGTGAGAGATGCAGGAGCAGTGAGAGATGCAGTGAGAGATGCAGTGAGAGATGCAGGAGCAGTGAGAGATGCAGTGAGAGATGCAGGAGCAGTGAGAGATGCAGTGAGAGATGCAGTAAGACATGCAGGAGCAGTGAGAGATGCAGTGAGAGATGCAGGAGCAGTGAGAGATGCAGTGAGAGATGCAGGAGCAGTGAGAGATGCAGTGAGAGATGCAGGAGCAGTGAGAGATGCAGTGAGAGATGCAGTGAGAGATGCAGGAGCAGTGAGAGATGCAGTGAGAGATGCAGTGAGAGGTGCAGTGAGAGGTGTAGTGAGGTGCAATACCAAGCGGTTTTATCCCAGGTGCATCGCCTTGGATAATACCAGATGTGATGTTGATGAAAACATGTGGCCTAACCCTGAAAATCACAGAGATTAGATACAGTAATTTTGTGCTTTTTTTAGTCCCCCCCCCCTTTTTTATCTGGGCTTTTTGCTGTTGCTTTTTTGTTCAGAATGCTCTTGTGTGTTTCATGGATATTTTGTTCATTGTAAGCAATACTGTAAAAAAATTCTGTTCTATCATACCATTGTAAGCAATACTGTAAAAAAATTCTGTTCTATCATACCGAGTTTCTACTGCACCTCCTGTAGTAAACAGTAAAGGAGGTGAGATTGCTTTTGCTTTAAAAGATTGCTTTTGAATGTGAACATTACTGTACATGTGGACATACAATTCCCAACCAAGAAATTTAGTGTAAAAACCGTGGATTGCATGTTTTGCATGCAAATACCTATAAAACCGAAACATAAAAGTCTATGCAGTTTTTGTAATGTCAACAATAGCCAGTATTTTGAAACCTGGTGTACTTTGATTGACTGCATGTACTTTGTGAAGTGAAAACAAGTGTTATTCTTTGACAGAATAATTTCATTTTGAGTCAGATTTCCAGTGTTTTGGTAAAGTTAGTGTGTGCAGAGAAAGATGTGTTCTGTTTTGAAATGAAGAGTTAGTATATATTTAACAAAATGTGTTTTTGAGAAGAAAATTATCCATTTGGCCAATTGTGTTTTATATGTGTGAGTCTGTGTTAAGAGTTTAGAAAAAGTATCTGAAGTATGGGTAAGCGCTTGTTAGCAATTGAAAAAAACTGTAATGGGACTTCAGGCTTAAAAAAGGATGCAAAGCACAATGGAGTAGTTCATATGACTTATGAAGCCATATGAAGTGAGAAACAGATTGAAATTTAGACCACCATTCACTTACAACCTTCCAGTGAGATGTATGCTGTGACCAGTGATCGGTTGCATTAACTGCTTAGTCTTACAAGTTAACCATCATTTTTTTTCTTTAAGACTGGTCATAACTTATGTCACTTATTTAAAAAGTAAATTGGAATAATTTGAATACGAAGAGTAAAACTGATTACCCATTGACTAACTGCCAATTGACCCTTCGCAAAGACCCGCCCTCCTTACTTACTGTCGCTATGTTCCGACAAGCTACGCCGCTCTCATGTTCTCACACAGTGAAAAATACATCGCGGAGCAGAGAGGAGACTGACAACACGCGGACAGACAGGACAGACCAGGTTACTTTTCGGTTACTTTTGATATTAAGCATGTTAAACAAAGTCTCACCTTTCAAATATGGTCATTTTTTGAAAGAAATTTAAACAATAAATACCGTTTTGTGGCTCTTTAATGTGCCGTGACAGATCGCTGTAGAGCATCAGTTAAAGGGTACCTATTATGGCATTTAAAATGTTCCTAATATTGTTCTGGGAGTCCCCAACAACAGTTTTACATGCATGCAATGACAAAAAACACTTTTGTTGTCTTATAATATGCATTTATTTTTACCTGATTTGCTCAGCGATTCCCAAATGATTCGTTTGACGACTCATTTTTCAAACCCCGCCTTTGCGTGACGCTATAATCTGCCGTGATTGGTCAGACGACCCAGTCAGTTATTTTTCGCCTTAACCCAAAGCTTAAACATATTGATAAAGCACTGCAGTACTACAATACGCTCTATTCTTTATGACAACTCCAATAACAATGACAAACATTTTACATATTTCAAAACACACACACACACACAGCTTGGAGACCTAAGCTGCCAGAGCGTAACTGACACACACACACACACACACACACACACACACACACACACACACACACACACACACACACACACACACACACACACACACACACACACACACACACACTTGGAGACCTAAGCTGCGAGAGCGTAACTGACACACACACACACACACACACACATTGAGCATGCTACAAAACCCATTAAAAGCAACAATTATTAACAGTACTTGCAGGTTGTGATTCGGAGGATGAAGCCGATCCAAATAAACTTGGTACTAAACGTTCCTTCAGTATCAACCGACTCGCGAATCCACACTTGAAAGCATTTATGTTTGTAACGTTCCTTCAGTATCAGCCGACTCGCGAATCCACACTTGAAAGCATTTATGTTTGTAACGTTCCTTCAGTATCAGCCGACTCGCGAATCCACACTTGAAAGCATTTATGTTTGTAAAGGAATCTTCATTAAAATAACGCGAACACAGCTCAAGGTGGCTATACCTGTGTGGTATAGTTGTAAATATAAACTCTAGCCAGATTCTTCACATGCTCGTCTCTGGGCAGTGAAAAAAAAGTTCGCTTTTGATTCGCACTTCAGAACAGCTCGTCGACATGTTGTTTTCACTGTTTTCTGGCGCGCGCAATGAGTGGGCGTGTCTTATTCAAATAATTTGTACAAGTGACGTACGAAAGTTAGAGAAAATGCATCGTTCGTCTATCGATTCATATCAGCGACTCAGAGTCGACTCTTACTTTTGAGAGACAATAACTTTGTATACGGTGAACTTTCATATTTAAAACTTTGCAGGATGTTTTCGTTCACTTAGATCTATGTTACACACTACATGAAAGGTAATTTTCAAAATTCCATGATAGGTACCCTTTAAAGCTGCTCGTGATCCGATCATCTCTTCCTTCTAGTTCATTTATAGCATCAAATAAACATGAATTAACATAAGAAGGAATGTTGTTTTAACCGCGGAAAGGCGCCAGTATATTCAGTTTTTCAAGTTCAAATCCTCCCATGTTATCTCCTGACTGCTTGATCCGACAAAATGGCGGATGGCGAAGTATGATTGGTCAGAACACCTGTCAATCAAGCTCCACGCGAAGGGTCAATTGGTCAGACTAGTTCTTAAATGGCTATGTGTTTATGCAACTGGCCACAGATCATTTTGTCAATGAGTTGAACTTGAGAATCAAATCAGTCTGAATTATGAATGAATATTTCAGACCTTTTTTGTGAAGCAGATCAAATGAAAAGATTTAAGAAGATTCAACCCAACCGTTCATTAATAGTGCATTGCTTCCTAATGAAAGATTTTTTTCATTTGTGTTCTACAGAAGAAAGGGTTTAAGGGTTTCAAGACACACTTCACCATAGGTAACCAGTTAAATGTAACAAAATTAAAATTAGATATTGATTCTTAATTAAAAAAATAAATAAATTAACACTAAAAAATATACACCTCCACTACACATTTTACAAATATAAATCAAATAGAACCTAAGCAAAAAAGGTATTATTGATGTGTTGCCAACTTATATAGAATGATTGCCTGGATCTAGTGCATTTCTTTGTAAACAATGCTTAAACATTGGATTTTTAAAAAGCGTAACTCTTCAGAATTAAAAAGTGCTAGGCCAGTGCTAGATCGATGATCAGAGGAGGTGTTGACAAATTTGTCTTAGCTGACAGAAAGTCAATAGTTGTGCCTAACTAGTGGATTTACACAGAGGAGACTGACAAGACACACGGTGGCCCCAGGCCGACCCTGCTGCCAGTCGCCGGGTCAGTGTGCTTCAGGCCGCACACTATCAGTAGCTACATGAGTAATGGGCTGTGAGGGGCTTTGGGGGGACTGTTTAATTAACCGTGAATTATTGCTGTAGCAACTCCAGCGACCAGCTCGGGAGGTCTCGGTCCAGCTAAATGAGGTGGCAGGAGCTGTCATGATCGAGGGCTTGTAAATCTGACACTTGGGTGACAATTCTATGTCCATTCTGGTTACTTTGGGGTTTGATGGGACTGAGGACATATTGGGGAAGATGGGGGAAGTAGCTCCCTTAAGAGCAAGGTGTATTTACTTGTAAGTTTGCTGCCTGACAGACAAAGCTGAATCCCAATAAAACCCCTGGTAAATATGATCAAAAATTCATTGTTTATCCTTTTGATCTTTAATTCAAAAATTGTGCAAAAATCTAACCTTACATCAAAGTTTTAAATCTGAAAGTGCACCGTATAAGTTATTGTCTTTCAATATTGTCATTTCTTAGTGACGTCAAGATGAAACATTAGTATATTGCCCGCCCACGTATTGCACTCGTAGACACCAGGGAAAACTTGAACCTCAAACCGGCAGCTGATTCCTGTACTGGATAGCATCATGTCGAGAAGACGGCACTGTGCTCTATAATGTGAAGGTAAAGCCAGTTATTTTTCACTCCCCAAGGATGAGCATGTGACGAATCAGTGGTTAAAATTCATTTTTACCAGGATATCACAGCAGTATAATCCTAAACTTTTGCTGTGTTCCCTTTATTTTACTGAGACTGCTTCTCAAATCTCAGAGTTCAATGCAGGATTCACAAACCGCTTGCTCTTGAAAGATGGTGTTCAAAATACTTAGTTTATAGTTTTATATTGTGTAGGTCTCCTGCTAACTGGCTAACTCACATTATTACTATTACTGAAATACTGCTGCTGATCAGCTGTGGGCCACTATTACCTAAAACTGTGTCTATTAATGCAGATTATCTGTCGTTCTCACTACTTTGAGGAAATATTTGTTTTACCAACGTTTATGTTACATCAGATAATTCACTCTAGAGCTTGGCTAATGTACATTGCATACATGCACTGTTATTGATACATTTCTACATATTACCACAATATATTAGAAAAATACTCTGTAAATAAATTAGTACAAGTAAAAAACATGCACTTGTTAATGCTGATGGTGAGGAATTACAGTTGCAACATCTTATAATGTCCCTCAAACTGAGTAGTGTATCACTGTGAAACGTCCTGCTTGAGTCATCCTTGCGATGGAGGTTCAGGATGAATAACTAGTTACTCCAGTGTTTCATCATCGGACCCGCGCTCGCATTAATATGGTCAAATCGACGTCATTGTTTGTTACTGTGTTTAGTTTACAGTGTAGGAAGCCTCAGGACAAGCAGAGCTGACGTTGTTATGGCAATGGGCGTTTTTGTTCTCGACGCGCTGTACACAGTAGGCCAATCACAACAGACTGAGCTGTCTGGCCAATCAGAACAGAGGCTCTATGCACGAACGCTGCTGACGTATTTCCGGTAGAATCTCAGCCCGCGTCTTTACTTCCGCATAGCACGTTCTATAGGGAAGTGTATAGCGGCAAAACTTTAATAAAATTCATTTTTCTCAGAAACGTGACAACAATTTTAGAAACTGATTCGCTAGTCGGATTTCACATGATATGAGAGAATACTCACCCTCAAAGTTGTCGATGGAGCTGGAAAAGTATAATTTAAAGGCCTTCTATTTTTTACTCTTATGTGTGGCAGCTAACTGCTTCACAGTGTTGTTAACATCATTCACGTTAACCGCGGGAAGTTCTTGTAAACAGTGAGTGTAATTTGCCATTATCTCCACCTTTTGCAAAAAAACGCCTCCGATGCAGCACCGGATGTAACTGGGCGGGCTGAGACAAAACGTGGAAGCGATCGTGCATAGAGCCTATTAGCACCAAATAATCAATGGATTCTTATTTGACAGTTTAGAATTAAATATATTCCCTTAAAATTCACTGATAGTAGTTTTCATTCCTCTAATGGAGACTCTGGATTGTTGGACTCATTCATATACTTTTTTTTAATGCCTAAAAGTCCTCAATTTTTATTCATCCACCATCTCCTTTGACATATCATTTTGACTGTCATTTTTATTTCAGTAAAGTATACTTGTTCATGACTGAAGTCTTTCAAAGGCTCACAGAGAGTAGTAGTCAAGGAAGGTTCACTTTGAGTCATAGTCAGACCTGGAGAATGAATTAAATAAAATTATGTGAATAGTGGGGACATGCCCTTTGTAAGTGCACATTAACAAGGTTCTCCAATGAGGCAGATGTGAAAGTGCAGTCTTTGTATCAGAGCTGGAACACTACTCTTCAGTACTGTAGCCTATCCCACACCTCATTAGATATCAGCTTGAGCAATTTATTATGCCAGGCAAGGCAGAAATGTGTCAAAAGAAGAAAAATTAACACAGTACAGCACAGGCAAGCTTGCAACTCATTTATCTATTGTTAAAGAGAGCCTGAATAGACCTGATATGTCTGCATTCACATACATATATCATACAAATACATGACAAGAAGCTCCCATCCATACATTCGTTTTGCAGGAACACAGCTGCTGCATGGAATGAACAATTTAGCTTAGGTTATTAAATATATAAGGGTCATTATTTTGTGCATTTCATAGTACTAAAGATTCTCTTTTAACAATACTTCAACAATACACTCTTTTAATGCAACTCAATTCAAAGGTTAATGCATCCTGCTATCACTGTTGTCATATACGTATATATAAAATGAATTCAGTTACTTAATTGTAAGAAACAGTTCCCTGCGGTGAGCCCGTGCCTTCTCTTGGCAGAGTCCACTCTGCTGTCACCTTCCGGTGTAGCCTCCCCCTTCTCAGGCTGGAGCCACCCCAGTGACATTCCATATGTTGCACTGCCCCTCTGGCCAGTCCATATGTGTATTCTCCACATGTTACCTCCCTTCGGGCAGGATGTGGCTTCCACAGCGACCCACTCCCCTGGAAAGGCACGCTTTCCCAGTGTTATCCAAACGTTCCACTGCCTGGGGTATAACAGAACAGCAGTTTGAACTCCCTCTACACATGCCTTCCTCCCCAGTCAGTTGGGGGTCTGAGAGTCTTGCGTAGGGAGCTGGATGTGTCAGCAACCGTGGCGTTTTGCTTGGGGATCCCAATTACGTCATCATGTCGACGTAATGTCGAACGTGAGCGACTGATAGGGAACGCCTCGGTTACTAATGTAACCCTCGTTCCCTGTAGGTTACGTCCCGTCGCCCGGTTGCTGACCATCGCTGTAACGGCCGTCATGATCTCGGCTCCTCAGCCCGCTTTTTTATACCCATGCTGCGGGGCGCGTGACGTGATTCACGCACGCCAACATTCATTGGCTCGTTCTGTAGACACTCGAACATGATAGTGCTCCCTGAAGTGATCCCAATTACGTCGTCACATCGTCATAATGTCTCCCATTCCCTCCCACAAGGAACGAGGGTTACATTAGTAACCGAGACGTTCCCTGAGTACTGCATCGCAAACTGCACAAGCATATGGTTGAGTAGCGGAGCTGCATGAACCTATGGAGAGAAAGCCCACCAGAGCCCAACTATCCCTCTATATATGAGCAGGCATTCTGCCATAGGGAATCAGATAAATTCAACTGAAGCGACGAACGGCGAGTCGTGCAGCTTGAAAGCATGGCCGGTGATGCAGTACTCATTCCAGTTATCTCAGGGAACCCAGGTTACATTAGTAACTGAGTACGTTCCATATCGATACAGTTCCCTGTACAGTTGAACCCAGTCCAATCACGCCTTGCTTGAAACTGCGGAAGGAAAATTGTTCTGGGGCCCTGGCCCAGGGCACATGAATAAGGGCCCAAGGGTGCCAAGGCAACAAAAGGGCAAAATAAGCCCAAAGACAAGGGACTCAGACTACATGTCGGAGTTGCATGAAGGGTTAATGCTGGTTGAGCTCACCTAGAGGTCAATGTCCAGCTTACACAGACAATACCCAAGCTTGTAGCGCAGGAACATCCAGGTTATGGCGAATATGGATAGCGAGGACCAGCCGGCCACCGTAAAAATATCGCCTATGGACACTCCGCTGGCATGGCCAGAATGAGATCATGCCTCTGGTGGAGTGTGCTTATACTTTGATGGGGCATTGTAGGCCCATCGAAGCGACGGCCAATCGCAATCATGTCCACTATTCAGCGGGACAGTCTTTGCTTCGTGACTGTATGCCCTTTGGTGCAGCTGCTGAAGCACACGAAGAGCTGCTCTGACTGCCTGAATGGGCAGAGCGCTCGACCTTACAGTCGTTAGGCCCAACCTCAGAGTAAGAAGTACTCACAGAGAGTGCTTGTAAGTCATCCACTCGCTTGAACGATGCTAAAGCTAGCAGGAGAGCGAAAGGAGCCATAATTTGGCTAGCTGGAGTGGGTCGAAGGGAGGGCCTTTGAGGGCTTGTAGGACTGCCATTGTGTGAAGGACGGAGCCTGCTTGTCCAGCCGAAGTGTAGGTGCATCCAGTGAGAGCTCAAGAGGTCCTACAGGGCTTGGATGGATGAGCGACCATCACTTTCCATCCAATCGCTGTGGTCGGGCAGAGGTGTACGGTTACAGCTTATAGATGACTTCTTATAGCCCTTTCCTCAGCGCTGTCATTTGTGGTGAGAACGGTGGAGGTAGAAGTACCCAGGCGCATCACGTGTGGAATTTATCTGATTCCAAATGGCAGAATGCCCGTTTATATATAATAGGGATAGCCCTGCCCATTTCGGCAAGCTCTGGCGGGCTTTCTCACCATAGGTTCGGGCAGCTCCGCTGCTCAGTCATTTGTTCGTGCAGTTTCACTGCGTCATTCTATAATCTTCAGTAATCTGAGAAAAAAGAGTTTTCCCATTGTGCCTAGCGACATATCAATAAGGAACTGGCCTCTACCTACATTTTTGCAAAAACTTACCTATACATGTATAAAATTAAATCTTATGAACACTACGAGCAGTTAAACACCAACAACTTGTATTCCTTTTTATGCAATTATGATACTTTTCTGATGTAATAAACTTGTTCTGGTACAGCATTGTATGTGAAACAAATTCAAAGAGCTCAGAAACTTTTTAAGCTAAAATGGCATGGTTGCTTCAGATAATGCATTTTTGTCTCACATTTGCTTATTATACACTATCGGTTAGATTAGTTAGAGTAGGGTGGTTAATTTCAAACACAAGAGCGCATTATCATTTTAGCACCACTCTGGAAATTTTATTTCCAAACTTGTGCCATACATACTGTATGTCACAACTAGTGTTGTATAAAGGGCATGTAGAAAAAGGTTCTGAGCTCAAATAGGGTTTAATAGTATCCAGAGGCAAATCCAAGAGAACGAACCAACATGGAATAACATTGACAATACCGGACACTGAACTGAAACATATTTACAGGTGCTAATGATGGTGGTAGATGAAAGCACAGCAGAACATAATTAGTGTCCGTGACAACAAATGAATGATTAAGATTGTGATTAAGATTGTGACAACATAAAACAACCAATGCAATACAACGTTACCAGATTCATATTTATTTTGCATAAGTGTCGCCACAGGCATATTTTTCGTTTGAGCCTGATTTGGATTTACCTGACGATGCATATGGAAGCCTGGTTCCCTCTTTAAAGAGTATATTTATTGGAAAAACTAATGATATAACTAATAAATTACTCATTTGGTGGAAAAGTTGATACAGAAATCTCATCTTACCTCAAAATATCCCGTCCTCGCAAATTATATGCTTGAGTTGTCAAAGGTCAAGGGAAACCATCCCTCACAAATTGAAGATTGCCAATCCCGTCCTCATAAATATATCATTTTTCCCCCACAGATGGCTATGGAAGAAACGTTGCATAAATCGATATGCACTGTAAATTCAGTGTAGCAAAATGTTTAGCATTTGCCGTGAAGCAGTAAAATGTATTTAAATGTGTCCATGCATGAAATACTTGAAGGCCAATGTAAAACTTGAGAATTTTTTTTTTAAATTTGATATATTTCCAAACAGCTTCCTGTAGTTCTTCAAGTGTCTTATGAAATAAAAATCTTTAAATTGTTATTCATGCATTTGAAAAAGAATGCTTTAGGTCACAGTTTTCCCATTATTATTGTCTGTATAAGCCTGAAATCCTATTACTGGCACAGCACATATTTCTGAGGCTCAGTGTTTGGAATCTGGTCCTGCCATACTTCCCATATATCTCAAGGGCAGAATCGGAAACAGCTCGTGCCCAGCAGATAAAGTGGAGAAAAAAATGGTCTAGTGGCTTTTGATCAAGAGCACTAGTGGAATCTGAGGAGTTTGGATCAGCTTTAAAATACTCTTCTGTTGACGTTGAGGGATTAGTTGTTATTTTGACCAGATTTAACGTATTTGACCCGATTTTGAGGGTCAGAGCTCTTATTTTGAAGCATTTAGCAGCTATGGCTTTGAATTTGAGGTCCCTTCTTCTCAATGGGGATTATGTCACTACAAAGCTTTTACTAAACACTGAATGCTCTCCATGTGTTTCTAGGCTCTTACAGTGATACAGGCTCCTGCTTTTCTCAAGAAAAAAAGAAAAGCTTCAACAGAGACCAAGCCTGGTGTATTTTCCATTTATGACTATAAACAGTTCAATGCCCATGTCTCTCCTTACATGATAATATCTCTAAAGGAATTTCACAATATAGTCGTGTTCATTCTGTTTATTTTTTCTGAAAGCTTGCATTTTGCTTTATACAGCTACATTTGAAATGATTTTTTTACCATTAACCCAAATTCACTATTAAGCCTCTGCAACGCCAAGGGGGTGAGTTTTGAAAGGGCACGCACTGTTTATTCAAGAAAATTTTCTTTGAAAAATGTAAAAAATCTAATTGTATATATTATTTTGAATAATAGTTTTGGTATTTCAGTATGTTTTCGATTAAGGTGCGTCATACTATGTTTCATTAACAAAGTTCGGGAAGAAATCTACTGTATCCAATCAACTCGTCATCAGCAATTATCTTGCTAATCCTATCAGCATGAGAGGAAGCCTATATATACACATTTTACTCACTGACATTACTCAACAGTTTTCAGCATTTGGCCCAACCATTTGTTACAATGTCTGAGATTTAATTGTTCCCATCTATTGACGAATCCCTCGTTGCCCAGGATCCTTCACCACATCTCACCGATCTTATTCCACTCTCTTTGTCTTTTTTTTAAAAGCCCAAGCACGTCTCTTGTAAATTAGTTTTATTATAGATTGCACCCTGTTCACAAAACTCAACATTTTTTGTCTGGCACAATTTGTTGTGCTATTACTGCTTGTGGAAAGCAGGTGGTAAACAGATTTTTTTTATATTGATCATGGCAGCAATAATTCATTGACTGATGATGAATTGATGGAGAAGAGCATTCAACCCAATCTCTTGCATTGCATTGAACATCTCGGATTCAAATTCAATTTAAACCTTCAGTAGAAATAAACAGTTTTAGAATTTTTAACTGTGAAACAAAGAAACCTTATAACAAAATTAATCTGCAATAATTATAGGCCTCTGAGTAAAGCACATTTGTGACAATAAGGCTAAGTTTACACGTGCATGGCTATTTTCATAAACGGACCCTCTCCGTTTTAAAAAATAACATTGTGCACACCTGTCAGTTTTCAGAAAATGTTTGTTTACACGAACCCATGTATATATTCCGTCAAGAGCATGCCAAACCTCTAGTCGACAGTGTAACGAGAAGCTCAAGCACACGTTAGCCACTCAAAATCCCAGAAAATAGCAACAACAGCAACAAATCACTTTCTCTTTTGAACAAAGAGGTTGCACTTTTTACGCAGGTGCAAGTTCTGTCGCATACTGTGACGTCGGCTGCCTAAAACTCAGTTTTTCTCAGTTTACATGCAAACGTGCAAACTAAGTTTTCCAAAATCTCCACTCTGGTTGGGATTTTTAGAAACAATCGTTTTCAGAGGCGAATTCTCGATTTGCGTGTAAACGAAGGGCACAAACGAAGGGAAATGTCGTTTTTCAAAATAACCATGTACGTGTAAACGTCTAAATGCTAAGTGACTTACAGTTACATTACTTACATTATCTTACAGCTTATAGATGACTTCTTTATAGCCCTTTCCTCAGCGCTGTCATTTGTGGTGAGAGCGGTGGAGGTAGAAGTACCCAGGCGCATCGCGTGTAGAATTTATCTGATTCCCAATGGCAGAATGCACGTTTATATAGAGGGATAGCCCTGCCCATTTCGGCAAGCTCTGGCGGGCTGTACACTACTAATGTAGTGTACAGATAGTCAAGTGTTCTTGTTTCCATTGAAACTGAAGATGCTCTTTGGATCTTCTCAAATGATGCTTGTGAACGTGATCATCAGGTTTTACACAAATGTGTGGAGGTCATGTAGATGGAGTCTTGCGGTCATTAAAGCAAAAGAGGGACAAATTGAAGACGTTCTGGTTAATTTGTATAAACCAAAGTATCGCTTTACAACCAACAAAGGACACTACATTTTGGAGTGCCATAGAGACCAAAGCTTTTTTTTTCTGTTTCATTCACAACTCTCACAACGCTGTCAGGGTATAAATAAATGTCGAATCAGACAGATCTGTGTGGCATGACTTTGCCAGGCTCCCAGCCATCTTCTGGATCAGGGTTATGCATGGTTGTTTCCATGATGAAGGTGGTCATGGACCTATTCACCAGCTGTTGCCAATCGCAGAGTCTGTAGCAGCTGTCTGGAGGGAGAGGAGAGGAAGGACATGAAAGGACTAACCTTGCTTTGGGCTCTTTGTATGCTCATTTTAAACTTCTTAAGAAGCCTCATGAAGAGTCTTCCCAAAGGATCACATAAAGACAATAGATTGAGCTAATCTATGTGTTTACTGAAAATACATGAGCAACCACCAAATAGAAATAAAATGGTGCTGTTAATATAATTTTACAAAAGATTATTTAGGATTTTAGAGACAAATAGTTAGGTCATTTTCATTTTGTAATCATTCTGTAATCATTTTGTTTCTGCCTATCCGGAAATAGAATTACTTGCATATAGTTGCCGCCTCCGGTGTTGCCATCTGCCATCTTTAATTCCGTCTCGTGTTGCAATATGGAAAATAGTCAGTTGGCGAATTGAATGTACAAGCAAATTCAGAGTGCACTGTGTGTAAAAAAAGAGTGACAGAATCTAGGGAAGGATGTTGTTCCAGAATTCAGACACCAAAATGGCGAACACCCAATATAGTGCATTATATAGGAAATAGGCACCTTTCGGACACAGCTAAATAAAAAAAGTCAAAAACCATTTGCTAAAGTCATTGCACATTTCTTGAGATTTCAGGATTCCCCCAATTAAGTAGATATGACTTCGTCTTGGATGCCTGAAATAGCTGCCTGGAGGCATTGGAAATATGGCCGCCAAGTGAACATACGTTACATAAATAAGAGAACATCTCTTTGATTCAGAGATAATTTTTTCATGAATCTGAGTTGCTGTTTTGGATTAGAAGTCCATGTTCGAATCAACTACTGGCCTGCTACTGAGCATCACACAGCTCAGTGACTTATTTCATTTTCCTTCTGTGTGTTACACAGGGGACATGTTCAAAGGCACCCGTCCAAACTATCACCTCGCATTACTCTCGCCATCGATTGCATTGATCCACAGGACTGTTAAAATAGGTAGAGTGTTGCATCATTTATCAGTCACGGTCTAACTCAACCTGATTAACCTCTGTAAGTGTATGTTAAGATTAACTACACTCATCAACACAGCAGTCCACAGCCACCATCAATGCACAGCCTTCTAGATACAAGAGTTAAGCAGAGGTCAACACATCTCTCCAGATTTCTCATGCATGTCAGCCATTTACATGAGTCAGCTGTATGCAAAATTATAGCCAGTGTCTGAAAGCAAAATTTTTTGGCTGCTTTATGTTTATATTTTTTTCTATATATACTGCTTTGTCTACTTGCTATATTAATTAATTGCATATGTGGATCCAACAGAGAGGAATTGATTGTCTTGAAGTTAAAAGCATTTAATTTAATACTGTCAGCTTTAACACCTTTTTCTTCTGGGTTCCTGGTCTTCACACTGACCTCCCGGAGAAGCAGAAAATGAGTTTGCTGTAAGGTGATTAATGGCTAGAGGAAAAGCCTTCGTTTTGATCTCTGGATCAGTGTAAAGAAAACTTTGTGTTGCTTTGATTTACTCTTGATCAAGCTCAATATTTTGTGATGCTTATTAAATTGCTGGTTTTAAGATTTCACACTGTACATTTGTAAACTCTGGATTAGCATTCTTATTTGCATATTTATGAGGTCAATAACATTGATTCGGCAAATACTTTGACACACAATCTGTTTTAATAACTGCTTGGATATCTGTAAACATGACAGAACATGAGTCTACTTTGGCTGAAATGTTCAAATAAAACAAGTAATATACCAGTAGTCTCTTTTCATTGCATTAACATGCTTGCTGTTGTCGTGCAAATTTTGTGCCTGACTAGAAATTATAGAAAACCATTGGACAATATGTGAAAGTTTCTATGTGGCTGCTTCTCAAATGGAAGGCTGCATCCTAGTGAGGCATGTGAAAAATTTCACTTTATAAGTCTTTATAGTAACCGGCTTTCTATTAATACTGTACAGTGAATGACAACCGTATGTGGTATCCCAGTGGCTTACATTTATTGGCATTTTAGTGTTAAGGTATTAATAGCAAAACAAAAGATAATAAAATCTTTGCTTTCATGTCCAAAAACATTATTTTTGTCTTACATTTCATAATAAAGACGAGCTCAATACCGACTCATTTCCGGTCAGTTTTATTTTCGTGAATTTGAATATGTGCAAAGGATTGTGGGTGATTTAAGGCTGCGAAGTATACATCCGATGCCTCCTTCAAAACAGACCAATTGAAGGACGCAAAACGAAGGTTGCCTTTCAAGGATCCTTCAAATTTAGATGGCCTTCAGCAACGTTTGATGACGTGGCAGCCGAGATTTGCAGCCTTCTGAGTGCATAAAGACCATGAATATTTAATGAGGAAAGCAATGACAAATCTCATGATTTGTTGACTGTTAAAAACTCACAGTTCCACTCACCCCTCCCCCCTTTTTAAAATTATTATCTTTTTTATAGTGATCTATTTTTATGACCTTACCTCAGGGTTTAAATTACCCAGGGTGAAAAGCTTGTGGCCTGGGTGGCTTTTGCCTTTTTATTTAGACCTTTACAGCACTGCACTGGTCATTATAAAGACTTTTGGCCATTTTACAACCACTCGCATGAATTGTGATTTCTCATCACAGTAGATTTTATTAATCTTAAGCCATTAAAACTGAATGTTGACTCAGTAAGCATGAGCCCTTCAGTTAATGACCATCCTATTAGATTATTTGGGACTAGTACCGTAATGATTTTTTGTAACTAGATTTTTAATAAACAAATTAAGTCTGGATTTAGGGTTTGCTAGACTTCTCAGCATGACTCATGGCAGCAGGGTAACTCATCCTGAGGTATAATTACACTTGCTGAGCCTTAGTGAGCTTTGATTTGATAACCATTACTTCAACAGCAGGACCGGCATTTCGCAGACCCATGACGCATGGCAGTGTTTTTATTTTATTATTGTTTCCAGAGGCTCATCAACGAAGAATCGATTATTTTAACCACATACTGGTCAGTTAAAAGTGCAGTAACAAATCTGTTTTTCGCTTGGTGTTTTAAGTTTTTGCTGAATCTCTTAGTTTGAAATATCAGTATTTCTTTTTTTATGTGTGAATTATGAAAGTCTATGGAATGTCATAGAAAAGATAAAACATGGAGGATCAAATTATAGAGAGAGAGAGAAGAGAGAGAGAGAGAAGAGAGAGAGAGAGAGAGAGAGAGAGAGAGAGAGAGAGAGAGAGAGAAGAGAGAGAGAGAGAGAGAGAGAGAGAGAGAGAGAGAGAGAGAGAGAGAGAGAGAGAGAGAGAGAGAGAGGAGAACAGCTAGTAACAAGCACATAAATTAATAACAGACTTTTTCTTTTCACTTAGAATGTGGATTGCAGGCGTTTGCTATTAGTGTGTCTGAAATGATCATTCAATTAACTTGAGGCATAATTTATAACTTCAAAAGTAATTTCAAGCAAAAATCTAAAAGAGACTGCTCAAATGTTAATGTCTGTGTGAGAGAGCAAAATGTGATGAGACTACTAATATTGTACAATTATCAGCAATATCACAGGCTCATTTCATGTAACGTTATTGTGCAAGTATTCCGATGGCCTCTTTTTATAAAAAGATACAGAAAAAATATTGTTCATCTATGGGCGTTTTTCTTCCAAACAATGGAAACCTCAGAAAAGTGGTTGTCTCACTCATTTCCACATGTGTTTTTGTTTAAAATTCTAAGTATGCTTACTTTTTTCGTCAGTCCAACGGGTAGCCATGATATATGTCCACTCTGGATCTGTGCTTTTTAGGCGCTAGAACTCAGTGCAGCTCCCTGTCCATTGGCAGACTCTGCGAGCTCCATTAATCTAAAGCCATTAACATGGAAGCATTCCACTGCCTGATAACGGATAGTGGTTTGGACAGATTTCCTCACTGGACTATAAACACCAAGTGCAGTGTGCGTCAGCTAAAAAAGATTTTGTGATGCTGTAACCAGCAAGATAGTTTATCACCAAGATGCATTTTGGAGGACCAGTCTTACAGTTCTTCGGTTACGTTTGTTGTCTTTAGTTTTTACATTTACATTCTAACCAACATATTTTTGCTACATTTTCTTTGTGTGCTGTGAATGGCAATGAAAATGAACAAAAGAAATATACTCAAAGAAATGCCAACGATTCATTGTACAAGAATGCACTGAATGCATTTAATTAAACAATTTAAATAACAGTTTTCTAATATTTTAAAATGTAACTCATTCCTCTGATGGCAAAGCTGAATTTTCAGCATCATTACTCCAGTCTTCAGTGTCACATGATCCTTCAGAAATCATTAATGATTTGATGCTCAAGATTAATGATTTGATGCTTGTCATTATTAATGTTGAAACTAATTGTGCTGCTAACTATGTTTGTGTACTCCAAACTTGCATTAAACAAAAAAAAAGTCACCTTTAAGACTGGAAATGATATGTCAAGTCAAGTCAAGGGACCTTTATTTATACATTTATTTATATAGTGCAGTCTCCTCTGGCCACCGAACGAAGTGTGTATGATTATGATCAAAGTATACAGGTCAGAAGTCAGATTGGATCAGAACATTCAGAATAGTGTTCCATACATTGCATGTTACCATACACTATTAGCACCGTATTAGCATTAGCTCATACTTGAAATTATGTGCTAGTGGCCAGCCATGTCTAATTACTGAAATTTAAAATGTGTTACAGTGATAATTGGTTTTAGTTAAGGATTTCAACTTATTTAACTGTGGCATTAAAACTCACCCTTTTACATAACAGCATTACGAATGAAAGATATACAATGATTCTGTTCATTTCATCAATACTTTCAAAGTTAAATGCTTGCACACAAACTATTGGTTACACACATAGTAGCAACCTCATTAATTGTATATATATACATGTGTGTGTGTGTATAATGTATAGATAACTTTCCAAAACTAGCTCTGGATGATTTATCTTTGACCCATTTACGTTCCACACATTTCCACACATGGAAGCAAAATAAGAGTATTGAGTTCAGTGGAAGCGCTCCGTCTGGCACTTTAGAGGCTCTAAATCTACAGATGATAAATAATGTCCATTTAGAATCTGCCTTTAAAAACACATAAATCAGTCTGAACAATCTTGCCACCAGACACATTTATTCACATACGGCACATTGATGCCTCAATTTCTATTTTACAGTCCTTATGGCCCTAATCAAGTTAGACGCCATATAGAATTTAACTTGGATGAAAATGAGGCTGTGAGCGATAGACATTCTTTACACACACTGTAAACATTGTGGATCATGTAATTTTCACAACTCACAACTTTTTCAAAACATATTTTTTAAACAGTTTTTGCCTACCGAAAGTTTTTTTTCCCCAGAAATGTTTATTCAGCTGAACAATTGGTGTGTTGTTAAACAACAGTACCATCCATTGAACTGTAATTCTATCCCTCACAGCATTGTTTTCATACCTGTCAAAAATTAAAGGTGGGGTATGTGATTTGGAAAACGACCGGCAGATTTTGAAAATACACAATTCAAATGGTCCTACTTTCTTTCCTCCAACGCTGGCCCTTACTCCACCCATTCGAAGAACATGCACGCGCAATCATGCACGAACGGAAACTCAGATGCACGAGAGATTGTAATGACGATTTACTACTAATCATGGAACCGGCTTTACTGACGAGATGCGCATGCGTCACAAGCTTTGAGTATGTGCACGAAGGGGGTCGCACGCGCTGGGGGGAGGGGGGTGTGGTACGGCCGTTTGATTGACAAACTTACTGTCCAATGATTCTAGGTGGTCTTGGAAATTATTGGCTGGAGTTTTTCAAATCCTGCCCGTTCTACAGATGATTATTTTTATTTCAATGCTTCTAACTCAGTGGCTGTAAGTGGGTTAGGAATAGGATTTCAAGTTATTTTGAAAAAATAGACAAAAAAGAGAATCACATACCCCACCTTTAAATATGGTGCTACACTACTAAGGTCTATGACTTAAACAATGAGAGGGTGAGGGTGGGTTTCCATTGCCTCAGGGATGTCCTGTGCCTGCACTGCTCTGCCTTTCATGTTGGCTGCTGGAGTTCACAAGACAGACTCTCTTTTCAAGATTTATCCACCAGATCGACCAGAGGTGGACCAGAGTCTTGGCTTCTCTCAAGGTTTCTGAATTCTTTAACAATTTCACTTCAAGCTTGTTAACTTTACAGTAATGCAACATGCACTTTGTCACAAATTCATACTCAGGATGTGAGTAAAGATTATCAACTTGTGCTTGCTAATTAACTCTTGAAAAAATGTGTGTAGACTTTGAAATTCCTTTCATTAAAAAATAAATATTGACTTTTTCATGAGCATGAATCTAATGTTTTATAGGTAATATTTTGTCATACTTATAACAGTTTAGACTACTGATTGAGTTCTATGTTCAACAAGCCACAAACATCTTTTTACCCCTTGAAAATAATGTCACTTCTTCTTTTGGTGTTCAGTCGCATTCATAACCATCTCTATTTACTGTCTGAATCTAAATATTAAGCACATTTAGATGACAAATTAGATTTATGTTTATTTCCCTCTATTTAGATGCACGGTACATTTGCTGCAAGCGTTTGCAAACAAAGTGTAAAATATGTTTTGCATGAACTTGTCCCATTTCAGTCACAGCAAACACACTTGGAAATATGCTATATATTTATTCAAAGTGTAAAAAACCCATGCATATTTACTATTTGTGCTTGGAACATGACACATATCTTAGGCTGTTTATACTTCCTGACATAAGGCACTCGTCTTACATATTACCTCATTTGCATTCCTCTTTTTACGCCTCTCATTTTCTCTGTCCATTTAACAAATTTTGGCGCCGGCAGTCATTAGGGGACCATTACACATTATTTTCAAAGAAGTAGTGAACAGAAAGACAAATCCGTCCTCAATAGCACTCTTGAAACTCTTCAACGTAGGGTATAGCAGTTTAAATGTTGTTTAACATTTAGAAAAGGGATTACTTTAATCACTGTGAGCCCATAAGTGAGCAGAGATGCTCTTTCACTCTACCTTGCATAAATGAAGGTCGTTTGTACACGTGGCCTTGCTGTAATCCAGGCCAAAGTCCTGCAAGATGGTTTCAGAAGCCATGACTGCATAACATCCATGACATTAATATTACATCTTTATTGAACCATTTGCGGTTGTTTTTTTTTTTATAGCACAAACAAGACAGAACCTTGCATCATGCTCAGCTTAATAAATAAACTATATTTATCCCATTAGATGTATTAGAGGAAAATATTTGATACATTTTGCAAATAATGGCACATTTTTATGCTAATGAGAGTGTCAAGTCAAGTCAGTCACCTTTATTTATATAGCGCTTTTTACAATACAAATTGTTTCAAAGCAGCTTTACAGAGATAACAGGAAAACAATGTTGTAATAGTATTGTTCAATTGAAAATTAAATGTCCCCAACTAAGCAAGCCAAAAGGCGAAGGCAACAGTGGCAAGGAACCAAAACTCCATCAGGTGACAGAATGGAGAAAAAAACCTTGGGAGAACCCAGGCTCAGTCGGGGGGCCAGTCCTCCTTTGGCCAACGAATGAACAGTGTATGATTATGAGTTAGGCAGCATAATGCCAGGAGTCAGATGGGATCAGAACTTTCACGATATTATCCAGTTCATCTGGTTGGGTTGGGTCATCCGGCCGGTGAGGAGATGAGTGGTGAGGTGTCCATGGACCTTCACAGCCCTGATAATGCGTGTCGACGTGTCCATGTGATGGTCCTTCATCAGATCTGGATATGCCCTGGATCCGGCGGTCCGCAGTAAACCTCGGGATAAACAGAGAGACTAATATTAGCGTAGACGCCATCCTTCTTATGATGTACAAAGTACATCAGGAATTATGGGAAGTGTTCCCGGTTCCGGCTGATCTAATCTATGCAGCCTAACATTGAATTATAGAAATCTATAATGTGTTATGTGTATGCTAAGCCAAAGAGATGTGTTTTTAGTCTAGATTTAAACTGACAGACTGTATCTGCTTCCCGGACCGTGTTAGGAAGATTGTTCCAAAGTTTTGGTGCTAAATAGGAAAAGGATCTACCGCCAGCAGTCGATTTTGATATTCTAGGTATTATCAACTGGCCAGAATTTTGAGATCGCAATAGACGTGAAGGACTATAATGCGTTAAGAGCTCGCTCAAGTACTGGGGAGCTAAACCATTTAGTGCTTTGTAAGTAATCAGCAATATTTTAAAATTTATACGATGTTTAATAGGCAGCCAATGCAGTGTTGACAGAACCGGGCTAATATGGTCATACTTCCTGGTTCTGGTAAGAACTCTAGCGGCTGCATTTTGAACTAGCTGTAGTTTGTTTAATAAGCGTGCAGGGCAACCACCCAGTAGAGCATTACAATAATCTAGCCTTGAGGTCATGAACGCATGAACTAATTGTTCCGCATTTGTCAGTGAGAGCATATGACGTAATTTAGATATATTTTTAAGATGGAAAAATGCGGTTTTACAGATACTAGACACGTGACTTTCAAATGAAAGATTAGTATCAAAGAGCACACCCAGGTTCCTAACTAACGTCGAAGACTTAACAGAGCAGCCATCAAGTGTTAGACAGTATTCTAGGTTATTAGGTGAGGAAGTTTTTTGTCCAATGATTAGAATCTCTGTTTTTTCAGAATTTAGTAATAGGAAATTACTGGTCATCCAATTTTTTATATCAGCTATGCATTCCGTTAATTTTGTGAATTGGTAAGTTTCGTTAGGTTTTGAAGTGTGTGGGAGAGAAATGTCAAAAGACAGATTCTCATTAACAGCATATTAAACTGAGTTTACGTTGTGATTGTAAATCTGAGGTTGATTAAATTTGTGAAAATCTATAACTAGAGATTAAGTTACGTTATTAATTTCTGCCTGAAAAGTGAAGAGTTGTTATACATTCTGGTCAAAATGTCTGAAACGACTAAAGTGAAAAATGTTCTCATTTAATACTTTTTTAATTATAAATTGCATTATCAGTATAATCATTTGAATAAAATGTTCTGAGTTTATTTGGAAAACGAACATAACACTTTAGAATGCCGTAGTATTTGGTTTGTCCCTATTTTGCCTTGGTGACAGGATCACTCAAGCTTAATTATAACTGCATGTACAAAGAGTCACATGATCAGTGTCCCAAATGTGTTCTCTTTTTTATTAGGGAAATTGTACAGAATCTGAAATGTTTTTCCTAATTTCATTTTATTCCTAGTATATAGTATGTTTTACAAGTACATGGGAAAAATGGCTTTGAAACAATTATCATTAATGTCATAAATGATTACAAAGAAATGACAAGTAACACATTGAATTAAATGGGAAATTTTGAAACAGAAACACTGAAATAGTATTTTCCTGTAAAACATACTCCAATTATCTTTTTGTTTACTTTAAAAAATGTCTTATATGAATGCAGACTGAACTACAAAATGTATGATCTGGATTGCATTGCTCATTAAAGAAAGAAGATATTTTATGTTTTTTCCTTACTTGTGAAAATAATGACATTAACGTTCTATATTAGACTGTTTATGCATTATGCAGTAAGTAGAACTGATTAAACTGAGGGGTCAAACACTGTTCACTGTCTACAAAATGTGTTGCCACCAAGTGGCTTGCATTTGAAAAAGAGGTAACTTCATTTGATATGGTTATTCTGTGCTAATGTACAAACTTATTTTTCAGTCTAAGCTTTCTTGAGGGCTGTGTGATTTATTCATTATGAATTATAATTAAATGTCTCCCTAGAATTCTTGATTCTAATTGGTCAGTCACAGTTCTCTCGACAAAAACATATTTGTTTGTATCCCAGGAAGAAGGTTTACAGTCTTTTTCTGACACAATACATTTTATTTTATCCATTTATTTATTAACCATTTAATTATGCATGATAATATGCACTAAATGAACAGTCTCCATAATATAAAAATGTTTTCATCTGGGCATAGCTGTATGCTTTTCTCCATTCAAAAATGTGTTCTAGCATAACAACAACAATAATAATAATAATAATAATAAATCATCTTTTCTGTCTCTTCCTCTGAGGAAGCTCTCTGTGAAGCCTTTTGACATGAAATCTCCCTAATCCCAATCCCAAATGTTCCTGTTTTCCTTTTTTTATTTTCCCTAGAGAAACTGAAAACATCTTGTCCAGACCTGGGGCCTGTACCATGAAGCCGGTTTAGGTGGCTAGCCAGCTATGTTTCAGCTTAGTTTCCGCCAACCCTGGGTTTTAGGTACTATGAAAGTAGCTCGGCTTTAATCGGTGTTCGTTGCCATGGTATCTTACGCTGCACGGCTAACCTGCTCCGGGGCAGGTTAAGTTCTGGATTCGAGATCTCAGACTGAAGTTTGACCAATCAGCTGTGAGCAAAGAAACATATAGGTGACGTAACTAATTCCCAGTGTTGGTTGCAATTGCTTTACATTTTCTTTCAAATCCTGTGGACATCTCAGCGCAAACTGTAAGACGAGCACATCGTAGAGAAAGAGTTTTTAGCCGGACAAAATCCCCTTGCCTTTCCTGATAGTTAGGCTACTTGTATCAAAGATACAGATTTTCTGCGGAAGGAATATCTTATCTTTGCGAACTTATTGAGCCGCTCATAAATAATTTAACACGTCGAATTCATGCACTTACTGTACCGTAAATGGTATTGCGTTGCGTTTTTTTTGCAAGTGCTTGCATACTTGCACGCAATCGCAACACGCAAACATACTTGCGGTGATGCACAGAATCTAGGAGAAAACACGGTTTGTCGAACCATTCGCAAGGTGGTCCTCGCTCTGCAGGAGTACATTAATAGTTTAATAGTGTTCATTTATTGGCCATGTCCATAAGAGAGGCTTTTTATAAAATTGTCGGTAATATTGATAGGGTGACATCAGGTTTTTTTTTTTCTTTCAAAAAGCAAATTTCACAAATGTACTATACAATACAGTACTTGTTGTTAAGCATTATTTTAATATTTTTTTATTCGGTTAATCTTATGATAGGATTCCCTATAGAGTCATTGAAGCAATATCCTGCACACATGTTGCAATCTCCACTTCTCTAGGAGAACATGAGGCAGATTATATTAATAGAAAGTCCTTTCACAGCCTTAATGTTCAGGTAGAGATTATGTGAACAACATGTGAAATTATTATTTTCTGTGAGTTGAATCTTTAAATTAATAGTAAAATTAACAGATAACAATCTACTTTCCGTGAGTATGTTGTGTCAGCGCTTTGAGGAAAGCTAGTTAAATTTGGTACAGTACAAAACACTGTTAATTTGAATTGGGACAGCAAAACCTACACAATAACCCCCTATCATAACCCTCATGTGTCAGTAAAACCATAGTCAAAATTAGAGATTATCTTTGGCATCCTAAAGGCACGTTTCAACTGTCTTCAGCGCTTAAGAGTCACCAGAGGCATCACAGATAGTGTCTGCATGTGCCATTCTGCACAATATAGCCACCATAGAAAGGAGCCAGAACCACCACAGAAAGCTTCTCCCCGATGAAACTGACTCGAACACTCTTGACCACCCAGCTGGTGCAAATGTAGTTGCAATCACCATACAATATTACACTTAATAAAAGCACATTGGAACTGCAGATAGGTCTCAAACTGTTTTATTGGTTTTGTGGGATGGGGGAGAGAGAAAGAAAGCAATAGAAAGTTGCATTAATAAATATTCATGCTAAAGTGTTACTTGGTTTAATAAGTTCACTGAGATCAGTTTAATCTAGCTGTTGCATTTATATTTAAAATGTGGAGCCTCCTCAGCTCACAGTCAGGCTCCTTTAGTGTGCAGTCTAGCTCTATAGACTCCTTTAGTGTGCAGTCTAGCTATATAGACTCCTTTAGTGTGCAGTCTAGCTCTATAGGCTCATTTAGTGTGCAGTCTAGCTCTATAGACTCCTTTAGTGTGCAGTTTAGCTCTATACAGGCTCCTTTAGTGTGCAGTCTAGCTCTATAGACTCCTTTAGTGTGCAGTCTAGCTCTATAGGCTCCTTTAGTGTGTAGTCTAGCTCTATAGACTCTTTTAGTGTGCAGTCTAGCTCTATAGGCTCCTTTAGTGTGCAGTCTAGCTCCATAGGCTCCTTTTGTAAAGGGCCCTGACTGAGTCTGTTTCCACCTGAAACATAATTCCACCACAAACATGATCATTACAAGTTTTTGGGAGGCTAATCAACTCACAAAAAGGTCCTTGACAAACACCTGTAATGTATGTCAATGGTTTTAAATCCTTACCTTGTTCACATTTCTTTTGAAGCCTGTTGAGGTAGAGGCTTTAGTTTCTGGAACAGGTTGTGAAAAATCCTACAATAAAATAGATGTGTAACTTGGGCCAGTCCCTGTTTTATGCCACACATTCAAATGTTTGCCTTAATAAAAAGCCCAGTGCATTCACCTCAGCAACTGTCCCAGAACACAGACAGAGTGTCTCTTCATCATTTCCTCCTCCCTGATAAAAAAAAGTAGGCCCATATGTTTCTGGTGTTCTGTCTGCTGCATACTGACCTCTGTGTGGGAGACTGTGTGTGTGTGCTGGCTTCAACAGGGACACTGCATTTCCCTCTACTGCAGAACATACAGTCAGCCATATTTAAAACTTAAAATAGTAATGTATCGCACACGTACCCAGTGTTACTTGCTTAGAGGAGCCAGCACCAGGGTCAGATTGTACAGCACCTGTAATCCCATCCATAATCGGCCGTCCCTTACTCCTATCGGAGCCAACTCAGTGTATTCTGGAGGAGTGGCCCTCCACTGGTTTTCTGAATTTCACTCTTTTTTCGGTTTGCCTCAAACAAATAAAAAAATAATAAAAGGTTGTGTGTAAATAAATACTTACTAGGCTACTTTTAATTATATTTTTATATTTTGTCTTTATCAGCTGCCAAAAACGTTTGGAGTTGCATCTAAAATCAATGAATATTAATCCTTACAGGTATATACATGCAATTTTTTTTATATTTTATAAAAATATAGGCTAGGCTATATTTTACACACACATACATTCATAGCCTATATATACATCATTTCACATGAATAAAGAACGTATTTATTTAGCTTACACATTAACGCAATCAGCAATCTTTCTCCAACAGTCTTCTCTTGCTTTGGCAGCAGAGACCGTATTGTTTTGAGCTTGTAATACATATTTAAATTCATCGTAATTCTGAATGATTATCTCTTGCTCCGCGGAAAGAAAGTATCGCTCTCGCTCTATCCATATCGAACGTGATTGGTTGTTCGGTGCCAACGTCACTTTGGTATGTGCACGCGCTCGTGGAGTAATCATAGCTTAAGATCAAAGCCTGAGTTGACAGAGAAAGTTGATGAGCTGCTTCATGGTACCAATAAAGCCTGATTGCATCGGTTTGGTTTTGTCAACTCAAAACTAATCCTGTAACTCTGAGTTTTTTCAGCTACCTTCATGGTACAGGCCCCTGCTGTCGTAAGTCTCAACAAATCTCCAGAAGTAGAAATTCCCACAAGGCCTGAAAAGCTTCAGCTGGAAAGTAATTATCGTTTTGGAAAGTTCTTCTCAAAGACATGCACAATGCAGCTAAACTAGAAACATTTGAACCTCAAGCAGAAAGAATACAAATAACAAGAATGTAAGGCTGCAAAGAAAACTACAATGATTAAGGAGAGAATATAGAAGGTAGAACAATATATTCCACATTTTCACTTTGTAAAAACCACCTAAAAGACTCATTGTTTTAAATATTGCTTTGCAATGGCAGTGGTGCTGCTGAAATGAAGGGCATCCAATCATCTGTCTCACTGAGTTACTTACAGGCTGTGTATTAATGGGCAGCGATGCATTGAAGGATGTCTAAATGGACTGTTGCGTTCTGTTTTATACCTCGTCGTCATTGCCTGACTAAGAGTGACGTTTCCTGGAAATCAACTTTGTTTATGGTTTCTGAGTTGAGCTCGCCTGTCGCACATTCAGTTATTTATGCGCGATGTTGGAATAAATACAATGCTGACAAAGTCTGGACAAGCATAAGCACACTATCCGTTCTCTTGAACATAGACAAAGTAAAAATGGATAAAGAAGCAGGACATATTGTTTTGTATTGATTTCCGTGCTATCCTGCCATGTCCAGTATTGTTTTATGACTAATCATTTTCAGATTCAAATGAGTGATGCAGTAATCCAGCAAAGTACATGAATAAGACACAACTAAAAGTTAATCTGTTCTTTCCAATTCTTCAAAGGGAAAAAAAAAACTTTTCAAAAAGATATGTGTCACAGTCCTCGTCTGCACCTGTCTGTCCTTGTCTCTGCACTACACTTCCCAGGATCCTCTTGTCTCCACACCTGAACTCACTCCCTCATCATCCACCTGTTCATCGTTATCATCATCTGTGTCACCTGTCTTCACCTCGTTAGTGTTCATTTGTACTTGTATTTAGTTTGCTTGTGTTCAGTCTGTCTTTGTCGGTTCTCGTTAATGTTTCCTGGTTTTGGTGTATGTAAACCTTCTGCCTGTAATCCCTGTACCTGTGTTTTGGAATATTAAGTAAATGTTGGAATTGGATCTTTTTGACTCTGCCTGCCTTCTTCAACCCACACCACACCCGTGACAGAAGAACCGACCAAGACGAAGCATGGAAGTTGCCCGCTTCCTTTCAACCCCAGCCGATCGCCTGACACACTATTTTCAGGATGGTCACCCGATCGAAAACTATGTCGCCGGCTTCCTGGAGATCTCAAATGGGGTAAGCTGGAAAGATGACGTCTTGAAGACCGTCTTCTGGTGCGGTCTGGACGAACGTCTATACCAGCAGGCACCAGCGGCGACAATCCGAGGGTCTTTTGCTCAATACCTGGATCATGTGCTCTGGTTGAGTGGCTCAGCCTTCACCGTTGGTGAGGCTGATGACATCACCACTCAACCACCATCTCCAGCCATCTCCACCAGACCTACCATCAAGCCAGCCGTCAGTCTGGTCTATGGTCGTCCAGGACTGGTCTCATGCATATCAGCGGGGGATCAGCTATCAGCATGTGCTGCCAGGAAAGTCCAGCCAGAGACCGCAGTCAAGCCTTCACCGCTGGTCCCGTCCAGCCCAGTCAAGCCGTCACCGCTGGGCCCGTCCAGCCCACTCAAGCCTTCACCGCTGGTCCCGTCCAGCCCACTCAAGCCTTCACCGCTGGTCCCGTCCAGCCCAGTCAAGCCCTCACCGCTGGTCCCGTCCAGCCCTGCCGAGCCCTCACCGCTGGTCCCGTCCAGCCCTGCCGAGCCCTCACCGCTGGCCCCGTCCAGCCCAGTTGAGCCCTCACCGCTGGTCCCGTCCAGCGTCCAGCCAGAGACCGTCCAGCCAGAGACCGTCCAGCCAGAGACCGTCCAGCCAGAGACCGTCCAGCCAGAGACCGTCCAGCCAGAGACCGTCCAGCCAGAGACCGTCCAGCCAGAGACCGTCCAGCCAGAGACCGTCCAGCCAGAGACCGTCCAGCCAGAGACCGTCCAGCCAGAGACCGTCCAGCCAGAGACCGTCCAGCCAGAGACCGTCCAGCCAGAGACCGTCCAGCCAGAGACCGTCCAGCCAGAGACCGTCCAGCCAGAGACCGTCCAGCCAGAGACTTCTTCCCCGCTGGTCCCGTCCAGCCCTGCCGAGCCCTCACCGCTGGTCCCGTCCAGCCCTGCCGAGCCCTCACCGCTGGTCCCGTCCAGCCCTGCCGAGCCCTCACCGCTGGTCCACGTCAGTCACGTCACGTCGGCCCAGCCTGTCCCTCATCCAGTCACTCTCCCCATTAATTTTTTGGGGGGGGCCATAGGCCCTCGCCGTGGGCGCCGAAGGACCCACGGCCACCCGAAGGGGCCTCACTGCCATGGCCACCCGAAGGGGCCTCACCGCCGTGGCCACCCGAATGGGCTTCACCGCCATGGCCACCCGAAGGGGCCTCTCCGCCATGGCCACCCGAAGGGGCATCACCGCCGTGGCCACCGGAATCGGCTTCACCGCCATGGCCACCCGAAGGGGCTTCACCGCCATGGTCACACGAAGGGTCCTCACCGCCGTGGTCGCCCGAGGGTCCAACAGCTCCGCCCTGGACGCCCGAGGGGTCATCTGCTCCGCCATGGTCACGCCCACAGCCTGCTCCGCCCTGGACGCCCGAGGGTCCAACAGCTCCGCCCTAGACGCCCGAGGGGTCATCTGCTCCGCCATGGTCACGCCCACAGCCTGCTCCGCCCTGGACGCCCGAGGGTCCAACAGCTCCGCCCTGGACGCCCGAGGGGTCATCTGCTCCGCCATGGTCACGCCCACAGCCTGCTCCGTTCTGGCCACGCCCACGTCCTCCTCCACCATGGTCACCTGCTCGTCCTGCTCCGCCTGGACCATCCTGGAGTCCGTCCCATTGCACCTGGTCCACCTTCCTGTCACGGACTCCAGGATGCCCACCCTCCCACCCCTCTTCTACGGCGTGAGGACACGCCTACCGGGAGGGGGGAGTAATGTCACAGTCCTCGTCTGCACCTGTCTGTCCTTGTCTCTGCACTACACTTCCCAGGATCCTCTTGTCTCCACACCTGAACTCACTCCCTCATCATCCACCTGTTCATCGTTATCATCATCTGTGTCACCTGTCTTCACCTCGTTAGTGTTCATTTGTACTTGTATTTAGTTTGCTTGTGTTCAGTCTGTCTTTGTCGGTTCTCGTTAATGTTTCCTGGTTTTGGTGTATGTAAACCTTCTGCCTGTAATCCCTGTACCTGTGTTTTGGAATATTAAGTAAATGTTGGAATTGGATCTTTTTGACTCTGCCTGCCTTCTTCAACCCACACCACACCCGTGACAATATGACACTGTTTTGCAATGCCAACATCTGCATTTCTATTCTGTGTGTGGTTTAATGCTTGAGACCCTGAAATGTCACTAAAGTGTAATAAACTTTGGTGCATATGCAGTCATATGCAACAACACATACCAGGCCAAAGATATTTCTTTATTTTTCAGAAATGTATTTGTAAGAAACATGTATGAGAGAAAAAAACTAAAAATGGTTGTTCTGCAGTTGTGGCATCATTTCCGCCACACCAAACAATTTTAACCCTAAAAAAGGAGACAGCAGTGAAGATTGATATGTGAAGAGACAGATCAAGGTTAAAATCATTTGAGCAGGATATTTTTGTGCATCATTTCCAAATCAAATTATGAAAAAAGTGTGCAAATATTGACACCATTTTTATATTTATGGATGTGTTTGGGATACATAAAATGCTAGCTATGATATTAGCCTTAGCGAGGTGATCATTTTTATGCAAACTGTGGCCATTGTCATTTCCATCACAGTGTGCTATAGAATGAGTGAAACTATGATGAAACAGTTCTCCTGTATATTCCATCATTTGTAGATAAATTAAACAAGTGAGAGTGAAAAATGTGTGAAAAAGAGATTTTATTTCAGGTGATTTTGTCACCATAAGGCTTTAGATTTCTTCTATTCCTATATCTATAGGCACAGAGAACTGTAGAGTCCAACTTTCCCATAAATCAGCACTGACTTGAACTAAACTTGTAGTAAACTCTCAGGCTGAAATGATAAAGGGCAAATAGAAGACGAGTTCCACCAATGTCCTCATGAGCATTAAATCATCTCTGTCTGTCAGATCTCACTGATGACCCTGCATATCAAGTTTAGTGAGGATCATTCACCCGTCAGCCATGGCCGACTCATCAGAGACTGGACTTAGCTTCTTTACTGGATCATCACACTCGCTCTCTTTTCTTTCATTTTCAGTCTCTCCCTCTATCACTGTTCCTATTCACAGCTTTTATTGTATGCAAAACGTCATCCATGGATGCAAATCCAATAACGTACAACATTTTCTAAAGTTTGCAGCCGAAACAAGATGAAAAAAAGCTTGTGCTAAAGCTATTGTGGAGGAGGAGGTTAGTTAACTGGAGTGCTGCTGTCGTCAGCTTGCCTGTCTGTTATAGTTTGGTCAAGCATTTATCAGCAAAATAGTCACCGTGTTGGCAAACCACCTGAAGAGCTCAGTGAAACAAGCAATACTCTCTCTCTTATTGCAAATACTTTTGCTTTTGTCATTTAAAAATGTGGATTTAAAAGAATAGTTTATCTAAAAATGCAAATACTGTCATCATTTACTTAATCTCATCTAAACATAATTATGATTATCGTTCTTCTGTAAGAAAAAACTTTTTTTTTTTTAAGAAAAAGAAGAAGTTGTTTCAGGTCCATATTATGAAAATCATTGGGGTCCAAATTAGTTGAGCTCTTTGTTATACCGGTAAGTTGATAAATGATTTGATTTGATCTGAAAGTGAATATTTCACTTAAGATGTATAGATTACGTTTACTAAATTTGTATGTCAATTTTTTTTTTATCTTGACATTTTTGGACCCCATTGACGATCATTGTATGGATACCTTTCTTCAATATATATGTATAATTTTTTCCCCACTACATGATAGTGTGTGAACAATTACATAATATTCTGGTAAAAGTTAAAGAAACCACTAACATATCCATCCTCTTTGAGAAAGGTTGAGAGCTGATTATAGAGAAAAGTTTATAGTTATTAGTGCAATTAAATATCTGTTCATGTTTTAGTTCTGTGCAAATCACGCTAACAGTGCTATTTTAGCACCCAAGACAATGCAATGCTTTGTTTTGTTTTTACTTGCATAGTTTCATTAAGTGCACATATTTATCACCAGAGGACGCATAATTATAGTGTGAAAAACCTTTTGGGTAAAATAGAGCTCCAACACCACTAAAACATAATGATGAAATTGAAATAATAAACATGTATCAATTTCACTTTGGCTCTCGGGACTACAACTTTTTCCACAACCTTGTAATTAAAATTGCAGCAACACCTGCAGTTTTGCAAGAGTGCAGTTTGCAGCTTATTCCCAAAACCTTTCTGAATTCAGGTAGGCTACAACATCTGGTTGAATAGGATCCCCTGCAGGGAAAAAAATGTTGAAGAACATTTTAAATAGTCCAAAGAACATGATGAATGAGATGTCATTCAGGATGCTGTGCTGTCCATTAAGGACTCAAATGTGTTAGCTGCTACTCTTCTCCATTTGTCCAGTATGATGTGAATGCCCTGCGGCAGACATGCATTTTAATCTTTTAAATTCACACATGCTAGATTCAATACATGTAATGCAATACATTCAATGTACCTGACATGCTTTAGAAAGATTGATTTCAGGCTGTACATTATACTGTCATTTATTCTAGGTTAATTTATCATACAAAGGAGAGATCTTATAAAAAGAAATTCTGCTCATCATACTGGATGAACACATTTGTCACTGATGATTCCAGGTTTCATCTCCCAGTACTACAGTTTACTTTTATACAACAAAATTAGGCCCAAAAAAACGTACAAAAATGATATGACTATGTCAAGGGGAAAGAATGTGCTTTTAGTCTTTACCAAACAAATCTTACATGCTATAAGACACAACATGCTATTGCAGACTCATTTTAACTGTGCATCTAAGCATTATGTGCTTCTCGTACCATGTCGCTAAAGCACAAAGAGAGCTAAACCAATACTGTCATGACAAGGACCTCATGCCATGACAACTCTGCAAGCACATTTATTCAGTGAACTACTGTGCATCGCTTTCATGAAATGAAAGGCTTTGTCTGGCCTTTTGTTTATAAGTTTTGTTTTCTCAAATTAAGCTAATGGAAACAGACTTTTCTTTCATCGTTGCCTAACAAGCTATTGATAATGCTCAATCTGGAACATTCCTGGACTCTGAACCATTCAATATCTCGTCTGTTAGAGAATCAAGCGGCAAAAAGCAGAGAATCCAAAAGCCAAAAAACATTATGCCTCAGAATATCAGAATGTTCCAGAAATATCAGGAAGGTCCAGCTGGCTATTGACATCCACAGGCTGCTTCCTTCTGACAACATGTGAGCTCTTATTATGCTAATATGCTTGAGCTCTTTAAGTTAAACATTACTTTTTATGCCAAGTCCTTTTATTCTGCTCAAATCCTTAGTCAGCGCAGGGGTCAGCGTTTTTAAATAAGCTGCCACATTTCATTTACTGTAGTAAAATGAATCAGACGAAAGGTCCATCAACAAGAGGCCATCAAGGTTTAATGAATTCCATTGATTCGTCTTCCCTAGTTAAAGACTCTGACTGGAATATACACATACTGATGCTTCAGAAGACTGCTGAAGTACAAAGCACCGCTATTCATTTGTCATGTTGTGAATAATCTAAAATGTAATAAGAGTTCACAATTAAATAATTAGCTACCAATACTAATACATAAAAAAAAATCGGCCAAGGACCCATATACATTGCTAAAGATTGTTCCTGTTTTAGGGCCGTGAGATAATTTAGTTCAGTTCCTCCTCATATATCTTATATGTGTGTGTGTGTGTGGCGACTGCCGGCTGCATCAGGTCTGGCTGTGATGGATGAGGTGGATTTAACTCCCAGCGTTGTGTGGACTGAGCTTGGCTCGACTGAGCGAAAAATTGTGGGATCAGAAGAGTGGAGTATATTCTGCCAGGAGACGTTAGTCTTGATGGGAATCTTAGCTGACATGGGGACCTTGACAAAGCAAAATACAGAGTGGGCAACTAAAGTTACTCTCACTGCATATAAAGTGGGCAACTGTTATTGTGAGAACAGTAACAGTTCGGGCCAGATGGAAAAAAAAGAGAGAGCTTGTTTAAAATGCCATGGTTTTCTCTTTCGTTTAGCTAGAAGTTTCCTTTTATTCATTTCAAAGTCAACTGCACCACAATGAAAGTGCTTTGAAAAGAGGGGACTGCATTTGGAGGGATAACAACAAGCATAAAACAAGTCAGAGAAACACAATACAAGAAGTCTGTGGTAGTAGATATGAGCTTGAGTAATGATTTTCTGCTATTAAAGACCCCAATACAGCAAAATGAGAGTTTAGTGGCTTGTATGTGTGTCAGCATTGAGCTCATCTATTGCATATGCTAGTGCACTTTAGAGGGTTGGGGTTAGTAGATATGGATAAATAAAATTAAGTATTTTTCTTCTGGGTAATCAATCCAAAAATATTGATGACTCATTGTGCACACAGTTTTGTCCAATCAAATGCTTTCTAGATTTAGAATATCCCTCCCCCTATAACATCGACTAACAAGTAGCAAATCGTGTCCATGGGTTGTGACATGGCTTTTGCTTTTAAAGAATTCATACTTTTAATCAAGGAGCATTAAATTGGTCAAAAATCAGTAAAGACTTTTACATTGCTACCAAAAATGTCTATTTCTAATTCTGTTCTTTTGACATTATAGTAAAATAATCCTGAAAACAATGCATCACAATTGTAAGCACCACTGTTTTCAACATAACATATAAGAAATGTTACTTTAGCAAAAAAAAAAAAAAAAAAAAAAAAAAAAACCTATAGAGAACTTAATATTTGGATCTTATAACAATGTCTGCACTGCCCCCATCTGGTGAAAAAAGCCTGGACTCATATCACTGCTATGCTCACTTAGCCTTTTACTGGCTGTGTGGTGAATTTTAAAACCCAATTAAATTGCTTCCCATCAGCATTTTATGGCATATTTTAGTGTAGCAGGTTACAGTGATTAATAAATGGTTTACCACATGTTGCCCTTTATTGTTCACAGATGTCTAGGTCAGTGTTCAAGCACATTCAATGATTTGGTTTTTTTCCAGAACAGAACAAACTCATAAAAGAGCTGAGATATGAATGTAATATACTTTCAGACAGATGTTTGATGACTATAACACTGTAGCTAACTTTTATCCTTTAGTTTTCTACTTTACACAATCATTTTGAAAGCACATTGGGGTCATAAATGGGATATCATTTTTATAAATTATTTTTATATAGGTTACAAAGAGCATTCAAACATACATATTCTTACATAGTCATACATAGTCTCACTTCATGTAGAGATATGGGCAACCAGAAATGACTGAGTTTGTAATGGTTGTTGCTATTATAATAAAACTGGACACATATACACTTTTTTGTCTTTATTTTCTCTTTGGCTACTGAAGGAAAACACTGTCAGTAGCCAAATTTCTAATGCAGCATTTAGCTATTCTGTCTTATTTTCTTTCCCTCATTTTTGTCAAGTGCGGGCGAAGGTATGAAGGAGCGAGAAGTGGATCTTGATATCAGCTGTTTATTATTAGTCTCATAAAACGGGGTGGAAAAAAGGTCCATTGGAGGAGGGACAGGAGGAAGAGTCTATGGAGGAGTACAAAAAAGAGTCATTGGGGGAACAGGAGAAGCCCACGGGGGAGTCGGCAGAGACCACAGATCAACCCAGATAAGGACCTGGAGGAAGACCCACAGCGAAATGGAGGGAATGGAACAGAAGAATGCAGAAACCGGCAACATCTGAACAGAGTTTATTGAATAACACTTATGAAGTTAGCAGGCGACTCTCTGGATACCAGATTGTTATGGTGATACTGGCATGTGAGTGACAGGTGTTATCTGTAGCAGGTTGAGATGAGAAATGACTGGAAGTCAGGACTGAAGGAAAAGGGACTGAAGTCAGGCAGGCGAGGATACACAGAAGATGAAGGATGGGACAGGTAACCCAAAGGTAGGCCAGGTGGAAGATCAGTGGTGAACGGAGACAAGACAACTGTGATGAGGAGCGTGACTGATTATGTAGGGAGATAATGAGCCAGTGCATGGGTGATGAGTGATTATCTGTGGCAGGTGTGATGATGACTGACTGAGTGCAGGTGGGGACCAGAAAGGATGCTGTGCAAGTGCTGTTCTGGTGACTTATGATTGTGACACCTATATGACTCCTTTGTTTTGTCGAACACAAAAAAAGATATTCTAAACCAAACAGTTTTGGTTACCATTGACTCCTACTGTCTGAATGAACGAACAAAAAAAATTAAAATATTCCATCCCACAGAAGAAAGTAAGTCATACAGATTTGGAACATGAGACAATTTTAATTTTGGGTGAACTATCATGCTATTGTGCTGGTTTAATCTTAATAACCTAAATGAATAATTCCTATTAGATGCATATAATTAATTATTTTAAATATTTAATGGCCAAAAATGTTGATATTTTCATGATGGGTATTGTCATATTTTGATCACTTAATTTAAACAGGTGAAAGCAACAGAGAAAGGGCATGCATTAGTGCAAATAGCCACTTTACTTTTCTTTACAAACTAAATAGTGAAGCAATGAACAAAATGGTTATGAATAGCTGAAGCCTCCAGTGTTACACATTACAGTCATACCAATTATTCATCTAAATAACATTAGGAATGCATTTGCCATTATCAAAAAGGCAGATCCTTTAGAAATAGAATCAAATGTTGATTCACCGATTGCAATTTCCTGTAAATGTTATTAATTCATATGGGATGGACCTCATGCTGCACAGTAACAGCAGCAAATAACAAACAGCTGCTTACAAGGAAAGTAGTAACCCATGGTACAAATGTTTATTTTTCTTCTCGATTTTAGAAGTGTTTAAGCACTCAACTATTTTATCTTAAATAACAAACACTGTATGTCTAAAGTCTGAAGAGAGAAAGGAATACCACAAGTGTAACATTTAAGCTGCACAGGTCAACAGGGGTGGATTTTTAAGTGGCATGAAAAATGTTCAAAATCACTTTGTACCACACATATAGACTACCTCGTTAATCTTAGCTAAAAGATGGGAGGGTCAGCATCATTCACATCAGGAGAGAGAGGAGAGAGAGAGAGAGAAAGGGGAGAGGAGAGAGAGAGAAGAGAGAGAGAGAGAGAGAGAGAGAGAGAGGAGAGTCATCATCATTCAGTGTTTGGTTGTTTTTTTTTTCGTCGCGGTAGAGCTCCTACGAATTGTGGAAATTATGTTTTGAAAAGAGTAATACATATTGTGAACGGATACCGAAGAAAACGATTCGACTCTGATTCCTTTGTCGACTTAAGGTAACATCAAAAATCTTTGTCGCGTAAAAGACCACAAGCAAGGCATTCAGCACATTTGAAGGACTGAATACATGTGTGCCTACCGCTAGCCTACTAGAAAAATGCATGTTTCTGCACATTATTATATTCTCCGTATGAGAGGAGCACGCCGTCACCACAGCAAATGCGACACAATGATGTAGGCTACTCGTAGGCTATAATAAATTATCAATCGATTAATGATTGCATGACAGGGGGAAACTAACTGTACATCGCTTAAATTAAATCAGGAATCTATTCTGAATATAGTTGATTGGTTTCTTTATTATTTGGACCAGAGGCAATTTTAAACTCGTCTTTGTTTACGTCATGTGCGTATTGCGATGGCTGAACTAGCTACTCAATTTGGATACGGGTTAATACAACTTATTTCCTATTAAAATATCACTCATTAAGGTTAGGTATATGACGCGTTACGCGTAATTTCTGAAGCCAAATATATAAATACAAGAAGAAGAAAAAAGGCTACCATTTATTTTAAGGTGTCATTGTTACAGTGTAATTAAGTATATTAATTAACAACATGTACGTATGCCTACTACAGGGTTAGGGTAGGATTAGGATTTGGTTGAGGGTTAGTTGCATGCAATTATGCATAATTTACTGTTTACTATGTAGCCTACATGTAACATAATGTAACAAAGTCACTGTAAAAAAAAAGTGTTACCAAACTATTTTTTAGTCTTAATTCATTAATTATATTACTTTAACTTTTAAATTACTTTAAAGGTTTAGGATCACAACAAACAGACTATTCTTTTTTCTTCCACAGAATTAGTCCCAGATCTCCACGTTTGCGTGACCTGACACCTGACCAGTGGAAGACTACTGATTTGTGCAACAAAATTATGGTGAAATGAGTTGTTGATGCTAAATGACGCAACATTTATGGCTTGAAAGAAGATGCCAATGACTCGTGCAATGAACACCATTTCTCCATTTGCCATCCGGGAGGTATTCTAATGGACCTAGACACAACGTAGGTGTGGATTTGTCTTTGACATAATGGGTTGTGGAGGCTCCAGGACAGATGTGTTGGAGCCAAGATATATGGAGAGCTGGACCAAAGAGACAGAGTCCACTTGGCTGGCAAGCACAGACACAGACATCCCCCTGTCCTCCATCCAGAGCATCCCCTCAGAAAACTCTTCAGAGGAGGGCTTCCCATCCGAGAAAACTGCCAACCTTGGTGAGAATGGACTGAGATTGAGGCGTTTTTAAAAGGTTTTGAAAATACACAAATCTGCATTAGGCCTATGTCTTCACATTTAAGTTAAATATCTCACCCTTAGTTTATCAAAACCTTCATATGATATTTCCTTCCCAAAGGACAGGAAAGTGTTGCGAGTCTGCCGTTGGTGTGCTATTCATTCATGTAGGCCTCTTGTTGCCATGGCGATGGTTGAATCTCTTCAGTACTTCAGTATGAGCAAGGATGAACACAATAAGCAGTCTTTATCTCTTTGTGCAGAATTGTTACACTTTGGGCAGCCACAGTAATTAGATGATAATATTAAAATAAACTGATAGCAGATTATTAAAATAGATAGCATGGCATTGACTACCATTGACTATGACTACTAGAGTAATTCATCTAGGTCTTCTTTTATTTAAAAATTTTTAGCCCTGTAAGCAAGACGTCAGTATATATATATCAAATTAATGTATTCTTGCTGAATAAAAGTATTCATTTTCTTTCTTTAAAAAAAAATCACTTAAACCAAACTATTGAATGGTAGTGTATCACTGTTTCCACAAAAATATTATTCAGCTTCAGCAACAGTTTCAATATTGATAATAATAGTAAATGTTTCTTGAGCATTAAATCATCATATAAGAATGATTTCTGAAGGATCGTGTGACACTGAAGACTGGAGTAATGATGCTGAAAATTCAGCAAAGGAATAAATTACATTTTAAAATATATTTTTAAAAAAATTGATGGATGGACGGATGAATCTGATGGTGAAATATTTCTGATATGATGATCACCATTACAGTGATTTTGTTAACAAAATAATGAACAACTTCCATATTTGTATCTGATTCATTAGATCTCTTTGATGATGGGCTGCCTGATCCGGGTCAGGCATATCTGAAAGTGTGTTCTGCCATGTCTGAGGTGGGACTGAATGACATGAAAACTGGCACCACCCCTGTAATACTCTCTTCTCAAGAGCAGGAAGTGCTGTCGTCTTCTGCGACCACAGTGCAGAAGAGAAGTGTGTTGCGAACTGAGGAAATTGTAAGTATTTTTATCCAAATTAAGGGTTTAGTGCAATCTTCTGCACCTATAGCATGTGTGAACAAGACACTGTAATATAAATCAGTGTTTCCAACTTTTTCAGTTTTATGTACCCATTTACACCACACCTGAAATTATTGTTCATTTGATTTAAGCAGCCTTTATTACAGTATTTCACTTTTAAAGTACAAACAATTTATTAGCACATTAAAAATAGACTTGTAGCTTCCTTTCACATTAATGAGACATTTGAGCTTGTTTGGCTTTCACATTTTCTGACAGTTCAGGGTGAAATTTTAGAGAAACCATCTCTGAAATAAAATGTTTACATGACCTTTTGTTTATTTATCCGATAAATTACGGGTTCTTGATTGGCTTCTATGGCTCCATAAAGAAGTTTAACACATCCATCAGTTGAACCTTTCCTTGGCACAAAGGGTTCTTTAAAGTCGAAATATTCTTCACACCAAGAAAAAAGGCGGTGCTTTTAAAGGGATACTCCACTTTTTTTTGGAAATAGGCTCATTTTACAACTCCCCCAGAGTTAAACTGTTTGAGTTTTACCGTTTTTGAATCCATTCAGCCGATCTACGGTTCTGTTGGTACCACTTTTAGCATAGCTTAGCATACATCATTGAAGTGGACAAGACCATTAGCATTTCTCAAAAAAAAAATGACCAAAGAGTTTCGATATTTTTCCTATTTAAAACTTGACTGTTCTGCAGTTTCATCGTGCACTAAGACCGACGGAAAATGTAAAGTTGCGATTTTCTAGGCTGATATGTCTAGGAACTAAACTCTCATTCCTGCGTAATAATCAAGAAACTTTACTGCCGTACCATGAGTGCTGCAGGCGTAATGATATGATGCAGCGCCTGAAAATAGTTCCGTTATGTTGACGGAAGGTAGCCTATTTTCAGGCGCTGCGTCATATCATTACGTTTAACAGTTTAACTCTGGGGGAGTTGTAAAATGTGCCTATTTCCAAAAAAAGTGGAGTATCCCTTTAAGGACTGTTCATTGGAAATTTCTTTGGGGAGAGTGTATCAGGAATTGTGAAAGTAACTGAGGGAAAACTGTAGTAAAATGTTAAAAATATTTGGTAACTGTCATGTCTAATAATCTTTCTATGTCATCTTCATTAGACAAAATGGCATGACAACAGGATGTCCACCAAGCAAGTGACCATCACTGTGACTCAAAGTATACGGCAAGTGGACAAGAGCGGGAAGATCAAGGAGACATCGCAAACCACCTATGAGGTCATGAAACCGGTGGATTGTCTGATGGCAGTTGACTCAGTGCCTCAATGAGATGGATACACAAGACACAGATTGTATCTTGAAGATGTCGTGGACCAAAGAAGTAAAAAGCAGGGATGACCTAAATGAACAAGTTCACCTGTGCTTTATCAGTCTGATTACCAGGTTTCATTCAAGGGTCATTTGATTGTTTGTTTCATCATTCAGTTACATTCTTCTTTAATAATGTTTATTTTTATGTACATTTCATGTCTTTGTCATAATGTTCTCTTTTTTTCATTGTCTGATGCCAACAAAAAGAATCTTAGTAAAAGCGTTTGCTGTACATACACATAATCGAGAGGTGGACACTTGACTCGGCTTACTGAATGATTTGTGAAAAGTGTAACAAATATATATTTACATTGTTTAAAAACATAGGAACAACAGAAGTGTATTTTTAAGTAGTTTGTTTTTTGAAGTTGTTGCATTGCTTCAATGTTGATTTTAGAGTTGAAAAGCAGGGTCTTTTGTATATCCCGTACACTTATACCACACAATTGTTGCCTTCAAACAGTTATGCTTTTTTTTTTTTTTTTACAAGAGCAAACATTCAAAACCTAATTACAGTTTCTGTAGCAAGCTGACACTTTACTGTACAAAGGGTAGTGTGCAAGAATAATAACCTCTGTTCCATTATTCCAATACTGTTTGATGCATCACTGCTTTACTGACTGGAAGATGCTGTTTATTGGGTTATTAAATATTTATTGTGGCATAAAAATATGAAAGTGCTTAATAACTTCTACTGTATTCTAACCTTTCTCTTGGTTCAGTCTCAGAATGAATTGGTAACACTTTACAATACAAATGTTCTATATATTAACATTAATGCATTAGGTAATATGAACTTACAATGAATACAATACTATTACAGCATTTATTATTATAGGTTAATGTTAATTTCTAAATATACTAATATATTTTTAACATTTCAAGTTGTAAATAATAACATTAGGTACCCTTTTGACATAGTTTATTATTAAGTATTCAAATCTATTTGTTTTTATTAGGGCTGGGAAAAAATTAATCGTGATTAATCGCATCCAAAATAAAAGTTTTGTTTACATAAAATATGTGTGTGTAGTGTGTATAATTATTTTGTTTATATAAATACACACACATGCATGTATATATTTAAGAAAAATGTGTTAATATAAAAAATATGTATATTTATATATAATATAAATGTATAAATATATATACAGTATATACATGCAAATATTTCTTAAATATATACATGCATATATTTGTATTTATATATACAAAATAATTATACACACTACACACACATATTTTATGTAAGCAAAACTTTTATTTTGGATGCGATTAATCACGATTAATTTTTTCCCAGCCCTAGTTTTATTTGATCATATTTTCAAAATGTATTTATTCAAATTCCTTAGAATCAACATTAATTCAGTTCATTTTGAACAAAATTCAGTTAAAAAGTATGTAGTTCAAATATGGCTTGCGATGGAACAAACAAGCTTCAATTATTTAAAATGTGTGAGATCAGTTTACATTTTAAAAATTGATGTATTAATGATAAATGAATACCTTTGGTTATTGTGTATTTAAAACATATTTGGTTTAGTTTTATTAATAACATTCTTTCTTGTTTTGATTATGTATTAATCTTGAATATGTTTAGTCCTAAATATTGTTTAAATAATTGAATATGATGAACCCAAACTATCCATTCATATTTATATTAAAAATGCATTGTTTATTGAGTTATTAATACTTATAACTAATGTTAATTAATTGAACCTTACTGTAAAGTATTAGCAGTTAATCTATAGAATAATGTTGTCAGCATATTTTTCATTTATTTTGGGGGTTAACATAAATAGGAATCTTTTGAGTGTCCACTGAGCATTGAACAGCTCTTGATTGGATTCAAATTTTCTTTTTTTCTTTTCTTTAATTTTTGAAAGGAATGTTTCAAAACCTTTTATTTATTTGTTTATTTTATGGTTACCTGAAAAGTCCATATAATTGAGCTTAGAGTTTGCTACGCTGAGGAAAACATTTATTGACCTTTACTGCAAAGCTTACATATATAAAACACATACAAATTAATATAATGTTGGCAGAGCTGAAGTAAATATATTTAGTAGTCACAAAAGAGTAACATCAAAATAAATAATAAAATGCAGCAGAAGGGAAGCATTAGGTGAAAGTCATATTCATGTAGCTCTACAGAAGTACCATCAGCCTAAAGATCATCACATGTTCTGGAGAGTATGGATTTGTCTCTCCTCATTATATTCAGTAAGTCCCACCCTGAAACGTGGTTCCTCCATAACCATCCACTCATCTGCATTAAATTCTGGAAAGAAAAATGAAATCTCTCTCTTGGCTGATTCAATAGAATCTGAAAGAAAGAATATAAGGCATTGCTGAATTATTAGTATTTAGAATTGTTAAGAAATGAGTCTAGCCTTTAGTTGATCTAATCTAGGAGTGCCCAATCGTGTTCCTGGAGTTCTACCTACCTGTAATATACAGATCAGACCCTGATCCAACTCACCTGTCTGTAATGCTCCCAAAAATCTTAGCAAGCTGGTTCAGTTGTGTCAGCGTTGGAGCTGAACTTTTGCAGGAAGGGAGATCTCCAGAAACCGGACTGGGCACCCCTCATCTAGTCTATTCACCTAGTTAACTGTTCTCTACATGGTACTCTACCTGAACCATGAGTGGTGTTTCTGGTGTCAGTCAGCCCGTACTGGCCTCGAAGGGTGTCTGGTGAAGTGAAACGAGCTCTAAACACTTTTGTAGGACCCATCATCCCCCTCCAGTGAGTGACAGCGTCTTCCCTGGCTAGGACGTACGCTCTCATTGGGCCACTATTGTGGGAATAAGAGTTCATGTGAATAGCAGGATTAAACAGAGAGCTGTGACAACCTTGTCTTTGCCTGGATGGATAATTGAATTCAAACAGAAAAGTGTGATTATTTCTTCTATGATGTCAATATTACATACAGGCCTAGGCCATAAAGAGTAGTACTGATTTAGTCGGCACACAAATGGAACAAAAAAAATGTAGGAGTAATCAGTGGCTTAGTTTTAAATGTCTCTGACGTAGACTAAAATACGTGTGCGGCACTAATGTTTTATCTTCCACAAACAAAGACGTACTGAGGGCAGGGTGCCATGGTAACATCGGTCTCGTCTCACTGTCCAAACTAGATCAACCGCTACATTAACAACGAGCATTGATGTCCTTCTCCACAGATCATATATCTGCATTAATTGTTCCCTTCAAAAGAAAGAGGGGTAAGAATGTTTTAGAGAGAATATCTGTAATATTGTGTGATAACTGTTCTCTATTTTAAAATATTTTAAAAATAAATGTAATTTATTTCTGTGATGGCAAAGCTGAAATTTCAGCATCCTTCTGAAGGGGGTGGATTCTGGAATCCAATGCTGCTTCAATGTATTTCTAATAAGTGATTATAATCAAGGTATTAATCTAAATATCACGAGTTAAAATACTTCTCTAGGCTTGTGAGATTTTATTTGGTTATAAACCGAACATTACTGAAATGTTCTTTTAATGTATTCTCTAATGTCTGTATTTGAAATGCACTAACAGTGCTTGATCATTTAGTCTGGCTTCCAGAAATGAAATATGGAAAGATGTTTTGTTTGAGAAAGGTCTTCAACGTGTTAAAACGTATATCTGTTCTTCTAGCTCACCATGACAACTAGGTCACTGAAACCAATTAAAGTCTTTACTGTGTTAGACTAAAAGAAAGAACGTTTTATCTTGATGTTTTGAGACAACTCTCCTGTTTATAGTTAGAGCCTGGCCAAATCCAATCTTGGAAAAGCTGTGTGTCGGTGTGTGTGTTAGTCTTCTTGGTTACAGGTTAAGGAACTGCAATATTGGAGATTGACTGAGTTGTTGTTCTGGACATGCGGCGCCCAGCAACCCAAATCTGCAACCTGGAAGGTCACGACATGCCTAACTTCAGGGTCCAAGTGTCCGCTGCATAATCTATGGAGATATGCTTCAGTCTATCTGTATATGTGTGGAAAATTAGTATGTTTATCTATTTCTTAGCCAATGAGAATAATTCAACCTGAAGCAAGGATGTAGCTTAGACCTTGGTGAAGGGTACAACTGCTGTGATCTTTGTAACTGTAAGCGGGGCGGGCGGAGTCTTGAAGCTGACTTCTGCTGTTGCAACTGCAAACTATCTTCAGTAAAAACTTTTCTTTAATTTATTATAATTCTGAGAAGTAGTTTTTTTAAAGAGGCCTGGGCCAAAAAAACTCATTTAATTGACGTCCTGTGTTGATCAACAGATACAGAAATATTTTTGGCTGAAGTCATTTGCCACAGAGGAACAACCGCCAAATACTAAGCCCAAATATACTATACTAAATGCTAGATCCATGTATTATATAAAACAAGAAATACAATACAATACACATTTTATTTCTGTAGCACATTTAAAACAACTGTCGTTGACCAAAGTGCTTTCCAGTATAATAAATACAATATAAGCAATTAAGTATATACACATCCACACAAACAAGATTACTATACCTTACAGTTTTTAATTAATTAATATAAATATGTCCACAAACCTGTAAATAATTGTAAAAAAAACTTGCTACTGGCTACTTTGCAGATCTAGCATATCAAATAACTGTTTAAAAAATATTTTTTTTTAGCACAAAATTATTGTTAGCCTAGAACTTTGCGTTGTATTGTAGGCACTTTTATGGTTAGTGAGAACATTATAATAAACCTTTACCTTGACATGAATTCAACCAGTCTTTGATAGAAAAATCGTCCTGTAAAATAAAAACAGGGATGATAACAAAAAAACCTGCTGACTGTTTTGATATATCTTTTTATCAGTTTATCCCCTGGGACTGAACCAACAAGGGTGATGTGATTTATGCAGCAGATTTTTCTGCAATCTGTTAACATGGTCTGGGCAAGCTTTTGTACAGATAATACAGACATCTGAATGCGAGGTAGCTGATTGTCTTTGTATGCAGGATATGATAAGCTGAGATTGAGTAACATCTCTCTCCAAATGTTGTCGCAACATTATATCTCCAGGTTGTGTGAAGCCTTTACTATGACTCACCCTGTTTAAAATCACACATCACATAGACACCCACCCACACATGTACTTAACCATTCAATCTGTTACAAACACAGACCATTTTCATTCATGCAGTACATTTCATAGAAACATCTTTTTCTACCTGCATGTTCAGAATAAAACTTTTCTGAATCTTTTGTCCTCCACATCAGATCTTTCTTTCTGATTATAATGAAGTTTTCGAGAATCTTCTGATGAAGAGCCTGAAAATAAAATAAATAATATATTAAAATGTTATTGTGCTCCAATGGCCATCTGCGTCTCTTTAAACCAAAACTCATTGTTGGTGGTTAAAAAAAATGCTGCTATGTTAATGGAGGCCTGTTGCAGTTTTGCTGTAGGCTTTTTATTTCATCTTTTCCCTCAACAACAAGACGACAAAGGATCTCAGCAAAAACAAAAAAAGGGTACATTTAGAGTTAGAGAACAGGGGTAAAGGCTGAGTGATGAAAGTATATCTCAGACTAATGAAAACACAAATATTTCATTTAGAATCCGCTGTTGTAAATTCAAGCAGTCTGGGCTTCAGCTTTCAAACCATGTTGCATGAGGAAATTGTGGCTAATTAACGGCACCTTTATCTCTTTGAAGCGACAGACAGGAAATTAAATCAGGTTAGACTGGCTTGTTTCAATAGTAAAGACAAATTATTATGTAGCCTTAAGCCTCACATGCTATCCATCTTTCTTCCTTAAAAGAGTAACATTCCACAGGATGTGGAAACCAGGGCTAGTTATCACACTTGTTGTTCGGGATATATACCGTATATATAAAATAGTTATTAAAGTTATTACTTAAAGTACCACCTAAGATTTATAGATTTAAAAATATTATATATTTAAATACGTTAACAAAACATTTGCATGACCACACTCTTTTTTATTGTTTTTATTTACATTTGAAATATTTTTTAATTTATTTAAATTTGTATTATTTCATTCATTATTAGCTTTTTGTCAACTCATGAACCCCAGTTTGGGAAACCTTATCATGAAATTTCTTTTCAAGAAATTTAAAACAGTGAAACAACATGAAACATATGGTAACTAACAAACAATGTAAAGGGTTGTTATTTTGAGATAGTTTACCCAAAATAAAAAATAAAAGACATTCATTTTTTCGTGGAACATAAAAGAAGATATTTTGTAGTGCTTTTTGTTCAGGTCAACAGAATTCAATGGTCACCAAAACTGTTTGGATACAAACATTCTTTAAAATATATTTTTTCATTTCCCAGAAGAAAGTAAGTAATGTTTGGAACCACATGCAACGTCCCCTTACATTCAACTGCTTTTTTCCCCCAACAAATTGCTTAACGTGTACATTTTTGTATTATTGAACATAAAAAGATCAACATCTGAAACACAACCTGAACACGTTTCACAGACATTTAATGAACAGAATGGTGAGTCCCTGAAGAAAGTTTAAATCTAAAAAGTAGCAGCAGTCAGTATTTGGTGTGGCATTAGCTGCTTTAAGTCTACAGTGAATCCTCACAGACTGCAGCAGATTTGCCAGTTTTACTCTCAGAGATGTTAACTCTTTTACCAATGCAGTGAAGGCACTTCTCAAACGAGTCTGGGCGGAAATCTGGTTATGTGTGGTTTGGCACTGCAACAACGAGTTACCTTTCTGTCTCCCTATCTTAGATGTCTTACCTTTATGGACAATGCAGTTTATTTTTCCTGGTGTTTTCAGAGTCAGTAGAAAGGTCTCTTTAGTGCCCTAAGTTATTGTGACTTTAATTGTCTACCACCTATAAACTGTTAGTGCCTTAATGACTGTTCCACAGATGCATGTACAAACAATGTTTATGGTTCATTCAACAAGCATGAAAAACATTGCAAACGTTTCCAATAAAAAAAAATTGAATATCTTTAAAATAAGCTATCAAAGGGACGTTTAGTTTGTTGCCAATGCCATTTAATTTGTCTTTAATTATTTATATAATCGGACAGGTGTTCATTAAACAGCTGCAATGTCATCATTATCTCACCTCAAGAATGAGCGGATGGGCCACGGCATCTGGTTTGACGACCGCGAGGGTGAGCTGCAGTGCCTTCACACACCGCATGCTTGCGATGGCTTCAATTTCCTAATTTTACATCTACTAAAAGACATTAATGGGCTTATATCTTCCCCGTGTTTGGTCTCCGGGTCGATCTATGGTTTATAGTTAACACGCTAACCAACATATCTAAACACGAGTGCTCGTGAACACTTCACTCCGCATTTCATACCTTAATGTGTGGTACAACAAGATAAATTAACTGATACAATGTACACGATCCACCAAAAAAAAAAACGATCGATATATCAGTTGGTGGTAAATTTGTTTTCAAAGTAAACAGTTCGAAAAACACAGGTCGATTTAAAAACTGTACGAGCTCCGTGCTGTGGGTTGTATGGGCGCCGCCATCTTGCCCAGTAGTAAACATAGGAAGTAACAGATCGCGCAGCTGCTCTGGAAATGTTCAACTGTCTGATATTCAAATACGTTGTTGTCAATAAATCTACAAAGAAAAAAAACAACAACAACAACACAATAGCTAATATTCGATTTTTAACTAAACAAATAAGACCTCGAATATAAATTGTGTTATCTTGATTAAAGACATCTAGCCTAAATCAATGTGCTGTTCCATGCCGTTTCTTATTTGTACATGCACAGATATATTGGTAGGTTGACTTAAGCAATCTTGTTGCATTAGGCTATTTGCCAATGGTGACGGTTCAAAAATGGGGAAAAAGCACTTCTTGTGTTTTTTTTGCCTAAAGTTTGCATGCCTGTAAGAAAGAGTATTATTAACAAGATCTTAATATCCTTTTAGATTTTGGTTCTTAACAAACATTTCTTTTGGAATCCACATTTTAAGGCCATATGATTCTAATCAAAGAAATATTGGCATCTCTAAAAGAGTAAATTATATACACATTTTCAGTGGTTAAAACCCAAATATGGGTTTCTTTATAGGTGATTCTCTCTCTTTTTTTAAAAAATGAGCTGAAGAACAAATAATGTTGAAACTAGAAATGTATCTTGTTAATTCATGTGCCCTTTTATGTGCCCTATAATTCATGTGTCCTTTTATATGTTAGGAGTTTGTGCATGATCTGACATAAAATATGATCCCAAAAAAAATCCATTTGATGACTTGTTGTGGATTATTTCCTTAAATGGTTAGTTCACCCAAAAATAATATAAAAAATATGAATATAATATATCATAACGACTTTATTCAACTATTCATTTTCTTCTGTGTGGGCCTCTGAGTCAGTTCACGTAACAGCGCAGCGCTTCTGGGTTGTACGTCAGAACGTAGACTCACTATTGGCCTCATGTTGGAACAACATGTGAGTGATACTGACAGAATTTAAATGTTTGGGTGAACAAACCCTTTAACACTGATGTGGCTACACCACATATACAGTAGGCTATATTACTTTTTATTGTATTGTCACATCTCCAGGCTGCAGTAAATAGACCTTAATGTAGAATCCTTAAATTTCACACACCTATTATCAGAGGTGGAAAGAGTACTAAAATTTTCTACTCAAGTAAAAGTACTATTACTTCAATAAAATTTTACTTAATTACAAGTAAAAGTACCGGTCTAAAAATCTACTCGAGTAAAAGTAAAAAGTAGCTCATTTAAAATGTACTCAGAGTAAAAGTTACTGAGTAACTTTAACAGCGGGGGTGGGGTGGGAGACTCTCCTTTGAAGGGCTGTAACCTATGAGAGTTTGAGATAACCGTCTCAGAAAATATCACGGTTTATATTGTATTGTTAAATTATGGTTATTATTCCCATCAGTTAAAATAACAGTTAAATAATTGAAACATTTGTTCAATAAAACATATCTAATCAACTAATTTTAATAATTGATTAGGAATTAGATGAACAACTTATTTATATCATTAATAACTTAAAGGATTAGTTCACTTTTAAAAAAACTTTTGCTGATAATTTACTCACCCCCATGTCATCCAAGATGTCCATGTCTTTCTTTCTTCAGTCGAAAAGAAATTAAGGTTTTTGATGAAAACATTCCAGGATTTTTCTCCATATAATGTAATACACTGGGTGCCAAACGGTTCAAGGTCCAAATAACAGTTTCAGTGCAGCTTCAAAGGGCTTTAAACGACACGAGACGATGCATAAGGGTCTTATCTTGCGAAAAGATCCGTCATTCATAAAATAAATAAAAAAACTAAGTTTTATGCCTTACTCTGTTCCGTAATGCGCGGTCGTGACTCTCCTGTTCGAACTCGTTCATCAAAATGAACGAGTCTTTTTTCGAGTCATTTTGTTTGTTAAATGAACGAAATGACTCGAAAAAAGACTCGTTCATTATGATGAACGAGTTCGCAAGATAAGACCCTTATGCATCGTCTGGTGTCGTTTAAAGCCATTTGAAGCGGCACTGAAACTGTTTTGGGTCCCATTGAAGTCCATTATATGGAGAAAAATCCTAGAATGTTTTCATCAAAAACCTTAATTTCTTTTCGACTGAAGAAAGAAAGACATGGACATCTTGGATGACATGGGGGTGAGTAAACTATCAGCAAAAGTTTTTGTTAAAAGTGAACTAATCCTTTAATGTTTAAAAACAATTGAGTTCTATGAAATGTTTTTTATTCAGAATTTTTTTATTTTTTATGATTTAATACAAATATAGATTTATCAAAAACGGTGGTAATCAAATAAAAGTTTAGCAAAGGTGTTTTATCATTTTAGTTTTTGGCAAAGTGCTGCAAAACAGATGTACTCAAACCATGCACAAACAATATATATTCCTTATTATTGTCATTGTTTGTTGTTATTCTGTTAATGTTAATATTATTATGAGAAGTACATTCTATTGTAGGCCTAAAATAGTAATACTGTAGGCCTATATCTGTGATAATTTCTGCTAGTAAAACCGAACTTTTATTTTGACGGGTTAAGTCCTGTTTCAGAGTGTATTTGACAATGTTTTTTTCCATTCAAATAAAATTATGAAAATGCTTATTAGGCGATGTTCATGGAAATGTTCATGTATCCATGTAGGCTAGGCTACTCGTATTGTGTGTGTGATGCTGCAAAACACCATGAGCGGCGTCGCGTACTTGAGTATGTAGTAAGTAGACGAAACTGCACAGCTCACACAGAGACACGCAGAACTAGCAGATTATATAGCTGCATAGCAGTCTTTTGTGCTTTAATATTCACAGATCATGTCGCGATTTTATTTATTGTACAGCTTTACTGTACAATGAATCGATTTATTCATCCATACATCTACCAGTTTGCGTGTTTTACGTGACATCTGCAAGGCTATTCCCTGACCAGGGCTTCACATACCGGTATGTGTGCGAGTGAGATTTTGACAGCATTTCACGTTCAGCTTGGTGGGTCTGCATCTCTGTGTGTCTGTCAGTTGGGTCCGCATCACTGTCTGTCTTGTCCGTCACCTTCTCCATATTGTTTTGTGATTTTAGCGCGTCTGTTCTCCCGCCCTTCAATCAATCAATGCTGTAGTTTCCGCAGCGCGATGTTCACCAAAGCTTTTTTTTTTTTTTTTACTCAGTAACGGATATGTTTTAAAATGTAGCGAATTACAATACTTCAAACAAAACATACTTAAGTAAAAGTAAAATTACAGATTTTAAAAACTACTTAAAAAAGTAGAAGTACACAAAAAAACTACTCAATTACAGTAACGCGAGTAAATGTAATTCGTTACTTTCCACCTCTGCCTATTATCCTTTGTTCATTTGTCAGTCGGTGTAATTATGCTAATTTTGACCTATTTCCCCCAACTTTACCCTGGCCACCACCATGGCTCACACACGTTCATTCAGTTTTGAATGAGTTTGCTCACACCAGTTGGACCAACACATATCCCATTTTGACACCCTGTCTGTTTCATGTAGGTCTTTTAAGGAGTGACAGGATGGGGTCAGAGGTGCATTTCCTCTCATATGTAGGGTTGCCACCTTCAATACAAAAAAATAAGGGACGCCTGACGACGGGGGGGGGGGGGGGGCGGGGGGGAATATTTAAACCCCGTGAATGTATTATTTAAAAATACATGTGTGTGTGTGTGTAAATCTCTGTGGATTAGAAATATATTTTCTAATAATATTTCTAAGAATATTTTCAACACATCTGAAAATGTCCATTTTCAAAACAAGCAATTATGAGCAAAACCCATTAATACAAATACTTTTATTATAAACTATAGTTATGTAAATAATTGTAATAATCTATTTATACTTACTTATAATGACATAGGTGTAGGCTATAAATAGTTTAAATTTACTTTTTTTAACATAACAAAAACAATTAGATAAAACAATCAATATTCCCCCAGGAAGCGATTCATTTAATGATGAAGTCCATGATTTATTAGACGTGAAATTAATAATAAGATAATCTTAAAATTAAAGATTAATCATCAGACGAGTGTCATTCATTAGTCGCCTTGCTTAAGTAAATTGTAATTTCTTTGCTTTACCACATTGCAGTCATGCAGTCTTAATGTAATTTAGTAATCTCACCATAAATGCATTTAATTAAATAGCCTACTACTATTCTTGTCTACAGTCATCTTTTTTATTTAATTTAAATGCATTTATGATGGAATTACTACATTTTCATGTCAATTGGTGTTCATTTTGACCACAAACTATGCGCTGTCACTTTAATTCAGCGTTTGAAGCACAGCAAAAATAGACTCGTTGCGGAAACGGGCATCAGGAGCTATCAACTCTCTGCTAAAAGACTCGCTCTCCTCTCTGATTGGCCCTGAACCTGTGATGGTATTAAACAAACCAATCAAACCAACAATGGCAGCGAGTATTACCCAATCAAGGGTAGAATAGGACGAGTCTTCACAGAATGCGGGTGGAATGATTCGCATGGGATGATGCGTTTAAGACAACACGGAAATACGGGACAAACCGCGTCCCGTATTGATTCAAAACGGGACGCGCTGTTTATTCCACAAATACGGGACGATTCCGTATTTTAAGGGACGGGTGGCAACCCTACTCATATGACCATTTAGTCTGCTGTTTAATAAAATCTAGCATTCAATTACTGAAATTTTAGCCTATTTTTAATTGGAAAAAGCTATAGAGTTTTTTATATATATATTTATTTATTACTTCACAGCAAAGAAAGAAATGCTTTTCACGGGAAAAGTGAGAAAAGTACATTTGAAATGACCCATGATAAATATGATTTTCATATGTATTTATCTTTATCCAAAGAGTCATTTTGAGCATCTTTGTGGGACAGGGAGCTGTTTATACCTCTCAATTGCTAGCACTTGTTTTGACTACTGAAATGCGAGTGTCCTTTGACCTTTTCTATTCCCATGCTTCACAGAGCAGCACCAGACTCTCACAGACAGCTGTGTCAACCTCAGCGGGAGCAACTGTCATACCTAAGGAAGGACAACACTTTTAAACCTGGAGAATTATGGCGTGCCTTGACCAACTCCATTTTTAAATTTGCATTGATGCCATTCACATTAGACAAGATGGCCTACCCTGGAATCCCATGTATCATTAAACAATGTATTTCTGTAATCATTTACCTACATTAATTTCAAAATGACTTTCTTTCTTATGTGGAAGAAGATACTTATTTAAATGATTATAAAGATAAATGAAGTGTTTTGTTCATCATGCAATAAAAGAGTCAGTGTGATTCAAAACAACATTTGACCCCATTGACTTTCATATAAAAACAAAAAACAGACATTTATGCAAAACAGAACATAAGGGACTGAATTATTTACTAACATTTATGTTAATAATTTGGTACAATGTATTTATTGTCCAATGCATTTACTGTTGTTCCATTGGCATTGGTACTGTGTCCTTATGAACACATTAAGCACATTGTATACCTGAATTGTATTTAAGTGCATAGTTAAAGACATCTTATATAAAGTGGGACCATTTAGCGCCCTATGAAATCTATTTTATTTTATTTTTTCACCCCAAACTCCATGTTTTCCTTTTAAATTGTTCTTGATTCTGTTTTAATGGTTTGATTAAATTTCAAAAAATCAAAAAGGATGTCTAATAAATTGAATTCATAAAACTTCAACTAATTTATTACAATTTTACCAATAACAGTACCCAAAGAATTTTTTTTCCAGAAATCCTGTGTTGTCAGTTTACATTTCATTTATAGATTCTGTGTTAAAAATGATTATCAAAATTGGTGTTAATCAAATAAATGCATAACATTTTAACAATTTAAATAATCTTTTAAAATCAAATTAAAATTGAATTTGAATAATTGCTTTCATATTTTGGCAAACAAAATACTGCCCAACAGAGGTTTTAAATTATAGGTTTAAACTAAAACATATATAGATATTCCTTGAAATTATTATTATTATTATTATTGCTTCACAAGGTACATTCTGTACAATAATATATTTCTATCAAAAAATTTAGTCAAACCAAGTTACATGGGACCGAGCATGAGTTCAAAACCTAGCCTTCACCTGCGTCTGTGTAAGAATTATTTGTCAACAACAGTAGTAAGGACTCATTTGGGGGAAAATGTAAAAACTGTGATTAGATGTTTAATAAGCTCCAATATCATAATTTTTATGCTATTTAATTTGAGGAGAAATGTAACCCAAAAGATTACGCCTATCTGCTTCAAGTCCTGCTGTTGAGAATCAGCTGTTTAAATTGCACTGCCTGAAAAATTATACTCAGCCTCCGGAAAAAGAGAGAGCCAAATGACCTCTTAGAATAAACTTGGATGCTGCTGGTCTAGTGACAGAGAGGAACAAAGTTATTAGCACTGTGGGGCCCAGCTTGACTGCCAGTGTTAAAAATAAATCGAGCGGTCAGATTTGGAGCTTACGTTCTTCTCGAACACTGAGCATTCTCCCTCTCTCCCTCTCTTTTTTTCCCGTTGACCCAAGAGAACACTTGCTTTGTATTGTTTCCGTGGTACATTAAATACAATTGTTGCACAGCTTTCATGGGATTAGCTACTGAAAATGACAACCAATCAGTTTCAATTGAATGAAATCTAACGCATGAACCAGCAAAACATTCAGGACAATGGGGAATTACAGCAGATTTGTAGCTTTAAAAGCAAAAATCTCTTCACTGACAGGTGTACAATGACCTGACGGCATATGTTGTAATCCTCAGTAATGATGTAGATGGAAATGTCTAATTTGTTACTGTCATGTGCAGCCGCAGGAAACAGTAATTGTTGAGCATGCATGGTGCTATTCCTGCAAGAGCAATGCTGCTGGCTATTTGTGGTGGTTTAATGCTGTTAAAAGGGTGCAGAGTGTTGGGTTTCAGAGTAAGCCTCATCTCTGGCCTGATGTCTCTGTGAATAGGGCTGGGTCTCCTGTTGCCTGGGCTTCTTTTAGATCACAGGTGCTGACTTCAGGGGTACTGACATGCTTGTTGCAGGGGAAAATGTACCAGATCTCTCCCATTTCCTCCTTAGAACTAGGTCGGGGTTCGTGATGTGGACGGATCAGTCTTGAAATCGCGTGGTCATCAAGGCACTGTTAGTTATTTCATCTACCAAATCTACTCATCCGCTCATAACTTATAAATGTCTATTGTAGAAGTATGGCTAATATTGGTTTAAACAATTATGTATGACGTGAATACTGTGACACTGAAGGCTGGAGTAATGATGCTGAAATTCAGCTTTGCCATCACAGGAATAAATTAAAATATATTTTATTTTAAATTGTAATATTTCACAACTACTATATTAGGCTACATAAATATATAAATTAACATTTAATTAATGAACTATTTAAATCATCATCTAACATGATCACTAGAAATACAGAATTCATGTTTTTAATTGAACTTTTCACCTAAATTGTTATTTGTTCAAATAAAAAAGTTTGAATTATCATTTTTTAGCAGGTTTAAATTTGTTCCCAAGGCTATATTTTAATTATTTTAATTTCATTTATTTTATTAAATACCTTAAGTGCCCTTTATCTAGACATAATTTATGTTTAAAATACTACAAAATAATGTTGACATACTGTCGATGTTTAGAAAAACAGTTTGTTGTGCATCATTACCCAATTTATCAAAATAAATCTGATCACAAATCGTTCAAGCCTTGAGCCTAAAGCCCGCTGGCTTACCGAATCCCAGACAGTAATAACTAGCTTGTTTCAGCTGTGACTACTAACTCACTACTGTACAGAAGTCACTCGCCCACATTGTTTCCTGGTTTCCCCCCTCTCTCTCTCTCTTTCTCTCTCTCTCTCTCTCTCTCTCTAAAGGAGCCATTGAGATTGGGTGTAAAAAGGGGAGCAGCGGGTGTAGGGTGTCTCGAGGCGAGTGTGAACAGCTGAGAGGTGCGATTTCACAGGCTCGCTCTCCGCTGACACGGCCCTGATTGTGTTGGACAGAAGGCATAGGAGAGGCCCTGGCTCCTGAAGGACACCGACAGGTGGGGGACCGCAGGGGCTGAGGGGGGAGTTTAAGGGAGGCTGGGCCCTTGAAAAGGCCGGGAGCATGTGGCCATGTCTGGGCAGAATCCACCGGCCATGCAAAGAGGACGATACACTGTAGCACTCAGCAGAAGAGGAAAGATGGGAACAGAAAGTTTTCATTTATTGGTAGATTGGGTTGGTTTTGTTCCAGAATTGGAATAGTTTTACATGACGTCAATTACAACATCTCGAACTTTTGATATTTTTGCAACAAAAACTAAAATAAAAACATTTAAAGTAATTTCTCATTCTTTAATTGGCGAAGCAGTCTAGATTAAATATCTCCAAATTATTTCAGATTAAATGAGGGCACCATGTCTGGGATGAACAAACCTGCGTTTTATAAGAATTAAAAGGATATCTTCTTTGAAATGTTGCATTGCTTTCTTAGCAGAAATGAATGAAGATATAAGTGTGTATATAGCTCCAATTTGATTTGGACTGAGATTCTGGGTGACATCTCTGTTTTACGAGGCAGCAAATGGAAGATTTTACACCTCTTCCTCTGGAAATGGTGCTGTTAAAGGAAATGGAGGTATGAGCGTGTCACCTGAGGTGTCGAAGCACGTCTTTGATCCACTGTAAATCAAGCTACTATATCAAGAAGGAGTACAAAAAAAAAAAAAAAGGTCAGTTTGTGCATATTGGACTTGCTATGGCAGAATGAGAAACCTTCTGGTCTATTTAAATGTGAGAAAGATGTTCGAGTGCTATAGATGTGCTAGTCCTCTTCTGCTTGGATGCTTTCCTCCTTGCACAGATACGTGTCAACACAAAGAATGATTATGGAAAGGACAGGATAACTACATACAGGTAAATTCAGTTTTTTCAAATATTTTGTCATTTTGTTGTTTGTTTGCTTTAGTGAAGGACACATGTTTGTTGCAATAGAGCACTTAAACATTGCTTTTTTGGATCATTTTATGGGCAATGTTTTTGAAGTAATCTATAACATTTGTATGTAGTTATGAAGCAGAATAAAAATTAAAATGAATTGTAAAGATAAATAAACAAACAAACAGTAATGTTATCCCTTCTCTCCTGTGCATTTTTCCTGACAGCTTCTTTGAGGGAAATTGAAATGTGCCCCTTGTGAAGACATGCTTCCTTATATGCCCATATGAATACTCAAGTTATGGAATGTAAGGAAGTGTGTGGTTTCAGGGGGAATCCATCACCACGGAATTGAGCATGCAAATAAGACACAGTGTGATCGATAAAAACTTGATGAATTAAACCTAAATCGAACATTTTAAAGTTTGACACATTCGTGTCATTTTTTATTCTGAGATGAATACTTCATTTCAGCTGCATGCACATATACATTCTTAAAAATAAAGGTTCTTTATTGGCATCTGTGGTTCCATGGAACCTTTTTGTTGCACAAAAGTGGTAAAGGGTACTTTAGATTATTCAAATGTTCTTCACACAAAGAAAAAAACACAACCAAAATTAGTTCTTCTATGGCATTATTTTGAAAAGCCCCATTTGGGACCTTTATTTATAAGACTGTAGAGTGGATGAGGTGGTAAAGCTGTTGTTTCTGTGAGTTGGCTGGCCGTAGGCCTCCACACCCTGATCATCTCTCACTGACTCATAGCTAGATCAGGGCAGATTGACAAGAGTACAGCTGTCCCTTACTTAATCCACATGAGAGCTATACAAACCTTATGGGGTTTCCTAAAGAAGATGCTACGCTGAATTCTTTCCGCAGCTATCAGCACATTAAATAAAAAATGAACAACACTAAACTCATGTTGGTAGCAATGTTCATCCATTGAATAGCACAGGAAATAAAAGAAATCTTGTTGAAGAAACAATTTGTAAATTAGGCAACTAGGCCTATTATTTATTTATTTTTCCTTTGTCTTCACAACAGGTAAGCACCAAGAATGAATTTCTGAACTGAAGAATGTCAGCATAAGCTCTGTTAGTCTCTTCCTGAAGCACGCCTTGCTGTGGCTGGTCAAATGGAACCAAGTCAGGTGTTTCTGCGAGGTTTGGTCCCCTTCAACCAGCTACTGCGTCGTGAATACAGCCAACATAGACCAAAGATTATAAGAGAGTTATTCACTAAAGTGTGCTTTTTTGTGATATCAAATGTACTACTGACCCTTACGTTTAACAAAAAAAATGTTTTACTTAGCCTACTTATTTATTTTTAGAAAATTCAATAAACTATTTTACTGTTGCAATGTTGTGTTCATTTTCTCCTTTCTTAAATAATATAGAAATCATTTTTTCATTCAATAATATTTGAATGAAACATTTATCATGTGCAAAAGCATTATATTGAATGTGCACGCAGCACCTGTAGTGTTTCAAATCTTTAAAAAAAACTGTACAGATAATATTAATGAAATAAAAGACAATTTAAGTGTACTTATTAGTACATTTTAATTCATTATGTTTTATAAATAATATTTTATTTAAAATCATATTTTAAATTGTGTTTTAATAACAAGCAGGGGTGCCATATCAGGTAATCAGTCCTAGCTATGCTGATAGAGCCATATCGCACGACTTGACCAAATGTGATATTATTTGTACAGTTCGATGGAACAATTAAAACAAATAAGCTACAAGTAAAAAATATGTGACTGATATTTTTTACTACAGCTCACTACTTTATTCTCACTTGTCAGTCTCAGCGTTCAACCATCATTTTTTTTTATTTTTTTTTATTTATGAATAAATATATGAAAACTATCTTCTGTGGTAGGCTACAGTCTCTGTGGCAAGTAGCCTAGTGAACATAGTTAGATATAGGCTGCAGGCCTACTCTAGAATCATAAATGTTAGTAGCCCTATACATTAGAATATGACAAATTATGTATAATGACCACTGTATAAAAAAAAAAAAATACATGAGACCGTAATTTCAAAACATTTGTGTCTGATTTGTCACTTTTTAGCATCATGTTTACATTCCTTTGACCACCAGAGGGCTCTGGAGTGCTTCCAAAAAGAACATCCCAGTACTAAGACTGTCACCGCACCGGATGAATCAATGCACCGAAATTTATCCTAAATCCTTTTCAAAATCAAGCATAAAGTCGTGAAGAAATTAAACTGCGGAATCGGGTAGGAGACAGGTTGACAGCATCAATTATGCTACAGGTAAAATTTCCAAATGTAAACGTGTGCTGTGTCTGAATACAACATAGCTAGCTCTGACGACGGTAAAGTTAGTTGACATTCGTTTTGGTTTCATACCCATACTTCATGTTTTGAACACCCGCACCGACTCAGATAAATTCCCTTTGCATAGTACAGGGCTTGAGCCTATTAATTAGGCCTATAATAAATTTAACTATTTAACTATACATTATCAAAATAATAGTAAAATGTTCACATAACTATACCTTTTATAGCATAAGGCTCTGTTTTTGGAATTAGCTTTTTTTTTTTTTTTTTTTTAACTTTTATAATAGCCTAATTTTATAACTTAAATGTAGGCCTATGCAATAGCCTATACTGTTAATCCATTAAAGCACAACACTGTTAGGCCTAAGGTATCAAACCAATTGTAAATTACTCATATTATTATTCCCCATGTTGCACACGGCTTATTTTTCAGATAATTAATCTGCTATTCTGTTCATATACAATTCTAAACCCATTTAAATTGGTCAAACAGTGTTGTTGTAGTTTAATGGATTTAAATGAGTTCAGTAGCCTACTATATTAAAAAATATCAGGTTATTCATTAATTTAAATGCAATTTGTTTAATAATGATAAGGGTTCAGTAGGCTAATATTCAGTAGGCCTAAAAAAGACCAGATAAAAAAAAAAACAGAAAAAGCCTTGTGCAACAACATGGGGAGTAGCCTAATAATCAGAGTAATTTGGTTTGAAATTACATTTGTCTTACGAATGTCAAACGGTAAACTAACTCTATTTAACACAACGCCTGTAGCTATGCGTTTATTTATAGTCAAATAGAGTTTGTTTTGCCTTGGTGAACTTCGATCACGTTTAGTCGTTTTTAGTAGGCTAATGTTTTATTCATTGAAATAGTGTTGTTTGTGATTGTTTTTAATAGGATTTAATAAGAATGTTTATTTAAGTTACTATGAAATCTTCACAAGTTATTGATGATTTAAAATCTTTACAAATTATTGATAACTTGTAAATATTTTGCAATGATTGAAACAAACTCGCTTAATGGTATTTAATTCACCATTTAATTAGCAAACAACAATATTTGAAAGCTTAAACCAAAACCTAGAAAAAAATATGTATTACTATTTAACGTAATGACGTAAGTACGTGGGGTACGTCAGGATGGCGCTGCTCTCAGGTCGCAGGAGGAATGGGTTCGAATCCCACTTCTGACAACATTGTTGTTATTTCCAACATAATGATAACTTGTTGCTGTACGCGAATATGCTTCGTCTATTTAATTAAAGAAAGGCTCTGGCGTTTTCAGCTTGGGCATTTGGGTACGTTGTCACCGCATACATTATATATATATATTAAACAAAAGTTCAGTTCACTCGTTTCAATCGCTAGAGGGCGACGCAATTCCTCACGACTGCCTTTCACATCAGATTACCAGCGAGAAGTCACGAAGAAGTGAAACATGGCGGATTCGGATGGGAGACAGATTGACAGCATCAACCATGCTGCAGGTGAAATATACAGATATTTAAACTTTTTACACGTGCTGTTACTGACTTAAACACGTACACAAGCAGTCGTTTAAAGTATGAAGAGAGAGCTTGTGTTACCGCTTGTTACGCCGTTGATCACCACTCTGCCATGTCACAGCTGACTTTACAAATGCACAGTGGAAATTACATCATGCAGTGTTTAACATTTTTTGAACATATATTAAAGTCTAACTATGTAAACAGGATCACGATGTTCCCTATTGTTTGCATGTGTAACGTGATGTGTTTGTAAGATTAACTGAATCTTTATGCAACATTCCTTAGTTTGGTAATGATCGAGTGTGAACCAGTATGATGAAATAACACTGCAAAGTCAGTGCCGATGTTTCACTGTCGCCATAGACATAATTAATTCAACCTATACTCAAATTTTTTTAATGTTCTACCAATATCTTTTGAGCAATTATGGAGCAATTTTAACTTTGCATACTTTTTAAATCATTGTATATGTGTCATAGATGGAGAATGCAAGGTGCAAGAAATTGTGCGAGCGAAGGTAGGTTTTTTATATATATTTTTCTCAAATTACTAAATATCACAAATGGCTGTGTCTCAAAACCTAGTGAGATTACCTGGACAGCGTTTTGGGCATCATTCTCAGCAGAGAATCAACATGCTAAGATGCCCAAAATGCAGACTAGGTTTAAGAAGAAAAAACTAAGCCAAATGAGTTTACAGAGACAGCGGATTATTTAAAGACGTGCACATTGTGATTCCCTTTTTTTTATCTATAGACTGAAGGTAAGGAATTGACCAAAGAAGAAAAGCAGCGTCTTAGGAAAGAGAAGAAGCAGCATAAAAAGAATAAAAAAGATGACAAGGTTCCTACAGAGAAGGAAAAGGAGAAAGAGAAAGCATCTGTTCAAGCTCCATCAAAACATGTCACACAGAGCCCAACACATAAAGGTAATTCAGTCCACTGTGCTGTTGCTTTAAAACTATTCTCCTGCAAATTAAGGTTTGTTAAAACTAATTTAATTTTGATAATTGTAATTTGATAATTTAATTAATAATTTGAGGGTAATTATTTATGTAATGGAATTTTTCTCTTTTGAAAGTAGATAACTATTTAGTGTCAGAGTTGCCTATTTTGAAGGAAGTAGGGATTTAAAAGGGTTCGTTCACCCAAAATAAAAATTCTGTCAATAATTACTCACCCTCATGTCGTTCCATAAGACTTTAGTTCATCCTTGGAACACAAATGAAGATCTTTTTGATTCAATCTGTGAGCTTAGACAGTCTACGCAACTGCCACTTTGAAAAAGTTCATAAAGAGATTGTAAAAGTAATCCATATAAATCGAGTGGTTTTGTCCAAAACTTTCTTAAGAGACTCTCTTTATTTGATGAACACATTGAATTTAGGCTTTTATTCACATAAACATTCATCAACGGCGCACACATCAGTTGTGGTAAACCAACTGAAGCTCCTGTTCACTAAATGTGTGAGAACCAATGAGATTTATTCTCGTGTTACGCAGCACGTTTGAGCTTCCACAAGAACCAATGAGTAGAGATACAATTTTCTAGGCCGATTTTTCATTGAGTTTGACCTGCCGATACTGATTTTTGCCGATTTCATTTTTTCTAACCACTTTACAGTACACACAAATATTTATTTTCTCTCTTTTCTTTAGTAGAACATTTTACATTTTGCATAGAATTTTTTTGAACAGTAATCGCTATAAAATAGAACTATATAAATTACTCCTGGTGTGGGAAATTCACACACACCTAAAGTGCAGTGTTATGGAAGAACCATTTCCTTCTTTTCACATCCAATATCCAACTAAAAAAATGTTCATTTCAAAAAGAAAATTAAAAAAAAATTTCTGACATATGCTACTCCAGTTCTTATTAAAACACACCAGACAAGCAGATTCTGTGCATTTTGGGCACTTTTTGTGTGAAATCATATTTATTTTGTCCATCAAGTGTGCTTTCACTTTGAGCGTGAGCAGTGCAACAAAAATAAACTCTGCGCCGAAACCCCTGTTTAACCGCTGCTCACACGATGCTCCTGCTTGACGCTCACGCGCTGCTTCTGCTCCGGTGTGAATGCACTCATTGATTAACATGCACGCTGGAAAATAATACACGCTGTTCACTCTTGCCGTGTGAAACGGCCGTAATTCACAAGGTTTCCTACAGGTGCGTTCCGTTTGCATGTGTGATGCTGATGTTGTGCGATGTTAATCATGCGATGCCAGAGTGCATTTGATCGTCATATGTCAGAGTGACCCGCCGATCACGTGAAAATCCGCCCACCAGCCGATCAATCAGTGCATCTCTACCAATGAGGTTCATTCTTGTGTGTTACGCAGCATGTTTGAGCTTCCACATGAACCAATGAGGTACACTCTAATGCGTCAAGCAGGTTCGGTTGAGCTTCTGTTTATGTTTGCTGATCAATGCTTATATTTGAATAAAAGCCTAAATTAAATCTATTCATCATATAAAGCAATCAAGTTTTTTCAGAAAATTTGGACTAAATTCATTATGGTCTAGTTTTACAATCTCTTTATGAACTTTTTGAAGTGTCAAAGTGGTAGTTGCGTAGCTGTCAATGGAGGGACAGTCCCCTTAGATTTCATAAAAATAAATCATCTTTTGTGTTCCGAAGATGAACAAAAGTCTTACATGTTTGGAATGACATGAATGTGACTAATTAATGACATAATTTTAATTTTTAGGTGAACTAACCAACAAATGAATTGTCTTAAATTGTCTTTTAATAGCCTTTTTAGTCTATAGTCTATTTTTGGGTGCTTTTTATTTGATGGGCCCTTTGATCTCAGCAGCGGCTCCTGTGCCTGTAAGTGCATCTGAATCTCTTGCGGCTGCAGAGAAGTCTGTAAAGACCAAAGCAGAGCTTCGAGCAGAGCGCCGGGCACGGCAAGACTCAGAACGGACATCAAAACAGGGCAAGAAGGAAGGGGGGCAGCAATCCACCACCAGTAAGCCTAAAGCTTCCCCCAGTGAGCTTCAGCCAGGTAATGTAATGCTTCGGAAAAGGATAATCCAGGATGGAAAATGCCTAATTTTATCTGCCATTCCAATATTTTTGCAGCCATTTTTCCCTCATTTAAAAAAATAAGAAATGTAATGTCTATTTACACCAAGTGCAAATAAGCCTGCCTTAATGGCAGAGGCTATTTACCATAACTCTGCCCACCATTGTCTGTGAGCCAGACAAAATATTAAAGGAACTTGATTTTTTTTGTTCAAATATCCCTTTTCGCATATCAGCTTGAAGATGCGTTTAATTTAAATAAAAATGAAGAAAATGTTCGAAAAGTGGGAATAAAGTGCCTGACAGGTTTTTATTATTGGGAATAAAGTGTTTGGTGTAAATAACATCTGTTGCTTTTTGCACTTAGTATAAATGCTAATGCATACATTCTTATGCTCACACAATGGATTATTTGATTGTGAAATATTATTATAATTTAAATTATGCTTTTAATGTAACTTATTCGATGGCAAAGCTTTGTTTTTAGCAGCCATTACTTCAGTCTTTTTTCAGTCCGTTCAATCATATTTTATTCATTAAATTGAGTTTTTAAGAACTTTGCAAAATTTAAACAAATGCGATTCAAACAGTAGCATTTCTTGTCAGAATGCTAAAGGTGCCTATATGTGTTGAAAATAATATTTTTAATTTAGTCTCTGATATCTACATAGAGGGTATGTGACTTATTTAAGGGTATTTAAAATGTTCAGATATGGTTTTACAGGTCCATTTTCAACTCTAGAAATTGGCCCTAGAATGAAATGGTCTGTTTTTTTTTTACCTTTGTAGTCATGAATAGTAATGAGGAGTTCTGCTCTGATTGGCTGATTGGCAAAGACAGCTGTGTTCCCTTACTCAAGACGATAGCATCATCTGTTTGGCAGCCTACATCATTAGTATGCAAAGGCTATGGTGCACTCTGAAATACAAGCGTGCAAAAAAATCATATGTCAGTTTTCAAAAATGAAAAATTTGTAACAAATGGACTAACGTTAGATGCCTTGTCAAATAAATATAGCTTCAACTTATGTGGTGGAGAATGTGACGTTAGTTAGAAGGGTCGAGTGAGCTAACTAACATTATCTGTGAGCAACTAAATTAGCGTAGTTAGCCCCTGACGTGTTATGAAATAGATGAAAGTAAAATTATTTGACAAAAGGGAATTTACGTAAATACTTTGTCATACTATTTAGTTATGTAAGCTTGTTACTTGGAGTTTGCTATTTGTTACTGTACTAGGATCTTGCACTGGATCTAGATAACACAGTGTAAATTATCGGTAATAAAATCACTACTTGCTGCTTGCCGGAATATAGTTGGAATTACCCCCTTCTTCAGTATGAGACGCTGAGAGAAGCTTGACATTGTCCCAGGTTAGAAAATAAGTCTGTGGTGAAATGGGCTGAGCAAACTAACAACTTCAAATTAAACTGTTGCGGTATCCGATTATAGATAAACATCAATCATGCCTGTTGACATTTCTTTTCTGTGGGAAGGGTATGAAAAGTCCTCACATCCCCTGCACAGCCTGGAACATAACATTTATCTGCCATTTTCCCTATGATTCTCGCTTGTTTCTTCACCTGCAGAACTTCCGATGATTCAGCTGCGCAGTTCCGCCTGGCATTGAACATGGGCTGGCATATGCAAATTTTTGGAGGCGTACATATTAATGATCCCGACTGTTGCGTCACAATCGGCGCTATGTGGAGATTCACCTATTTTTCAGGGGTGTTTTTCAAAAACGAGATTTAAATGAGGAGAAAACAATGTTGTTTGAGACTCACTGTATGTCATGTCCATGTACTGAACTCTTGTTATTTAACTATGCCAAGAAGATAAATTCAATTTCAAATTCTAGGGCACCTTTAATGCAATATATTTTACGAGTCACAATGACTCACAGAAGTGCCTGCATTTGACTAGTGTTCATGTAGAGACTCTGTGACTAAGCAGTTTTACAATTTTCTTTTCTCCATTTCTTCTTAGTAGTTAAAAGGTTACCGGAGCACGTTCAGGTGGACGACCCCGCTGCATTGAAGAAGTTGGCCAAAAAGCTTGAGAGACAGCAGGTGAGACAAACCAATGCCATCCTGCTTTGCTTCTTTTCTGATTACTACCGTTGACGGAGGATGGATACATCCAGGTGTTTTCTGAGATCTCTTTTGCAGCTTTTTTAACCCAGGTCCTTCCCATGTCTTACAGAAGTCAGGGCAAGGATGCGGTTTAAATATAACTGGAGTCAAGGTCTGGCTCCACACTTTTGTGTGCAGTGAATTGTTAAATTATTGTTTTGTTTAATGTAATTTTAATTCTTGGTTAACTCAAATTTATTTTAATGTACGTTGGAGATTGGTGATTTCATTGTGATTATCTTCATTTCATTGTGTTCATGTGATGAGCTAGATGTCATATGTGGGTGAACTTTCGAGTGAGTTTTTTTTTTCTTTCTTGATTTATAATTATTCATGTGTTATTTGTTAGGTGTAGATCTAACATTAGCGTACAGCTTTGGAAGTCCTCTGTGGAGCCCTGCTTCAGTAGTGCACGTCATGTATGTCCTCATGGACAGTGTTCTGTTGCAGCCTCAGCTCTTGACCTGAGGAGGGAGGATGTGACTTCCACAACATCTGTCCCTGAAGGAACAAAATATTCACATTAAAAGCTGTTCGCTCTGTTCTCTTAGGTTCCTTTGCGGTCCGATTATGGCTACAAGGTCAGCCTGTTCTCCCATCTACACCAATACAGCCGGAAAAACCCTCCAACTCAGCAAATCAGGTAATGTAACAAATGTATTAGTTAGAATATTAACTTAAAAGGATCATATAAGGAGAAATCTCATTTTTTTATCCTTTGACTAAATTCATTAATTTTCAAAAGTTTGGGTTCTGGTAGTATTTTTATTTTATTTTTTTAAGAAGTTTCTTACGTTCATTAATGCTACGTTTCTTTGATTAAAAATCTGGTAAAAACAGTAATATTGTGAAATATTATTACAAAATATTAATAAAAAATAAAATATTATTTATTTCTGTGATGCAAAAATGAATTTTCAGCATCATTACTCCAGTGTCACATGATCCTACAGAAATCATTCTAATATGCTGATTTGCTGCTCAAAAAACTGTTGAAAACAGTTGTACTGCTTCGTATTTTTGTGGAAACAGGGATATATTATTTTTTCTGAATTATTTGATTATAAAGTTAAAAAGAACAGCATTTATTATTATTAAATTGATAGAATCTAAGCTTCAAAAACAACTTTAGGTCATTAAATTGTAGGTCTCATAGTTAGGTTGGAAATAGTCATGATAAATTTAAATAAGGCATAAAAACTTCACTAACATAAGTGTACCTCAGTCAAAAAAAAAAAATACATATATGCTTTTACAATTTTTTGGGGGGATATAGACATTTTAGAAATGAAGAATGTATAACCTAAATGAATTAGTTGGTTGACTTGTATTGTTTGATATGGTTTATTTTGAAAACCATTTTATTTTATTTTGTAGCATCCCTGCCACAGTTATTCACCCAGCCATTGTTCGGTTGGGTCTCCAGTACTCTCAGGGCATTATAGCAGGATCCAATGCTCGATCTGTGGCCCTACTACATGCCTTTAAACAGGTAATTCATAATCAAACCTATAAAATTGCTCAGAAGTTCTTGGTTTTTGGATTTATTTAACCAGCAATCATTTTATAGGTTATTCAAGATTATAGCACACCTCCAAATGAGGAGTTGTCAAGGGACCTTGTGAACAAGCTTTCGCCCTATATCAGGTTTACTTTAAATTTATATAGAAAAAATGTATGTAGCACATGCTCAGATGTATTTTATTTCATTTGAACTCTGATCTTACATGGACATGGTTATTTGACAGACACTGACAATCCTCCTTACCCCAACAGTTTTCTCAGCCAGTGCCGGCCCCTTTCAGCCAGCATGGGCAATGCCATCAAGTACATCAAGAAGGAAATTTCAAATATACCCAGTCAATGCAAAGAAGAGGAGGTAAGAGTATTCAGAATTACTAGTTAGAGATTTATATGCAGTAGGGGTGTCCCTGACTAAGGGTTTTCATAGTCGAATCAGAATCGTCAAGTCTTGCCTATAGTTGTCTATTAGTTGAATAATGTGTGTGGGGTTGGGGAGGGGGGAGGCTTTAAAGGGATACTCTACTGGTTTTTCATATTAAACTGTTATTCCCTTAACTAAGACGAGTTGATGCATACCTCTCTCGTCTCAGTGCGTGCACTAAATCGCTGTCTTGCCGCGAACCTTTGTTAGATCTTATCTCAGCCCTGTTCATTCAATAAGTGCCAAGAAGAGATGCGACCAAACACCTCCACGTTTTCCCTATTTAAATACAGTTACTAGAGTAGTGTAACTCGACCTAGGACGGTGACACAAAATAAAACGTTGCGCTTTTCTAAGCGTGTAAAATGGATAACTATATTGTATGGCAGAATACCATAGCAAGTGCTGGGGAGCACTTCGACTCGGCGCAGTAATATCATCTCTCGTGAAAAGTCCGCTCCCGTTGAAATGAGAGGGAGGAGGAGAGGGAGCGGACTTTTCACGAGAGATGATATTACTGCGCCGAGAGAACATGTTTTATTATATGTTAAGCATTTTCCTCCCGTAGAAAACCGCTTTACGCGATTTTCTATAGGAGGAAAGCGTTGCATTCATATTCTGGGTTCATCTGCTTATCTGCACATAGTATGGGTTCTTAATAAGGTGTGTAGCCTACTGTGTACATACTTTAAGCACGTAAAAGTGCCATTAAAGCGTTTTAAAAGCTTTTTTCACGTTAAGCGTTTTAGAATGTCCCAAGGACCAACTTGTTAATGTTGGCCAGTAAAAGTGCAATCATGGTTTTCCTGATGTTAAATCCAGCCTTGGAGAATATCCTTTCTGATGGTGTGCATCTTTCTTATCCCAGACATTTTTAAAGATTTAAATCCCTGCCGACAAGACGTCCTCTGTCGGTCACGGATCAGAAAAAAAACTTAAATCTGTCACAGGGTGTTTGGATTTATTCACGCGGCACGCACGTTAAACATATTTATTAAAAGCTTCTTTCTTTGCACATTTTTATTGACAGCATTATCATGATAGGCTGTATATTAACGTATTGACACAAACCTGTAGTTCTATGTGAAATCTTACATTGAGCACCCTCATATAGCCAAAAAGACATGATCCTCGTTTTAATAACACCTCTGCAAAGATTCGACCGTGAGATTGGTAGTCGAATAGTAGCTCCTCCTGTCGAAGCATTGAATCTTTGACTTTTCGGGGTCACCCCTAATATGCAGTATTCTTCCTGTTCCTCTGAGTGTCTAAAAGCAACGTTTTCTCAACAGGCGAAAGGGAAACTCCAGGATTGTATTGATAGTTACGTAAATGAGAAGATCATTTTGGCTTCTGAAGCCATTTCTAAGTATGCTATTGAGAAGATAAGTAATGGAGACGTCATTCTTGTTTATGGCTGGTAAGATTTTTCACTGAATTGCTATAAGCCTGTAATAGTTTGGATTAATGCATTTAATGCCTTTTTTGTCGTCTTCTAGCTCTTCTCTTGTCAATCACATTCTGTGCGACGCTTTTGAAAAGAAGAGGAAGTTCAGAGTCATAGTCGTTGATAGTCGGCCCAGGCTGGAGGGCCGAGAGGCGCTGAGGCGTCTGGTGAAGAAAGGCATCCGATGTACTTATGTGCTCATATCTGCCTTGTCCTACATTCTGCCTGAAGTGAGTCATTCTTTTCAGTAAAGCTTGATACTTGCTGGGATTTTTGCAAGCATTTTATTTTTAGCTCATTGCGAGGTAACGTGCTTTATTTCCAAAGTGCTTGTACCTTCAAAGGATTGATTATGTGTGTGACATCATCAGTAGCTAAAAATATAACTTAATTATGGATTGGTACTTTTGTTCTTAAAGACACACAGTATCAACTGCTAGTAGAGCAAAGGGTTGACAAAGATAACTACTCAGTTTTATAGAGTTTAGAACAGCATATGAACTTTATTTACATAAGTATACTTTTGATAATGACACTTAATTAGATTGCTATTACGGTTTTATTTTCAAATAATTATGTGGCACTGTGAGGTTTTGAATATTTAGATTGTTATATATTGCGTTAAACTAAATATTCAGGGCGCGTGAAAAACACTAGGGCCAGTTGAGGGAACTGTAACTTGCCTGATGGGGCCAGTGCTGTATCTTCATGGAAGTTGATAATTTGCACATTTTTAAGCCTGATCAATTTAAATATTCAAGCGCATGTAGATGCTAAATTACCCGTGTCTCTCAGTTTGGTATTTGCGCACTGTGTGATACGTTTTGTGTGCCCAGCAACACGCATCCAAAGCACGCACCCGGAAAGCCATGTCGCACAGTGCGCGAATACTCTTTCCTAATCTTGACATATTCACTCTAAATTATGTAAAATTGTCTTGTCAAGTATCATCATAAACATACCGGTAGTTGGTTATGTCTTAAGGGAACATAAATGTGAGATGAGATGCATGTGTAACAGTATAATGGATCCGTGTAGCTCTTAAAGTGACAACAGTATAAAAATAACTGCTGCTGTCTGTTTTTACGTTAAACAAACAAAAGACTTACAAAAACAAACAAAAAACGCTCATCGACCGGGCCAGTAGAAAAATGCTTAGCGTTGAGCCTTGCATGTATTCCCGTTTTTAAAAAAGATTTTGAAAAATGTTTTTGAAAAAAGTCTCTTATACTTTCCAAGGCTGCATTTCTTTGATCAAATATTCATTAAAAATAGTAATATTGTCAAAATAATATTACAATTTAAAAGAACTGTTTTCGATTTGAATTTATTTTAAAATGTAATTTATTCCTGGCAGAATTTTCAGCATCATTACTCCAGTCTTCAGCCACATGATCCTTTGGATCATTCTAATATGATGATTTGGTCCTCAAGAAACATTTCTTATTATCAATAGCTGTTTCCATCCACCTATTTTTATGTGCATTTTGGGATATCGCATGAAACGCTGGATGGAAACAAGATGCGCATCAATTTAAAAAAATGTGTGCTCAATTATTTATTTTTTAATCTGATAAGAAAACATGCACATGATTGGATTACTGGACTAACCAGCAGACCACTGTCTGCGCTCAGGGACGCAAGTCATCTATGATGTAGGAAAAAATAGCCAGGATGGCTTCTCCGATTTCAGCAACTTAAATTTTCAAAACAGATATTTTCCAGGAAGTGATGATTTTGTTCTCTTGAATGCTGTTTAATTCGCAAATGTTTCATGCCATATTCCAATTTTAACTTAAAATGGAAACATAGCTAATATCGAACATGGTTGAAAAATGTTTGTGGAAACTGTGACACTTTTTTTCACAAATCTTTGATGAATAGAAAGTTCACAAGAAATCTTACTGTCTTACAGACCACTAACTTTTGAGTAGTGTACTTGAACTACAGTTAACTGGCCTTTATGTTGTCATTGTAAACATTGTTTCCATGAATGCTGAATCATTACTTGGACTTCTTATTTCCAGGTATCCAAGGTATTTCTTGGTGCCCATGCACTTCTTGCCAATGGATATGTGATGTCACGTGTGGGAACTTCCCAGATTGCTCTGGTAGCAAAGGCCTACAATGTACCAGTGCTGGTCTGCTGCGAGACCTACAAGTTTTGTGAACGAGTGCAGACGGACTCTTTTGTATCCAATGAATTAGGTAACACTAGCATGTGTAGCATGACTGGTACATTTACTATCATCATTTTTGTTGTTAACATTATTTACACACACAAAAGTAAACCCTAACGGATTTTTACAGATGACCCTGATGACCTGATTGTGACCAGAAATGGGAAGACCCATCTAGAGAATTGGCAGACTGTTAAATCACTGGGGCTTCTGAACTTGGTGTATGACGTGACGCCACCAGATTTTGTGGACCTTGTGATTACTGACTTGGGCATGATCCCCTGCACCTCCGTGCCTGTGGTACTGCGAGTCAAGAACGTGGATCAGTGAAGAGCAGGCTTCCCTCTTGCATCTGCACATAAAAGAGTGTGTGCACAGGGCTTCTAGCATGAAGTAAACATATCTATGAAATGGAACAAGCTTTTCAAATAAAGCTACTGTTTATGTATTCACTGCTGGGATCCTTTCAAATGTTTCATTTTGAATTGTATAACTGGTCCAAAATGATGCAGTCTATTCAATCCACCTAAAGGAAAATTCTCAACTCACTTCTAGTTGTTGTACACAAGATCAAGAATATCAGATTCGCTTGTTCTTGTGTCAGAACCACAAATTTTAAAGAAAGTGTCGGTAAAGCATGTTTGCTTTCAGTTTTGGCTTTTCATGATGGTCAGTGCATAGGCATAAACATTAAAAGAAATATATATCATCCTTTTTGGATAGTTTCTGTTGCTGAATTCCGATAGATGTGAATAAGGGAAAAGGAACGCGGTGCAAATGTAAGACCATGCAAAAGCCGAAGATGAGGGGTTTTGTTTGTATTACCAAAACCTTGAAAAGGCTACAGAAAAATTCATAATTTAGATAAACTGTTTGCTGATTCTTTTGTCACAAGTCTTTAATTTTTGGTACTGGTTTACTGAGGTACATGCTGAATTCCTCAACAAAATACTACATTGAAAGAAATGAGATTTGCATAATTTAACATGTACTTGTCAGTATTATACTAATAGTGTTTACCTATATTAATCTCATTTTAGCAGATGAAACACACTCCCTTTACTCTGTCAAAAAGGAAAAGCATACAGTTTTAGAGGTTACATGGTTATCGGTTAGAATCTAACATGTGACATCTGTGAACAGCAGGATGTAGCAGTAAAAAATTTTTTTCACAAATTATAACTGTCCAATGACATATTTCTCCCTCCCTTGAAAGCACTTTAAATATCTTTAAACATCAAAATATATATTTTTTAAAGCAACACATATTTGTCCTTAAAGGGTTAGTTCACCCCAAAATGAAAATTCTGTCAGTAATTACTCACACTCGTGTTGTTCCAACCCCGTAACACTTTCGTTCATCTTCGGAACACGAATTAAGATATTTTTTATTAAATCTGAGAGCTGGATCACTCCTCCATGAGTAATTACTGACAGAATTTTCATTTTGGGGTGAACTAACCCTTTAAAATATGTCAGTACTTATGCACTTATGTCAGAAATATGGCCGCCCTCCAAAGACAATCAGCAAGGTCAGTCTATGGTCCGTTTTCCCTTTACAGACCAGTCTTTTCAAGGCTGTGAAAATGTCAGTATTCACTGAAAGATGTACAAAATGTACAAATGAAAAGGTTTAAGGACCTTGAGGGTCTGTTCTCATCTCTTCTCTTGCATCATTTTCAATAAGCTTGATGCATTTTGTGGCATGTGCACCTTTGTCACTCCAACAGTCACTTTTCTTTAAAATTCAAGTGGTCTCGACCTTTCGTCTTTGAGTGAACCAGAGTAATGATGAAACCACAACTGTTGATCCGGTGAGTATCCCAAGCACCGTACCTATGGGAAACTCTCCCTGCAATTGAGAACAAAATAATGAACATGTGCAATAAAAGAGTGATGGCCAACCTGTTCAGGATGATTTGTCAAGGGTATCACCTGTCTCATGCACTTGTATCCGTGGAAATTCTGGAGACAACCACACTCAAAGAACCCTGGACCATATGGGCTGCAAAATGAGTTTTCAGGGCAATTCCAGGCTGAAGAGACAAACAACATTCAATAAATGCATTGAAAGATATTTTAAAGATTGAGATCCCAGTTTAATGATAACTTACGCATCGGAGCTGTTTGATTGCAAACATTTTTCTGTCCTTCGCAGATTCTGGCATTGTTTTTCACTTGAACCGTCTCCCATGATGCATTGCCCCCCGGACACTCCAGTTTTGAGGGTAGTAATCTAAGAAAAGATTTGTCAAGTCACCTTGTTAGCTTAAACAATGGATTTTTAATCTTGTAGATGCCATGGACCCCCAAATATCATCATTCTTGTATGAGGGACCCCAATCCTAAAATGTACATGTTTTCATGAATAAAGAAAGACCCAATTTGTAAAATATTATTGGGAAAATATTTAGATTTTATTACTTGCAATATTTTTTCCCACCGACTACTATAGCACTGTACTTATTTATTTAAATATTTTATTATGTATTCATTTTAAGAATTATCATTTATTTTAATCAATCTTTTTATTATTTAAATCTTACTTTTATTATTTAATTACTTTATTTTTATTATATATTTGTTACACTTTTTTTTCTGGATTTGTTCACTGACCCCAAGCAATGTTGGCCCCCGGGGGGTCCCATGGATTTAATGTTATGAACAATATACTGTGCTCATGCATAACTTACAATTGGGTAAGATGGCTGAAACCCTGAAATACGAAATCGCTCAGATTGGTGATCGGGTTGTTGGAGAGATCTCTGCGTAAATAGGCCTACAGTTCAATATTGTTTAGATATTGCATTTAATGCTGAACAAGACACATGCACATATTATTAATAAAACCTGATCTTGTACGTACATTATGACTGCTGTGAATGAATTATACAGGTGCTCTACATGACTGATAGAGCAGTTTGACAGGTCCAACCTAAAACAGGATAAAGATAATAGTATACAGTTAGATCTACAAATAGAATATATATATAATATATATATATATAATAATAATAAGACATATAGCACAATTGAACAAAATTGGAATACTAGTAAGTTTTCCTACCCTATAATGGTGTCTATATTGCTGGTAATGGTATTATTTTCAAAACAGCAGCGGCCTTTAATCTGGCCTTTTTTTAGGCAGAAATCCCAGACAGGACTGTCTTGTTGTACAGTCCCTTCGCACATTTGACATAACTATCGAAAATAAAGGTGACAGCTTTCAAAATATTATAGAACAACATGCGTCAATAAAATGTGTTTACGATTAGTTTTACTTTACAACATGATGACAACAATGTAACATGTAAAGTTAGCATAGTTTCATTATAATCCTTTCGCTGTACAACTGTGTTGCAATCATTAGTCGATCGTCTCACCTGTACATCAATATCCTGACTGTCGACATATGCATTGAATAAAACAAATAAAACAGTACATAAATACACCGTAGATCCTGCATATGTCTTAATGTTAGCTGTCATTTTCATAGTCAGTAAAGGTCATTTTCGCCAAAAAACAAAGTCATGTGACACGACGGTCATGTGACGTTCAAGGGCCGCGACCCCATTCATGACATCAAGGCGGCGCAGATATTTTGCATTTCTCATTGTAAAATTTTGATAGAGACGAAAAGCTTACAAAACACTTGAGTTTTTACATAATTCACGTTGTTGTACTGGAATAGATCCTTGTCGCCATACCTCCAATATATTAGTTCTGCCAATCTACATTTATTCAGTCTGGATAGGCTATTGAAAGGCACACTCCACGAATACGGATGACTTTATAAATAGTAGGCTACAGGCATACACCCCCTGTTATTATTATTATTTTTAATTTATGTTTAATTGACTATTAGCTAACATATAAATAGCCTAGTATAAAATTTAAATATTTTTAGGCTTTAATAATCTCTGTATCCCCTTTAAATGGGGATTTTGGACTGTCCCAACTCAGAGGTAAGATTCTATAAAATTGTCATAACATATGGACCGGATATGGATTAGCTAGCAGAAAGACAAATAATATCATTCGCTTGTCTCAATTTTAGACAAAATGGTATAGTGTTGGGTGCCTTTGTCAAGTTTAACCATTCAACACTGTTATCAAAGTTACTGTTAGAAAATATGATAAAATAAAACATTTTCTTTAATTTAGGCTATGGGACTTAATATTAAGTGTAAACAATTTCAACCAGAATTAAATAAAAGTTTGCATCGTTATGGAGAAATTCATTTCTACAAACTAGCCTACGTTTAAAACATGTTCATGCCAAAAGACCTCGAATGAACGTTTTTACGCAATATCACCCCCGGCTAAAGAAGAATGGTTTGATCCAGACTGTTGCAATGCTTCGGGAGCGCGCAGATACATATTGAATACATTATAGCAGAAAGACAGAGTTGCCTGGAAGAAGGTTTCGCTACAATGTAGACTTATGTGTGTTCTTCCTAACGCCTTAGCAAGTACGAGCACTGTGTCGGCATCTCGAAATGCATCCTGCGACAAACAATTTCTTAATTTGTTTCCTCTCCATACTCGTTCGTATGTAGCCTACCAATGTAGGCTGTTGAAACCGCGGAGCACCTTTACGTGGATTAATCTTGAAAGTTAATTGGATCGTGGGCCTCGCGACGACACTTCGGTGTTTTGCAGACTCGCTTCCCACATTCTTTCACAGTGCGCGAGGAAGTGAGAGGACAGATTTGGCGATAAATTGCCGACAATGAAGGTGGAATTACCTCCAGTTGCAACATCATGGCTGCTGCTTAGATGTTTGTTGAAAAAGTTCAGCCCTGAACATTAAAGTTTTTTTTTTAAGTAATCCACTTCGCGAAAAATAACTTTTCTGGCATAATTCGACCCAGGATTGGACTGATCAGAGCCATAACGTTAGCTCGCCGTCATTCAGTTTGGTCCTGCATGACAGCAAACCAACACCGAGATCTTTCCGTGAACCTTCGCTCTCTTAACAGCATTTTCAGCTTCGTCAGGGACGTGTAATCTTACAGTAGAAAATGCATTTCTCTATCCCCGAGACGGAGGTCCGATCCGATGAAAACGGATCTACATATGTGGTAAGTGTACTGGAGGTCAAATAAGCGATGCGCCAAGCTTTTACATTTGGAGACACCGACGAATAGTGTTGCTTTGAATCTGTGTTTTGAACGAATCTTCTGCTGACTGACTTGAACGTTCATTCAGATATCATATTAGTCTGTCGTGTTAACAACAAAAAATGTTATAATTTAACAGGCTATGGAAGTAAAATGTGTTTGTTTAGGTTATTGTTATTATTTTTCTATTTGACAATATACGGAGGAAACTATATATCTGCGTTGTTTTCATTGGAAGAGAAAATGTATATGATGCTTAAACAGTAACACTCTTTCTGACATATCTTGTAGATTTGTAAACGCATTTAAAAAAAAAAAAAAAAGATAATGACCTCTTTAAGTTGTAAAAGACTCGGTGTTTATAAACGAATCTGAATGCAACTTTGTAGTGAACAGATTAATAAAACTCTTCAAAATCTATATTACTCAAAACTTAGCAGATATGAATAGTCATGTCTGTTGTTTAGGATACATAAAGGAGACTTAAAAACGTGTCTGTGAAACTATATGACTTAATGAATAACAAAAGGGCACAAAGACCAGGAATTATTGCATTGAAGGTGCAATCAGTTTGGTAAGCTTTGTCACTTTCTGTATTTCTATTTGAATGGTCATTCATAGTTGTTGTGTGAATTAAATTTCACAATGTCTTCTGGCTTCTCTCCCTAAGCCATGTGCAGTGCCATATATTTTAGCATAAGTTATTCAGTAAGTGGAATAGCTGGCTCACTGCTCTGAAGACATGCCACTTCATTTATCTATGCTAGCCTGTCCATAACAGACAGCTTCAGCTTCGGCTCCTGAGGTTACATCTGTAGTGTACTGAACTGTGGATTGATTACAAAGCGTATTCTGTTCGAGGACAGACACTGCACATCTTCTTGTAGATGTCTGCAGATGTGCAGACTGTGGCGTTGACTCTATTTAGCCACCAAATTATTTTAATAAAGGCTGAGATTTATGCGCTCTACTGTGCTCTCAGTACACCTAAAACACCTCCAGTAGATCCACAATGATTTTAATGCACTGACGTGAAGATGAGTGAATCATTCCTAACAGTTTGATTGCAAAAGTTGTTTGTGTTCTTCTGTGACAGTGATTCAGAGAGAGTTTCTCCCTCATAGAGACACAGACGGTCAGTAATGTTCTCAACAGATGAGTCTTTCAAGGCCACTAAGAGTTAAATTGGCCAGATGTGCGATTCACACTTACCTTTAATGCTCTTATGTTTCTTTCACTTTCTTGATGACTAGATAGCCTTGTTGTTTTGCACAAACAGGTGCAAGACACTTTTTAAGTGTCTTATAGATTTAGACTAGTTCACCCTGCTCAGTGATATTTTATATATTTGTACACTATCATAGTTTTTATAAATATTTTAAATTAGCTTTCATTTATATATTTTCATTTAAATTTTAGTTTAAATTTTACTAATTGTGTTCTGTACATTTGACATTTTATTTTTTATATTTCTAAATGGTTTTAAAAAAACGTTTTTATTTCAGTTAGTGATTTTAGTACTTAACATTATTTCAGGGAAACATTTCAAAGTTTTCTTTTAAAAATATTTATATTTTATTTTATTTCAGACTCATTTTATTGAACAAATGTTTTAATAGTTTTCATTTTAGTAAACGATAACAACACCGGGTCACCGACCCTGCTCAAATTTTCTCAAGTCAACTCAAACTGATTTAAAATCAGTTGAGAATGAGTGTTGAGAATGAGTGCTTTCATGAATGGAGGTGGTTTTCGTCAGACATCTAACGCGTAATGTTGTCTTTATCTATATTAGGCAGGAAGTTGTGTAGTATACTTTGGAGCTGTTTATGTCACAAAATATGCATACTTTGCAGAAGAGCCACAAAATGAGTGGGCTGCGTTTTAAATGGCATGCTTCCTGTTCAAACAAAAGGGTAAAAAATGTATGATGGTTTTTACTTCCTGAAGACATGCATACTCAGTCTTCCTTATTTTGATTTGGAGACATGTAAGGGCATGGCAGTTTCATCCTACCTCTATCAGACTTGTTCCAGCTTTAATATCTTTGGTGACTTGCATGTATGAGTTGTGTAGCAGAGCTTTGCTTTCACAGGGTTTCCGCGGGGTCTAAAAGATTACAAAATTACAATTTAAGGCCTTAAAAAGTCTTAAGTTTGCTGAAGCTGTGTGTCCTGGGTTTTAAATCATTTTAAACGGGTTTTAATTGTCCTACGTCCATGTAAATCTCATTGAAATGCTCTCGCAGAGCTTTGGAATGTTTGTTTTATTTATTCTGTGGTGTTGTAGTTCCTTATTTCGCTAGTCCAAATATAATTTGCTGTATTACGACTACAAAATAGACCAACATGCAACAGCCAATCAGCTTTGAGCTTTCGTTTTTTTTATGTCGTGATATAGGTCTTAAATTTAATTCATAATGCTCTTAAAAAGTCTTAAATTTGACTTTGTGAAACCTGAAACCCTGTTTCAATAATTGGGTCATACTGTCTCGTACGCATTCGTCGGGGTCTTTTTGATGGCGCTGAATGCATGTACATTATGTGAGGTCAGTTGAGACCATTCTTATAGTTTGCCACAATAAGATGGAGAACATTACACAGCAACCTCCTGTTCTGAAACAAACCTAAATGAAGTGAAATATTTTTGGATCACAACCGCTCTGTATTGTATGTAACCAACTTGGTTTGATTGTGGATTCTAAAGGCCACACAATCCACAAGAATGGCTCAAGAAATGTTTTTTTTTTTCTGTATTCACACTCTACCTAAAACTTGGTGTCTTTGAAACAACACTCTTCATATTGTTTTCCCATTCTGAAGTCAAAGTCTTTCTTTTGAATGTACCCGTACCACAGGTTTTGGTTTGTGTCTAGTTGATACATTGCATGTTTTCTGTAATTTAAGTAGCCTAATAGTTCAGTCTTTTTTTACTCCATAAAGAACAATGGACCATTATCACAACACCTAAATATGTGCAAAATGATGAGTAGTCAAAACAACAACAAATCAGGAAGTTTAAGAATAGTGCAAAAGTCTCTCAATTTTATAAACACAGCCATTTCAGATTAGACAAAAAAACCAACAACAACAGCAAGCTTACATTCCTTTGGTTTCCAGGCTCAATAATCGCTTTAGATACTACTTGTTTTTGTTTTTTGTAGAAAGGCTAAAATAATACTAAGGCACCACCATTAAAAACTAAGTGACTACATAATTTGCAGAGTTTTTTTATTTCAGCATCAAAATATTTCATTTAAGAATTTATTTAATAATTTGATATTTCAAAGTGAATAGTATTTTTTTTTAAATCATTCGCATGGTTAAATCAGCTTGTGGTTATTGATGGGCCTTTCAAAATATTCATGAATAGGCCTATCTATCAAGTGTTTCTTTTAATAATGTACACCTTTACAAATCAAAAGTTTGGGGTCACGAAGATCTATTTTTTTAAAAAAGCAAGAAATTACTTCTATTCAGCACAGATGTATTAAATTGATCAAAAGCGACAGTAAAGAGGACATGCAAAATGTTAAAAAAAGATTTCCATTTCAAATAAATGCTGTTCTTTTGAACTTTCTATTAATCAAAGAATCCTGGGAAACAAGAACTACCTTCCTGTAGTTATTGATGAGCCTTAAAGATTATTTACGAATGAGCGTTTATTTTTTAAACGTATATAAAGACTAACTAACTGTTCTTCCTTCTTCAGGCTTACAATATCCATGTGAATGGTGTCTTGCATTGTCGAGTACGCTACAGTCAACTCCTGGGCCTCCATGAACAGGTGAACACACACATCAAGAAAATAAAATATTTAATTCAAAATCATCCAATTAATTAGTCAGTGCTGTGAATGCTGTCTGAGATTGTAAAATATATTCTGAAAATGTAGCGCTTCACTGAAATTGAGGAAATTAAACATAATGAGAAATTATAGTAGACATAGTAGCTATTATAGCATATTGGTTTAATTCAAATATACTTTTATGTTCATTGGGATTTAATGTGCATAGTCACTTTGGTGCCTGGAATGATTTGTACGGAGAACCACTCATATTTCATTTAACTTGTAATTATTGTATTAAGTGTGATTTTACAGGTAACTAAAGTGAAACTGTTGCATATATAATGTTGAGCTTGATTAAAAAGGATCATTTTTGATTATATACATGTGTGAAAATGGATTGTTGTGATGATGTTACATGAATAGTTTTCATGACATGACATCTATTTCAGCACTATTCAGGCAGGATTATTTTAAAAGATAACTTAATTAATATGTAGTTATTATTAATAGTGGATGTCTGTTCAATTCTGTACTGATTTGGACGTGTTCGGGTTCACTGTTAGCCAGAAAACGTCAGTAATTTGCTTCATAATATTTACTGAGGTTGTGTGAGAAAAACACAGGCATGTTTGTTTTGGACTGGATTAAAATCACACTTGTGAAACACAAATTTACTTCTCATCCAAATGGTGAAGTGGTAAAGCTGTGAGCATATTTACCAGTATTGAAGAGGTCAGACATATTCCAAATATTTGGAAGTGAGAATAATCTGCCTACCTTTCTTACACCTACCAATTTCACAAACTCTGTGTTTTCTCATGAATGAAAGAGAACTTCAGTGATCTCACCATTAAGAGCCTGTTTTGTTGTTTCAAAGCTGCTGTTGCTAGGTAACAGGGCGTTGAGGGCCTAGTCAGATCATACGTGGTCATATGATGCAATCCGTAGAGGCTGTCATGGTGTGAGGCTTGAAGTTAACCCTTAAAATGGACCTCTAAAATTAAATTTATATTTCTAGTAGTGAACACTGTTTTTGTTTTAGTTAACGATAGCAACATTGATTGATAGATTTCTTTCTTCTTGTGCCATTGAATAAAATGCCAATGACACACATGGAACAATAGCAGGCATGATTGTAGTAGATGCTGTGAAGTGTAAACCGATTTATTAGTGTGGTGCCTGAGAGACCCACTTGAGTCTCAGCGGCCAAGGGCAGGCAGTGGTCAGTTTCATTTGTCCTCTCAGAATAACCAAATGTTCTGTTTTCAGATTTAAAATGAAAGTCTCCCTCTGTTCTTTCAGATAAAAAAAGAATATGGAAATAATGTGGTGCCGGCTTTTCCACCAAAGAAGATCTTCACTCTCACACCGGCGGAAGTCGATCAGAGGAGAGAACTGCTAGAAAAGTACATGCAAGCTGGTAAGAAAAACATCCTTTTACCCGAAAAGTTCTCAGACAAAATTATTTTTGTGTCTTGTGGTCCATTTGGTTTATCTTTGAGCTCTTCTATATGCTAGTGCATGTACTCCTAAAATTTACAAAATTAATTCAACAGATATACACTACCGTTCACTAGTTTAGGGTTGTGAGATTTTTTTTTTTTAATCTTCTGCTCACCAAGGCTGCATTTATTTGATCAAAAATACAGTTAAAATGATAATAATGTGAAATATATATGTTTTTTCTCTTAATATTTTAAAATTCCTTTGATGGCAATTGAGTTTTCAGCATCATTACTCCAATCTTCAGTGTCACATGATCCTTCCGAAATCATTCTAATATACTGGGGAAAAAATGGTTTATTGCAAATGTTAAAAATTCAGTTGTGCTACGTAATATTTTTTGTGGAAAATGTAATTGATAAGTAAAAAGTTCAAAAGAAAAGTTAAAACTGCATTTAATAATTCTTTTGAAACATTATAAGTTTCTTTTACAGTCACTTTTGATAATTTTAATGCGTCCTTGTTGAATAAAAGTATTACTTCTGTCAAAGAAAAAAAACAAACAAACTTTTTAACAGTAGTATAGGCATTTAAAATTGACAGCAAAAATGTTGATGAGTTATCCTGCACTGCACAGATTTTTGTCCAATCGAATATACTCGATATAGTGCGACTGCAAGTTGCAAGCCATGACTCATGATTTAAGCCGGTTGGCTATTTAAAAAAAATACCCAAACTCCCGGTTTCAACTGGAAATGCATCAACACAGTTTCCTTAACACAGGTTTTGTCTTGACATTTCTGCTCTTCCTGAAGAGGATGGAGCTTGTTAATGTTCCTGAGTCATTCCTGAAAACATCAGGCACACTACTGTACATGAAAGGGAACAATCAATATTGTACAGTGTTAAAGGGGTCATGAACTGGCTTTTTAAAATTGTTTATATTGTTGTCTGAAGTCAACTATAACGTTTGCTTGGTTTTTACATTCAAAAACATCAAAATGAATAAGTAATAGGCTATTTTCTACCCTAGTTTTGAGCCTAGCTCAAAAACGCTCGGTTTTTATGGCGTCTCGCATTGAAGACTTACGCCCAGTGACGGGAAAACGCCCACTGCTGTGAGTAGATAACAGTTTTGCTTATTATTATGAGTTTTAACTGGTCAGTAACGATTAGACTGATACACATACACATAATTATTAGATATCAAACGATCTGTAACAATGCAATACTAGCCTATCAGATTATTATTACTTTTTAAATAAAAATTTTACTCGCATAAGTGTGTTGCACCATTCCTGTCGGATCCAATATAGAAGGCACAGCACCGTTTTTTAATCTTAATCGGTCTGCAAATCCAGTCTCGACATGTGTCTTGTTTACAAAACAATCCTCAGTGAAATGAAGCGAACAAACGGACCCACATCAGCTGGAACGTCATTAAAAATAAAGTTTAAGCATTCCTATTGGACTCCAGAGGAAGCTTATGCAGCGACTGTCTTCTTCCACAACCAGACACTGCACAATATTTTGTAAACGGCATGTTTATTGCTCGGTAGCTCGATCCGGTTTGTCATCACGAGGTTGGCCTATGTTATTTAGCTATGCGTGTAATGCGCGAACCGGTGGGCGGGGCTAAACTGGCCATGTTTGAGTAGGCGTTGATCTTCTGCGGGGGTGGTGTTTTATCCTCTTTGACGTCATAGTTCCCGACTTTGAAAAACGAGTCGTTTGCTGAGCCTGGTGTCAATAAAAGCTTTTATTGGACTAACAAGGACGTTTTCAGTTCTGAAACTTACAGGATATTCTTCTAATATGATGACCTCTTAGATGTCAAAAGCTCAAGTAAAATTTGATTTCTCAGTTCATCACCCCTTTAAGAATTTTGCCATGCATGCCATCTAACAAGTTACGGGTGAGGTTTTCTGAACACAAAAGGAAATCAGCAGTGCTGGCAGCACCAAGAGCCGTTTGCTCTAATCCATTCCAGCACTGGCACTATCCATCGAACAAGCTAAGCCTTGTTGAGCTTATTTGCTCACAGTCTGGAGCTGCTCTTGGCTGGGGCTCCTCACAGTTACATCACTGAGAAACATGGTTATGGAAAATTAACCGACACAAACACACAAGCTGTTCAGAGTGAATATTTCGTTAGTTTGTGCAAATGTTTTGCGGTTGTTTCCTCGTGTGCTATATTTGAAGTAAAAGTAAACAGTATAGTTTATGTTGGTCAGTTAGCCTCCAGCATATTTTTTTTCCCCACAAAACTCTGGTTATTATCAGTCGGGAGCCATGGTGGTATTTTCAAAGAAAAACTATGCATTGTATTTTCAGATTATTTTGAGTAAACTTGATTTTTGATCAATTCATTTTGAAACATTGTGTTTTAACGTTATAGTTCAATTGAGACGAAACACAAGATTAAGAAAGTTGGTTTAAAATAATACCTCAAGGAGGTAAACAGAAATATTCTGACAGTCAATCTACAAATGTTTCCATACAAAATTTGTACCTTGAACTTTTTAAAGGACAGACCAACCACTTATCTAATACTTTGATTAAAACACTGGCCTTGTGCTCAAGTGGAATTGATGTGTTCAATTCGTTTAAGTGAATTGGTTGGGAGGTTTGTTTTGATGTGCTTGTTAAAACAAATTGATGATTTGAGTCATTGTTCAAGCCCTAGCACTACTTTTTATGGGTACTTTTTGAAAGTGAGATACAGTACCGTTCAAAAGTTTAGGGTTGGTACATTTTTTTTTTTAAAGATTTTGAAAGAATTCTCCTATGGTCATCGAGGCTGAATTTTCAGCATCAGTACTCCAGAAATCAGTATTATGCTGAGCTGGTGCTCAAGAAACATTTATTATTATTATCAATGTTGAAAACAATTTCTGCTTATTGTGCTTAATAATTTTGTGGAAACTATTATACTTTTTTCATGATTTTTTGATGAATAGAAAGTTCAAAAGAATAGTAATTATAAATAAAATGAAATATAATAGATATCTAAATTAATGAGAATTTTGAGAAATGTAATGCATCCCTGCTCTGAATTAAAGGAGTAATTTCTTTAAAAAAATCAACCTTACTGACCCCAATGGTAGTATAAATGTTTAGTTTATTCATTATGTATTGTTGTTTCTCATTGTACATTAATGTGTTTTCATAGCATGCTATTCTGATATGAGAGTATAATAGTAAGAACAATTACCCCATAAGTAGTTTCAGTTTATTTAACTACATATGTTAGCTTTAAACCTTTAATGATGACAAGCTTTTCTCCCTGCAGTGCGTCAGGACCCCATTCTGGGATCCAGCGAGGTGTTCAACAGCTTTTTGAGAAAAGCTCAACAGGTAAAATTTCTATATTATATTTGTTTATTAAAAGTGTTTATTATAATTTGAAAATGAATTATGATCATTGTAAATAAAGTAGTTTAAATGCTGCTATTTGAAACATTGTAAACATAGGCTACATATGAAAACTTTTTGTAAGTTTGCAGATCCAAAACCTATAATGAATAAAATGATTATTGGTAATTGTCGCATAATTGTCCACTTAAGCATTTCAGACGGGTTCCTTCAAAATAAAACTGAATTAGGTTTCCCTTTCCATGGTCAAAAATGTTTAGACCATTTTGCTATTAGCTTCTCTATTTGAATAATTTCTGATGTCTTTAAATTTTATGGTGTCTAAATACAGTGACATAGTTGCCTGTCATAAACCTTAAAGGGTTAGTTCACCCAAAACCTAAAAGTAATCCATATGAATTTAGTCCAAATTTTCTGAAGTGACTGGATTGCTTTAAATGATCAACAGATAAAAATTAGACTTTTATTTCAGGGTATCCGCGGGGTCTTGAAAAGTATTAAAAGGTGATAAATCAATTTTGGGAAAATTAAGACCCTTAAAAAGTATTAAAAAGTCTTATCACGGGTTTATAAAGTCTTACATTTTGAAAGTATTTTTTCTGAATTAGCTGTCCAACAGTTTGAGTCCCAAAAACATCGTAAAAGAGTTTGAATTTAGTCATTTTTATTAAAAAAACAAACAGGTACATAAAAAACTAGGCTATTTTGGGTGTGTTCGTAAATTGCCTCTCTGTCATGTCAATCACTGTACTGATTGCCTACACCAAACACTGATCCCTAAACCTACCCGTCACTGTAACCTAAATCAATGAAATCGGTTGCAGGGCGGGATTTTCCCAGGGCGGGGAAAAAAAATCACGCGTATTACAACGAACTAAAACTGTTAAGTTAAAAGTATCACTGATGTAAATGGTTACAGCTTGAAGTGGCGGTGAGGTATTAAAAAATATTGAGAAGGTCTTGAAAAAGTCTTGAAAAGGTATTAAAATTAACTTCAAGATTCCTGCATATACCCTGTATTTACATATATAAACATTGATCAGCGAACATGAACAAAAGCTCAACCGAACCTGCTTGACGTGATAGAATTAAGCTCACTGGTTCTTGCTGAAGCTCAAACGTGCTGCGTAACACGAGAATGAACCTCATTGGTTCTTGCCGAAGCTCAAACGTGCTGCGTAACACGAGACTGAACCTCATTGGTTCTTGCTGAAGCTCAAACGTGCTGCGTTACATATAAAATTGAACTCAGGTTCTTGACTAAAGCTCAAACTGCTGACGTAATAGAATGAAGCTCATTGGTTCTTGCGAAGCTCAAACGTGCTGCGTAACACGAGAATGAACCTCATTGGTTCTTGCCGAAGCTCAAACGTGCTGCGTAACACAAGACTGAACCTCATTGGTTCTTGCTGAAGCTCAAACGTGCTGCGTAACACGAGAATGAACCTCATTGGTTCTTGCTGAAGCTCAAACGTGCTGCGTAACACGAGAATGAACCTCATTGGTTCTTGCCGAAGCTCAAACGTGCTGCGTAACACAGACTGAACCTCATTGGTTCTTGCTGAAGCTCAAACGTGCTGCGTAACACAGAGATGAACCTCATTGGTTCTTGCTGAAGCTCAAACGTGCTGCGTAACACGAGAATGAACCTCATTGGTTCTTGCTGAAGCTCAAACGTGCTGCGTAACACGAGAATGAACCTCATTGGTTCTTGCCGAAGCTCAAACGTGCTGCGTAACACAAGACTGAACCTCATTGGTTCTTGCTGAAGCTCAAACGTGCTGCGTAACACGAGAATGAACCTCATTGGTTCTTGCTGAAGCTCAAACGTGCTGCGTAACACGAGAATGAACCTCATTGGTTCTTGCTGAAGCTCAAACGTGCTGCGTAACACGAGAATGAACCTCATTGGTTCTTGCCGAAGCTCAAACGTGCTGCGTAACACGAGACTGAACCTCATTGGTTCTTGCCGAAGCTCAAACGTGCTGCGTAACACGAGACTGAACCTCATTGGTTCTTGCTGAAGCTCAAACGTGCTGCGTAACATGAGAATGAACCTCATTGGTTCTCATGCCAAGCAAGCATAATTGAGCTTCCGTTTACCACAACTGATGTGTGCGTTGATAAAGTTTTTTATGTGAATAAAAACCTAAATTCAATCTGTTAATCCATCATATAAAGCGATCAAGTGTCTTCTGAAAATTTGAACTAGACCTCAATTCCTCTGGATTAGTTTTTTGATATTTTTATGATATGGTAGTTGCGTTGCTGTCAATGGAAGAACAGGAAGCTCTCAGATTTAATCAAAGTTCCTAATTTGTGTTTCGAAGATGAACAAAAGTTTTATACTCACATGAAGGTGAGTAAATAATGACAGAATTTTCATTTTTGGGTGAACTAACCTTTTGATAATTTCCTCCACCTCTCCCATCAATGCTAAGAATTCAAAACACTCTAAAAATTATAAAAAGCCTAGTCAACCAGTATAAGAATTAAATATTGGTGGGTCTGATATGTCTCATTTCCTCAAGATATCATCATGTGTGCTGAATGAAGAACAGGTTCATGTTCCCCTCTGTTCACTTTCATACATTCAAGTACAATTCTGTGCTACATTTGTTACCTGATTCACATAGGTTGCATTCATTCTTTGGGAATTTCATCTCCCAGCCCATATAGATTTTTGGTACTTTTGCTGTCAGATCCCGTTGGTCCCCCAGCTGCACATCAGAGAGCAGTCTGCAGAAACAGAATAAGAGATTAGAGTTGTCCTTGCGTTTTCATTTTTTTTTTTCAAATCTCTGTAAAGATCAGCTGCTGCTCAGACCCTCTGCCTCAGTGGGAGATGAAACATGCAGGAAGAGGGGTAAAAAAAAGATGAATTTGCAAGAAGTGAAAGATAGAACAGTGAGAGAACATTTTTTTTTATCCATAAAAATTGTGTGCTGTAGTCAGCACTGTAGTGTCTTGACCCTTGTGGCTTTGTGTTTAATTCAAATATCTTATTATCAAATCACCAGTCCTATCTAACCACCTATATATTGCGATAAGCCTGAATCTATACAGTAAATCTCACCGAAATCAAAGCATTACATTTAATCTAAAATGAAAACTCCCCCATGACATGTAAGCTGGAATGCACAGGAAATGAAACTGCTCTGTGTCAAAGGGTGTGAATAATATTACCAGTACTCCATGTTCACTAAAAAACTCTGAGATCAGCTGAACAGGAAGCAGCAGAAGTTGAATTAGAGTTCAGCACAAGATATTTCCGCAAAGCTTTTATTTTATTTTATTGTTGCTACCTGACTCCAGAAAACAGAGACAAATAGTTAGGAACCTGCAATACCCACAATGCACTGGGCATGTTGCTGTCCAAGGCCACTCCCACCAGTCTGCTAATGCATATGCTTACCAGAGTCAAATGTTGCCTTGTTTTAGTTGCAAATACCTCTTAGTAAACTTTGTCATAATGGTGTCGACTTGTATTGTTCCCGGGTGCAAGAATTCAGAGCGTAAACATTAAGCAGAAATGAATTGCTTTTGGTTTCCAGTGAAGAATAATAAATATGTAGAGAACACTGCCATGGACAATCTGAAAAACCTTTGAAAAATGTTTGTAGTCAACATTTCACACTGGATGACCATGAACACAGTGTTTTAGGCCAAACGGAGGGGAAAACCGAAAGAAACTGCTGTTCTGTCAGTTCCACTGTAGTGCCGAATTATGTGAACTTCTGAATTATGTGACCCTAGCTTAATACTGTGCAAACATTTTACATTGTTGCAACATCTCTCTTCCCAATCTGTCAGTTCCTGTCTCTATGAATCCCCTCCTTTCAAAAAGCACAATGTGGTCTGATTGGTCGACTGGATCAGTGTGTTGTGATCGGTCAACCGCTTTGAGCCTGTTCTGGAAATGTTGTGTCCCTAACCTCATTAGATCTGGGGTAAAAACAGTGTCTCTTGGACATGGGCAACAACACACTACTAATGCAACTCAACCAGGCCTTGTCCCCCAGTTATTTTGTGCATACCTTGGACGGGAATATTGTGACGTACATTCACTGAAGAAAACTACAAGACTGCAATCGAGGTGTTTCAGGGAGTTCAGAAACATTTCATTACTAATATAGAGAATAACTACCTTTGGAGTGGACCTTTTAACTTTGCAGACCGTTTTAATCCTCAAACAGCAACATTACACAATAAAGAAAGTTGAAACTGTAAAAAAGTTTAAAGAGCATCACTGTTTTGCCACAGGAGACCCAGCAGATCCCCACTGAGGAGGTGCAGCTAGAAATCTACCTGTCCAATGGCCAGAAGGTCAAAGTCAACATCCTCACATCTGACCAGACCGAAGATGTTCTGGAGGTGAGAATGTTGTTTTGTAACTGTATTCAAAGCACCCATCTGATTCATCTTCTCAAAGCTCATTATCACTCCCAGGTTTATGCCTGTATGTAGTTTTAGATAGTGATTTCTTTCATTTGAAAATTTGAAAATTTCTTTCATTATTACCCTTTCATTGTAATAGTGAGCATTAGCGTCGTTTCCACCGAAATTACCCGGAACAGTTTGTCCCAGGAACTTCTTTCCCCCCAGACTTGTTGTGGTCTGTGTTTCCATCGGCATCTAAAGTACCGTTAAGATTAGGCAAATTAGTCGAGTGACGAAGGACTGCGTGCGGCTTTCCAGTTCAGCGCCCAAGTCCTAGCGCCCGAGTCCTACCCCCGAAAGTAAAAAAGCACTTCCTTGCGAGCAGGGACTTTCTGAGGGGGAAAGTTTTACCCGGACCTTCATTTAGACCCTGGTCCCTGCAGTCAAAACACACGAGTACCACCCCAAAGTCCCTAGTTCCTGTGGAAAGTTCCTGCTGTGGAAACGCAGCTTAACACGAATATCCTGTACACTTTCAAAGGGAACACAATTCAATTTCTTAGGTATAGTCTTATGATACAAACCAAACTAATAATGTTTAGTTTCCTGTATTTTTTCCAGCTATTATTGTGGATTTATTTGTAAAGAAAATGTAACATTTTATTGAAAAAAAATCAATTTATATGTTTGAAAAATGTATGATGATCAAAATATTTGAAATAATTTCAAAATAGATAATTATTTCAAATAATGTGTAAATTATACATTTAAAAAATAAATGTTTAAATTTTAAATACAACATTTAAATTTAAAGTGGGGCAAAAGTTATTTTATTATTCACTTATTGCAAATTTGCGTTTCTGGAAATGAGATCAGAAAAGAGCACCACAATCTGCCTGTACATTGTCTTTACACACACCTCTGTTAAAAATGTTTCAGTAAGGATTTATTAAATTAATCAAAAGTGACAGTAAAGACATTTATGTATTGTTACAGAAGATTTCTGTTTCAAATAAATTTCAGCAAGAAATGTTTGAGCATCATCATATAAGAAAGATTTCTGGAAACAACTATTTTAAATTGTAATAATATTTCACAATATTATTATTTTTACTGTAATGTGGATAAAAAAAAACGCAGCCTTGGTGAGCATAAGAGACTTTTACTTTGATATATTTGGCAGACACATCCAAAGCGACTTACTGTACATTGCATTCAAGGTACACATTTTTTGATCAGTTCAGAATTCCCTGGGAATTGTAGCCATGACCATGAAATTTACTGTTTAAGCTATAGAAATGTTTCTTTCAAAACATTAAAAATTATTTTGCTCACCCTAAACTTTTATAGCATATGTATGCACATATAGTCTACTGTAAGTGTAATCAACACACAGACTAAACCCAGTAATTATGTTTATTTCTTCTTTGGAATGCATTAACTAGAAGGGAAATAATCATGCGATTAATCACTATTTAAATTAATAGACCATTCTTATAAAGTCTTTGTTGTTCATTTTTAATGCAATTGAATATAAATAATATTGTGCTGTACAAGTCTTAGTCTGTACAATAAAATAACATCTTGTGTTTTTTCACTGATTCTTCACTTAGACCTGCTCTCCAATCAGTGTAACACATATTACAGCTTAAGTCTTAAAGGAATACTCCACTTTTTTTGGAAATAGGCTCATTTTACAACTCCCTCAGAGTTAAACAGTTGAGTTTTACCGTTTTCGAATCCATTCAGCCGATTTTCTGATATTTAGAAGAATATCAGTAACCAGACAGTTTCTGGTCTCATTGACTTCCATAGTAGGAAAAAAAATATACTATGGGAGTCAATGAGACCAGAAACTGTCTGGTTACTGATATTCTTCTAAATATCAGAAAATCGGCTGAATGGATTCGAAAACGGTAAAACTCAACTGTTTACCTCTGGGGGAGTTGTAAAATTAGCCTATTTCCAAAAAAAGTGGAGTATCCCTTTAAGGGCTTTAAGAAGCTCTTTGTGGATCATAGCTTTCCCACGTGCACCACACAGAGTCATAGCAGATCCAAGCTTCATTAAAATGCCCCCTGCACCCATATGCAGCACGCACTGCTCTCCGCTGTGCTATTCAACCACAGTGATGGCCCGGAGTGCCCTTTAGCACCTGATGGAAGTGAGAAAGTCAAGTGTTGTGCATAAAACATGGCCTAAATGTAGTGAACAGTAACTTGATCATGGGACCTCCTTGGGTGTAATGTTTAACACTTGAGCGCTCTACACTCCTGTAAAAGAAAACACTTTGGAAAGTTTTAACACGAGAAAATCTTGTATGTTTAAAAAATGCCATACCATTAAAAGCATGGTAACATAGCAAGGGCATTTACTTGTCTATTCTAAATTCACATACACACACAATTTATCAAGATTGTGTGTATGCATGTCTTGTGAATAGGTTTAGTCTCTTCTCTTGTGGGTAATAATAAGCACTGTGTAGATTAATGATGCTTTAATATCCTCATCAGGCTGTGGCCTCAAAGCTTGACCTTCCTGATGAGCTGGTGGGATATTTCAGCCTCTTCCTGGTTCAGGAGCGGGGGGATGGGGGCTGCACGTGTGAGTATAACATTTGACCCATTTAATTCAGACCTTTTGTACAGAAATTTGGCATCACAAAATTTGGCCTGCTGGCTTCAGCTGGAAAGTGGCTTGGCTGTTATTAAATGGTATCTGAAAGTCAACATACTTCCTCTGGACTGGATCTAAATGCAGTCCTTGCAGCTCAAAAGAGGGTCTGTGTTCTGTCGAGGTGGCCGCCCACTCTTTACAAAAGTAAACTGAGGTCAAGTAGATGAAACTTCGGTCAAGCTGTTGTTGGTATGTCACACGCAGCTCTGCTGTAGGCCTGTAATGCATGTTAGGCAAACATTATTTTTATTTATTGTACTTGCACTAATTGAATTAAGCCTAAACTTTTTGTGTATTGTTTTAGCTCCAAATATCAATATGTCAATAATATAACAACATATTCACGGTTCTCTATTATCAGTTAATAGTCACATGACACACAGGTAAATATATATATATATATATTATATATATATATATATATTGATACACACATCACATTGTTGTTTTAGGAACCCAATAGTTTTCAGTAATTATTATATATTAATACATCTCCCGGTTTCACAGACAAGGCTTAAAATAGTCACAGACTCGCGTGTTTAAGCCGATTAAACTGAAAGCAACTTGCACTAACATATCTTAAAATTTGTCAGTGCCACTGTTTTGTCTTATGCACACCAGTAATGTTTTTATCTAAGGCATGTTTTTAAAAGCTACTTAAATGTCCTATTTGAAATCTAAGCTTTGTCTGTGAAACCAGGCCTATATAATATAATATAATTATTATTATTATATTATTATTAATATTAGTGTTGTTACCTCTATTATTACAATGGTATTTTTTATTACAGTTGTACTGTAAAATAAAAATATTTGATAATTACAATTAATTTATTTTCTTCTACAACTTACAATCATAATATTTAAATTCTTTCACGCTAAATAATTCTTTCATGTCATGCGCATGCATATTGCGTGTTTAGTCTATAGGTGTAGTGTTTCTTTACAAAATGACTGGCCTGGCATGCATAAATACAGCATTTTTAGTCGTTTAAGCAGATCTGTATGAACGGAAATCATTTTGACAACATACCCCAAATGTACACAAGTCTGTGTTTAGTTTGCAACAGGTTTATATATGCTTCTTGTTACAAGTCTGGTAAAAATTCTGATAACATATGTCCACAAAAATGTTGGAAATCATGCAAATGTGAAAACTAAATGAGCTTGGTGAAAATAAAATTATCCTGAAGTTCCCATAGGAACCCGCGAATGAGAAACCCCGTTTTAAGCAATAAGACGTTGAATTTCACCTTGCCGACAAACAAAGTCCCACAGGGGCCAATAAGCAACTACCCAGAACACCTCAGCTACTGCATAGCAACGCACTGAAATCACTCAGGACTAAGAAACTGCATAGTAACACCCTAGCATCGTGATGATGAGTAAGCGAATGAGAAAAACGAATGTAAGGAAATATATAAAGAAATGTTACCTGCTAACCAGTAATCATTATTTTCTTTCTCTAAGCATTCAAACATTATGCCTTATCAGCTTTGTGGTAAAACAACAGATTACGTACAAAATACTACATTTAGTTGCCTAGAGGTTAAAAGACAACATGAAACATTGCTTCAATAGAAATGTCCTTGTTAGTCTGTTATAAACAATGTTTGTTGAGACTTTATTGGCAGGAGTAAATGCAACAGCAGCAGTATTCAAATTGGTTGTCACTGTATTGATTGATTGTGTATGGCCTGAAATGCCCTGTGCAGATATGACTTGCTCCATCTGAAATTAAACCGATTATACACTCACTGCAAGGAGTTGTTTGCTCAAGATCATGTTTAATAATATTCTGGCTTCAAGCGCCTTTTCGAATGACCAAGAGTATATCTATAATTTTTCTATGAACACCCCCCAGAGACAAAATAAATGAATTTCCTGAGTCAAGAATCTTTCATTTCTTGTGTAATGCGTATCAGTTCGGTGCGCTGGGCAAATTAATTTGTAAAGAACGGGCTATTTTTTTCCTTGATTGTTCTCTTTCCAATTCTGCCGTCATAGTGTTACAGAACTGAAAATCTTTCAAAGGATGAATCCCTTGGAGGGCAGTAGAGTTATTGGAAGTGGAATTGTTATTTTTCTTTAGACTTCACAGACTCGGTCCAGTTGTTGAAACTGGAGGGCATCTCTTCTCTGATTTAATGCAGATGTCTGGCAGCCGCTCTCCTTGTCTGCATGTAATGTTGTCGTTTTGTTTGTGGAACTTTCCATGTCTACTTTTTAATATGAGCTGTCATTGTTCGACTACTTTTAGCACAGAATCCTCCCTGAGGAATGACATGCTATGTGCCTCCCACTCGGTTGCCAGATCCTCACATGAAATGTGCTTAATTCTGCCAGATAGGATGGAAAACAGTCCCCATTAGAATCCTTCCCAAAAATTATTTCTTGGCAGAAATATGCATTAAGAAAAATAAAGGCCTGCAAACAGAACCTGATTTTCTATTGACTGATGTTGGAGCCAAGAAAAAAGAAATAAGTGCCAAGAATGTCAGAAAAAAATCATACTTTATTATTATTATTACTATAAATACTGGAAATACTCCTGAATATAATTTATAAATACATACTGTAGTAATAATATTATAATGACAGTTTATAACAATAATAATGATATTATTGTTGTTAAAATATTTATTTTACAACATTTGAGATCTTTACAGTGACAACTATGGGGCTGTTTACACCTGGCCACTTCATGCGTTTTCTCAGATCGGATAGATATCGGATTTATCAAAACGATTCCATTTACACCTGGTCACATAAATGTGTTTTTGCGAAACGGATAAAATCCGATCTTCAATTCCCGCGCTATATGCAGATTTAAAGGAGTGCACGTCACCGAAAGCAACAGTTATGAGCTGCATTTTATTGTTCATCGGCTAATTTCAATATCAAAGACAGCAATAAGAGAGAGCGGCAACAGCCCTGGTAAGATCTTTTCGTTTCTTTACTTTTAATGAAAATGATTGTGTGTTAAGCGTCTGCGACTTACTTTCACTTTAATTTGCGATAGTTTGCACGTATGGCCGTGACTTGATGAATAGACGCTCAGCTGCTGCTCATCTGCGGTAGTGTTGCAGTAGCGTCGTCATATCTAACTATAACATGACATATAGCCTATAACACACTCTCACACGTTTATTTTTATCATTTTTGGGAGGAGTAAAATTTACATATGTGGTTTCAACAACCAGATGCATTTACACTTGTCCAGTTTCGTCTGGAATGCGGCCCAGACCACCTCCTGATGTGGTTTGAGGGATCGGATTCAAATCCGTCTCGAATGCGTTTCGGAGGGCATTTACACTGGTCTTTTCACGATCGGATAGCTATCGATCACAGAAAACGCATGAAGTGGCCAGGTGTAAACAGCCCCTAAATGCAATAACCATACAAAGCAATTAGAAAATGGTGATGCATATGTATTTCTGAAGATATTCCCATCACATAATACCGTTCTTGTCTTAACATGCTGTCTAATGTCAGACTACTGAAAGGGTAAGCCAAAGAGTAGAATGAACTGTTGTGATGGCATGCACTATGCTATAGATCTAACTGTCGTCTCTTCTTCTTTTCACACTCCTGTTTTTAATGTTTCTAAAAGCTCAGTGCCCATTTCAGTTCAATCCCTGGCTTCCATTTCTCTCTCTTTCCCAACTCTAGAGAAAACGTCTTTTTCTAACAGCTGCAGTATTTATTCTCTCCCTCCCTCCCTCTGTTCCTTCTCTCTTGCACAAAGTGATAAACATGTTATTGTGCCCTCTACCAGTGCCTTTAGCCAGATGGATTCTCTCCCATCTCACTTTGTTTGTTGTCATTGTTATTACTCTCCAAATGTCCTTGAGTCTGAAGGCACTCAAACATTTCATCTGGTCTCTCATTCCCTCCATCCAAACCTCTCCGACCTCCCACGGTGTCCCAGACGTGAGAAAACTGCAAGAATTTGAGCTGCCCTACGTGTCCATCACCAGCCTGCATAGTCCCGACTACCGTATTGTCCTCCGTAAAAGGTACAAAACTCATTTTGGAAGTGATTTTTGAGCATTATGTCCAATAGCAGAGTATGTAATGTATAACAACAGTATATATTTATGTAGCTCAGGGATGAAGTGATTTGATGTTCTTAAGATACTTCTATAACAAAAACAGCCTGTTTAAAGGGATAGTTCACCCAAAAATTATTTACTCACCCTAAACCTGTATGACTTTGTAACTATGTTATTTTGAAGAACATATTAGTGTTTTAAGCTTCAAAAAGGATGCAAAAGCACCATAAACAAGCCGTACTTTGAAGAACAGATCAAAACCGACTCTTTCTGATTCATGAAGCAACCATTCGGATCAGTTTTATGAACGGAATCATCTGATTTATTGAAAAGATCATGAGATTTTCAATTAATAATGACTTAAATTTTGTTATTTTCTTCACACAAAGTTATCAGATATGTTGTAATATCCCAGAAGTAACATGGACCATGTTCTATGGTGTGTTTTTTGTCATTTTTGAGCTTGACCGCTGCAGTGCTTAATTGGTTTTATTAAATGGATAATAATAATAATGTCCAAGATAATTATAAAAACATTATGTTCTACAGAATAAAGTCATACATGTTTGGTATAACATGAGGTTGAGTAAATGATGACATCACTTCCTGCACGCTTCCTCAAAGGGTTATTCAACACTTGGATATTTGCTTTAGGAAGAGGTACCCCACAAGGGCTCCATCCTCACCCTGTTTTAAATCCTAGAGAGGCCTTCCTGTTGTAGAGGTGGTTATTATAGTTACCAGAGCCAACTGCTCGTGTGGTTTCGTATTCCTCACTTTTTGGGCTTGAGGACAGCTTGATTTAGACACATCTTTTGTAACTCAAATGTCTTTTATAACTCCGAACTACTGCGCTTTACACAATCTCTGAAGTAGTTTAAAGCAATTCAAACTTCATTATTTATTCACAGGAAAGTGCCAATCTGCTCACAGCTTATAAATTTTGATGTTGCTAGTGGTTTATGAACAGCAGTATATTCATCAAATGCCCTTTGGAGTGCACGGTTTATGTAATGCCATTATCTAAGAGAATCAAGGGAGATTATTTATGCAAAACCACAAGCATGGGCTTAGAAAACACCATGCGTTTCACCATGTGTAGTGGAAGCAGGTGTGAAGGTGTTATGTGAATATAAATGTCCCATTTTAGCATATTAGCACAGCTTAGCAGGGATTATTTTGCTAAAATGGTTCCACTTTCACCTCTATTATATATATATATATATATATATATATATATAATTTTTATATATATATATATCCTTACCTCTGAATCTCAAACCTCTTCATCATGTATGGTTGAAAAAGGTGCATTTCTTTTCAGTCCCCTCAGGAGAACCACAGGCCTCTTGACCTACTTTGCAGGAGCTTACAGACAGCCTTCAGCCAGATCCCACCTGTTCACTACATCAGGAATGAGATATAGATCTGGCTGCTGTGATTGGCTGCTAACAGTGACTGGAAAGGTGTATAAAATAGAGTATATACTAGGATATATTTTAAATAGAGTAAATGACTGCATTTTTGATCAAATAAATGTAGCCTTTGTGAGCATAGGAGTACATTTTTGAAAAGTTCCCATGCCTTTTTTTCTGCTCGCTGTCTGTCACGTATAGTTTAACCCTAGAATGCATGAACCCCAAAGTCCTGCATGAATGCATAAAGGGGGTCAAAGTGACCCGTAATGGAATTAATGTCCTATAATTTAAATAATTTTAATTAATTGAAGATACACAAATGTTTTAATGTATCAAACATGTTTATTTTTCCAGTTTCCGATACAGTATAAAAGATGATTTTTTTAAAAAATGCAGTTGTACTTTTTCTTTATTTTCTTAATTCGATCTACTATAGATTATATTCAAGTCTAAACCTTCACTCCCCACATTTCTCACAGACCATGTGAAAATGATCTTTTCAGACAGAGACAGAACATTTCACACAGGATTTCCACCTTTCTAAGCATAACTGTTGAGCATAGGTTGCACCTTTTCTTTGTTTCTTGTAGCTTTTCTCTACTGCATCTGAATTTGCATACTGTCTGAGTAGGTTCTACAGTACATGACTGTTAAAAATTAGGTGTATAGTATGAATAAAGTATTATCAAGCATGAATGAGTGTAGTATGAATGCAGTCTGAATATATCTGCTGCCATGTTAGCATTGTCGTGTGAGCTATAGAGTGTGTTGTCATTTCCCTGCCATTTGCAACTTCTCTCCAATTTTCCATGGATAGTAGGGTTCATTGGATGTGAAATTCAAAATCTTGGCAGAACTAGGTTATCCAGGGTTTTTTGCCTACAGTTTTTTTTGAAAACTGAATTCAGAAATACTACTTATTTCACATACTGCTTTTCAACTATATGAAGATGTGTGTATTCAGACACGTGATTGGTGTCTGAGGCACATTCTTGGCTTAGAGCAAATAAGTCAGCTCATATTTTTAAGTAATACATAAAACTTCAAGAAAATAAATATTATTACTGTGAGCCCAATTTCCGTAGGAAATGAATACCGGTCGATTTGACCCCCTTTATGCATTTTTGACCAAGAATATGATCCATCACATTCATGGCCAAGAAATATAAAAATGACATTGATGAGGGTCAGAAACATATTTTTTTGAAGAATATATATATATATATATATATATATATATATATATATATATATATATATATATATTATATATATATATATATATATATATATATATATATATATATATATATATATATAAATGTTCTTGTTGATAAAATATAAAAAAATCACAGCATGTCCCTTTTTAGGGATTAAATTCTAGGGTTCTAGGGTTAAAAAATGTTCAATCATCAAATGCTAAAAGCTTACAAATGAGATTTAACGGATATCCAGTCTTGCCTGCTATGGGAACAATATCTATTGTTATGCAAGATTGTATCTCTGTGGTCTTACAAACTGCTAAAAACATATTTCTCCCCACAGCGTGATGAATAGTTTATGACATATGGACGTTCAGGATGGCCATTGAGCTGAATACTGCTTGTTTGCCAGATTATCATTTGCTTCTAGGCGAATGGAGAAATACACTGCTGCAGAATTTGTTCAATAACATATGCAATCCTATTTCCATATAGATTTAGGCAGATGCTTTGTTACAGGACAGAACTCTTCTTTTGTCTATGTTTAACTTAATGAAATTTTTAATTGAATGTTTTGTAGACAATTGGTAAGCTTTCTTGTCTGATCCTCAGGCATGTGTACATAAAGGGTGTGGTTATGCAGTGCGCATGATTTTAGTGCTTAATGGTTTTAGATGATACATCAGACAACGGATGTGATCAAAAGGTAAATTATAGTATGTCACTGAAATAACTTTCAAATCATTATTGTCTCCTGTCCTATTCTCAGCTACTGGGACACAGCGTACGACAGTGATGTCATGGACGACCGTGTGGGACTCAACTTGTTATATGCTCAGGTAACAGTCTCATATTTTAAAAGGTACTCGTGTTGTCCATCGCACAACAAGTTGTCAAGGTGCATAATGGTTCTGGCAAATAACGTTGCTTGTGTTCTAAATTGGTCATTTCTTTTTAGTTATGAACACTTTGTGGGATTCATCCAAAAAAGGCTTAAATATAGTTGTCTCTGCCAGTATTGTTGCTTTCGTTATCGAATATCGAAAAGTTAAACATTTTTACTAACTGGAATAAAAACATATTAACCTAACTAAGAATAATTTAAAATTATTTCTTATGACTCTAACACTTACTAAAATAAAATAAAATAAAATAAAAATGGCAAAAAATAAATGTAATGTTATATTATAAAACTGACAACCTATCTGCATATAGATATTTTACTGAATAGCAGTAACACTAGACTGCTGATAAATTAATACGCCATTAAACATTTTAAAATAATGCCAGTTGTGTTTTACCTATGCATGTTGTGTATTAACTTCCAAAGCCATAAAATACTGACACAGTAAAAATGTACAATAGGGCTCAACTAACATTTGATTAATCCTAGATAATTAGTTAATAGTTAGTTCATTTTATATATAAATTTGTAACAATTTAAGTTGTAAAATAAAATGATTGTCTTAAAAACTAACACAAATTAACAATGAACAACAGTAAGCTTAAGTAACAAACTAAGATGAATGCTGAAAAATACTGTTCATTGTTAGTTCATGATACCAAACTAGTTTTAACATATTGAATAATATTGTAAAGTGCTATCACTTAAAGGAACACTCCATCGTTTTTTGAAATAGGGCTTATTCACATTCTTTCCTACATTTAGATATGTGTGCAAATGCATTTTTGTCTCAGTGCTTGCATTGTTTTAGTTTGACAGGGTCGGAGCTAGCTTAATGGATTCCTTTGTTGCCAGCTAGCATGTCCTGAGTAAAAGTGATAAAAAAAAATAAACAAACCCACGCAATTACTTCTTGTGGCCTGCGTATTCACGAGTACAAATAGCGATGCAAATTAACACTAGGCGATTTCCTAGGCAGATATTGACTTGGGACTATATTAGGGGGAAGCACAGGCGAACCACTGCTACTGTGGGATTTCATGTGTTGCGTGATATCTCTGCGCCCAAGTAGCAGTGCTTCGCCTAAGCAGCAGTGCTTCGCCTGTGCTTCCCCCTAGTATAGTCCCAAGTCAATATCTGCCTAGGAAATCGCCCTAGTGTTAATTTGCATCGCTATTTGTACTCGTTGTGAATACGCAGGCCACAAGAAGTAATTACGTGGGTTTGTTTATTTTTTTTTAATCACTTTTACTCAGGACATGCTAGCTGGCAACAAAGGATTCCATTCATTGTGTTAAGCTAAGCTAGCGCCGACCCTGTCAAACTAAAACAATGCATGCACTGAGACAAAAATGCATTTGCGCACATATCTAAATGTAGGAAAGAATGTGAATAAGCCCTATTTCAAAAAACGGTGGAGTGTTCCTTTAAACTAAACACTGAAACTAGAAAATTAAAAATAATTGCATGCAAACTAAACTTTAACTAGAAATAAAAACTAAACTGACTGCATATTGCGCTGGGATTGAAGCTTATTTCTAATAAAATACACAAATATCCTTTAAAAACATAAAATTTATTCAAAAGTCAAGTTCAGAGTGTGAGAAACCACTTTGTCCCCTTCTTCCTCTCAGACGGTGTCTGACATAGAGCGGGGATGGATCCTTGTGAACAAAGAGCAGCACAGACAGCTGAAATCCCTACAGGAAAAGGGCTCAAAGAAGGAGGTACGGCTGAGCTCCACCACACACGTTATTTGATCTCCCTAGTGTCTATGAGCTGGAAAGAAATGGACTACTTCTATAAAAGCTGAAGTCCATTCTCAGACCTGACTGTATAATGGTGAAGCTTTGTTAATCTAATCATTTGTGTTTGTTAGTGTCTAACTATGTTTTCTCCCACAGTTCATCAGATTGGCTCAGACACTGAAGTACTACGGCTATATCAAGTTTGACCCCTGCATCACAGATTTTCCAGAGAAGGGCTGTCACGTTATAGTCGGTGCCGGCAACAACGAACTCAACTTTCATGTCAAACTGCCCAGCGAACAGATGAAAGAGGGAAGCTTCAAAGTCACGCGCATGAGATGCTGGCGGGTCACTTCATCTGTAAGTTTGATAGATAAGGGCTTTTACAATACAAAGCATTAAGGTGTAGTCGCATTAGCAAACTTGTCCATTGTGTAGAAATGTATGAAGCACAGCTCACAAATAAGCCACTTTCAAACCAAGCAGCTTTTTTGTTGGTCAATGCAGCGCATTGGCTTGTCCAAATTAAACACAAGCAAAATATGTGTGGGGAACTTTTTCACCTTCATGCAGATTCAATTTATTGTGCTTTGTAGAGTAACTGTAAATATAACCGCACATTTATGCCGGATTCACACTACACGATATCAGGCCGATTTTGGCACAATGTGTTTGACGTAGGTTGTCGTAATGATTCGTAAATGACCATGCCCATCGGGATGCAAGAATCGATTGTTTTCTCTTGTATAGTGTGTCATAGTGGACACCAATCGACAACGTGATGTTGTAGTATGTTGTATGATGTACATAGTATGTTGTTGTCAACATTAGACATTTCAAATGTCTTTTAGTGGCTGAATTTGCACAAAAGCTTGTAATTTAGCAGTTCCACAGTACCAGAGTCCTTTCCTAAAGTATACGAGTAGTTTAGAGAGGTTCTTGACCTTGTGAAGTCAAATAAGATCATGTTTTTTAAGGAAGAACTGCATTTTTAGAACTAATTAGACACTGTTTTGTCTGTTTTAAATTAAACAGGCAAGCAGTATTTAATTTAATTTTAGCCTGGTTTATTGAAATATTTATAAAAATAAATATGGTTCAGGAAAATAAAGGCAAAAATGTCACTTTAAAACCCCTTATTTTTCCTTTTTACAGTTAAGATGTAGGAACATTTCCTTTTGCATCTCCAGACAACTCTTCTCCAAATTCTTTCTATGACTGTCCCTTCAGGCATGTCTGGTTGGTCTATTTCTGAAAATGGGAAGTTGAAACAACCAAAAAGCCACTTACAGAAGGAAAAGAGACTGTGCTCTTTGTCTCTTTGCTAACTTATAACTGTCAGCTACCAGACACTCATCCATCTATCCATTCATATTTATTTCATGGGACTCCTGCCCTGTATTTACACAAAATGTATGCCTTTATGGTTTTCTGAAGCCATATTAGTATACAATTGGCTTGGTATTTGCCTTAGAATAGCAGAGTTGTGTTACTAATGAGCTCAGAATGGCCGCCCTCTGACGCTGAGGATGCTGGGACTGCACAACCATGTCTTTCTAATGGGAGTGTCTGTGTAAAGAAGTTGTTTGTTTTGTGTCATCTGAGACAATTCTAATGAGACACTTTTGTGTTTTGTGCTCGTGATGCAATGTAATTATGAGGATGATGACATTTAGAGCAGAGCTAATGATGACTAATTGAGCTTTGAAGGTAATTGCCATGTAGAGGAGTTTAGAAATGGCCGCTGTAATTGCCCCGACACAAATAACAATGATTATATGACCGTATTTGTGATGACCCGGCTTGACTCTACAGCAGGTGCCTGTGGCGAACGGTACCGCAAACCCAAGCAGCTCCAGTAAATGTGATGTGAAACTAGAGCTGGCCTTCGAGTACTTGATGAGTAAAGACCGTCTGCAGTGGGTCACCATCACCAGTCCACAGGTCAGTCGCAGAATTCTGTTGAAGTTTAACACTAGTATGTCTAAATAAAGGAAAAATAAAATGCTAAAAATAAATCATTATTTTAAATGCTATAGGTGATTACTGAGATTTTTTTTTTGCCCCAGGCCATCATGATGAGTATCTGTCTGCAGTCTATGGTGGATGAGCTAATGGTGAAGAAATCTGGCGGAAGCATTAAAAAGGTCACTAGATCTATGTTTGTCTTCTTGTAAAGACCCGTCAAATATCTCTGGGAATATCTTTCAGTTGGTAGATGTGACTGTGTTTGTTTTATTTAAGAGTTTGTCCTAATTAATTTGTTTTTGTCACATGGGACTGGCATGATAAACCCTTTCAGGATAATAGGCTTAATGTGTGGTATATTTGAAACTGGATTTACAATTAAATGAATGTGAATGTCAAAAACAAGCGCTGCAACAACAGAAGAAAAGCCCTTGAAAGTTGTTTCAGCGCAAAAACAAAAGTTGTTTTTTTTTGTTGTTTGCACTTTAATGAAGTACTATGAATCTTTTTTTCTGAAATAATGAATCCTGCACAATAAGACCTGAAAATAAATGTGGTCATGTTTATTTGAAGAGCGTTCTCTCTCTTTCTCTAAGTTTGTGATTGTGATGTGTTTCCAGCAGATGCAGAAGAAGCGACTGAATGGCACGTTCCAGCGGTCTGACAGTCAGCAAGCTGTGAAATCTCCTCCGTTACTGGTGGGCATGGAGGTTTTTGCTAATGCAGAACATCTCTACTTTTGATATGGAAGATGTACCATTTGTTAATATGCGATTTTGCATGAATGTTTTTCAGGATTCCCCTGATCCCAGCCGTGAACAAGTAGTCAAGCTCTCTGTGAGTTGTCTGTGTTTTTCATTTCCTTATAATCAACTTAATGCAAATCTTCTATACCGTTTCATACCAGTGTTATTTTGGTTACACTTTCATTTGTTAACATTAATGTATTAACTGAGCAATTTGTATAGTATTTATTCATCTTTGTTAACGTTAATAAAGGCATTAATGTTAGCTAATAAAAATACAGCTGTTCATTGTTTGTTCATGTTACACAGTGCATTAAGTAATGTTAACAAATACAACTTTTGATTTGCCAAAGCATTATGACCAGTCACAGGTGAAGCCACAAATTAAGGTCTGGGTAGATTAGATGGTAAACAAACAGTCAGTTCTCGGACAAATTGGCAGGAATAAAGATCTGAGTGACTTTGATAAGGGCCAAATTGGTATGGCAAGGCAACTGTGTCAGAGTATCTCTAAAATGGCAAGGCTTGTGGGTTGTTCCCCAGGTAGTTGCTAAGGCATAATTTCTAATTTTTAGTTTAGTCTCAAGGTCTTCATCTAATATTTGTATTTTATTTCAGTGTAATTTTAAGTGAACAAAAAAGAAATATTTGTAATAGGTTTAGCTAACAAAAGCTGTTTTTTACACATCTCCTGTTCCGTTTTTTCTTTTTTCACAGACCAAGCTGTCTTCGGTCTCCCTGAGAGGACTTAGTTCTTCCAACTCAGCCGGTGACATCAGTGGCAATGATTTCCATGGAAACTACGCTTTTGAAGGAATAGGGGACGATGACCTGTGATGGAGTCGTTCTCATGGACTTGACTGAAGGAGTCTGATTCATTTACCGGTTTCTCTGCGTTGTGTAGATTAATAGATGCCCAGTTCTGCAATATTGTAACCCCTTTCTGGAAGAATTCGAATGAGTCTCAGAAATGGGCTATGAAGCCTCTCATTAGTTTTATGAGATTCAGTGCTCGCTCAATTAAAGTAAAAAATAATTTCAGATTTGAGGCATAATTGGAGATTTCAAAGGTTACATAGGCACCTCAAGGGAGGTTACAGCATTCAGGAAAGATGTTAATTTAGGCTGTGATGGAAGTTTCTTCTGCAGACGGCTTCATTGAATCGTACTTCCTTCCTAGAGACACAAAACTGTGCTTTTCCTCTCATATGTCATCATGCAGGCACAAATTCCTGTCATCTCATTTTCTCTTGCTCCTGACTTTAGTTGCCTACTAGAGCAAGATCCATACCAGCAAATTTTGTTATGTTCCTTTTAAAATCTATTAAGATTATTATTTAATAGAGAAGTGGTCTGCTTTGTATCGTGCAGCGTGTCAATGTTGCTCAACCTATTGTGTGCTAGCAACAATATGACCTGAAGCTTGGTAAATCTCTGCAGATTCCAGTTTTTGTTTTTTTTTCCCAGGAGAGGTAACCTTGCAGCTATCTCGACCTGATGCCTACTGCATATTCTAGATGAAATTGTGGCCTGTTTGTTCTCTGCCTTACGCTGATTCAACCGCCTTACAGTTCAACTTCTCAAAAATGAAAATAAAATGTAGCGCCGGACACAAGTTTTCTCATTCACTGGCCTCGGCTTGTGTCCTGAATCTCGCTTTGGTTTGGTATGTTCAGCAGGCCCACTTGCACTAGCTGAACCCATGTGTTTTTTGTTTTTTTTTTAAGACAGTATTAAGAAAGGTAGATGGCTTGGGTATTTATTGAGATATTGACTGTGGGAAAACATCCTGGAACATTCGCAAGAGGTCTGTCAATTGATTTTCTTTTTTTTGTGTGTGTGCTTTTGTCTGTGTTCTGTTATTCAAACCAATATATTAAAAAAAGGTTTGTCATAAATGCCAAAATTATAGTTCACTAAAGCATTTTGCACAGAAAAGTAAAATTATGGTAATGTCACTTTTATAAATGTACATGCAATTAAAAAAAGTATTCTGAATATTTACTAATACCTGTATTATCTTTAGTATATTACAAAAAAGAACAGTTGATCAAATATAATCCAGGCTGTGTAAAAAAATAACATTTATCGATGTTTACAAAATTGTAGAAAATTGTCAAAAGAAGTGTTTACAAATTTCACATTTAAATTTCAATGATTGTCTTTGTACACTTTGTTTTGAAGAATATCATTCCAGACTTTAATTTTCCATTTATATATACATATACATAAAAATCCATTTTGTATTTTACTAAATACATTATGGCAATCATCTCAGAGGACTGATCACATGGTGCTTGGGAAATGGCTGTATTTCACATTTATGCTGGGGTTCTGACTGTCTTCATTGATAGTCATACTAAATGAAATGCTCATATCTTTCATCCCAGATGATTTCTCCATGTGCAGAATGTTTAATGCGAAGATTGTTTAAATGTTCTCATACTTTGTGCTGTATGGCTGACTATTTTTTTAACTGATGACTGTAATTTGTGATTGCCATGTTCAGTATGTTCACCAGCATCATCATCATCTAGGAGGAAAAGAGTAAATCGTCTGTACTCTTAAATCTTGTACATCTCTCATAAAGCTTATGAGCATGATTTATTTTTTAAATCGTCACTTCATTTTAGAATGGAATTTAGAGCCTTCTGGGTTTCAATAAACTTAGGTGCCAAACAACGCTACTGTGTATGCGAGTCGTTTTCTGGTATTTCAGTATATGAGATGATCATATAGCCTATGTGGCCTGCCTGTAGTAAACCCATTGACTATGATTAGCTAGTGCATAAAATCCCACAGGAACTACTGCAAAAGGTCCTGGCATAAATCATTGATGATATTTAGCTTTTTGACCTATGATTTGAATGTCAAATTTCCTTTCAATGTGAGCTTTGGGCTCAAAACAGGCTCTAGCACTTCAAACTCATTCTCTGCCCGGGGCTCTGTCATCATTAGCGTGTTTACCAGTGCTGTTCGGAGCAGAGCGCAGGGAAGATTACAGCTCTCATTATGAAAGTGTGAGGATTACATACACACTGCCTGGCTAGGCATCTTAATCACATCCTGCTGGCTACTAGTAACTTCAGTTCTGTGACTGAAGATGAAAAGTGAATTAAGAAAGTTACGCAAGTTTCAACACAAATGTTTTATTTGAGGATATTTAAGGCATTAATAAAACCACTGCATAATAACAAGAAAACACTCAAGCACCACACTTATAAGATTTCAATGTTCGGTCATTTCTTGGCAACCTTAAGGTTTAACTGCATAATAGGGTTTATGTTTACGGTCATCCTTCGGTATAGCTAACAATGCCATAGGTGGCAAATGCATGCCAAACATTCCTCAGAGATAAAAAATAAAATCACATACAAAAATAAAAGCTCTATGTTCAGCATGACACTAAAATCCACTACGCAACAATTTGCTTCAAGTAAACTCAGACAAATGGCATTTCTCACAGTCAATAAAATACACACAACAATAAAAGGCAACACAATCCCCCAGAATTATTGAGAGCAAAAACAAGATGATTAAAGATCACTATGCTATAAAGAACATTATGCTCATCTGTGAAGGCATTTTCACCAGTATGGTTGAGAAGATGGAAAAATGATCAATTACATAGAACCTTGAAACAGCCAAGGTTAACTTAAGTGCATGCAACATTGTGCCAGGCTTAAAGAAGAACTTCCTATGGCAGTGGTGCAGTAGTGTGTTTGGCACTAATAAATGAACCACAATCAGGCTCAGAACGCTCTTAGAGAGCTTTGGGTAACAAACGTTTTGCCTCGTTCAAAGGCATTAATCAGGAATGTCCAGTCCTGCTCCTGGAGAACCACTTTCCGGCAGAGTTGCAAACCTGTCAGGAAGTTTTCAATAATCCTAAAGACCTTGATTTGCTGGTTCATGTGTGTTTATATAGAGTCTGCAGGAAGGTTGACCTTCCAGGAGCATGATTGGACAACCCCTACATTCAGGTAACTGTCTTTGTATTTGACTTCATGTAGCAGCTTGTGATCAATTCCAAAAATAATTCTGGGCACAAAAGAAAAGGACAACTAACAACGCTTATGCCATTACAGTAAAATCTCATATGGACGACTGTCTTGCAATTTTAGTCTACACTTCTTCCTCGTCTTCCACCTCTTCCTCATTTTCAGGCATCTGCGCTTTAACCCAGCCATCTGTAGTCAGGCTGTGCTTCTTCTGATGTCGTTTGTAATTGTCCCAGTGGCCAGTGGTGTACCCACACTCTTGGCACTTATGGGGCTTCTCGCCCGTGTGGCGCAACATGTGCCGCTTCAGGTTCATACTCTGATTGCAGCTGTAGTTGCAGATTGCACACTGAAAGGGTTTGGCGCCTGAATGCACCCGTTGGTGCCTCTTGAGATTCGCCAGGTTGCCGCAGGCATAGTCACACAGGTGGCACTTGTAGGGTTTCTCGCCGGTGTGCACTCGATGGTGCCGCTTGAGGTTGTCGAAGTGGGCGGAGGCGTAGTCGCACTGCGGGCACTTGTATGGCTTCTCTCCGCTGTGGGTCTTCATGTGGCGGGCCAGGTGGTTTGGGTAGTGGGTGAGGAAGGGGCAGGCAGCACAGGTGTAGACCTTGTCCCCTCGCTCAGCTGGGCATCCAGTTGTGTCCTTAGTCAGCATCTCCAGGGTGCACTTGGCGCAGATCTGGGCCGAGGACCCGTCCTCATCATCCAAGGCCATGCCGCACAGACGACAAGTGAAGGGGAAGAACGCGGGGGGTAGGGCGGCAGGTTCAGAAGGAGCCTGTCCTGACTGCAACACCCCTGTCGACGACGGCTGCGCAAGCCTGAGGCCATCAAAGGTCTGCAAGTAGTTCCCATCCCTTCCCACGTGGGGACGCGAGACAGACTGCACAGCACCTGCAACTGAAGGATGTTGAATTACAACTCATTGTAAAACTCTGTTCAATGTTCTTTCAAGGGGACGCACACAGCAGGACCTTACTTACCTTCAGTGGGGGCAGGAGCTGCTTCCTTTTCCTTCTGACCCACAGTAGTGTGATTTAAACAGTTGCCACTGACCGGCTCAGTGACACTCTGACCCGGGCTTACAGCTAAATGCATGCGCTGGTGCCTCTTCAGGTTCCCTAAGGAACTGCATGCAAACGTGCAGTGGTTGCATTTGTAGGGCTTTTCTCCGGTGTGTATGCGCAAGTGCCTTTGCAAGTTCACTAGTTGTGCCGATGCATAGGAGCACAGCGGACACCCATATGGTTTTTCGCCATTGTGTGTCTTCATGTGCCTCTTAACGTGGTTAGTGTAGCGTGAAGTGAAACCACAGAGCGTGCATGAGTGGAGCTTTAGGGAGCCATCCTCGCCAACAGCGCCCTCATTCCCTCCCCCTCTAGACTCCACTTGTAAGCCTAAGCCCAAACAGAGCTTCCTGTCCACAACGCCATCCGCATTCCCTTTGCAGCAGCGCATGCAGTAGGGCCCCACCAAGTCCATGCCGGGTCCCAGGGGGTCTTCCAGGAGCTGACCACAGCCCCTGCAAGAGAGGTAAGAGGGAAAGGCAGACTCAGAAACCCTCTCTTCACGCTCGCTTTCGGTTGCGCGGAGGTCGTCAGCGTCACTCTCCATACTGAGGCGGCTGAAGGGGGAGCTCTCCTCGTCTCCCAGGGGGAAGCCAGGCAGACTGATGTCAGCTGTACAGGACCACAGCAGGACACTGCATTACATTATGCAGCTGTATAGATATGTGTTCTGCAATCTGAGACAGTGTGCAAGCATTCAAATACAACAGATATTTCAAAAGAAAAAGACACTATTTCAGTATCTGTAGCAAGTAAAGTTGACAGTAACACTTGTATCTTAGTATTATGAGCTACTGACGAAGGATAAAAACACACAAAATGCTTTAGGAAAACATCTCATGCCAAATGAGAATCTATAATTGTAGCAAAAGTACAAAAATTACAAGGAGAGCACAAAATATCAACAGCTGAAGTTGATATTTTGAAAAATAGGTTTTTTTTCGCATTTATACTTACCCACTAAACCAGTGGACAAATGTTACGTAAATTCTGATAGAAACAAATAAAAAGTGGTACTCCAACAAAACCCAGGGCTACAGTGTTTCTGCTCAGTCTTTCTGTGAAACGACGTTTTCCTTCTGCAAGCGTTGTCCTCATGCACATGCAATGTGTAAAAATGTGTGAGTCTGAAGTCTGAACGGGCCTTTATATCACCCGTTTCAGAAACCCCAGGTGGATGATTACCCAGCCTAATGATAATGATGATGACTATAATGGTCCTGCTGCTGATGATGATGATGATGATGATGATGATGAGGGGGAGATGATGATGATGATGATGATGATGACAACTATGATAAAGACCCTGAGAGGAGATGATGATGATGATGATGATGATGATGATGACTAAATGCCTTATTATAATGTGTCCTTGATGGTGATGACTGTCTTGATGACCCTTATATAATAGTGTATTTTTTCCTGATTTGCCATTTTGAAATGGTATGTTCTGTCAGAATGCCAAAACCAGTAACATTTTCCAGAGAGGTAGGCTCTCTTCTCTCATCTGTACATGAAAGATCACACTGCTTGCTGACAGACAAAATGCAGCACGTTTGCATAATAGCGTTATCGTTGCAGGTCAGTCTTTGCAGTTAATATCCATATTGAGAACATATGGCTCTTCTAAATCATGTTTTTAAATCCTCAAGATTTGTCAGTAGCCATCATATAATAATCATAGCCAAGTATTACATTTTATAGAGACTACTTTCACAATTTTAAAAAATGGTTTTCAAAACTTTTTAAAAACACTAGAAATTTCTATGTTAAATTCTAACGGTTATATAATTTTACAATTCCTCAATATTTCCAGATTTTCAATGACAGTTGGAACCCTGTAATATGAGCTAGTTTCCAAAACCTGAATTCAATTTGATATTTGTAATAAAAAAATTAGTGGTGGGGCCGTTATCGGCGTTAACGTGAGACTCTTATCAGGCGATAAAAAAATATCAGCGTTAATCTATTCTCAAAGTTGGGTTGGGATCATAAAATAGCTTTTTCGAATATCGTTATATTTTCGCGCAATTCCAATGTGTAGTATATTTGACATAATTGACGCCGCGCCTAGCTGTCACAGATCTTTTTTCACAGATCTGCAGGGTATTTTCCTGCAGGGACACAAGGTGTATACTTTTACTTTGTTACGTTGGGCGACGTTCCTCTCGTTACATTATTTTAATGCAATACATGTTGTTAAATGAGTTTATTCTGTATCTTTTTTATGGGCATGAGCGATGCTCAATTTACAAATGAATCACTCTTTTGAGTCGATTCTGTTCAAAGACTTAATCAAACAAGTTGGCAGATCTGTCTAAATCGGTTCGCAAAACAGTTTGAATGATCTGTTCAGTTTCCTCATGCACTGAATCGTCTGAAGCGCTTTAATTGACTTTAATTGTTAACTTTAATTAACAGGAAGATTTAAAGGGGTCATATAATGAAACATGCACTTTTACAAGTTGATTGTACTGAAATGTGTGTTGCCAGTGCCTGTACACAACCATCATATAATGATAAAAATCCATCCAGTGTTTTAGTTTTAATCTCCATATATGTTTTCCCCCATCTCAAATCAAGCCGTTCGACCGTGTGACGTCACACGGTCGGACGCCCCTCCAACGATTGTTGATTGACAGCAGCGTTTCAACACAGACCCGCCCTCGCTCGTGAGCGAGCTGTCAATCATATTCCGTGCCGGTTGATAGAGAGCCTAAGTCCCGCCCCTCCGCTTCCGGTTCACGGGACCTTATTTCGGAAAAAATATGTATGGTAGTCAATGGCGAGAGACAAGTTATCTTTTTATTCCGTCTGAACTGTGCCCTGAATTACACATATGATGTTTGTCAATTTAAAAGATAATTATGAAAGTCAAGAAAGTCGCAGTTTGTCATAAAACAGAAGAGTAACATTTAGATTTATGTGAAAATCGCTCAATGAACTACATCTCCCGGGAAGTGAAACAACGAGCAAGATCCGTTGCTCGCGTGTGTGCAGTCTGCTACAAAACACTCAGGCATGACGGCGTCACGTTACGATTATAACGTAAGAATATAGAAAAAATGACAGACTTTAGCTTCAGTAAAGTTAGCTTCATTCATTGAGAGAAAATGTGCGCCTTTTGGGTTTGTAGTCTTTGTAATTACGTATCTTCTCAGTCTTATACCTCAACAGTTTTACATCAAACTGCGACTTTCTTGACTTTAAAATGTATCTTTTAAATTGATAAACATCATATGTGTAATTCAGGGCACAATTCAAACGAGATCAAAATATTTGTTGTCATTCGCCATTGACTACCATACAATATTTTTCCGAATTAAGGTCCCATGGTGGTCGACCGGAAGGGGAGGGACTTAGGCTCTCTATACTGGAGCACTGTCTATGAGCAAAATGGAGTCTAAGCGATTGTGGTGTTCTGTTCTTGGGTGCAATAAGGAACACAACAGTCATTTTAATGGTCATAAATCCGAACCGCTGAAGACGCAGTGGCTGAGTTTGTTTTCGAAGGGAATATTCCCCACGATCAACGTCAATGCTTTCATGTTTGCGCGAATCATTTCACACGCCTGACTGCTTTATAAACGAGGAGGGTCAGTATAAAGCTGGTTTTGCTAAGAAGCTGCTCCTGAAAAAAGGATCGGTACCAACTATTCATGTTCCTGCACCTCCAGAAGAACTGAAGTGAGTGTAACGTTTTATTAACCTTTATATTAATATTTATATTAATCTTTGTAAATCGCTAGCTGCACGCTTCACGATGAATGTGGCTAATGTTTACACTCAGGATACATTAAGGCATGTTTTCTATGTACGACGTTCTCAATATAATTCATAATCCCACGTTTATAATGAACAACGCGTTATGGTTATTGTGTTACAAACGGTGTACGCACAGAACAGAGGGACGGGGTGAGCAAAGCTCATTATCATTTAAAGGCACATGCACTGAAACGGCGTGCTGAAAACGTCTCCGGTTACTTACGTAACCTCGGTTCCCTGAAAGGCAAGGAACGAGACATTACGGATGTCGTATATGGGAACTCTCTCTCATCCTTCACTTCCGCTGAAATCTTATTGGCTAACGCCAGCAACGCTGGCCAATTGACGCAAATATGCAAATACTAAAACCCCGTTGCAGTATAATGCAAGTGCAGCGTCAATTCCTCCTCAGAATCGAACAGAACGCCAAATCAATAGCGAACACGGCGGCGAGCGTAATGTCTCGTTCCTTGCCTTTCAGGGAACCGAGGTTACGTAAGTAACCGGAGACGTTCCCTTTCAAGGCTACGGAACTTCGACATTACGGATGTCGTATATGGGAACTGTATAGAATCCCGCCGTGGAAGCAAGCAAACCACAGAACAGAACCCAATACAAAACCCCGACACCGCCCCCCCAGAATGCCAGCATTGTGATAGGACGAGACTGGCCAATAGCGAGCCTCTAACTTCTGATAGGTCCAAGGGGACGAATCACAAACTCACAAAACACTGCCAGAATTTGCATATCCCGAACAGTATAACCGGGGGGAAGTCTGCACTGTAGACCAACAGGGCAACAACAACAGTAAAATAAGGCCAACGCACAGCGGTGACAACAGTCTTAATACACATAAGCACACAGAACAACTCATGAGCAAAGCGCAGAGAGCTCTAAATGCTGTGCAAGAATTCAACTCACCGAAAGCACTTGAGACGCCACAGAGGGTAAATCCAACTTGTAAAACCTGGCGAACGTATTCTGAGAAGACCAGCCAGCTGCAAGACATAAATCCTGAATAGACATACCCTTAGTCCAGGCCCACGAAGAGGCGATCGCCCTGGTCGAATGGGCCTTAACATTGAGGGGGCATTCCTGTCCCATACAGTCATAAGCCAAAACAATAGCGTCCACAATCCAGTGAGCAAGCCTCTGTTTAGAGACTCCCCGTCCCTTATTGCATCCACCAAAGCACACAAATAGCTGGTCCGAGCTTCGGAAAGCAGCCGAGCGAGAGATGTACTCCCGGAGCGCTCTGACTGGGCAGATAGCACTTTGAGCATCCGAACCTAGAGAGGTCGATGGCTCAACAGACAGGGCAGGCAAAGAAACAATCTGCGCCCTGAACGGGGTATTGAGCGATTTAGGGACATAACCCGGCCTCGGTCTGAGAGTCACGTTACAGTTTCCGGGTCCAAAGCGAATACAATCTTCGCTGACAGAGAAAGCCTGTAAATCCCCAACCCGCTTCGCCGAAGCGGAGAGCGAGAAGCAGCGCCGTTTTAATCGAAAGCTCCTTAACTGCAATCGACACTAAGGGTTCAAAGGGCGGCCGTGACAAAGCTTCCAAGACCAAAGTCAAATCCCAAGGCGGCACGGACGGCGGCCGTGCAGGGCATAATCTCTTAGCTCCTTTAAGGAACCGAGTCACCAACGCATGTCTACCGATAGACTGTCCATCAACAGGCGGTTGAAACGCAGCAATAGCAGCTACGTATACCTTCAGGGTGGATGGCAGGCTCCCTTCGTCCATTCTGTACTGAAGGAAGCGTAGAATATCCGACACCGAGCAGTTCGCTGGGTCTAAACCGATATCCTGACACCATTTAGAGAAAACACCCCACTTCAGAGCGTACAGGCGCCGGGTAGACGGGGCTCTCGCTTCCGCGATGGTATTTTGAACCCGCGAATGAAGCACATCGATCCCGCTCAGCGTCCCTGCAGCGGCCACACATGGAGCCTCCACAGCCCGGGGCTGGGATGCCAAATCGATCCGCTCGCCTGAGACAGTAGGTCCTTCCTGAGCGGAATTTCCCACGGTTGCTCCGTTAGTAACTCCACCAAGTCCGCGAACCAGGGCTGATTCGGCCAGTACGGGGCCACTAGAGTCACCGCCGCCTTTTCCTCCCTGACTTTGCACAACACCATGGGCAAAATTTTCACCGGAGGAAAGGCATAGAGACGGGCTTTCGGCCATCGCGCAGTTAGCGCGTCCATCTCCCCGGGGGAAAGGGACAGCGAGAAAAACATCCGACAATGCGCGTTCTCGCTCGTCGCGAAGAGGTCGATCTCCGCTCTGCCGAAACGATCCCATATCAGTTGAACCGTCCCGGGGTGAAGCCTCCATTCCCCTTGAGGAATCCCGTTCCTCGAGAGCATATCCGCCCCCCGATTTAGAACACCGGGGATGTGTGTCGCTCTCACCGAGAGAAAGAACCGATCCGCCCACAGCAGGAGAGATTCCGCCTGCTTGAATAGGTCCCTGGAATGCAAACCGCCTTGGCGATTGATGTAAGAGACCACAGAAGTGTTGTCGGTTCGAATCAACACATGCCGCTGTTCCAGTCGAGACCGGAAAACTTTTAGGGCTAGAGAGACCGCTTCCAGTTCCAAGCGATTTATGTGCCACTCCATCTGCCTCTCTGACCACCGACCGGAGGCGGGCTTGCCCAGGCAGACCGCTCCCCACCCGGTGGACGAAGCGTCCGTCAGGACCTCCACGCGTCGCGTCACTATACCCATAGGGACACCTGAACTGTAGAGATCCGGGTTCTTCCACGGGGCCAGGGCACGGGCGCATACACGGTTGACCATAATGCGCTTGCGGCCCGAAGTGCCACGCGCTCGGGTTGACGCGCGCTTTCAGCCAGTGCTGAAGCGGTCTCATATGTAGCAGTCCCAGATGACACACTGACGAAGCGGCTGCCATCCGCCCCAATATCCTCTGAAACTCTTTCAGAGGGACGAGTCTGCCCGGTCTGAAGAGACCTAGCGAAGAAGTCAGAGCCTCCGCTCGTTCGGGGGAGAGACGCGCTTTCATACTCACTGAGTCCAAGCATACTCCCAGGAATGTGGTAGTTTGGCTCGGTGTGAGCACACTTTTTTGGACGTTTACCCTCAAACCAAGCGTTTTCAAATGGCGAAGTAGGGCTTCCACATGGCCGACCAATGTCTCCCTCGACTGCGCGAGAATCAGCCAGTCGTCCAGATAGTTCAAGACGCGCATCCCGCTCGACCTGAGGGGTGAAAGTGCCGCGTCTACACATTTCGAAAAGGTGCGGGGGGCGAGGGCTAGCCCGAACGGGAGTACCGTGTATTGGTACGCCGCATTCTCGAACGCAAACCTCAGGAATCGCCTGTGGCGCTTCGCTATCTGGACGTGAAAATAAGCGTCCTCTAGATCCACCGAAGCGAACCAATCCCCGGGGCGAATTTGCGCTAGGATCTGTTTCAGTGTAGTCATCCTGAAAGCGCGCTTGTGAAGCGCTCTGTTGACGGGTCTCAGGTCCAGTATGGGGCGGAGACCCCCTCCCTTCTTCGGCACTACAAAGTAGCGGCTGTAGAATCCGCTTCCCCGCTCGCTCGGGGGAACCGGCTCTATCGCTCCCTTGTCGAGTAAACTGCACACTTCCTGCCTCAGTACATGAGCATTTTGGGGCAAAGTTAACGACTGGATTACGCCGCGGAAGCGGGGTGGTCTGCGTTTGAACTGAAGTGTGTACCCGTGTCGAATTACATTCAGCACCCACGGCGAGATGCCCGGAATAGCTTCCCACGCCGTGAGGAAACGACTGAGTGTGGGCCGGTCTAGACCTGCGGTCATCGCCGCTATGTGAGGGTTGGGGATAGACACCTCGCGCTTCCCGCGAGGCGCCTTTATAGTTAATGACCGTGACTCTGCGCTGCTCGAAGACAGGGCGGGTAACACAGTGTGAAGTGCAAGAGGAGAAAAAAGCTCTGTTTGTGAAGAAGTAATTTGCTTTATTGAACAACACACAACATTCACAACATGACTGCACGCGTCGCTCGCCGAACGCAGAGGGACCGCGTGCTCTAGAGCGCGCCGCTTGGCAGCGGGGCCATCCGTGCGCTCTCCTCTCCTCTTGCCCGAGCGGTCAGGACGACTGCTTGGGCCTCGCTGGGGACGCGGCGGGTTTTCTGCGCGGGCTCCTCTGAGCCGGTCTCTTGTTTCCCGCTCCCTGCCACTGCCCGTGTCGGCCCTTACGGGCATCCGGTCCCGGGCGGGAGGCTGGCTGATGTCTGGCCGCAGCCTGGGACTGGCGCCCCGAGGCGGAAGACGAGCGAGAGCGAGGGCGCTGCGGCGGGGGCGGTGGCGGCGCTCGCCGAGGGATCACATGGCTCATCGCCTTCGCCTTCTTCTGAGTCTCGGAGTACCGCTCGGTGACCTTCTCCACGGCATCTCCGAACAGGCCATCAGGGGAGATCGGTGCGTTTAGCAGCGTCTTCCTGTCCGCCTCCTGCACGTCCGATAGGGTGAGCCACAGGTGTCTGTGGAGGACCACCAAATACCCCATCGAACGGCCAATCGCCTGGGCCGAGCGCTTCGTGGCCAGGAGCGCGAGGTCCGTTGCAGAACGGAGGTCTCGGATGGCGTCAGCGTCGACAGAGGCGGCGCCATCCAGAGATTTCAATCGCTTGGCCTGCAGCACTTGAAGAACGGCCATAGCGTGTAGTGCAGAAACCGCCTCCCCCGCGGCGCCGTAGGCCTTGTTAGCCTGGTGAGCCGTAAACCTGCAGGCTCGGGACGGCAGGCTGCGGTCCGAGCCCAGGGCGGGAGCTGACGGGCAAAGATGTGCAGCGACGGTCTCCTCGACAGGAGGGATGCGGAGGTAGCCGTGGTCCCCCGCCTCGTCCACGGGGGGGAACATGGCCTGGGTCGAAGTGAGGGTGCGCGCCGATTGCGGGGCCACCCACGACTTCACCACGTGCTCGTGCACATCAGGAAAGAACGGGGTTCCCCTTTTCGAAGCGGCCTGACGGCGGCTCGATTGGAGGAACCACGCGTCCAACTTGCTCTTTGAGGGCTCGTCGGGAGCCTTCCAGGATAAATCCAGTTCCTCGACGGCCTTCGAGAGGATACGGAAGAGCTCTTCCTGCAGATCCGCGGGGGTCTCTTCCGTGGGTGCCAGAGGGGCGGCCTGTTCCGCACCGTAGTCGTTCTCGGAGGCCGACAAGGACATAGAGTCGTCCTCCTCACTCACCCCGAAGGACACGAAGTCCGCAACGTCCGGGGAGGATGAAACGAAGGGTCCGGAAAACTCACCGGGGGTCGAACCTCGACTCCGCGGTTGGGGGGGCCTGCCAGCGGCTCGGTGGCGGCAGCAGGCCCAATCCCCGCAGCAGCGCGAGCTTCGTCTCGCCTGGCCTTGAGGGCTCGGAGGGGCATGTCCGCACAGAAGTCGCAGGACCCTTCATCCCTGAGGGCCGACTCCGCGTGGGCCAGCCCCATGCACGCGATGCAAAACAGGTGCATGTCGGGGGGCACTATGGGGCCCGAGCATAAATTGCAGACGGTCGCCATCGGATGCTGGAGACAGTTCAGGTATCTCCGGTGCACCTTCAACGATAGCAAAAATCCAAGTAGTAGTATCAGCTTTCTAGCACACGATTTGAGCGTGAAGAGAGAGATTCTGAGGAGGAATTGACGCTGCACTTGCATTATACTGCAACGGGGTTTTAGTATTTGCATATTTGCGTCAATTGGCCAGCGTTGCTGGCGTTAGCCAATAAGATTTCAGCGGAAGTGAAGGATGAGAGAGAGTTCCCATATACGACATCCGTAATGTCGAAGTTCCGTAGCCTTGAAAGGGAACAGAGTTTTCTTACAATACTAATGAGAATTTTTAATTAAAGTATATTACAAACTTTTAATTTAGACCCAAAGAATCATATTAGCTTGTACAAAAATGGCATTATATGACCCCTTTAAGAACATCAAGAGCGTTGGATGAAGTGGCCGTGAATCTACAGTCTAGTCTAGTGAAAGCAAATCTGCAAATGCATCATATTTTTGCCAGCGATGAAGATCTTTATTAGTTGATCATCTTCGTAAGCTGTCTGTGAATGAATGATTCCACAGGACGATACATTTGATTTCATTTTATTCAGGTAATACATTTTACAACCAAACAGATTATTATGCCGATAGCACTTCTAAAAAGTATGACATTATCCGTTTTTTGGAAGTACACATTAATTTATAGGCTACAAAAAATGCTTCAGAGTGTCGGCGCACTGGCAAAGGTTAGCGCTACCATTGTGTAGTTTATGAAATGAACACCCGCCATCCCGCGGTAATGTGGCGTAGTGGCATAGTCACACGAATAGTGGCAAAAACGGACTGTAGCTACGTCATGCTTATTGTTTTTTTCTTCTTCCAATTAGCCTATTATGTAAAAAAAAAAAAAAAACGACGAAAATATGTTACTTGTTCAATTAAACAGTTTGTTTGATGACAAATCGCTAAAGATGAAATTGGCCTCCCTTTCTGTCATCGTGAGTGTGCGTTTTTTTTTTTTTTAACGATATTCGACTTTTGCTCCTCGATTGTCGAATGGCATTTTTGGCAGAAATGCACATCCCTACGCGAGGCGAACTATTCTCAAAGACTAACTTTTAGTCATTATTTGGGTAGCACACATATTCTGAATGCCTTAGTCAGAATTCAAATGAGCCATTTTAATCTAGATTAATTCCAAGATTACAATGAGATTAATCTAGATAAAAAAAATAATCTATGCCCACCACTAAAAAAAATATTTGATTATTTTATCTTTGTACGAAACTGGTTGTACCAATGGAACTGGCACAATTCTCCTTCAAACAGTGGCACAGATTAAGATGTGGATGACAATAACACGTCCCTACCAAAGTAGGGCTCGAAAACTCAATTAACTCACCTGAGAACTTTTCAAGGCCTATGATCTTGTTGTCATTGTCAGGATCTGAGAACTCGAGTTCTTGTCCCAGGAGAAAGTCGCTCTCAAAGGTGAGGCTTGCTGGACGTATAGTGCCTAAACCATCTTCAGAATCCACTGAAAGCAAAGGCTCATGGTTAAATACAGCAGCAATGGCGTTCACTGGAAGATCATGCAACCTGATCTATGTATATTTTATGAGCCATTTCTGTCCTTACCTTTGTGGTAATACCTGTTGATGTCAATGTGTATATATATATATATATATATATATATATATATATATAATTATATTTATATTTTATTATATTAATCCATTTATTATTTTTTTCATGTTTAATTTATTATTATATATATATTAATCTTAATTGTTTTTGTTTTTTTAAAGGATGTAAAATTCTGTACTAAAGCCCTGTGAATCCCACTCAGCAGCTGTAAACCAGCGACAGCCGAACTCCGCCCACAACATTTTTTGGTCGGGAAGTTCGGTCTGGACTCGATCCATTGAGGAGTAATTAGCTCGGTTCAGAAATCGTCGGGCCAATCAAATTGCCAGGGAGGGCTTTATACGATGATGGACAGATGATCTGCAGTTACGTAATCATCACGTCATCAAACGTATTTCTTTCAAAAATTACAACACCGGCAAATATCGTTAACACTCATTATAGTTTTACTACTTTTTCCAGAGTGCGTGCATTTGAATTATGTTGACAACTATGCCGCTCAACATAGCCCACGTAACTTACTGCGTTGCTCTGATTGGTTGTATCCAATTGAGTGCAGAGTTTTTTTTTTCCTGGTTCGGTTAAAGGGATAGTTCACCCAAAAATGAAAATTAAGTCATTAATTACTCACCCTCATGCTGTACCAACCCCGTAAGACCTTCGTTCATCTTCGGAACACAAATTAAGATATTTGTGATTAAATCTGAGAGCTGGATCACTCCTCCATAGGCTTTTAAGGGATTGAAACCTGACAGCCCCGAAAAGTCATTAAATACATCGTTAAAATAGTCCAAATGGCTACAGTGGCTCAATCTTAAGTTTATCAAGCGACGAGAATATTTTTTGCGTGCAAAAAAAAACTAAAATAATGACTTTATTCAACCATCTCTTCTCTTCCGTTTCATTCTCCTAAGCTGTTGACGTAGTGTAACAGCGCAGCGCTTCTGTGTTATACGTCACACGTAGGCTCACTATTGGCCGACGCTGGTCATTTGTGTGATGCGTGTGACGTTCAACCAGAAGCGTTGCGCAATAACACTACGTGAAATCTCCAGGCCCAAAGAGAATACTTGAATAGAGTCGCTATTTTTGTTTGTTTTTTGCGCTCAAAAAGTATTCTCGTAGCTCGATAAACTTAAGATCTAGCCACTGTAGGCACATTAAATATTTAAACATTTCCTTCAATGACTTTCTGGGCCGTCAAGTTTCAATACTTTAGGAAGCCTATGGAGGAGTGATCCAGCTCTCAGATTTAATCAAAAATATCTTCATTTGTGTTCCGAAGATGAACGAAGGTCTTACGGGGTTGGTACAGCATGAGGGTGAGTAATTAATGACTTAATTTTTGGTTGAACTAACCCTTTAAGACACGCCTTATAATCAAAGCCCTATGGAGCAGTATCAGACTGACATTCTGACTAGAATATGAGTATGACGAAGTCAGGCTAGTAAACTTCATAAGAGGAATATATTACTGAATCTTACATTTATTATACAAACACGAAAAAACTGCACACCATCTTGTGGGATCACGTACATTTGTAACAATTAATCAACAAGAAATAATTTAATCAACTATCATCACTTTCACCCATGTGGAATTTTTTTAAAATATATACTTTTTCACACTCTTGTTAGTTTATTTAATTTCTCATTTCAACCAAGTCATTGTATGCATTGTGTTTAAAAGCATTCTGGGGTTAAAATGTAATTTTAAACATGTATTGAAGAAAATGATTGGCTCCAATTAAATTATATTTTCATTCTTTTTGCAAAATTTGACAAAATTACAGTTTGATTGGAAATACAATAACAATTTGTGACATCTTGATTTTTCGTTTTCTTCACACAACATGTCTCTCATATCATATAAACTATTTTCATAGTTCTTTTTTTACAAGTAGAAAAATTGCTGGTCATTGTGAAAATGAAACCAAAACAATTAGAAGATCTTAATGTAATAACATTTTATAATGAATTTTCATATTTTAAGATTTGCAAGTGTAAGAAACAGTCAGCTACTATACATGAAAAGTAATAGTAAAGATAAATAAAGAAGGCAATGTAAAATGTTTCCAAGACAGTTTTAATGTGACCTTCATATAACAAAAAGGGAAAATAAGCAGCCCATTATGCAGTACTGGCCCTGGCTTTACTGTAGCCATTTACTGCCATCTACTGGGAAAGATTGAATATAATGACCACTTTTTGAGAAGAAAAGAACAAACAATGAACAACCAATACTTTAGCAGGAGTTAATGTTTAAAGCAAATAAAATATTATTCAATTATTTACCATGACAGTCACCATCTCTAAAATTACTACACTGTGTAGCCTATTCAGCTGAACTTATCGTATCTTCATAATCTGACACAAACACAGAAATAACTCCTAGTTTTGTTAGCCACATAATACATTTCAAGACACCAGATTTACAGCCAGATCAGAAGAAAATTCTTGTCTGACACCTGAAATCACAATTCAAAAATCAAGATGATCAAAACAGAAGGCAGTGCAATTATTATGTTTCTGAGAGACCGGTCAATAAAAACAATAACTATTTAATTATATGTTATTATAATTCATTATAATTATATATAGTTTATAATTAAATTACAAACCTATTATAATATGCCTAATACTATAACCACACAGTCTAGGTGACCCTGCTATTACTGTAACAAAGAGTCTGCTTATTGATAGCTAACATTTAGGAGATTTTGGACATGTATGTCCTAGTTTAAATGGCTCAAGAGCATATGACAGTTTTAATTATAAGGGAAGACCACATGAGCAGTTTAATAATCTTTCTGTGAATTAGTAAACACTTACGAAAACAAAACGCATATGAAAGGAATGAAGCAAACCATTTAGCTGACAATACTAGATGAAAAAGCAGCTTACACTTGACAGGTTGTGGATTCTGCTGTTTTCTTCTTGGCATCTTCCAGTCAGCCTTTTTATTCGCAACCTCCTCTGGATTCCCTCGAAAAGAATCAACTCATTCTCCAAAGTAGCCTTTGAAAGCATTGAAATAACAGACGTTACTGTACTGACATGCACGTCAACACAACCTCTATAACAGATACATGGGCTAACGCGCTAATCTTACAGTGTCATTTAACATAAATAAGACTGGAGTTATTTATAGCACATACAGGATATTTTAAACTCGTAGTGCGACAGAATGCATGTCTGTATTCGTGTTGTACACGTACTGAATTGCATGACTCTTTCCGCCCAGCCTGTGCGTTTATTCTGTCGACATGTAGCACACAAATCTAAACACTCAACTCCAGCTAACGTTATATTGTCAAGCTCAGCAGATGTCATAAATATACCTGCTCTTAATGCCTGACACGTCAAACAACAATTCCCGTCGAGGCAAAACAGCGGCGTCTGACGGTGCACTACTGCTCACAAGCCGCCATTCCATAACACTGCGACCACAAAGAAAGGCAATTAATGATCTTTTTTTCATAACTTAATTGATTTCCAAATTACCATTGTATACATTTTTCTTCCGCTACCGTTGCGTATTTCCGCTTCCTCAGTGACGCGTTTCCGGGTACGTTGCTCACTCTCTATTTTTACTTTTATTAATTTTGGATGTTATGAATGTTTTTTTTTTAAATAGCTAAAATAAAGGAAAGCCTAATGTTAGGTTTATTTTATTATTATTCATTTTAGCGCATTTGATTCACATGATTATAACAACAACAGCTACATTATATTATAGCCTATCAATTTTATTTTTTTCTTTGTTTACTATTCGTAACCCGTAGCAAAAGTCTACATATTAAACTACGTACAGTCCTGAATACACACACGTCTTAGCTTAATGTTAAGTGGATATAATTACTTTATACAATAATATACTTTATTAGTATCAATGGGCTAATATATATTAAAATACTAATCACCGGTGCAGTGGTGCTCAATTTTTAAAAATTAAAAAAGTATTTTTCAAGCCGTTTGTGGTTTTCAGAGGTAGATATCGCTGTTGTCAGGTACTGTTTCATTAAAATGTGGTTCGTCATTGAATGAAGTAAGTGATTGTACGTCATCACAAGGATTCCGATCACTGCAGTCGCAGAGCATCTTTCCTGCAGGCCGTTACAAGCTCTCGAGCAGCAGGCGCCGCCGGTGTGCAGAGAAGAGGGAACCTCGAGGTTTAAGGGGATCTCCTCGCCAACGTCATGCGGCGAATCTCGGACCACAGAGTCCAGAAAAACGCTCAAAGACACAAAACAGGCGACGTTTTACAGCAGTGGGAGGAGCCGTCCTCAGCCGCTCGGTGGGAGGAGCCAAGCACCCAGCCGATGGTGCTGCTGAGCTGATAACGCACTGAGCGGAGGTAAGAGGCTGATTTCATTCATTTATTGTGCGCTATCTTTTGGTCAGAAGTTGATTTAGTCTTCTGCTTTCCTGTACAATACGCTGCATTTACGCATTCAAGTGTATTATTTGGCAGGGGTGAACAGTCATACGTAACAACCTTGCCACTCCCTGCAGTGCTGTGATGCCCTGGCCAGACCTTCTTATTAATTAATAATACAAATTATGTTCGTAGACAATGAATTTCAGTGAATCACATTTAAAGCAACGATAAACAGACCCATTTCTCCACAATCGAGTGGTCTTCTGAAGTGCATCTTATTATGTACGTAAATGGTCGGCTAATATAAATATTCGTAGGCTCATTAAAGTAACAGTTGGTGTAGCCTAAATGTCGGATCACTGATGCGCTCCTGGCCCTATATTGTGGAGGTGTGTCCTCATAAAACGCCCTAAACGGCATTGCCACGATGCTTTCCTGGTGGGAGTTATTAGTCAGGGTATTAATGGGATCCCCTCCTTCAAAATATCCTGATATAAGTGTAAAGAGAGCTATGATAGCACTTCATCGCTTTTGGTATTTTGGGTTTGCCAAGTTGTTGCCCAACTTTGCTTAATTTGGTTAAACAAGAAAGCCGTTGAGTGATGTCAGAATAGTCCAGGAACTAGAAACGAAAACAAACAAAGCCAATGCAAAATTCAGCCACAGGATTTTGCTCTATGGTCAGTAGAAGCTATAAAACACATGAGCTTTGTCTCATCATTGAGGTCCACGGCACTACATTATGCATGATAAACGTATTTATTTTCCATGCATGCACGAGACATGATATAGCATTGGTGGGAATTATTTCAGATATCAATGCTATGCAATTAGATCAGCCAAGTTGCTTGTCTCTTAGAAGTCAAGCAGAATCTCTAAATGCACCTTTGTAATAATTTAATCTATCATGTAGGCTAATGTATTCCCTCCATTATAATTGTATAACCCTTTTTATTCACGCTTCAAGCTCGATCCTGTGCATTTTAAAGCCCTGCTTGTCAGAGTGTTGAATGACCTTGATATTATAGGTCTATTCTCCTATTGGTTTCTGTTCTGTTGAGTGATGGAGCATGCAGTCAAAGGCAAGACACACACCCTCACGTTAATTACGTAATGTTGCCAGAGGGGCTGATGTTGCTTATCTCCGATCAAAATATTGATCTTTAGCAGATCTTGACTCTTTTTCTCTTTTCTTTTTGCCCCATGAGATTTCATGTTTTTCTCTTTTTAACAAAACCATGATTTTTTTTTAGATTGTTTTAAAAAAGGTAAGTGAAAGAAATGTAGTTGTTTTGCTATTAAGACCTGAATAAGACATTGATTTTATCGAATTACCATTTTATTTCTAATGACCATAAAATAAAATAAAAATCTATCTAAGTAGCTTTATTGGGCATATTTCTTAATTTAATCTGCTATTTAATCAGATTTACCACATCATAAAGTTTATCTGCAAAGATCTGAATTAGATTGATCCTCATGAATATATTTTATCTCAGTGTTTTATATTTATTTTTATTTTTGTTTTCTCTTATATAGAAAAAAGAACAATGTCAAATGGAGTGTTATTTATGTATTATTTATATTATTATAGTATTTATTCATATTTTGAATTAGTTTTTATTTTCAGCTTTAATTTAAATTTCAAGTTTAAATTGTGTTAGAGTACGTGCTTTTGTCCTTTATTTTATTTTTTTCAAAATATTTCTGTTTAGTTTCATTTATTTTTTACTTCAGCTTTATTTTTAGTAATCTTTAAATTCAACTTTTTTTAAATTTAGTTAGTTGCCAAGACAACATTTCTACGTTTTTTTTTAAGCTAGATATGTCTGTTTAATTTTAAAATGTTTGAACATGATGTTCTTAATGAGGTTATCTGATGGTGCATCAGTGTCCTTCTTCATACCTGGCTCTCCTCGTGAGTGTTTCTTTTGGAGGAGAGTGACATTAACAATTGTAGGTAAAAACAAAAACATCTCCAACATCAGAGCATCTGAATCCTCCAGGGAAAAAAAATAAGTCAGTCTTCACTAGTTTTCATCTGTCTGGCATCTCCTTCTCCATTACATGTTGACTGTCTGTTGATATCTGATATGAATATCACAGTCTGTGTTTCAGTTGGTAGATTCATTTCACATGATCATGTATCAAGATAAAATACAGCTCAGACATCATTCCACCAGCTTTGTCACTCCATAGCACAAAATAACTACCTTTCAGTGAAAGTGTGCTTAATATCTATTTCAAGTGCTGTTCTTTTCAACTTTCTATTCACAAAAATATTAGAAGAACAACTGTTTTTAACATCGATTAGAATACTAATAATAAGAAATGTTTAGCAGCAATTCAGCATATTAGAATGTGACACTGAAGACTGGAGTAATGATGCTGAAAATTCAGCTTTGCCATCACAGGAATAAATTACACTTTAAAATATATTTAAAAAAAACAGAAAACAGTTAAGAAACTTCTTTCCAAAACATTAAAACACCTTAACCGCCCCAAACTTTGTAATGGATGTGCATGCGCTGAAAGATGTCAACAATCTTACTTTCACAATCTACTTATACTGTTTATGTTTTTTTTTTTTTTTTTTTTTTTCAGTTATGAAACCACCATTTGTGAATCGATGGATAACTAAAGAAACATAAAACATTTCATGTAAGAAGAAAACAAAGATGACCTTGATCAGGAAACGCTGTTGTGGACGATTTTTCTACTTCCTCACAATGGTCTATTTGCCAATGTTCAGTGTCAGACCATAAGCAACAAACAGAGACAGACAAACAAAAGGGGCCTGATCCACTCATGCTGTTTTGGCTGGAGTGTCCAGCTCTGTACAATGAAGAGACCCAAGCAGCAGTCACAGTCCCTTAGTTTCCTCCGCTTCTTCAGCCGAAAGCCCAAATCTGATCCCAGGATTGAGAAGCCCGCCGGGACTTTGAACAAGGAGGAAGTGGCCATCACTCTCACACCCAATGATCATGAACATGTGGTACAGGTAGGATGACATTTATACATGCATTCTCTGTAACTCTTAAACATGTTTCAATTTAATCTCTGCATTCTGTTAGCAGTTGCTGTAATGTTTCATTTTACCTGGTAGACACTTTAACATCTCAGTTCCTTTCAGAAGCATCATGCCCAATCAAACGTGCTCCCTCAGATTGTCGAGCCAAGTGGATTTTGAATTCAACTTCCAAAAAAAGTTATTGAATAGCATAATTATTGTAAAAAAAAAAAAAAAGTTCTGTCTTTAATGATGTGGCAGAGATCTCACAAGTCTAAAATTCACTAGTTCAATCAAAGTCAAACACATGACTTTTTCTTCATGGAACACAAAAGAAATGTTATCAAAACGTGAAAGCTGTTCTTTCAATACGATGAAAGTAAAAATGTGTCCACATTGGACATTTGGGACGCCATTTGGCTCACACCCACTGAGAAATTAGATGCATGATGTCTCACAAAAGTTTCTCATTCGTCCTTTTGCCAAGAAACAGAATTGTTAGACCATGTCATTTTCTTATTTAATATAACAGCATTTTCGTTAAGCTAACTAATCTTCATTAGAACTAACTTTCATTTCTGCCCTGAATCATATTGTGTTTCCCCCCAGGACCGGGCTCACAGTGATGTTGGATTAGAGGCCGGTAGGGATGGAGGAGATCCTGGGAAAGGGGAAGAAGACGAGGGAGGTGTGGAGTGTGGGAGCAGTGGCTCAATGGGTGTACTGTCCTTGTCCTCCTCCAGCCAGGATCAGCTGCTCGAGCACCTGGTGGAGTGCCCGCTCTGCCTGCTGAGTCAACCACGCGGCCACTTCCCTCGCCTGTCCTCCTGCCAGCACCGTGCCTGCACCGACTGTTTGCGCCAATACCTACGCATCGAGATCTCCGAGAGCCGCGTGGGTATCGCCTGCCCGCAGTGCCCTGAAGTGCTGGCTCTGCCCGACGTCCGTGCCATCCTGGATGACGGTGCTCTGCTGGAGCGCTTCGAAGAGTTTCAGCTGCGCCGCTTTCTGGCTGCTGACCCGGACACGCGCTGGTGCCCAGCTCCAGACTGCAGGTTAGCACATAAAATGTGATTCATGAAGCACAGCCATTGTTCCATCCTCTTCTAGAGTGCCATTATAGAGGGATGTTGTTCCAACATTTGATTTAATATTACTTTACATGTTATATTACAGTAATTTCCTTTTATTGAACTTTTTTTTTAGATGTTTTTAGCTGCGCTTTTTTTTTAATCTATCATTTATATATTAAAAGTGGTAAAAAAAAAAATTGAATTGCAATGTATTTATCTTGACGGTTTGTAACTTGGATTTTAAATGTAAAGCAGAAATTTAATTTAAGATTATAATATTTATATTCTGGCAGATTTGGTTTTCACATTATGGCTAATAAACATGTGTAAATTTTTTTTAATTCTATATTATTTTTTATATTTAATAAAAAATAGAAATTTCAAAAATAACATTTTATGCATCACCACATTATAATGTACAGTATGAAAAATGGATATTCATTTTGAGATTCGCTGATGATTACATTTAGCAGTGTCATTAAATTATATTGTCTCATAAAAACCTGAACATCCAATAACTGTTACCGATATTGTATTTTCTGCATCTACTCTTGAATTTTTTTACAGTATGCTGCTAGTCACAAGAAGTTAGATAGTGTTTCATAAAACAAGCTTGCTGACATAAAGGCACCACATAATATTACTCAACGGAATTGCTTGTGAGAAGTTTTATATTGAATACAATTCAATCATTTTAAAATGTGGTCAAACAGTTTTTTGGCTTGTTGCTGGTAGTTAGACGCACCAGCTTGTAGCTTGATCACCCGACTTCACCCCATGTGAAGTGGGTTTTTGCTGGATTTTCAATGAGCAAGTGTATAGTGGCAGATCATTATGTCACGCACGCTGCAGCGTGAAGCACGTTCTCCTCTGTGGTGCATTATGTATAGTTCTGGAGGCTAGCTTTAGGTTTCGTAATGGTAACCGTATCGGGGTAGTGATGGGAATCCATGGCTGTTTGGCATTTCTTGTCAACAAGACAGTATTAGGTATCACCTGCCGTCACTCCGCATGGGACCGAGAGCATCCTCTCTCTTTACTACTGTGACTGAAGAACAAAAAACAATGATGTTAGCTGTAACCACCACCGTCTGCTAGATGGTGGCTTATGTTCACATATCAAATGATGTGTGTTTAAAATATTGATTAACACACGTTAAGTAGCTGCTTGTTGTTTTACTTTGAAATATAATTGACTTAATCCATATGTTTTATTGTGTATTCTGTCATTCATTAGCTATGCAGTGATAGCTTACGGCTGTGCGGAGTGTCCCAAGCTAAGCTGCGGTCGGGAAGGCTGTGAAACCGAGTTTTGCTACCACTGCCGTCAGCTGTGGCACCCAGACCAGACTTGCGACCAAGCCAGACGTCAGCGCGCTCGCCACACGTCAGGAGCCAATGATGTTTCCACACTCTACGTGTTCAACGAGGAGCCTGGCGGTATGGTGCGAATATAGAGGGACTAATCTAATGTCCATTTGGGGTCCCAGCTAAGATGTTTGTTTCTGCCCTCGCTCTTTAAGATGCAGAGGAGATCAAGCCCTGTCCACGTTGTGGGGCCTACATCATGAAGACTAATGATGGCAGCTGCAATAGAATGAACTGTACAGTGTGTGCTTGTCAGTTCTGTTGGCTGTGCATGCAGGAGATCACTGATGTGCACTACCTCAGGTACACACATAGAGAACACATGCTCATCAAGTTACTGTAAGAGTTGTCGCACGTAGCCAGATCTTTGACTAATGGCTTACAGCTACCGTCTCGTCCACATTGTAGCTTATTTTGTACGAGAACTGCCTATTTAAATAGATCGACTATTTAACCTAGGCTCAGTTTAGATTTTATGCACTTTAAAGGTGGATTTATCTGAAATACACTACAGTTCAAAAGTTTGAGGGCAGAAAGATTATTTTATATTATTTTATTAAGGACAGGCACATTAAACTGAGCAAAAGAGACAGTAAAGACATATATAATGGTACAAAAGATTTCAAATGAATGCTGTGTTTTGAGCATCAAAGAATCCTGAATAAAATGTAGCTTGGTTTCCACTAAAATATTAAGCAGCACAACTGTTTTTAACATTGATAATAATAATATGAAATGTTTCTTGAGCTGCAAATCAGTATTAATGATTAGAATGATTTTTGAAGGATCATGTGATACTGAAGACTGGAGTGATGGCTGCTGCCATTACAATTTTTCACAATGTCTCTGTATTTGTGGTCAAATAAATGCCTTGGTAAGCAAAAGACACTTCTTTCAAAAACATTAAAAAATATTACCTATACTAAACGTTTGAACTTTAATGTAAATGATACCACAGTAAAATATTTAAATATCTATTTTTAATTTAAATAATAGTTTGCTAATCTCTGTGACCAGTCATATAGAAAATAATTTACATAATGGTGTAGAAGACACTGAAAACTTAGACAAAAAAATGTACAGAAAAATGTACAGATTATTTCATAGACAAAAAAAGGGTGAGAATATACAGTTCTCTTACGAGAGTATCTCTCGTACTGCGTAATATCTTACGCTATGGGGAAACACTCTTTCCTCGAGATATTGAAGCCAAAAATTATCCTTAATTTTTTTAATCATGCAAAACGCTTTTGCAGCAGCAAGCAGACAAGGGCGAAACAGCTCGCGCGCCCATTGGCTGCCTCGCTGGAAAAGCTGCAGCCTATCGAGTGAAGGCACTGCGTGACGTAATGACGAATGAAGACGCTTCGCGCTCATTTCGTCATGTCCCGCCAGTATAGGCGTGGTCTCGCCCTGTAAATACCCCTCGATAGCTGTATTTCTCTGATTTTTCATTCTTCACGCGAAGCTCACGCATCGCGGGATCCAGAGTGAGAAGCCGCGCCGTTGACTTGTAGCCTTCTCAGCGGGACGTGCCATCTTCTGAAGTCGCTGGCCCAGCCGCCTTCAACTGCCGTACCTGCTGCGCTTTCCGGCGTACTATATCCTTTTACTCTGCTAAGTGTGTGTGTGTTTGCTTACGTGACGCAACACCCATTATCTGTTCTAAAAGAGCTGCGTCTTTTTAAAGATGCTTTCCTGTGGTTCTTGCCGAGCCCCACTCAGCGACGAGGACCGCCACGTCATCTGCGTGTCCTGCCTGGGTGAGGATCACGCGGCCACCGCGCTCGCTGACGGCGGATGCCATCATATTGAACGCTTGCCCATGGTGACTCTGCGGACTCGCCTAGCCTCGTTCTCCGAGCCCGCATCCCAGCCCGCCGTGATGCCGCGCCGCAAGAAGCGCCGCGCCCTGCGCGCGCCCGAGCTATTTCCAGCCCGCCAAAGCTCGCCGGTTCGCCCGCCAGCTTCGCCGGCTTCGCTCGAGTCGCTCCCAGACGCACAGCGGCCGCCGCCTGCCGCCGCGTCCGCACTTGAGCTCGACAAACTTACCGGAGACGGCATTGAAACTGAGCCGATGCGTCCGCTCTCAAGCCGTGGATTACATCGGCCTGAATGGTGAGATACATTTGTGGCTAACGCTATCCGAGATGACGGAAGCTGAGCGCTCCGTGTTCCTCGACGTTCTCGCTCTGCTGGACGCCGCCCCCCTCAGTGCGGGCCCCGGCCGAGGATTGAGATAAAGCCCGAGGTCTCAAGGCCTTCCTAGTCTCTCTAGGAAAGTGACGGTGTTCAGATCCCGCTGCGGCCGGATTTCCACCAAAACTTCTCGCTCGTTCAGTTCCATGCGTTGTGACTGTCCCAGTGTATTTCGCAGTGAAGCAGCCGGTGTCTCAGCCCGCTTGCCTGCGCACAAAAGCCGTTTCTATGGCTACCCAGATAAATCCAATAAAGAGTGCATTTTCTGGTGTTCCGGCCACGGCCGATGGTGTTACGAGTTTTGTAAGAATGCCCACGTCCCAGTGCCCATTCCCACACCCAGTGCAGTAAATGTGCCCGCTGTTCCGCATTTCCTCACTGACACGCCGAATCCCACGGGATTCACCCCCGCTCGCTTTCTATGCACAACCCGTCACAGAAAAGCTGAGCGCGGCCAGGCTGCCCGCTGTGATTAGCGCGCACCTCGCACGCTGTGAACACAGCGTTGATTCAGTCGGCGCGAGCCGAGTATTCTCCGTGCGGAAAATGTGCCCGCTGTCTCGCGCCCGCATTTCTCACAGACACTCCGAATCTCACGGGATTCACCCCCGCTCATCTTCTCTGCACAACCTGTCACAGAGAAGCTGAGCGCGGCCAGGCTGCCGGCTTTGATCAGCGCGCGCCTGCCCGCTGTGATTAGCGCGCACCTCGCACGCTGTGAACACAGCGTTGATTCAGTCGGCGCGAGCCGAGTATTCTCCGTGCAGAAAATGTGCCCGCTGTCTCGCGCCCGCATTTCTCACAGACACTCCGAATCTCACAGGATTCACCCCCGCTCGTCTTCTCTGCACAACCCGTCACAGAGAAGCTGAGCGCGGCCAGGCTGCCGGCTTTGATCAGCGCGCGCCTCGCACGCTGTATACACAGCAGTGATTTAGTCGCGCGAGCTGACAGTATTCTCAGTGTAGTAAATGTGCCGCATTAGTAAATGTGCCCACATTCCCTCACACGCGCCGAATCCCACAGGATTCGCCCCGCTCGCTCTCTGCGCGTCCCGCCATAGAGAAGCTGAGCGCGGCCAGGCTGCCCGCTGTGATCAGCGCGCCCCCCGCCTCGAGCGCTGTAAACACGGTGCTGTGTTCCCAGTAAACAGGGGCTCTCGAGCCGCCGTCCTGCCGCGGCCAGAGCCCAGATTTCATTCTACCCCTAGCTATTCACGCAGATGCGTGGTCAAGGCTTCCCGGGGTATCAGAATGGGTGTTGAACACTATAACGAGAGGCTGTTCGCTACAGTTCGCTCGACGCCCCGCCGTTATACGGCGCGAGTCGAAACTACGGTGTATAGCGAAGTGTTTCATCTACTTCGAGCCGAGATAGCGAAACTACTGAGAAAAGGGGCTATAGAACCTCTATCTCAGGGCGAAGGGGGCTTATACAGCAGATATTTTCTGGTACTGAAAAAAGATGGTGGGCTCAGACCCATTCTAGATCTGCGACTGCTGAACAGAACGCTCGGGAAGCGCCAGTTCAGAATGCTTACGACCAGGAAAATCCTCGCGCAAGTGCGCCAAGGAGACTGGTTCATGTCAACAGATCTGAAGGACGCCTATTTTCAAATACAAATAGCGTCCCATCACAGGCGATTCTTGAGATTCGCCTTCGAGGGCCAGGCATATCAATACACAGTCCTGCCGTTCGGCCTGTCCATAGCACCCCGTACGTTCACGTAGTGCATGGACGCGGCCCTCGCCCCCCTGAGACTTCGGGGCATGCGAGTTTTGAACTACTTGGACGATTGGCTGATTCTAGCTCGTTCACGAACGGAGCTCATAGAACACAGGGCCGCATTACTCGAGCACCTCGAGGAGCTGGGCCTTACAGTCAATTGGGCGAAAAGCTCACTGCTCCCCAGTCGGAGAATTTCCTTCTGGGAACAGTGTTGGACTCGCTATCCATGACAGCACGCCTGTCACCGGAGCGCGGATTGAATATTCAGCACGTCGCGAGATCCTTCCGCCACGGCTCTATAGTCCCGCTCAGAAGGTTTCATAAAATGCTGGGTCTGATGGCCTCAGCAGCCTCCGTACTCCAGTTGGGCCTGCTCCGCATGTGCCCACTGCAGCTATGGCTAAAAGCACGAGTTCCCCCAGGGCGTGGACCGCGGGTCTATTTCGCCTCAGGGTCGACCTTCAGTGCGTTTCAGCTCTGAAACCGTGGAAAAGTGACCGACTGGTATCAGTCAGGTGTGAGTCTGGGGATCGCCTCGGGTGTGAAGGTGGTGTCTACGGACGCCTCCACATCGGGGCGGGGAGCGCTGCTCGAGGGCAGACCACTAGCTGGCCTATGGTCAGTACGGGAGAAGCTCCTTCACATAAACTGCTTGGAATTAATGGCAGTCGACAAAGCGCTAAGGCGCTTCTTTCCCCAGATAATAGGCCACCACGTATTGGTCCGGTCGGACAACATGTCAGTGGTGGCGTACATAAATCGCCAGGGCGGCATCGGGTCCACACGCCTTTGCAGGCTGGCGGAACCCCTCTTGGTCTGGGCCCAGCGCAACCTCCTTTCTCTGAAAGCGGCGCACGTGCCTGGGCACCTGAATACGGGTCCAGACAAGCTGTCCAGAGACAACGTCCCGACAGGAGAATGGTCGCTGCATCCGCAGACGGTCCAGCTGCTGTGGGAAACGTTTGGCAGAGCGCAGGTGGACCTGTTCGCGTCCCGCGAGAACGCTCACTGCCCAGTATTCTTCTCGAAAAGCAGGGACGCGCTGGCCCATGCTTGACCCAGCGGTCCCCTGTATGCTTTTCCCCCTGTCTCGCTCCTGCCTCAGGTGTTGGAACGGATCAGGGAAAATGGATGCCCAGTGCTGCTTGTAGCTCCGCTCTGGACGAACCAGGCTTGGTTTCCGGTCCTGATGCGGATGGCCAGCACTGCCCCGTGGCCTGTACCGTTGAGGAGAGATCTCCTCTCTCAGGCGGAGGGCTCGATTTGGCATCCTCGCCCGGAACTGTGGTCCCTGCACGCATGGGCCATCAACGGGTACCCGCTAGCCTCCCGGAAGGAGTGCTAAACACGATCGCGCAGGCTAGAGCTCCGTCTACCAGACGGCTCTATGCCTCGAAATGGTCGGTGTTCTCTACTTGGTGTCGAGCCCGTGGCTTTTCACCTGTGGACTGCGGGGTTAAGGAAGTGCTTGCCTTCCTTCAGGAGCTGATGGATAAGGGAAGGACCCCATCCACGCTCAAAGTTTACGTGGCGGCCATAGCACCGTTTGCTAAACCGGTGTCTGGCCAGTCACTGGGGAAAAACGACTTAGTCGTGCGTTTCCTACGAGGAGCTCGGAGGTTAAACCCTCCCAGGCCCCCTTCAGTCCCGGCTTGGGACCTTTCCACGGTCTTGGAGGCCATGAAAGGCGCCCCGTTTGAGCCGATCCAGCTGTCGGACATGAAGCACCTGTCCCTTAAGACGGTGTTTCTATTGGCTCTCGCTTCAGTGAAGCGTGTAGGGGACTTACAGGCGCTTTCTGTAAGCGCGTCTTGTCTGGAGTTTGGGCCTAACGACTCAAAGGTCGTACTCAAACCGAGGCACGGCTACGTGCCGAAATCCCTCAATACACCGTTTAGGGCCCAGGTAATTTCCCTGTCAGCCCTTCCGGTTCACGATGAGGAGAGGGACGCGAGTCTCCTTTGCCCTGTCAGGGCGTTAAGGGCTTATGTGTCCCGCTCGCCTGAGTTCAGGCAGACCGAGCAGCTTTTCGTTTTGTTTGGCGGCCGTTCTAAGGGACTCGCCGCCTCAAAACAGAGCCTATCCAGATGGATAGTGGATGCCATAGCGCTGGCTTACACTTCCAAGGGCCTGCGGTGCCCATTGGGTGTCAAAGCGCACTCCACAAGAGGCGTGGCCTCGTCGTGGGCATGGTATAGCGGGGTCTCCCTGCAGGATATCTGTACGGCTGCAGGCTGGGCCTCGCCGTCGACATTTATCAAGTACTATAACCTGGAGGTGCCCGCCTTACAAGCTAAGCTTTTGGCGGTCTGAACTTCGGGTTTATCGGCCGCCAATGCGGCTATGTTGCCCTTACGGGTCGGTACCCCTACGGGACTTTTATGAAGGAGTGATGCTTCTAGCCTCTCCTCCTCTACTCTATGTGAGTTATGGTGATTATGCACTAGATGTGCCCCGGGCTTGGCCCCGGGACTCTGGTGTTGGATCCCTGTCCGCACGGCGTTTTGTATGGGGTCCCCATAGCGTAAGATATTACGCAGTACGAGAGATACTCTCGTAAGAGAACGTACTCGGTTACTAACGTAACCTCGGTTCTCTCTAGAGAGGGAACGAGTACTGCGTATCTTGCCGTGCTTGAACTATGCTCTGGTTCGCTTCGGTGTACAAAATCAGAGAAATACAGCTATCGAGGGGTATTTACAGGGCGAGACCACGCCTATACTGGCGGGACATGACGAAATGAGCGCGAAGCGTCTTCATTCGTCATTACGTCACGCAGTGCCTTCACTCGATAGGCTGCAGCTTTTCCAGCGAGGCAGCCAATGGGCGCGCGAGCTGTTTCGCCCTTGTCTGCTTGCTGCTGCAAAAGCGTTTTGCATGATTAAAAAAATTAAGGATAATTTTTGGCTTCAATATCTCGAGGAAAGAGTGTTTCCCCATAGCGTAAGATATTATGCAGTACTCGTTCCCTCTCTAGAGAGAACCGAGGTTACGTTAGTAACCGAGTACGTTTTGATCATAAATATCTCATTTACTTGCAGACTCAAACTGTTCTGGAAATTTTATGCTTCTAACATCAAAAACTCTTCCTCTCAAATGCTCATTGTATCAACCCTGTACATTCAAAATACTTTATTCCCCCGGCAGACTGATTTAAAATAAAACGTGCTACCCTGGGAAGTCACATTAATCATAAGCATAGTGTTAGATTTCTCTACATGTGGCAGAGTGATTGTTTGGGTGGCTAGCCAATGTATTCGATTTCTCTAATACATAAAATTAGTAAGTTTGAGCAGAGTTCTTGTGGGGAGAATAATACATTGAAAGTAGTAGTGTAGCACAGTTCTTCAGCAGCGATATTAGCATGTCTGCCTTCAAAGAATCATAACCCAAAGTTCTGTCTGTGTAACAGACCTTTATACCTGGTAACAAATGTGCCACAAACAATACAATGACACCCCATGGAGGGCCAATGAGACAGTAACCTGATGATGACCTAAGGGGCTTTGGGTCACACTTTAAGAAAAAAAAGGAGTTGATAACAGTTACAAATACATCTGACTAAAGTTAATTAAAAACAAACAATCCTTCAATAGTGTGGAATGGGTGATTTTATGAATGTGCCTGCAGTTTTGTATGCAAAATTTGTCCGTGGTTGTGTGTAAGAGAAACTCATACAGTTTTTAAAACTACCTGTGTTTATTGATTAAGTTCCTGGTGACTGTACACTTGAATATTAATATATTAATATGTATCCAGTGTGCAGAGCTTTCACAACCACATATAGGACATTTGCCTGCAAGCACATAGCCCACATTCATCACAAGCAGTCACCAGAGTTTGTGATCTGTTATTAAGCTACTCTCTGACACATTCGGTCCAAGCTAAACAGGGGTAATTCTGCTGCACAAGAATGTCAAATATGTTTTTCTGGCCCTGGAATACTGAGTTTGTGCCGAGTTGCCTTTGTAGCCGACTTCATGTTGCAGATTATCAGATTTGCTTAATTACTCTTAATCAACAAGTCTCACAGAAGCTGAGGCATTTTAGAAGTCTGATCTTTCAGATAGCGACTTTGCTTCCAGTTTCAGTAAGCTATCGCTGCACCAAAGCTGATTTCGAATAGATTTTTCCGTTCTTGGATGTTGGCCAGCACCAACGTTTGTCAATTAATCAGTACAAATCTCAGTTCATATTTCCCTGTTCATGCAACCCAACCCCCACAATTTGCCAGAAGCTGGTTTCTTAATTTAATGAACACCCCATTCTGCTGGGCTCCAGCTGGCTGGAGAAAGATTTTTATTAAATGACAGAATGCATACATAATTCACATCATAATTCTAAACTATCCATTTAAGACAAGACGGGTAGAGTGAAAAATGTGTAGAATTTACATTTCGTTATTGTGAATGTATTTAGAATTAACACACCTGTGAACATCACAGAGATTTAGTGGTTTAAAGTAATATAATATAAAAAATATATAAATTGTCATCATTTACTTACCCTAAAGTTTTTCCAAACCTGTATAAGTTTCTTTCTTCTGCTGAACACAAAAGAAGGTATTTTAAAGAATGTAACTTTAAAAATAACCAAACAGACCCAGGGCCCCATAGACCTCCATAGTATAGAGGGAAAAAAAATACTATGGAAGTCAATGGGGCCCATCAACTGTTTGGTTGCCCACAATCTTCAAAATATCTTCTTTTGCGTTCAACAGAAGAAAGAAACTTGAGGATGAGTATGAAACTTGATGACATAATTTTCATTTTTGGGTGAACTATCCTTTTAATGGGAGTAACATACAGATGCATGTTTAATTTTAAAGGTAGAAAACCTTTTTGTAGACATAAAAAGCCCTAATATACAATTGGTGCAATGCAGCGCCAGGCGCGACACAAGTGTTTTTCGATAGTTTCAGTCTGACGCAGTTATCATTTTCACGTCCTGTACCTTGTTGTTTAAAGGTGCAGTGTGTAACATTTTTGACTATTTATTAACAGAATTGCAATATGACATCCATAACTATGTGTTCAGTTGTGTATAAAGAACTTACTTAATAAACCGTAATGTTTTTATTACCTTAGAATTAGGCATTTATATCTACATAAGCGCGGGAATCCCCTTCTATGAAGGCCGCCATATTATGACGTCATATTTCTACCGTAGCCGACAGCGAACAAACAGCGTTACAGAGCGCGTTTCGTCACTACCTTGAGAGAGAAGCCGCAGAAAGCTAGAAGAAGCTAGTCATAAACACCGTGAGTGTTTTCCCTTGTCAGTGGTGTAAATATGTAGTTGGATTGTTTCATGTAACTTAATTCTTCACCCTCGCTGTGTTTGCTATGTGGGGATAAATGTGCTGGTTACGTTCGTGAGACAGCTGATTAGTAGGCTACTCTTGTCATTGACCGGAAAACAGTTACAGGAATCACCAACCCGTCGATCTTGGAAGCATTTTAAGTCGATCGAGTTTCCGAAATCAGAGAAAAAAGGCTATTGTGTGTAGTAAGTGGTGTCTATTGGGATGCGGAGGCACGCGTGCTGTTATTACAATCACATCATTTTTGCCGCACGCACCTTTGGGCTCATCCGGACGCGTCGAGTATAAACAAGGCTTTAACCAGCTCAGCCACAGTAACAACTCATATTAGCCAGCTAAACTTTTACTACCCTGTTAGAAAAAATCTATAGTTGCATAGTTTCATATGGTTCTACTCCTTCGCTGTAATATGGGTTTGCTATATGTGGGGAGAATGTGCTGGTTACGTTCGTGAGACAATCAGCTGATTACTTACTATTATTTACAACAACTGTGACGAGATCTGTCGTGTCGACAGCTCAGACCAATATTATTATATTATGTATTAAGACCCTTGATCCTCACCTGACTATGGCTTTGTAAACTTTATCCATGATGTGGTTTATAATGGACTGTGGTACTCCATGTTAGCTGTGGCTCGTTTCACTCTGGCTTACTACGACGATGTTTGTCCCGTTTTAGCCACCGTAGCTTCTTCGAAAGGGAGGGGTGAGCAGTGGGCTGAGCCCTTAGTGTAAACTCGCAAACGAACCGCTAGATGTCGCCAAAAAGCTACACACTGCACCTTTAAATAGCAAATGCATTTGGGCACCCATGGGCGTTCTGGTCTGAAAACGAGGTGTGTTCAGGGCAGGCACATTGTTGGTGCGTTGATATTTTGAGGCAACTGAAATAGACTGTGCAGTCAATGATGCGGTATTTGTTTTGTTATTTATAGGAAGTTATTTTGTTATTTATTAGTTATTTTTTCCCATCGCTAAACTAGCAAAAGTGGATTCGGACACTAAGTGCACTTGAGCCTGCGCTTTAGACCACGTGCTTAGATCGTTAAAATAGGGCCCAAAGTGTTTTTGCGATATTTGAAATATTGACAGAAGTTATGAAAACAGATAGTATGGAAATTTAATCAATAATTCACATTTCTTTTAGCTAAATCGGTAAACATTTTGATGTGCTTAACCATATTCTGCAATGACAAAAAAAAATTCCTTGGATGAAAACTTGCCTATTGGGTGTTTGATCAACATTCATCAATAATAAAGTGTTGTCTTCAAATTCACTTTTAAGCTAGAACCTTGTAACACTTTGCATACAAAACAGGAAGTGACACTGACCATAGAGGATTGTAATTCACCCAGGCAGTCCATGAGGCTAATCGAGGATGAGATCATAAAATATTGATCCAATGAGACTGTGTGTGTGTGTGTGTGTGTGTGTGTGTGTGGTGTGTGTGTGTGTGTGTGTGTGTGTGTGTGTGTGTGTGTGTGTGTGGCTTTTATTGGCTTATATTCCTTGTCTTATCTTTAACCCCATGTCATGTACATGCCACAGTGTGTGAGAGTATGAAACAGTAAATACATTTCTTTAAATTTATTTTCCTTACAGTCCCTCAGGCTGCACTTTCTGGGGAAAGAAGCCATGGTCACAGACCCGAAAGGTTTTGTGGCAGGTCGGCATGCTGCTCGGGGCTCCGGTGGTGATCTCACTCATAGCAGGCATTGCGATACCGGTCATCATTGTGGGCATCCCGATTTATATGGGCCGCAAGGTAAAGACTGAAAAACGAGCTGCATTATTTAACTCAAAGTGACCTGCTACTGTATGTCTGTCCTCTCTGTTGAGAAATGCATCCAGTGACCGTGTAATAGCTCTACGATGATAAAAAGACAAGGTCATGTCCCTGGCTGTATGCTCATCATGAGAAAAGTGCTGCTGAATGCATATATGTAAATGTATGGAAATCCACCAGACCCATTCACACAGCAGGTGAATGTGATATAGAAAATGTTTGCAAAGAAAGTAGAGAGTGCTTCACTGTGCCATTCATTTATGGAGTCAATTTTGCTCTTTGGGACCCCATAAAAAAACCAGCAGGATATTTTTAGAGTAATCAGATTAATCAGGAAACACTCATTTGATTACTTCCTTTGTATGTGATGATTAATTTGAAGTCTCTTAAAAACCTTATATTTATCCGTGCACCTCATTATTTAAAAAATAAGTCCATGTGCCCTTGTAATCTTTTATTAAAAACATTAATTAGCAAACCACAACATCAATAAACAAAATCAAGCCCCGCACTCCTTCATTTTTTTTTGTTTGAAAAGCCGTTTCACTTGAATACATAGTATGTCCAAAAAAGAAAGGGTGATCAAGATTTCCATTTCTTGCCGACTTTAAATCTGTATCTGTTTGCTTGCCTTTCAGGTCCATGGTCGCTGTAAGAAAAACAGTATCTCAGGAAGTAAGCATTATCTGACAGTGGCCAGTGGGGTCATGATGTCTGTTTTTGTGTCTCCAGTCATAGCGGCCATTACTGTCGGTAAGAAACTCATCCATCCACTTTGGCTACTAATATATTTGAGAGGCCATTTTATCTTATATGTTGTGTTTTATATTATATACATTACTGTTCTAAAGTGTGGGGCCAGTACATTTTTATTAATGAAAATAATACTCTTATTCAGCAAGGATGCATTAAATTGATCAAAAGTGACAGTAAAGACATTTATAATGTAAAATTTATATTTCAAATAAATGCTGTTCTGTTTAACTTTCTATTACTCAAAGAATTCTGAATAAATCATAGTTTCCACAACATTCTTAAGCAGCACAACTGTTTTCAACACTGATAATAATCAGAAATGTTTTTAAACACCAAATCAGCATATTAGATTGATTTCTGAAGGATCATGTGACACTGAGGACTGGAGTAATGATGCTAAAAATTCAGCTTTGATTACAGGAATAAATTACATTTTAAAATATATTATTGTTATGATGTTCCACAATATTACTGTTTTTACTGTATCCATGATCAAGTAAATGCAGCCTTGGTGAGCATAAGAGACTTCTTTAAAAACATTAAACAATCTTACTGACCCCAAACTTTTAAACAGTAGTGTTTGTCTTTGTTACGTTTTTGAATGTGACTATAAGAAATGGGTGTATTAAGAAGTCATGGAGCACTTTAGTGGTCGTATTGTTGGGTTACGGCAGTGTAAAGGTGCTGACTTAAGTGTTATTTCTTTCAATGTATTGATTATTCTGGCGTTCAGACAAATGAAGCTATTTAAGACACAAGTCTACCTCTCTGCTGAGACCTTGAATGAAAAAGGTAGAAATGAAAACAAACACGCTTAAAGGAATAGTTCAACTAAAAATCATTTACTCACCTTCATGTCGTTCCAAACCTGTACGACTTTCTTCTGTGGAGCACAAAAGGGGATTTGAAAAATATTCTGGCCACTCTTTGAAATGCAGAAACCATCTGAAACCAACAACGGACTGAATTTGAAGCCATTATTTACTTAAACTTTGTGAAAAGTTATTTTGAACAGTAAATCAGTTGATTTAGGTGAATAACAACTTATGCATAAATCTGATCATCAAGCAAAGTTATTGCATGACTCTGGAAGACCTCTTTTATGATGATTTATTGATATTATGATGGTGCTTTTGCATCTGTTATGAAGCTTAAATGCTCCAGTCTCAATCATAACTGTATGGAAAAGAGCAGCTGGCACATTAATAAAGATTTCTCATTTTGTGTTATACAAAAGCAAGAATATCATATGGCTTTGGAATGACTTCAGAGTAAATAACCTTTTTTGGGTTGGGTGAACTAATCCTTAAACATCCATATTGTACACATTTTAGCCTACATATATGCATGCAGCTGTTTCATACACACACACACACACACACACACACACAGCCGGTCGTCTCTGATGACTCATCTATCTTCTGCTTTGGCACTCCTGTGAGAGTTGGAGCGGGGAGGGAAGATTACAGCAGCCGGCTGCGACTAAAATGTCAGAGCGATCTCCATGGCATAGCGTGAAGACCTGAGCGCAGCACATTCACTACTCGGCGCTCTCCTCGCAAACCCAAAGCTTGTGTTCCCTCTCATTCTCCCCTGTGAATAGCCCTGTCTGTTCTGCTGCTCTGACCTCTCCTCAGGAGAGCCACAGAGGGGCCTTGTCCCCACAATGTCCTCATCGACAATGCCACACTGTTCTCATCCAGAACCAGGAGGATCATGGCCTTTTGTCTTCTTTATTGCGTGTTGTCCTTGTCTTTGCTGCTAGCATTATGCCTCTGTGTATTTACGCTGCCATGTGAATTACTGCCCTTTTCCTTCAGATTCATCTGAAAATAAGTTCACTTTTGAGGTAAATATGTCTGTGATTTGATGTATTCGTTTGCATAATATACAGTAGGGACTTGTACATTTATACAACTTTTTCTGTAATTAATAATACACTGTAAGAAAAAGTTGCTGCCTTAAATTAAGTACAATCAACTTAAATTAAATTTTTAAAAATGAGTTGAATCTAAAAACAAGTTGAAAATTGCTTAACTTATTTTGACGAGTTAAACCAATGTAAAAACATATGTTGTCATAATTTATTGATCATATATTTTTTTTACAATGTAATACTCTTTTGGAACAACTTCCTAATTATTTCTAATTGAGTAAATATTCTGTGTTTCAAGGTGTAGGGGTGCCTCTTATGTTGACGTATGTCTACGGGGTTGTGCCCATGTCGTTGTGCCGTAACGGCTGGTGCAGGCCACAAACTGAACCTCCTGAAGTACGGAACATACAGCTGGAAGATCTGGCCAATTGTAAGTTCAGTTAACAGATTAAAAGTTGAGCTGCTTTCTAAATTAAATAATTGCTCTTGATGTTAAAATCAAAAGAAAAATCAGATATAGATTTTCTGCAGTATTAGTTGAAATTGATGTAAATTTAGCTTTTTAGCACAGAAATTCTTGTGTTTTTTTTGTGCCAGATAATAGCTATATGGATGGTACAATAATGGGGATAATATAATAGAGCAAGATAATTCTGCTTCTACATACTGTAGCTTCAGTGAAGTTAGCTATTTTGTTGCTAATACTGTAGCCTGTGGTGTAGCTAACAGATTTTTTAGAGAGTATTTTTGCTGTACTTTAACTACTATGTTCTAAGAATGTTTTGCTAACATTCCCAGTTCTGGAAACATTATTTTCTGAATGTATCTGAACGTTCAACAGGTCCAGTTTTATAAATGTTTTTATGGAATGTTACTTTTAAATGTTCTCTAAACATTTTGAAACAAGTAGTAACATTTCAAAAATGTTAGACAAACTAAAATGTTTCAGAAAAAAAATTGATCCACGAACAATGTTTTTGTGCTAACGTTTTAAGAACATGTTATGACCAGATCACTTTTACATTAATAGAATGTTCACTCAATTGAAAACGTTTTTTTATAACTTTGAGAAAACCTTACCAGAACGTTAGCAAAAAAACTGAGAATGTTCCCTGTTAGATGGGTTCAATAGTTAGAAGATACGTTTGACTTTTAAGAGTATGTTTGCTGTAGTTTAATCACCTTAAAGAGATTCACTTTAGTTAGCTACTTTTTGTTAGGAACTTTTAATGTGACTAATAATGTGTCATATGTTCATTGTAATTACTGTAGCTACTTGTTAATTAGTATAGCTAACTACTATTTTGAAAGAGCTTTAGCTTCAGAGTATAAATATTGTTTTAGCTTGGAAAGGTACAGTTAAATTTTCATCCAAAATTGTTTACCCAGCAGCACTATACTGTACATGACACTGTTTGCTTGAACACGATCCTGCTTTATTATAAATTGCTTATCTTTCTGTATGAGTTTGTATTTGATTATGCAAACATTGTAACTGTTGTGCAGAAAGTTTAATATTGCAATATTAAGCTCTCAGTTTGGCCTGATCTGATGACATTTAAACTTCTCTTGAAGATCTTCTATTTTCTCATGTAGTCAGTGATCATTGGACTGGCCAGCCTAACCCAGCTCTAACTGACGGAAGCGTACAGGAAGTGAGTGTGAATGTGGAGGAAGTGATGTCACTTCCCAGCACCAGTGTGGTCCAGTCTGGAGCAAAGGGCTC